>CANSZD010003082.1:490000-1148860 GCA_947648045.1 Beta corolliflora | reverse complement strand
AATCAAATGAAACTCAAATGCATTCAACAAAGCTAATTGAATCAAATGAAACTCAAATGCATTCAACAAAGCTAATTGAATCAAATTAAAGTCAAATCGAAACTTCGAATGCATTCAACAAAGCTAATTGAATCAAATGAAACTCAAATGCATTCAACAAAGCTAATTGAATCAAATGAAACTCAAATGCATTCAAGAAAGCTAATTGAATCAAATGAAACTCAAATGCATTCAACAAAGCTAATTAAATCAAATGAAACTCAAATGCATTCAACAAAGCTAATTGAATCAAATGAAACTCAAATGCATTCAACAAAGCTAATTGAATCAAATGAAACTCAAATGCATTCAACAAAGCTAATTGAATCAAATGAAACTCAAATGCATTCAAGAAAGCTAATTGAATCAAATGAAACTCAAATGCATTCAACAAAGCTAATTGAATCAAATGAAACTCGAATGCATTCAACAAAGCTAATTGTATCAAATGAAAGTCAAATGAAGTCAAACAAAGCTAATTGAATCAAATGAAACTCAAATGCATTCAACAAAGCTAATTGAATCAAATGAAACTCAAATGCATTCAAAAAGCTAATTGAATCAAATGAAACTCAAATGCATTCAACAAAGCTAATTGAATCAAATGAAACTCAAATGCATTCAACAAAGCTAATTGAATCAAATGAAACTCAAATGCATTCGAACAAAGCTAATTGAATCAAATGAAACTCAAATGCATTCAACAAAGCTAATTGAATCAAATGAAACTCAAATGCATTCAACAAAGCTAATTGAATCAAATTAAAGTCAAATGAAACTCAAATGCATTCAACAAAGCTAATTGAATCAAATGAAACTCAAATGCATTCAACAAAGCTAATTGAATCAAATGAAACTCAAATGCATTCAACAAAGCTAATTGAATCAAATGAAACTCAAATGCATTCAACAAAGCTAATTGAATCAAATGAAACTCAAATGACGTCAAACAAAGCTAATTGAATCAAATGAAACTCAAATGCATTCAACAAAGCTAATTGAATCAAATGAAACTCAAATGCATTCAACAAAGCTAATTGAATCAAATGAAACTCAAATGCATTCAACAAAGCTAATTGAATCAAATGAAACTCGAATGCATTCAACAAAGCTAATTGAATCAAATTAAAGTCAAATGACGTCAAACAAAACTTATTGAATCAAATGAAACTCAAATGCATTCAAGAAAGCTAATTGAATCAAATGAAACTCAAATGCATTCAACAAAGCTAATTGAATCAAATGAAACTCAAATGCATTCAACAAAGCTAATTTAATCAAATGAAACTCAAATGCATTCAACAAAGCTAATTGAATCAAATGAAACTCGAATGCATTCAACAAAGCTAATTGAATCAAATTAAAGTCAAATGAAACTCAAATGCATTCAACAAAGCTAATTGAATCAAATGAAACTCAAATGCATTCAAGAAAGCTAATTGAATCAAATGAAACTCAAATGCATTCAACAAAGCTAATTGAATCAAATGAAACTCGAATGCATTCAACAAAGCTAATTGAATCAAATTAAAGTCAAATGAAACTCAAATGCATTACAAAGCTAATTGAATCAAATGAAACTCAAAATGCATTCAACAAAGCTAATTGAATCAAATGAAACTCAAATGCATTCAACAAAGCTAATTGAATCAAATGAAACTCAAATGCATTCAACAAAGCTAATTGAATCAAATGAAACTCAAATGCATTCAACAAAGCTAATTGAATCAAATGAAACTCAAATGCATTCAACAAAGCTAATTGAATCAAATGAAACTCAAATGCATTCAACAAAGCTAATTGAATCAAATGAAACTCAAATGCATTCAACAAAGCTAATTGAATCAAATCAAACTCAAATGCATTCAACAAAGCTAATTGAATCAAATAAGTCAAATGAAACTCAAATGCATTCAACAAAGCTAATTGAATCAAATGAAACTCAAATGCATTCAACAAAGCTAATTGAATCAAATGAAACTCAAATGCATTCAACAAAGCTAATTGAATCAAATGAAACTCAAATGCATTCAACAAAGCTAATTGAATCAAATGAAACTCAAATGAAGTCAAACAAAGCTAATTGAATCAAATGAAACTCAAATGCATTCAACAAAGCTAATTGAATCAAATGAAACTCAAATGCATTCAACAAAGCTAATTGAATCAAATGAAACTCAAATGCATTCAACAAAGCTAATTGAATCAAATGAAACTCAAATGCATTCAACAAAGCTAATTGAATCAAATGAAACTCAAATGCATTCCAACAAAGCTAATTGAATCAAATGAAACTCAAATGCATTCAACAAAGCTAATTAAATCAAATGAAACTCAAATGCATTCAACAAAGCTAATTAAATCAAATGAAACTCAAATGCATTCAACAAAGCTAATTGAATCAAATGAAACTCAAATGCATTCAACAAAGCTAATTGAATCAAATGAAACTCAAATGCATTCAACAAAGCTAATTGAATCAAATGAAACTCAAATGCATTCAACAAAGCTAATTGAATCAAATGAAACTCAAATGCATTCAACAAAGCTAATTGAATCAAATGAAACTCAAATGCATTCAACAAAGCTAATTGAATCAAATGAAACTCAAATGCATTCAACAAAGCTAATTGAATCAAATGAAACTCAAATGCATTCAACAAAGCTAATTGAATCAAATGAAACTCAAATGCATTCAACAAAGCTAATTGAATCAAATGAAACTCAAATGCATTCAACAAAGCTAATTGAATCAAATGAAACTCAAATGCATTCAAACAAAGCTAATTGAATCAAATGAAACTCAAATGCATTCAACAAAGCTAATTGAATCAAATGAAACTCAAATGCATTCAACAAAGCTAATTGAATCAAATGAAACTCAAATGCATTCAACAAAGCTAATTGAATCAAATGAAACTCAAATGCATTCAACAAAGCTAATTGAATCAAATGAAACTCAAATGCATTCAACAAAGCTAATTGAATCAAATGAAACTCAAATGCATTCAACAAAGCTAATTGAATCAAATGAAACTCAAATGCATTCAACAAAGCTAATTGAATCAAATGAAACTCAAATGCATTCAACAAAGCTAATTGAATCAAATGAAACTCAAATGCATTCAACAAAGCTAATTGAATCAAATGAAACTCAAATATATTCAACAAAGCTAATTGAATCAAATGAAACTCAAATGCATTCAACAAAGCTAATTGAATCAAATGAAACTCAAATGCATTCAACAAAGCTAATTGAATCAAATGAAACTCAAATGCATTCAACAAAGCTAATTGAATCAAATGAATCTCAAATGCATTCAACAAAGCTAATTGAATCAAATGAAACTCAAATGCATTCAACAAAGCTAATTGAATCAAATTAAAGTCAAATGAAGTCAAACAAAACTAATTGAATCAAATGAAACTCAAATGCATTCAACAAAGCTAATTTAATCAAATGAAACTCAAATGCATTCAACAAAGCTAATTGAATCAAATGAAACTCAAATGCATTCAACAAAGCTAATTGAATCAAATGAAACTCAAATGCATTCAACAAAGCTAATTGAATCAAATGAAACTCAAATGCATTCAACAAAGGTAATTGAATCAAATGAAACTCAAATGCATTCAAGCAAAGCTAATTGAATCAAATGAAACTCAAATGCATTCAACAAAGCTAATTGAATCAAATGAAACTCAAATGCATTCAACAAAGCTAATTGAATCAAATGAAACTCAAATGCATTCAACAAAGCTAATTGAATCAAATGAAACTCAAATGCATTCAACAAAGCTAATTGAATCAAATGAAACTCAAATGCATTCAACAAAGCTAATTGAATCAAATGAAACTCAAATGCATTCAACAAAGCTAATTGAATCAAATGAAACTCAAATGCATTCAACAAAGCTAATTGAATCAAATGAAACTCAAATGCATTCAACAAAGCTAATTGAATCAAATGAAACTCAAATGCATTCAACAAAGCTAATTGAATCAAATGAAACTCAAATGCATTCAACAAAGCTAATTGAATCAAATGAAACTCAAATGCATTCAACAAAGCTAATTGAATCAAATGAAACTCAAATGCATTCAACAAAGCTAATTGAATCAAATGAAACTCAAATGCATTCAACAAAGCTAATTGAATCAAATGAAACTCAAATGCATTCAACAAAGCTAATTGAATCAAATTAAAGTCAAATGAAACTCAAATGCATTCAACAAAGCTAATTGAATCAAATGAAACTCAAATGCATTCAACAAAGCTAATTGAATCAAATGAAACTCAAATGCATTCAACAAAGCTAATTGAATCAAATGAAACTCAAATGCATTCAACAAAGCTAATTGAATCAAATGAAACTCAAATGCATTCAACAAAATTAATTGAATCAAATGAAAGTCAAATGACGTCAAACATAGCTTATTGAATCAAATGAAACTCAAATGCATTCAAGAAAGCTAATTAAATCAAATGAAACTCAAATGCATTCAACAAAGCTAATTGAATCAAATGAAACTCAAATGCATTCAACAAAGCTAATTGAATCAAATGAAACTCGAAATGCATTCAACAAAGCTAATTGAATCAAAAAATCAAATGAAACTCAAATGCATTCAACAAAGCTAATTGAATCAAATGAAACTCAAATGCATTCAACAAAGCTAATTGAATCAAATGAAACTCAAATGCATTCAACAAAGCTAATTGAATCAAATGAAAGTCAACTCGAAGTCAAACAAAACTAATTGAATCAAATGAAACTCAAATGCATTCAAAAAGCTAATTGAATCAAATGAAACTCAAATGCATTCAACAAAGCTAATTGAATCAAATGAAACTCAAATGCATTCAACAAAGCTAATTGAATCAAATGAAACTCAAATGCATTCAACAAAAGCTAATTGAATCAAATGAAACTTCGAATGCATTCAACAAAGCTAATTGAATCAAATAAAGTCAAATGAAACTCAAATGCATTCAACAAAGCTAATTGAATCAAATGAAACTCCAAATGCATTGAACAAAGCTAATTGAATCAAATGAAACTCAAATGCATTCAACAAAGCTAATTGAATCAAATGAAACTCGAAATGCATTCAACAAAGCTAATTGAATCAAATTAAAAGTCAAATGACGTCAACAAAACTAATTGAATCAAATGAAACTCAAATGCATTCAACAAAGCTAATTGAATCAAATGAAACTCAAATGCATTCAACAAAGCTAATTGAATCAAATGAAACTCAAATGCATTCAACAAAGCTAATTGAATCAAATGAAACTCAAATGCATTCAACAAAGCTAATTGAATCAAATGAAACTCAAATGAATTCAACAAAGCTAATTGAATCAAATTAAAGTCAAATGACGTCAAAACAAAACTTATTGAATCAAATGAAACTCAAATGCATTCAACAAAGCTAATTGAATCAAATGAAACTCAAATGCATTCAACAAAGCTAATTGAATCAAATGAAACTCAAATGCATTCAACAAAGCTAATTGAATCAAATGAAACTCGAATGCATTCAACAAAGCTAATTGAATCAAATGAAAGTCAAATGACGTCAAACAAAGCTAATTGAATCAAATGAAACTCAAATGCATTCAACAAAGCTAATTGAATCAAATGAAACTCAAATGCATTCAACAAAGCTAATTGAATCAAATTAAAGTCAAATGAAACTCAAATGCATTCAACAAAGCTAATTGAATCAAATGAAACTCAAATGCATTCAACAAAGCTAATTGAATCAAATGAAACTCAAATGCATTCAACAAAGCTAATTGAATCAAATGAAACTCGAATGCATTCAACAAAGCTAATTGAATCAAATTAAAGTCAAATGACGTTCAAACAAAACTAATTGAATCAAATGAAACTCAAATGCATTCAACAAAGCTAATTGAATCAAATGAAACTCAAATGCATTCAACAAAGCTAATTGAATCAAATGAAACTCAAATGCATTCAACAAAGCTAATTGAATCAAATGAAACTTCGAATGCATTCAACAAAGCTAATTGAATCAAATGAAAGTCAAATGACGTCCAAACAAAACTAATTGAATCAAATGAAACTCAAATGCATTCAACAAAGCTAATTGAATCAAATGAAACTCAAATGCATTCAACAAAGCTAATTGAATCAAATGAAACTCAAATGCATTCAACAAAGCTAATTGAATCAAATGAAACTCAAATGCATTCAACAAAGCTAATTGAATCAAATGAAACTCAAATGCATTCAACAAAGCTAATTGAATCAAATGAAATCAAATGAAACTCAAATGCATTCAACAAAGCTAATTGAATCAAATGAAACTCAAATGCATTCAACAAAGCTAATTGAATCAAATGAAACTCAAATGCATTCAACAAAGCTAATTGAATCAAATTAAAGTCAAATGACGTCAAACAAAACTTATTGAATCAAAATGAAACTCAAATGCATTCAACAAAGCTAATTGAATCAAATGAAACTCAAATGCATTCAACAAAGCTAATTGAATCAAATGAAACTCAAATGCATTCAACAAAGCTAATTGAATCAAATTAAAGTCAAATGAAGTCAAACAAAACTTATTGAATCAAATGAAACTCAAATGCATTCAAGAAAGCTAATTGAATCAAAAGAAACTCAAATGCATTCAACAAAGCTAATTGAATCAAATGAAACTCAAATGCATTCAACAAAGCTAATTGAATCAAATGAAACTCAAATGCATTCAACAAAGCTAATTGAATCAAATGAAACTCAAATGCATTCAACAAAGCTAATTGAATCAAATTAAAGTCAAATGAAACTCAAATGCATTCAACAAAGCTAATTGAATCAAAATGAAACTCAAATGCATTCAACAAAGCTAATTGAATCAAATGAAACTCAAATGCATTCAACAAAGCTAATTGAATCAAATGAAAGTCAAATGACGTCAAACAAAACTAATTGAATCAAATGAAACTCAAATGCATTCAACGAAAGCTAATTGAATCAAATGAAACTCAAATGCATTCAACAAAGCTAATTGAATCAAATGAAACAAATGAAACTCAAATGCATTCAACAAAGCTAATTGAATCAAATGAAACTCAAATGCATTCAAAAAAGCTAATTGAATCAAATGAAACTCAAATGCATTCAACAAAGCTAATTGAATCAAAATGAAACTCAAATGCATTCAACAAAGCTAATTGAATCAAATAAAAGTCAAATGACGTCAAACAAAGCTAATTGAATCAAATGAAACTCAAATGCATTCAACAAAGCTAATTGAATCAAATGAAACTCAAATGCATTCAACAAAGCTAATTGAATCAAATGAAACTCAAATACATTCAACAAAGCTAATTGAATCAAATGAAACTCAAATGCATTCAACAAAGCTAATTGAATCAAATGAAAACTCAAATGAAGTCAAACAAAACTAATTGAATCAAATGAAAACTCAAATGCATTCAACAAAGCTAATTGAATCAAATGAAACTCAAATGCATTCAACAAAGCTAATTTAATCAAATGAAACTCAAATGCATTCAAGAAAGCTAATTGAATGAAATGAAACACCAATGCATTCAACAAAGCTAATTGAATCAAATGAAACTTCGAATGCATTCAACAAAGCTAATTGAATCAAATTAAAGTCAAATGAAACTCAAATGCATTCAACAAAAGCTAATTGAATCAAATGAAACTTCAAATGCATTCAACAAAGCTAATTGAATCAAATGAAACTCAAATGCATTCAACAAAGCTAATTGAATCAAATGAAAAGTCAAATGACGTCAAACAAAGCTAATTGAATCAAATGAAACTCAAATCCATTCAACAAAGCTAATTGAATCAAATGAAACTCAAATGCATTCAACAAAGCTAATTGAATCAAATGAAACTCAAATGCATTCAACAAAGCTAATTGAATCAAATGAAACTCAAATGCATTCAACAAAGCTAATTGAATCAAATGAAACTCAAATGCATTCAACAAAGCTAATTGAATCAAATGAAATAAACTCAAATGCATTCAACAAAGCTAATTGAATCAAATGAAACTCAAATGCATTCAACAAAGCTAATTGAATCAAATGAAACTCAAATGCATTCAACAAAGCTAATTGAATCAAATGAAAGTCAAATGACTTCAACAAAACTAATTGAATCAAATGAAACTTCAAATGCATTCAAAAAAGCTAATTGAATCAAATGAAACTCAAATGCATTCAACAAAGCTAATTGAATCAAATGAAACTCAAATGCATTCAACAAAGCTAATTGAATCAAATGAAACTCAAATGCATTCAACAAAGCTAATTGAATCAAATGAAACTCGAATGCATTAAACAAAGCTAATTGAATCAAATGAAAGTCAAATGAAACTCAAATGCATTCAACAAAGCTAATTGAATCAAATGAAACTTCAAATGCATTCAAACATAGCTAATTGAATCAAATGAAACTCAAATGCATTCAACAAAGCTAATTGAATCAAATTAAAGTCAAATGAAACTCAAATGCATTCAACAAAGCTAATTGAATCAAATGAAACTCAAATGCATTCAACAAAGCTAATTGAATCAAATGAAACTCAAATGCATTCAACAAAGCTAATTGAATCAAATTAAAGTCAAATGAATTCAAACAAAGCTAATTGAATCAAATGAAACTCAAATGCATTCAACAAAGCTAATTGAATCAAATGAAACTCAAATGCATTCAACAAAGCTAATTGAATCAAATGAAACTCAAATGCATTCAACAAAGCTAATTGAATCAAATGAAACTCAAATGCATTCAACAAAGCTAATTGAATCAAATGAAACTCAAATGCATTCAACAAAGCTAATTGAATCAAATGAAAGTCAAATGAAACTCAAATGCATTCAACAAAGCTAATTGAATCAAATGAAACTCAAATGCATTCAACAAAGCTAATTGAATCAAATGAAACTCAAATGCATTCAACAAAGCTAATTGAATCAAATGAAACTCAAATGCATTCAACAAAGCTAATTGAATCAAATGAAACTCGAATGCATTCAACAAAGCTAATTGAATCAAATTAAAGTCAAATGACGTCAAACAAAACTTATTGAATCAAATGAAACTCAAATGCATTCAAGAAAGCTAATTGAATCAAATGAAACTCAAATGCATTCAACAAAGCTAATTAAATCAAATGAAACTCAAATGCATTCAACAAAGCTAATTGAATCAAATGAAACTCAAATGCATTCAACAAAGCTAATTGAATCAAATGAAACTCAAATGCATTCAACAAAGCAAATTAAATCAAATTAAATCAAATGAAACTCAAATGCATTCAACAAAGCTAATTGAATCAAATGAAGCTCAAATGCATTCAACAAAGCTAATTGAATCAAATGAAACTCAAATGCATTCAAACAAAGCTAATTGAATCAAATGAAACTCAAATGCATTCAACAAAGCTAATTGAATCCAAATGAAACTCAAATGCATTCAACAAAGCTAATTGAATCAAATGAAAGTCAAATGAAGTCAAACAAAGCTAATTGAATCAAATGAAACTCAAATGCATTCAACAAAGCTAATTGAATCAAATGAAACTCAAATGCATTCAACAAAGCTAATTGAATCAAATGAAACTCAAATGCATTCAACAAAGCTAATTGAATCAAATGAAACTCAAATGCATTCAACAAAGCTAATTGAATCAAATTAAAGTCAAATGAAACTCAAATGCATTCAACAAAGCTAATTGAATCAAATGAAACTCAAATGCATTCAACAAAGCTAATTGAATCAAATGAAACTCAAATGCATTCAACAAAGCTAATTGAATCAAATGAAAGTCAAATCAAGTCAAACAAAACTAATTGAATCAAATGAAACTCAAATGCATTCAACAAAGCTAATTGAATCAAATGAAACTCAAATGCATTCAACAAAGCTAATTGAATCAAATGAAACTCAAAATGCATTCAACAAAGCTAATTGAATCAAATGAAACTCAAATGCATTCAACAAAGCTAATTGAATCAAATGAAACTCGAATGCATTCAACAAAGCTAATTGAATCAAATTAAAGTCAAATGAAACTCAAATGCATTCAACAAAGCTAATTGAATCAAATGAAACTCAAATGCATTCAACAAAGCTAATTGAATCAAATGAAACTCAAATGCATTCAACAAAGCTAATTGAATCAAATGAAACTCGAATGCATTCAACAAAGCTAATTGAATCAAATTAAAGTCAAATGACGTCAAACAAAACTTATTGAATCAAATGAAACTCAAATGCATTCAAGAAAGCTAATTGAATCAAATGAAACTCAAATGCATTCAACAAAGCTAATTAAATCAAATGAAACTCAAATGCATTCAACAAAGCTAATTTAATCAAATGAAACTCAAATGCATTCAACAAAGCTAATTGAATCAAATGAAACTCGAATGCATTCAACAAAGCTAATTGAATCAAATTAAAGTCAAATGACGTCAAACAAAACTAATTGAATCAAATGAAACTCAAATGCATTCAACAAAGCTAATTGAATCAAATGAAACTCAAATGCATTCAACAAAGCTAATTGAATCAAATGAAACTCAAATGCATTCAACAAAGCTAATTGAATCAAATGAAACTCAAATGCATTCAACAAAGCTAATTGAATCAAATTAAAGTCAAATGACGTCGAAACAAAAACTAATTGAATCAAATGAAACTCAAATGCATTCAAGAAAGCTAATTGAATCAAATGAAACTCAAATGCATTCAACAAAGCTAATTAAATCAAATGAAACTCAAATGCATTCAACAAAGCTAATTGAATCAAATGAAACTCAAATGCATTCAACAAAGCTAATTGAATCAAATGAAACTCAAATGCATTCAACAAAAGCTAATTGAATCAAATTAAAGTCAAATGAAACTCAAATGCATTCAACAAAGCTAATTGAATCAAATGAAACTCAAATGCATTCAACAAAGCTAATTGAATCAAATGAAACTCAAATGCATTCAACAAAGCTAATTGAATCAAATGAAACTCAAATGCATTCAACAAAGCTAATTGAATCAAATGAAACTCAAATGCATTCAACAAAGCTAATTGAATCAAATTAAAGTCAAATGACGTCCAAACAAAACTTATTGAATCAAATGAAACTCAAATGCATTCAAGAAAGCTAATTGAATCAAATGAAACTCAAATGCATTCAACAAAGCTAATTAAATCAAATGAAACTCAAATGCATTCAACAAAGCTAATTGAATCAAATGAAACTCAAATGCATTCAACAAAGCTAATTGAATCAAATTAAAGTCAAATGAAACTCAAATGCATTCAACAAAGCTAATTGAATCAAATGAAACTCAAATGCATTCAACAAAGCTAATTGAATCAAATGAAACTCAAATGCATTCAACAAAGCTAATTGAATCAAATTAAAGTCAAATGAAGTCAAACAAAACTAATTGAATCAAATGAAACTCAAATGCATTCAAGAAAGCTAATTGAATCAAATGAAACTCAAATGCATTCAACAAAGCTAATTGAATCAAATGAAACTCAAATGCATTCAACAAAGCTAATTGAATCAAATGAAACTCAAATGCATTCAACAAAGCTAATTGAATCAAATGAAACTCAAATGCATTCAACAAAGCTAATTGAATCAAATGAAACTCAAATGCATTCAACAAAGCTAATTGAATCAAATGAAACTCAAATGCATTCAACAAAGCTAATTGAATCAAATGAAACTCAAATGCATTCAACAAAGCTAATTGAATCAAATGAAACTCGAATGCATTCAACAAAGCTAATTGAATCAAATTAAAGTCAAATGACGTCAAACAAAACTTATTGAATCAAATGAAACTCAAATGCATTCAAGAAAGCTAATTGAATCAAATGAAACTCAAATGCATTCAACAAAGCTAATTAAATCAAATGAAACTCAAATGCATTCAACAAAGCTAATTTAATCAAATGAAACTCAAATGCATTCAACAAAGCTAATTGAATCAAATGAAACTCAAATGCATTCAACAAAGCTAATTGAATCAAATTAAAGTCAAATGAAACTCAAATGCATTCAACAAAGCTAATTGAATCAAATGAAACTCAAATGCATTCAAGAAAGCTAATTGAATCAAATGAAACTCAAATGCATTCAACAAAGCTAATTGAATCAAATGAAACTCAAATGCATTCAACAAAGCTAATTGAATCAAATGAAACTCAAATGCATTCAACAAAGCTAATTGAATCAAATTAAAGTCAAATGACGTCAAACAAAACTTATTGAATCAAATGAAACTCAAATGCATTCAAGAAAGCTAATTGAATCAAATGAAACTCAAATGCATTCAACAAAGCTAATTGAATCAAATGAAACTCAAATGCATTCAACAAAGCTAATTGAATCAAATTAAAGTCAAATGACGTCAAACAAAACTTATTGAATCAAATGCAACTCAAATGCATTCAAGAAAGCTAATTGAATCAAATGAAACTCAAATGCATTCAACAAAGCTAATTAAATCAAATGAAACTCAAATGCATTCAACAAAGCTAATTTAATCAAATGAAACTCAAATGCATTCAACAAAGCTAATTGAATCAAATGAAACTCGAAATTTATTCAACAAAGCTAATTGAATCAAATTAAAGTCAAATGAAACTCAAATGCATTCAACAAAGCTAATTGAATCAAATGAAACTCAAATGAAGTCAAACAAAGCTAATTGAATCAAATGAAACTCAAATGCATTCAACAAAGCTAATTGAATCAAATGAAACTCGAATGCATTCAACAAAGCTAATTGAATCAAATTAAAGTCAAATGACGTCAAACAAAGCTAATTGAATCAAATGAAACTCAAATGCATTCAACAAAGCTAATTGAATCAAATGAAACTCAAATGCATTCAACAAAGCTAATTGAATCAAATGAAACTCAAATGCATTCAACAAAGCTAATTGAATCAAATGAAACTCGAATGCATTCAACAAAGCTAATTGAATCAAATTAAAGTCAAATAACGTCAAACAAAACTTATTGAATCAAATGAAACTCAAATGCATTCAAGAAAGCTAATTGAATCAAATGAAACTCAAATGCATTCAACAAAGCTAATTAAATCAAATGAAACTCAAATGCATTCAACAAAGCTAATTTAATCAAATGAAACTCAAATGCATTCAACAAAAGCTAATTGAATCAAATGAAACTCGAATGCATTCAACAAAGCTAATTGAATCAAATTAAAGTCAAATGAAACTCAAATGCATTCAACAAAGCTAATTGAATCAAATGAAACTCAAATGCATTCAACAAAGCTAATTGAATCAAATGAAACTCAAATGCATTCAACAAAGCTAATTGAATCAAATGAAACTCAAATGCATTCAACAAAGCTAATTGAATCAAATTAAAGTCAAATGAAACTCAAATGCATTCAACAAAGCTAATTGAATCAAATGAAACTCAAATGCATTCAACAAAGCTAATTGAATCAAATGAAACTCAAATGCATTCAACAAAGCTAATTGAATCAAATGAAACTCAAATGCATTCAACAAAGCTAATTGAATCAAATTAAAGTCAAATGAAGTCAAACAAAACTAATTGAATCAAATGAAACTCAAATGCATTCAAGAAAGCTAATTGAATCAAATGAAACTCAAATGCATTCAACAAAGCTAATTAAATCAAATGAAACTCAAATGCATTCAACAAAGCTAATTTAATCAAATGAAACTCAAATGCATTCAACAAAGCTAATTGAATCAAATGAAACTCGAATGCATTCAACAAAGCTAATTGAATCAAATTAAAGTCAAATGAAACTCAAATGCATTCAACAAAGCTAATTGAATCAAATGAAACTCAAATGCATTCAAGAAAGCTAATTGAATCAAATGAAACTCAAATGTATTCAACAAAGCTAATTAAATCAAATGAAACTCAAATGCATTCAACAAAGCTAATTTAATCAAATGAAACTCAAATGCATTCAACAAAGCTAATTGAATCAAATGAAACTCAAATGCATTCAACAAAGCTAATTGAATCAAATTAAAGTCAAATGAAACTCAAATGCATTCAACAAAGCTAATTGAATCAAATGAAACTCAAATGCATTCAACAAAGCTAATTGAATCAAATGAAACTCAAATGCATTCAACAAAGCTATTTGAATCAAATGAAACTCGAATGCATTCAACAAAGCTAATTGAATCAAATTAAAGTCAAATGACGTCAAACAAAACTTATTGAATCAAATGAAACTCAAATGCATTCAAGAAAGCTAATTGAATCAAATGAAACTCAAATGCATTCAACAAAGCTAATTAAATCAAATGAAACTCAAATGCATTCAACAAAGCTAATTTAATCAAATGAAACTCAAATGCATTCAACAAAGCTAATTGAATCAAATGAAACTCAAATGCATTCAACAAAGCTAATTGAATCAAATTAAAGTCAAATGACGTCAAACAAAACTTATTGAATCAAATGAAACTCAAATGCATTCAACAAAGCTAATTGAATCAAATGAAACTCAAATGCATTCAAGAAAGCTAATTGAATCAAATGAAACTCAAATGCATTCAACAAAGCTAATTGAATCAAATGAAACTCGAATGCATTCAACAAAGCTAATTGAATCAAATTAAAGTCAAATGACGTCAAACAAAACTTATTGAATCAAATGAAACTCAAATGCATTCAAGAAAGCTAATTGAATCAAATGAAACTCAAATGCATTCAACAAAGCTAATTAAATCAAATGAAACTCAAATGCATTCAACAAAGCTAATTTAATCAAATGAAACTCAAATGCATTCAACAAAGCTAATTGAATCAAATGAAACTCGAATGCATTCAACAAAGCTAATTGAATCAAATTAAAGTCAAATGAAACTCAAATGCATTCAACAAAGCTAATTGAATCAAATGAAACTCAAATGCATTCAAGAAAGCTAATTGAATCAAATGAAACTCAAATGCATTCAAGAAAGCTAATTGAATCAAATGAAACTCAAATGCATTCAACAAAGCTAATTGAATCAAATGAAACTCGAATGCATTCAACAAAGCTATTTGAATCAAATTAAAGTCAAATGACGTCAAACAAAACTTATTGAATCAAATGAAACTCAAATGGATTCATGAAAGCTAATTGAATCAAATGAAACTCAAATGCATTCAACAAAGCTAATTAAATCAAATGAAACTCAAATGCATTCAACAAAGCTAATTGAATCAAATGAAACTCGAATGCATTCAACAACGCTAATTGAATCAAATTAAAGTCAAATGAAACTCAAATGCATTCAACAAAGCTAATTGAATCAAATGAAACTCAAATGCATTCAACAAAGCTAATTGAATCAAATGAAACTCAAATGCATTCAACAAAGCTAATTGAATCAAATTAAAGTCAAATCAAGTCAAACAAAACTAATTGAATCAAATGAAACTCAAATGCATTCAAGAAAGCTAATTGAATCAAATGAAACTCAAATGTATTCAACAAAGCTAATTAAATCAAATGAAACTCAAATGCATTCAACAAAGCTAATTTAATCAAATGAAACTCAAATGCATTCAACAAAGCTAATTGAATCAAATGAAACTCGAATGCATTCAACAAAGCTAATTGAATCAAATTAAAGTCAAATGAAACTCAAATGCATTCAACAAAGCTAATTGAATCAAATGAAACTCAAATGCATTCAACAAAGCTAATTGAATCAAATGAAACTCAAATGCATTCAACAAAGCTATTTGAATCAAATGAAACTCGAATGCATTCAACAAAGCTAATTGAATCAAATTAAAGTCAAATGACGTCAAACAAAACTTATTGAATCAAATGCAACTCAAATGCATTCAAGAAAGCTAATTGAATCAAATGAAACTCAAATGCATTCAACAAAGCTAATTAAATCAAATGAAACTCAAATGCATTCAACAAAGCTAATTTAATCAAATGAAACTCAAATGCATTCAACAAAGCTAATTGAATCAAATGAAACTCAAATGCATTCAACAAAGCTAATTGAATCAAATTAAAGTCAAATGAAACTCAAATGCATTCAACAAAGCTAATTGAATCAAATGAAACTCAAATGCATTCAACAAAGCTAATTGAATCAAATTAAAGTCAAATGCATTCAACAAAGCTAATTGAATCAAATGAAACTCAAATGCATTCAACAAAGCTAATTGAATCAAATGAAACTCGAATGCATTCAACAAAGCTATTTGAATCAAATTAAAGTCAAATGACGTCAAACAAAACTTATTGAATCAAATGAAACTCAAATGGATTCATGAAAGCTAATTGAATCAAATGAAACTCAAATGCATTCAACAAAGCTAATTAAATCAAATGAAACTCGAATGCATTCAACAAAGCTAAATGAATCAAATTAAAGTCAAATGACGTCAAACAAAACTTATTGAATCAAATGAAACTCAAATGCATTCAAGAAAGCTAATTGAATCAAATGAAACTCAAATGCATTCAACAAAGCTAATTAAATCAAATGAAACTCAAATGCATTCAACAAAGCTAATTTAATCAAATGAAACTCAAATGCATTCAACAAAGCTAATTGAATCAAATGAAACTCGAATGCATTCAACAAAGCTAATTGAATCAAATTAAAGTCAAATGAAACTCAAATGCATTCAACAAAGCTAATTGAATCAAATGAAACTCAAATGCATTCAAGAAAGCTAATTGAATCAAATGAAACTCAAATGCATTCAACAAAGCTATTTGAATCAAATGAAACTCGAATGCATTCAACAAAGCTAATTGAATCAAATTAAAGTCAAATGACGTCAAACAAAACTTATTGAATCAAATGAAACTCAAATGCATTCAACAAAGCTAATTGAATCAAATGAAACTCAAATGCATTCAAGAAAGCTAATTGAATCAAATGAAACTCAAATGCATTCAACAAAGCTAATTGAATCAAATGAAACTCGAATGCATTCAACAAAGCTAATTGAATCAAATTAAAGTCAAATGACGTCAAACAAAACTTATTGAATCAAATGAAACTCAAATGCATTCAAGAAAGCTAATTGAATCAAATGAAACTCAAATGCATTCAACAAAGCTAATTAAATCAAATGAAACTCAAATGCATTCAACAAAGCTAATTTAATCAAATGAAACTCAAATGCATTCAACAAAGCTTATTGAATCAAATGAAACTCGAATGCATTCAACAAAGCTAATTGAATCAAATTAAAGTCAAATGAAACTCAAATGCATTCAACAAAGCTAATTGAATCAAATGAAACTCAAATGCATTCAACAAAGCTAATTGAATCAAATGAAACTCAAATGCATTCAACAAAGCTAATTGAATCAAATGAAACTCGAATGCATTCAACAAAGCTAATTGAATCAAATTAAAGTCAAATGAAACTCAAATGCATTCAACAAAGCTAATTGAATCAAATGAAACTCAAATGCATTCAACAAAGCTAATTGAATCAAATGAAACTCAAATGCATTCAACAAAGCTAATTGAATCAAATGAAACTCGAATGCATTCAACAAAGCTAATTGAATCAAATTAAAGTCAAATGAAGTCAAACAAAACTAATTGAATCAAATGAAACTCAAATGCATTCAAGAAAGCTAATTGAATCAAATGAAACTCAAATGTATTCAACAAAGCTAATTAAATCAAATGAAACTCAAATGCATTCAACAAAGCTAATTTAATCAAATGAAACTCAAATGCATTCAACAAAGCTAATTGAATCAAATGAAACTCGAATGCATTCAACAAAGCTAATTGAATCAAATTAAAGTCAAATGAAACTCAAATGCATTCAACAAAGCTAATTGAATCAAATGAAACTCAAATGCATTCAAGAAAGCTAATTGAATCAAATGAAACTCAAATGCATTCAACAAAGCTATTTGAATCAAAATGAAACTCGAATGCATTCAACAAAGCTAATTGAATCAAATTAAAGTCAAATGACGTCAAACAAAACTTATTGAATCAAATGAAACTCAAATGCATTCAAGAAAGCTAATTGAATCAAATGAAACTCAAATGCATTCAACAAAGCTAATTAAATCAAATGAAACTCAAATGCATTCAACAAAGCTAATTTAATCAAATGAAACTCAAATGCATTCAACAAAGCTAATTGAATCAAATGAAACTCAAATGCATTCAACAAAGCTAATTGAATCAAATGAAACTCAAATGCATTCAACAAAGCTAATTGAATCAAATGAAACTCGAATGCATTCAACAAAGCTAATTGAATCAAATTAAAGTCAAATGACGTCAAACAAAACTTATTGAATCAAATGAAACTCAAATGCATTCAACAAAGCTAATTGAATCAAATGAAACTCAAATGCATTCAAGAAAGCTAATTGAATCAAATGAAACTCAAATGCATTCAACAAAGCTAATTGAATCAAATGAAACTCGAATGCATTCAACAAAGCTAATTGAATCAAATTAAAGTCAAATGACGTCAAACAAAACTTATTGAATCAAATGAAACTCAAATGCATTCAAGAAAGCTAATTGAATCAAATGAAACTCAAATGCATTCAACAAAGCTAATTAAATCAAATGAAACTCAAATGCATTCAACAAAGCTAATTTAATCAAATGAAACTCAAATGCATTCAACAAAGCTAATTGAATCAAATGAAACTCGAATGCATTCAACAAAGCTAATTGAATCAAATTAAAGTCAAATGAAACTCAAATGCATTCAACAAAGCTAATTGAATCAAATGAAACTCAAATGCATTCAAGAAAGCTAATTGAATCAAATGAAACTCAAATGCATTCAAGAAAGCTAATTGAATCAAATGAAACTCAAATGCATTCAACAAAGCTAATTGAATCAAATGCAACTCGAATGCATTCAACAAAGCTATTTGAATCAAATTAAAGTCAAATGACGTCAAACAAAACTTATTGAATCAAATGAAACTCAAATGGATTCATGAAAGCTAATTGAATCAAATGAAACTCAAATGCATTCAACAAAGCTAATTAAATCAAATGAAACTCAAATGCATTCAACAAAGCTAATTGAATCAAATGAAACTCGAATGCATTCAACAACGCTAATTGAATCAAATTAAAGTCAAATGAAACTCAAATGCATTCAACAAAGCTAATTGAATCAAATGAAACTCAAATGCATTCAACAAAGCTAATTGAATCAAATGAAACTCGAATGCATTCAACAAAGCTAATTGAATCAAATTAAAGTCAAATCAAGTCAAACAAAACTAATTGAATCAAATGAAACTCAAATGCATTCAAGAAAGCTAATTGAATCAAATGAAACTCAAATGTATTCAACAAAGCTAATTAAATCAAATGAAACTCAAATGCATTCAACAAAGCTAATTTAATCAAATGAAACTCAAATGCATTCAACAAAGCTAATTGAATCAAATGAAACTCGAATGCATTCAACAAAGCTAATTGAATCAAATTAAAGTCAAATGAAACTCAAATGCATTCAACAAAGCTAATTGAATCAAATGAAACTCAAATGCATTCAACAAAGCTAATTGAATCAAATGAAACTCAAATGCATTCAACAAAGCTATTTGAATCAAATGAAACTCGAATGCATTCAACAAAGCTAAATGAATCAAATTAAAGTCAAATGACGTCAAACAAAACTTATTGAATCAAATACAACTCAAATGCATTCAAGAAAGCTAATTGAATCAAATGAAACTCAAATGCATTCAACAAAGCTAATTAAATCAAATGAAACTCAAATGCATTCAACAAAGCTAATTTAATCAAATGAAACTCAAATGCATTCAACAAAGCTAATTGAATCAAATGAAACTCGAATGCATTCAACAAAGCTAATTGAATCAAATTAAAGTCAAATGAAACTCAAATGCATTCAACAAAGCTAATTGAATCAAATGAAACTCAAATGCATTCAAGAAAGCTAATTGAATCAAATTAAAGTCAAATCCATTCAACAAAGCTAATTGAATCAAATGAAACTCAAATGCATTCAACAAAGCTAATTGAATCAAATGAAACTCGAATGCATTCAACAAAGCTATTTGAATCAAATTAAAGTCAAATGACGTCAAACAAAACTTATTGAATCAAATGAAACTCAAATGGATTCATGAAAGCTAATTGAATCAAATGAAACTCAAATGCATTCAACAAAACTAATTAAATCAAATGAAACTCGAATGCATTCAACAAAGCTAAATGAATCAAATTAAAGTCAAATGACGTCAAACAAAACTTATTGAATCAAATGCAACTCAAATGCATTCAAGAAAGCTAATTGAATCAAATGAAACTCAAATGCATTCAACAAAGCTAATTAAATCAAATGAAACTCAAATGCATTCAACAAAGCTAATTTAATCAAATGAAACTCAAATGCATTCAACAAAGCTAATTGAATCAAATGAAACTCGAATGCATTCAACAAAGCTAATTGAATCAAATTAAAGTCAAATGAAACTCAAATGCATTCAACAAAGCTAATTGAATCAAATGAAACTCAAATGCATTCAAGAAAGCTAATTGAATCAAATGAAACTCAAATGCATTCAACAAAGCTATTTGAATCAAATGAAACTCGAATGCATTCAACAAAGCTAAATGAATCAAATTAAAGTCAAATGACGTCAAACAAAACTTATTGAATCAAATGAAACTCAAATGCATTCAACAAAGCTAATTGAATCAAATGAAACTCAAATGCATTCAAGAAAGCTAATTGAATCAAATGAAACTCAAATGCATTCAACAAAGCTAATTGAATCAAATGAAACTCGAATGCATTCAACAAAGCTAATTGAATCAAATTAAAGTCAAATGACGTCAAACAAAACTTATTGAATCAAATGAAACTCAAATGCATTCAAGAAAGCTAATTGAATCAAATGAAACTCAAATGCATTCAACAAAGCTAATTAAATCAAATGAAACTCAAATGCATTCAACAAAGCTAATTTAATCAAATGAAACTCAAATGCATTCAACAAAGCTTATTGAATCAAATGAAACTCGAATGCATTCAACAAAGCTAATTGAATCAAATTAAAGTCAAATGAAACTCAAATGCATTCAACAAAGCTAATTGAATCAAATGAAACTCAAATGCATTCAACAAAGCTAATTGAATCAAATGAAACTCGAATGCATTCAACAAAGCTAATTGAATCAAATGAAACTCGAATGCATTCAACAACGCTAATTGAATCAAATTAAAGTCAAATGAAACTCAAATGCATTCAACAAAGCTAATTGAATCAAATGAAACTCAAATGCATTCAAGAAAGCTAATTGAATCAAATGAAACTCAAATGCATTCAACAAAGCTAATTGAATCAAATGAAACTCGAATGCATTCAACAAAGCTAATTGAATCAAATTAAAGTCAAATGACGTCAAACAAAACTTATTGAATCAAATGAAACTCAAATGCATTCAAGAAAGCTAATTGAATCAAATGAAACTCAAATGCATTCAACAAAGCTAATTAAATCAAATGAAACTCAAATGCATTCAACAAAGCTAATTTAATCAAATGAAACTCAAATGCATTCAACAAAGCTAATTGAATCAAATGAAACTCGAATGCATTCAACAAAGCTAATTGAATCAAATGAAAGTCAAATGCATTCAACAAAGCTAATTGAATCAAATGAAACTCGAATGCATTCAACAAAGCTAATTGAATCAAATTAAAGTCAAATGACTCAAACAAAACTTATTGAATCAAATGAAACTCAAATGCATTCAACAAAGCTAATTGAATCAAATGAAACTCAAATGCATTCAAGAAAGCTAATTGAATCAAATGAAACTCAAATGCATTCAACAAAGCTAATTGAATCAAATGAAACTCGAATGCATTCAACAAAGCTAATTGAATCAAATTAAAGTCAAATGACGTCAAACAAAACTTATTGAATCAAATGAAACTCAAATGCATTCAAGAAAGCTAATTGAATCAAATGAAACTCAAATGCATTCAACAAAGCTAATTAAATCAAATGAAACTCAAATGCATTCAACAAAGCTAATTTAATCAAATGAAACTCAAATGCATTCAACAAAGCTAATTGAATCAAATGAAACTCGAATGCATTCAACAAAGCTAATTGAATCAAATTAAAGTCAAATGAAACTCAAATGCATTCAACAAAGCTAATTGAATCAAATGAAACTCAAATGCATTCAAGAAAGCTAATTGAATCAAATGAAACTCAAATGCATTCAAGAAAGCTAATTGAATCAAATGAAACTCAAATGCATTCAACAAAGCTAATTGAATCAAATGCAACTCGAATGCATTCAACAAAGCTATTTGAATCAAATTAAAGTCAAATGACGTCAAACAAAACTTATTGAATCAAATGAAACTCAAATGGATTCATGAAAGCTAATTGAATCAAATGAAACTCAAATGCATTCAACAAAGCTAATTAAATCAAATGAAACTCAAATGCATTCAACAAAGCTAATTGAATCAAATGAAACTCGAATGCATTCAACAACGCTAATTGAATCAAATTAAAGTCAAATGAAACTCAAATGCATTCAACAAAGCTAATTGAATCAAATGAAACTCAAATGCATTCAACAAAGCTAATTGAATCAAATGAAACTCGAATGCATTCAACAAAGCTAATTGAATCAAATTAAAGTCAAATCAAGTCAAACAAAACTAATTGAATCAAATGAAACTCAAATGCATTCAAGAAAGCTAATTGAATCAAATGAAACTCAAATGTATTCAACAAAGCTAATTAAATCAAATGAAACTCAAATGCATTCAACAAAGCTAATTTAATCAAATGAAACTCAAATGCATTCAACAAAGCTAATTGAATCAAATGAAACTCGAATGCATTCAACAAAGCTAATTGAATCAAATTAAAGTCAAATGAAACTCAAATGCATTCAACAAAGCTAATTGAATCAAATGAAACTCAAATGCATTCAACAAAGCTAATTGAATCAAATGAAACTCAAATGCATTCAACAAAGCTATTTGAATCAAATGAAACTCGAATGCATTCAACAAAGCTAATTGAATCAAATTAAAGTCAAATGACGTCAAACAAAACTTATTGAATCAAATGCAACTCAAATGCATTCAAGAAAGCTAATTGAATCAAATGAAACTCAAATGCATTCAACAAAGCTAATTAAATCAAATGAAACTCAAATGCATTCAACAAAGCTAATTTAATCAAATGAAACTCAAATGCATTCAACAAAGCTAATTGAATCAAATGAAACTCGAATGCATTCAACAAAGCTAATTGAATCAAATTAAAGTCAAATGAAACTCAAATGCATTCAACAAAGCTAATTGAATCAAATGAAACTCAAATGCATTCAAGAAAGCTAATTGAATCAAATGAAAGTCAAATCCATTCAACAAAGCTAATTGAATCAAATGAAACTCAAATGCATTCAACAAAGCTAATTGAATCAAATGAAACTCGAATGCATTCAACAAAGCTATTTGAATCAAATTAAAGTCAAATGACGTCAAACAAAACTTATTGAATCAAATGAAACTCAAATGGATTCATGAAAGCTAATTGAATCAAATGAAACTCAAATGCATTCAACAAAACTAATTAAATCAAATGAAACTCGAATGCATTCAACAAAGCTAAATGAATCAAATTAAAGTCAAATGACGTCAAACAAAACTTATTGAATCAAATGCAACTCAAATGCATTCAAGAAAGCTAATTGAATCAAATGAAACTCAAATGCATTCAACAAAGCTAATTAAATCAAATGAAACTCAAATGCATTCAACAAAGCTAATTTAATCAAATGAAACTCAAATGCATTCAACAAAGCTAATTGAATCAAATGAAACTCGAATGCATTCAACAAAGCTAATTGAATCAAATTAAAGTCAAATGAAACTCAAATGCATTCAACAAAGCTAATTGAATCAAATGAAACTCAAATGCATTCAAGAAAGCTAATTGAATCAAATGAAACTCAAATGCATTCAACAAAGCTATTTGAATCAAATGAAACTCGAATGCATTCAACAAAGCTAAATGAATCAAATTAAAGTCAAATGACGTCAAACAAAACTTATTGAATCAAATGAAACTCAAATGCATTCAACAAAGCTAATTGAATCAAATGAAACTCAAATGCATTCAAGAAAGCTAATTGAATCAAATGAAACTCAAATGCATTCAACAAAGCTAATTGAATCAAATGAAACTCGAATGCATTCAACAAAGCTAATTGAATCAAATTAAAAGTCAAATGACGTCAAACAAAACTTATTGAATCAAATGAAACTCAAATGCATTCAAGAAAGCTAATTGAATCAAATGAAACTCAAATGCATTCAACAAAGCTAATTAAATCAAATGAAACTCAAATGCATTCAACAAAGCTAATTTAATCAAATGAAACTCAAATGCATTCAACAAAGCTTATTGAATCAAATGAAACTCGAATGCATTCAACAAAGCTAATTGAATCAAATTAAAGTCAAATGAAACTCAAATGCATTCAACAAAGCTAATTGAATCAAATGAAACTCAAATGCATTCAACAAAGCTAATTGAATCAAATGAAACTCGAATGCATTCAACAAAGCTAATTGAATCAAATGAAACTCGAATGCATTCAACAACGCTAATTGAATCAAATTAAAGTCAAATGACGTCAAACAAAACTTATTGAATCAAATGAAACTCAAATGCATTCAAGAAAGCTAATTGAATCAAATGAAACTCAAATGCATTCAACAAAGCTAATTAAATCAAATGAAACTCAAATGCATTCAACAAAGCTAATTTAATCAAATGAAACTCAAATGCATTCAACAAAGCTAATTGAATCAAATGAAACTCGAATGCATTCAACAAAGCTAATTGAATCAAATTAAAGTCAAATGAAACTCAAATGCATTCAACAAAGCTAATTGAATCAAATGAAACTCAAATGCATTCAAGAAAGCTAATTGAATCAAATTAAAGTCAAATCCATTCAACAAAGCTAATTGAATCAAATGAAACTCAAATGCATTCAACAAAGCTAATTGAATCAAATGAAACTCGAATGCATTCAACAAAGCTATTTGAATCAAATTAAAGTCAAATGACGTCAAACAAAACTTATTGAATCAAATGAAACTCAAATGCATTCAACAAAGCTAATTGAATCAAATGAAACTCAAATGCATTCAACAAAACTAATTAAATCAAATGAAACTCGAATGCATTCAACAAAGCTAAATGAATCAAATTAAAGTCAAATGACGTCAAACAAAACTTATTGAATCAAATGCAACTCAAATGCATTCAAGAAAGCTAATTGAATCAAATGAAACTCAAATGCATTCAACAATGCTAATTAAATCAAATGAAACTCAAATGCATTCAACAAAGCTAATTTAATCAAATGAAACTCAAATGCATTCAACAAAGCTAATTGAATCAAATGAAACTCGAATGCATTCAACAAAGCTAATTGAATCAAATTAAAGTCAAATGAAACTCAAATGCATTCAACAAAGCTAATTGAATCAAATGAAACTCAAATGCATTCAAGAAAGCTAATTGAATCAAATGAAACTCAAATGCATTCAACAAAGCTATTTGAATCAAATGAAACTCGAATGCATTCAACAAAGCTAAATGAATCAAATTAAAGTCAAATGACGTCAAACAAAACTTATTGAATCAAATGAAACTCAAATGCATTCAACAAAGCTAATTGAATCAAATGAAACTCAAATGCATTCAAGAAAGCTAATTGAATCAAATGAAACTCAAATGCATTCAACAAAGCTAATTGAATCAAATGAAACTCGAATGCATTCAACAAAGCTAATTGAATCAAATTAAAGTCAAATGACGTCAAACAAAACTTATTGAATCAAATGAAACTCAAATGCATTCAAGAAAGCTAATTGAATCAAATGAAACTCAAATGCATTCAACAAAGCTAATTAAATCAAATGAAACTCAAATGCATTCAACAAAGCTAATTTAATCAAATGAAACTCAAATGCATTCAACAAAGCTTATTGAATCAAATGAA
The DNA here is from genome assembly GCA_947648045.1 of Beta corolliflora. Lineage (NCBI taxonomy): Eukaryota > Viridiplantae > Streptophyta > Magnoliopsida > Caryophyllales > Amaranthaceae > Beta > Beta corolliflora. The sequence goes on along the minus strand of CANSZD010003082.1, from coordinate 1,122,693 downwards.
ACTCGAATGCATTCAACAAAGCTAATTGAATCAAATTAAAGTCAAATGAAACTCAAATGCATTCAACAAAGCTAATTGAATCAAATGAAACTCAAATGCATTCAACAAAGCTAATTGAATCAAATGAAACTCGAATGCATTCAACAAAGCTAATTGAATCAAATGAAACTCGAATGCATTCAACAACGCTAATTGAATCAAATTAAAGTCAAATGAAACTCAAATCCATTCAACAAAGCTAATTGAATCAAATGAAACTCAAATGCATTCAAGAAAGCTAATTGAATCAAATGAAACTCAAATGCATTCAACAAAGCTATTTGAATCAAAATGAAACTCGAATGCATTCAACAAAGCTAAATGAATCAAATTAAAAGTCAAATGACGTCAAACAAAACTTATTGAATCAAATGCAACTCAAATGCATTCAAGAAAGCTAATTGAATCAAATGAAACTCAAATGCATTCAACAAAGCTAATTAAATCAAATGAAACTCAAATGCATTCAACAAAGCTAATTTAATCAAATGAAACTCAAATGCATTCAACAAAGCTAATTGAATCAAATGAAACTCAAATGCATTCAACAAAGCTAATTGAATCAAATTAAAGTCAAATGCATTCAACAAAGCTAATTGAATCAAATGAAACTCGAATGCATTCAACAAAGCTAATTGAATCAAATTAAAGTCAAATGACGTCAAACAAAACTTATTGAATCAAATGAAACTCAAATGCATTCAACAAAGCTAATTGAATCAAATGAAACTCAAATGCATTCAAGAAAGCTAATTGAATCAAATGAAACTCAAATGCATTCAACAAAGCTAATTGAATCAAATGAAACTCGAATGCATTCAACAAAGCTAATTGAATCAAATTAAAGTCAAATGACGTCAAACAAAACTTATTGAATCAAATGAAACTCAAATGCATTCAAGAAAGCTAATTGAATCAAATGAAACTCAAATGCATTCAACAAAGCTAATTAAATCAAATGAAACTCAAATGCATTCAACAAAGCTAATTTAATCAAATGAAACTCAAATGCATTCAACAAAGCTAATTGAATCAAATGAAACTCGAATGCATTCAACAAAGCTAATTGAATCAAATTAAAGTCAAATGAAACTCAAATGCATTCAACAAAGCTAATTGAATCAAATGAAACTCAAATGCATTCAAGAAAGCTAATTGAATCAAATGAAACTCAAATGCATTCAAGAAAGCTAATTGAATCAAATGAAACTCAAATGCATTCAACAAAGCTAATTGAATCAAATGCAACTCGAATGCATTCAACAAAGCTATTTGAATCAAATTAAAGTCAAATGACGTCAAACAAAACTTATTGAATCAAATGAAACTCAAATGGATTCATGAAAGCTAATTGAATCAAATGAAACTCAAATGCATTCAACAAAGCTAATTAAATCAAATGAAACTCAAATGCATTCAACAAAGCTAATTGAATCAAATGAAACTCGAATGCATTCAACAACGCTAATTGAATCAAATTAAAGTCAAATGAAACTCAAATGCATTCAACAAAGCTAATTGAATCAAATGAAACTCAAATGCATTCAACAAAGCTAATTGAATCAAATGAAACTCGAATGCATTCAACAAAGCTAATTGAATCAAATTAAAGTCAAATCAAGTCAAACAAAACTAATTGAATCAAATGAAACTCAAATGCATTCAAGAAAGCTAATTGAATCAAATGAAACTCAAATGTATTCAACAAAGCTAATTAAATCAAATGAAACTCAAATGCATTCAACAAAGCTAATTTAATCAAATGAAACTCAAATGCATTCAACAAAGCTAATTGAATCAAATGAAACTCGAATGCATTCAACAAAGCTAATTGAATCAAATTAAAGTCAAATGAAACTCAAATGCATTCAACAAAGCTAATTGAATCAAATGAAACTCAAATGCATTCAACAAAGCTAATTGAATCAAATGAAACTCAAATGCATTCAACAAAGCTATTTGAATCAAATGAAACTCGAATGCATTCAACAAAGCTAAATGAATCAAATTAAAGTCAAATGACGTCAAACAAAACTTATTGAATCAAATACAACTCAAATGCATTCAAGAAAGCTAATTGAATCAAATGAAACTCAAATGCATTCAACAAAGCTAATTAAATCAAATGAAACTCAAATGCATTCAACAAAGCTAATTTAATCAAATGAAACTCAAATGCATTCAACAAAGCTAATTGAATCAAATGAAACTCGAATGCATTCAACAAAGCTAATTGAATCAAATTAAAGTCAAATGAAACTCAAATGCATTCAACAAAGCTAATTGAATCAAATGAAACTCAAATGCATTCAAGAAAGCTAATTGAATCAAATTAAAGTCAAATCCATTCAACAAAGCTAATTGAATCAAATGAAACTCAAATGCATTCAACAAAGCTAATTGAATCAAATGAAACTCGAATGCATTCAACAAAGCTATTTGAATCAAATTAAAGTCAAATGACGTCAAACAAAACTTATTGAATCAAATGAAACTCAAATGGATTCATGAAAGCTAATTGAATCAAATGAAACTCAAATGCATTCAACAAAACTAATTAAATCAAATGAAACTCGAATGCATTCAACAAAGCTAAATGAATCAAATTAAAGTCAAATGACGTCAAACAAAACTTATTGAATCAAATGCAACTCAAATGCATTCAAGAAAGCTAATTGAATCAAATGAAACTCAAATGCATTCAACAAAGCTAATTAAATCAAATGAAACTCAAATGCATTCAACAAAGCTAATTTAATCAAATGAAACTCAAATGCATTCAACAAAGCTAATTGAATCAAATGAAACTCGAATGCATTCAACAAAGCTAATTGAATCAAATTAAAGTCAAATGAAACTCAAATGCATTCAACAAAGCTAATTGAATCAAATGAAACTCAAATGCATTCAAGAAAGCTAATTGAATCAAATGAAACTCAAATGCATTCAACAAAGCTATTTGAATCAAATGAAACTCGAATGCATTCAACAAAGCTAAATGAATCAAATTAAAGTCAAATGACGTCAAACAAAACTTATTGAATCAAATGAAACTCAAATGCATTCAACAAAGCTAATTGAATCAAATGAAACTCAAATGCATTCAAGAAAGCTAATTGAATCAAATGAAACTCAAATGCATTCAACAAAGCTAATTGAATCAAATGAAACTCGAATGCATTCAACAAAGCTAATTGAATCAAATTAAAAGTCAAATGACGTCAAACAAAACTTATTGAATCAAATGAAACTCAAATGCATTCAAGAAAGCTAATTGAATCAAATGAAACTCAAATGCATTCAACAAAGCTAATTAAATCAAATGAAACTCAAATGCATTCAACAAAGCTAATTTAATCAAATGAAACTCAAATGCATTCAACAAAGCTTATTGAATCAAATGAAACTCGAATGCATTCAACAAAGCTAATTGAATCAAATTAAAGTCAAATGAAACTCAAATGCATTCAACAAAGCTAATTGAATCAAATGAAACTCAAATGCATTCAACAAAGCTAATTGAATCAAATGAAACTCAAATGCATTCAACAAAGCTAATTGAATCAAATGAAACTCGAATGCATTCAACAAAGCTAATTGAATCAAATTAAAGTCAAATGAAACTCAAATGCATTCAACAAAGCTAATTGAATCAAATGAAACTCAAATGCATTCAACAAAGCTAATTGAATCAAATGAAACTCGAATGCATTCAACAAAGCTAATTGAATCAAATTAAAGTCAAATGAAGTCAAACAAAACTAATTGAATCAAATGAAACTCAAATGCATTCAAGAAAGCTAATTGAATCAAATGAAACTCAAATGTATTCAACAAAGCTAATTAAATCAAATGAAACTCAAATGCATTCAACAAAGCTAATTTAATCAAATGAAACTCAAATGCATTCAACAAAGCTAATTGAATCAAATGAAACTCGAATGCATTCAACAAAGCTAATTGAATCAAATTAAAGTCAAATGAAACTCAAATGCATTCAACAAAGCTAATTGAATCAAATGAAACTCAAATGCATTCAAGAAAGCTAATTGAATCAAATGAAACTCAAATGCATTCAACAAAGCTAATTGAATCAAAATGAAACTCGAATGCATTCAACAAAGCTAAATGAATCAAATTAAAGTCAAATGACGTCAAACAAAACTTATTGAATCAAATGAAACTCAAATGCATTCAAGAAAGCTAATTGAATCAAATGAAACTCAAATGCATTCAACAAAGCTAATTAAATCAAATGAAACTCAAATGCATTCAACAAAGCTAATTTAATCAAATGAAACTCAAATGCATTCAACAAAGCTAATTGAATCAAATGAAACTCGAATGCATTCAACAAAGCTAATTGAATCAAATTAAAGTCAAATGAAACTCAAATGCATTCAACAAAGCTAATTGAATCAAATGAAACTCAAATGCATTCAAGAAAGCTAATTGAATCAAATGAAACTCAAATGCATTCAACAAAGCTAATTGAATCAAATGAAACTCAAATGCATTCAACAAAGCTAATTGAATCAAATTAAAGTCAAATGACGTCAAACAAAACTTATTGAATCAAATGAAACTCAAATGCATTCAACAAAGCTAATTGAATCAAATGAAACTCAAATGCATTCAAGAAAGCTAATTGAATCAAATGAAACTCAAATGCATTCAACAAAGCTAATTGAATCAAATGAAACTCGAATGCATTCAACAAAGCTAATTGAATCAAATTAAAGTCAAATGACGTCAAACAAAACTTATTGAATCAAATGAAACTCAAATGCATTCAAGAAAGCTAATTGAATCAAATGAAACTCAAATGCATTCAACAAAGCTAATTAAATCAAATGAAACTCAAATGCATTCAACAAAGCTAATTTAATCAAATGAAACTCAAATGCATTCAACAAAGCTAATTGAATCAAATGAAACTCGAATGCATTCAACAAAGCTAATTGAATCAAATTAAAGTCAAATGAAACTCAAATGCATTCAACAAAGCTAATTGAATCAAATGAAACTCAAATGCATTCAAGAAAGCTAATTGAATCAAATGAAACTCAAATGCATTCAACAAAGCTAATTGAATCAAATGAAACTCGAATGCATTCAACAAAGCTATTTGAATCAAATTAAAGTCAAATGACGTCAAACAAAACTTATTGAATCAAATGAAACTCAAATGGATTCATGAAAGCTAATTGAATCAAATGAAACTCAAATGCATTCAACAAAGCTAATTAAATCAAATGAAACTCAAATGCATTCAACAAAGCTAATTTAATCAAATGAAACTCAAATGCATTCAACAAAGCTAATTGAATCAAATGAAACTCGAATGCATTCAACAAAGCTAATTGAATCAAATTAAAGTCAAATGAAACTCAAATGCATTCAACAAAGCTAATTGAATCAAATGAAACTCAAATGCATTCAACAAAGCTAATTGAATCAAATGAAACTCGAATGCATTCAACAAAGCTAATTGAATCAAATTAAAGTCAAATCAAGTCAAATCAAGTCAAAACAAAACTAATTGAATCAAATGAAACTCAAATGCATTCAAGAAAGCTAATTGAATCAAATGAAACTCAAATGCATTCAACAAAGCTAATTAAATCAAATGAAACTCAAATGCATTCAACAAAGCTAATTTAATCAAATGAAACTCAAATGCATTCAACAAAGCTAATTGAATCAAATGAAACTCAAATGCATTCGAGAAAGCTAATTGAATCAAATGAAACTCAAATGCATTCAACAAAGCTAATTGAATCAAATGAAACTCGAATGCATTCAACAAAGCTATTTGAATCAAATTAAAGTCAAATGACGTCAAACAAAACTTATTGAATCAAATGAAACTCAAATGCATTCATGAAAGCTAATTGAATCAAATGAAACTCAAATGCATTCAACAAAGCTAATTAAATCAAATGAAACTCAAATGCATTCAACAAAGCTAATTTAATCAAATGAAACTCAAATGCATTTAACAAAGCTAATTGAATCAAATGAAACTCGAATGCATTCAACAAAGCTAATTGAATCAAATTAAAGTCAAATGAAACTCAAATGCATTCAACAAAGCTAATTGAATCAAATGAAACTCAAATGCATTCAACAAAGCTAATTGAATCAAATGAAACTCGAATGCATTCAACAAAGCTAATTGAATCAAATTAAAGTCAAATCAAGTCAAACAAAACTAATTGAATCAAATGAAACTCAAATGCATTCAAGAAAGCTAATTGAATCAAATGAAACTCAAATGCATTCAACAAAGCTAATTAAATCAAATGAAACTCAAATGCATTCAACAAAGCTAATTTAATCAAATGAAACTCAAATGCATTCAACAAAGCTAATTGAATCAAATGAAACTCAAATGCATTCAACAAAGCTAATTGAATCAAATGAAACTCGAATGCATTCAACAAATCTAATTGAATCAAATGAAACTCGAATGCATTCAACAAAGCTAATTGAATCAAATTAAAGTCAAATGAAACTCAAATGCATTCAATAAAGCTAATTGAATCAAATGAAACTCAAATGCATTCAACAAAGCTAATTGAATCAAATGAAACTCGAATGCATTCAACAAAGCTAATTGAATCAAATTAAAGTCAAATCAAGTCAAACAAAACTAATTGAATCAAATGAAACTCAAATGCATTCAAGAAAGCTAATTGAATCAAATGAAACTCAAATGCATTCAACAAAGCTAATTAAATCAAATGAAACTCAAATGCATTCAACAAAGCTAATTTAATCAAATGAAACTCAAATGCATTCAACAAAGCTAATTGAATCAAATGAAACTCAAATGCATTCAACAAAGCTAATTGAATCAAATGAAACTCGAATGCATTCAACAAATCTAATTGAATCAAATTAAAGTCAAATGACATCAAACAAAACTTATTGAATCAAATGAAACTCAAATGCATTCAACAAAGCTAATTGAATCAAATGAAACTCAAATGCATATTGAAAGCTAGATGGAATAAAGATGCGAAATGGATCTAATGTAATGACAGTACAATGTAAAAATGCTTACATACTAACTAGCCAACACCAAGTTTATACTAAAAATAAATTAGGACCAATAACTATAGATACCCCTTTTATAGTACTTTAATTACCAATGGATAAAGGATTAAAATTATACTTTAAACCTAGCTATGGAGAACTAGATATAGTAAAAAGAAGAATGAGTTTTTCCAGATCTAGAGAACAAAAAGATAATGATCAACCTATTCAATTAAGGTCACAAGATTACTATATTATAATACAAATTGAAGGAGAAAACTTAAAAGCACAAATAGATATAAATGTGGAAAATAATTCAATCTAAATGGATAAATTATTAGACAAAATAATGTATAATAATTTAAAACTTAAAGGAAAAGTAATTATTACAACAAAAATTTCAACATAAAATATAAATGTAGAATATGAAGTAAGTCTAAGTGACAAAATTATATTAGGAAAAGAATTATTAAACAAAGTCAAACCATGGAAAACATAATTAGACTATTTTGAGTACACTTATAATCAAATTAAATTTAAAACAAGAATAATCATTGAGTAATTTAACATATATTCTTATTAAAATATTTTTGGAAGGATATAAAAGTAGATACTACACACCGATGGTAGATACAGAAGCAGCGACTACAATTATGAAAGAAAATTATTTACCATAATGGAAGAAATTAGATATACCATTCAGGATAAATGGTTTTAATAATAATAGTAGCAGAATTACCCTTTATCAAACTAATTTGAAATAAAATATTAATTATACATAGAGTATATTGCTTTGAATTAACAGGAAAAGATATGATATTAGGAAATAATTTTCTTAACCAATATAAACCATTTAACATAGATAAATATTTTCTTACATTATTTACCCCATGTAAACACAAGTTGAAAGCTAAAATAGAAAAAAATAGGGAAAGAATATCTCAAGTATGGGAAAATTGCAAAAAGGGAGAAGAAGAACAATTAGTTCAAAGAATGAAAACAAAGAAAGAAAACATCAATTTTGCTATAATAGATATTGGAATATTATATTTAGAAAAAATTACCCCTTTAAAAATAAAATTAGAAGAACTATGTAATGAAAATCCATTAGCAAATTGGCATAAATACAAAACTGAAATACAAATTACATTAAAAGATCAAAATAGTATAATATCTCAAAAATCCTTTAATAATACACAAAGAGATGAAGAAGAATTTAAAATGCATATAACAGAATTATTAGCAGGAAAATTAATTAGGCCAAGTAATTCTAAACATAGCAGTAGTGCATTTATAGTTAACAACCATTCAGAACAAAAAAGGGGAAAAATAAGAATGGTTATAGATTATAGAATTCTAACTGAGAAAACAATTACATACAATTATCCCATACCTAATAAAATACTAAAAATCAGACAAATACAAGGTTATAATTACTTCTCAAGGTTTGATTATAAAAGTTGTTTTCACCAATTAAAATTAACCGAAGATTCTAAACAATTAACAACATTCAAAGTACCTAATGGATTCTATGAATGGGACGTATTACCATTTGGATATAAAAATGCCCCTGGAAGATTCCAAGCATTCATGGATAAATATCTAAATCAATTACCAAATTGTGTAGTATATATTTATGATATACTAATATACTCCAAAACACAAGAAGAACATTATAAATTATTAGAACAATTTATAGAAAAAATAAAAAATATTGGAATAGTTTTAAGTAAAAATAAAATGGAAATTTTTAAAACACAAATAGAATTTTTAGGATTCGAAATAGATAAAGCAGGAGTAAAAATGCAAGAACATATCGCTCAAAAAATCATAGAATTTCAAAGGGGAATTAATACCAAGAAAGAATTACAAAAATTCTTAGGAATAGTAAACCAAGTCGAGAATTTATTCCAAAATTATCATAGTTTCCTGAACCTCTTACTAAAAAGTCGAAAAAAGATCATGATTTTAGGTGGACTGACACTGATTCAAAAAATTTAGAAAAAGTCAAAGAACTAGTTAGAAGATTACCAAAATTAAGTTTCCCTGATGAAGATAAAGAATTTGTGTGGATTGTAGAAATTGATGCTAGCGAAATTAATAATGGTTATGGTGCAGTATTGAAATACAGATACAATTGTGAAAAAAGAGAATATATACGTAGATAGCTGATGTATGCTCGTACATACAAGTAGGAACACACAAAGAAGAGATAAAAACAAGCTAAGGAAGAAACCGAAGCTTCCCTCAACTTGGGCGTGATTCCTAGCTTCAAAGAGATACAGAAACACCACTCAATGAAATTAGAACTTCCTAAGATCACAAATTAACTTGCCAAGGTTAATTAAGCAAAGGACGAATTTCTTATAAGTTTCCAATCCAAGAAACGCCAAAGAAAAACAAGGTTCAATACACAATCGTATTTTGGTCATAAAACTTGATGTCTTTCTCATTGATGTCAATGGTATTTATACAAGTCTTACAAGCCATTTTCTGATTTTTTGACATAATTAAAATTACGAAAAATTAACTACATTAACTACAGCCATGATCTCCACTAATCCATGTAAGAAAAACGTGGGAAAGAAGTACATAAACTAGCCATTATGGATGCTTCCACTTGCTCCACTTCTTGCTGCACTTCTCCCCCAAATGTAGGCATGTTAGAGTGTGGAGAATATGCTCTTAGTTTTGTTGAGATGCACGGCTAATAGGAGGACCTCACACGCCTCAAATTGTGGAACAAACTAACCACTCCTCAATGCAGTCCACTAGTTTGAATAATGGCGCCTTAATAGGAAGTAGTTCCTATTCTCGTGGCCTCAACTCCTCCTTGCTTGCTGCATGGTTGGACGTGGCTTCAAGCTTGCCTAACAACTTTATTACATGACTCAACTATTAACAACTTGTCCTAAAACAATCACCCGAAAATATCAAAACAACAAAGACTCCAACTACACTAGGACTCTTTCAATGCAAACAAACGAAGACTCCAAACTTACTAGGACTCTTTACAAATCGACCATCACTAAAGGAAACTAATGAACATGGCTAATCAAGGACTCAACAATGAACATAGTAGGAATCACAGAAGATAAAACCTCACGCATTGTCAAAGCCACCATATTAATCAGTTTCGGATCTTGTGTAGATGGACCTCCATCATCCTCCCCTTCTTTGGAAGAGTTTGGTCTCAAACTTGGCAAAAGCTCATCTTCCTCATAGAAAGGACTCAAATCAGCAACATTAAAGGTATCTGAAACTCCATAGTCCTCCGGAAGTTCAACCTTGTAAGCATTGTCATTCACTTTGCCGAGTACTTTGAATGGACCATCGGATCTTGGACTCAACTTAGACTTTCTTTTGGATGGAAATCGTTCCTTCCTAAGATGAATCCACACCATGTCACCTGGTTGAAAGGAAACTTCACGCCTCTTCTTATCAATCCTTTCTTTCACCCGTGCATTAGCCTTCGCAATCCGGTCTCGCACATGATCATGTAGGTGTTTGATTTCAAGGGCTCGTGTATTGGCATCATGGCTATATTTTGTGGTGGTGGGAAAAGGAGCAAGGTCTAAAGGAGTACAAGGATCCAAGCCATAGACAATGTAGAAGGGACTAAGACCGAGTAGTCTTCTTTGGGCACCCTATTGAATGCAAATTCAGCATGGGGTAGCAACTCTCCCCATTGGCTTGGTTTCTTTGTGATTAGGGCTCGAAGCAAGGTGCCAAGAGTCCTATTGGTGACCTCCGTTTGACCGTCGGTTTGAGGATGGCTAGAAGTGCTAAACTTCGGCTTGGTTCCCATTTTCCGCCACAAAGTTAGCCAAAAATGGCTAAGGAACTTCGAATCCCTATCACTCACCATAGACTTAGGGATGCCATGGATTCGAACTATGTCCCCGAAATACAAGTTAGCCACATTCACGAGCATCATATGTAGTATGACAAGCAACAAAATGAGCCATTTTAGAAAACCTATCAACTACCACCATGATTGAATCTTTTTGATTTCGAGTTTTAGGTAGTCCAACAATGAAATCAAGGCTCACATCCTCCCATGGAGCTTGAGGAATGGGAAGGGGCGTGTATAGTCCTTGAGGCAAAGCAAATGACCTTTAGCTTTTTGACAAACCAAACACCTCTTGATTAAGAACTCAACATCTCGTGCTAGCTTTGGCCAATGGAAATATTCACTAACCAAAGATGTTGTCTTTTCAATGCCAAAGTGGCCAAAGAAGACCACCTTCATGAAACTCTTTGATCAAAGATTCTCGAACACTTGATCTTGGAATGCATAATTGATTTCCTTTGAAAAGAAACCCCTTCAAGAGATAGAATTCTCCAACAAAGATGATTATGGCATTTTTCGAACATAACGCCAAAATCCTTATCATTCTTGTAACATTCTTTCAACAACTCTAATCCAACAACTTTAGGATTTAAAGAAGTTAAAAGCATGTACCTTCTCGAAAGTGCATCAGCTCCTTTGTTCATTTTGCCGGCCTTGTGCTTGATGGTGAAATGGAATGTTTGAAGGAATTCCACCCACTTAGCATGGCGTGGTTGAAGCTTGTGTTGGCTTTGGATGAATTTAAGCGCCTCATGATCGAAATGGAGTATAAACTCCTTAGCAATGAGATAGTGGCGCCAATGATCTAGAGCTCGAACCAATGCATAGAACTCCTTGTCATAGGTGGAGTACTTCCTCTTGGCTTCATTCAACTTCTCACTAAAATAGGCTATAGGGCGCCCATTTTGTGAAAGGACAGCACCAATGCCAACTCCGGAGGCATCACACTCGACTTCAAAAACTTCATTAAAATTAGGCAAAGCTAATATAGGAGCAGTAGTGAGTTGATTCTTTACCTCTTCAAAGGCCCTTTGAGCTTGCTCATTCCATTCAAACTTCTTGAGCTTTGTAAGTTCAGTGATAGGGGTCATAAGTGCACTAAAGTTGCGCACAAACCTCCTATAGAAGGATGCAAGACCATGAAAACTTCGAACTTGCTGCATAGAGGTAGGAGTAGGCCACTCCTTGATGGCTTGCACTTTTTTTTCATCAGCTTGAATGCCTTCACTTGAGACAATGAATCCCAAGAAGATCACGCTACTAGAGAAGAAATGACACTTCTCTAAATTGCCATATAACCGTTCCTTTCTCAAGACTTCGAACACATTTTGCAAATGATTAACATGTTCTTGTTCATTCTTACTATACACCAATATATCATCAAAATAAACAACTACAAAACGGCCAATGAAAGGTTTCATAGTTTGGTTCATTAAGCGCATGAACGTACTAGGTGCATTAGACAAACCAAAGGGCATAACAAGCCACTCATACAAGCCCTCCTTGGTTTTGAATGCTGTTTTCCATTCATCACCCTCACAAATTCGGATTTGGTGATATCCACTTCTCAAGTCAATCTTGGAAAACAATTTCGAACCATTCAAATCATCCAACAAATCATTCAAACGAGGAATAGGAAATCTATATTTGATGGTGATTTTGTTTATTGCCCTACTATCCACACACATTCTCCATTCTCCATTCTTCTTAGGCACCAACAACGTAGGGACAAGCACATGGACTTAAGGACTCCCTAATTAGACCTTTAGATAACAAGTCCTCTACTTGCTTTCTAATTTCGTCGGTTTCTTTAGGGTTAGACCTATAAGTCGAGCTTATTTGGTAACATTGCTCCAGGGATGAAGTCAATCTTATGTTGAATGTCACGTTTTGGTGGCAAGCCATGGGGGATTTCGTGAGGAAAAACGTCTTTGTATTTGGCAAGTAAGGGCGTAAGCATTGGGTGGGAAAGGGTGGTGTTATCTTTGGCTTCTTCTTTTGTGGTGCTTAACATCATATCACGCATATGAATGAATTCATGATATTCGGATTGGAGTAAGGTAGTGAGGGAATGGTATTTCTCTTTGGTGGAATGGATTTTTGTAACTGAATAGGAAGGGATTGGGGTGAGGGTTATCTTTTTGTGGTCTTTGGTGAGGGAGTAGGTGTTTTTATAACCATCATGAATGACCCTCCTATCAAACAACCATGGACACCCTAGAAGTATATGACATGCATCCATAGGTATCACATCACACCATAGCTCCTCCTTATAACTTCCAATACTAAAAGATAAAAGTACACGATTGGAAACTTGTATACCCTTACCTTGATTGAGCCATTGAATCACATAGGGGCGTGGATGAGGTGTTGTCGGGAGCTTGAGCTTGTCAATCATTGTTTGAGCAGCCACATTCGTACAACTCCCTCCATCTATAATCAACGTGCAAATCTTGCCTCCAATGGTGCACCTTGTATGAAAAATGGACTCTCGTTGCCTTAGCTCTTCATGATCAACGTTGCTGCTTAAGGCTCTTCGAACCACTAAACATTCTCCTTCATCAGGACCGAATGTTTCTTCCTCCTTAACATCTCCTTGCCAACCTTCATTCTCCTCCTCATTCTCCTCTTCGTCATCTCCTTGATAGGCATTATATTCCATCAAAGTCACCACCTTCTTATTAGGGCATTCGGATGCTATATGGCCCAAGCCTTGGCACCTAAAGCATCTCCTCCCAACTTTGGATGTACTAGGTGTAGAAGGAGTAAGGTAGGGGGGTTTAGAAGCGTGGGGTTGCGGATTCTTTGGAATGAAGGGAGCGGTTTTGGTAAAGGGACGTGAGGTCTCACCTTTACTTTTGGGTTTATTTTGTTTTTCTACCTTGTGAGCAAGAAGAACAAGTTCTTCGAGGGTAGAGTAGTGGTGGAGTTCCACTATGTTGGCGATCTTGGGGTCTAAGCCTCCAAGGAACCTCACCAATGTTTGGGGTTCATCCTCATGCACTTCACACTTCATGAGGTAAGCTTCAAAGTCCCTAGCATAGACTTCGACAGAGTTCGAACCTTGTTGCAAGTGATGAAACTTTGCAAAGTTCTCTTGCACGTAGTAAGTAGGTAGGAATTTTTGTTTTAGGAGCTTTTTCATCTTCTCCCATGAACGCACCTTCTCCTTACCTTGGCGTTCCCTCTTACTACAAACACTAGCCCACCAAGTTGATGCATACTTTCTAAGCTTTAATGCAACCAACTTGACCCTCTTGTCCTCCGGCACTTGCTTATAGTCAAACACCCTTTCCACGGTTCTTAACCATTCTACAAACTCATCAGTGTCGAGTTTGCCATCATAATCAGGTATGTCTACCTTGATGTCATTGGAGGATCGAGAGTTATTTCTCCTTGGAAGCAAAGTAACGTCACTAGCTTCACCTTCCGAGTCATCATCACCCCTTTGCCTAGTGAGCCGAACTGAAAGTTGTCTCACTTGGTCTTGGAGTAATGCCATTCGAGCATTACTTTCCCTCCTTTCTTCTTCTAGTAACCTCATAGTCTCACGCCAACCACTAGGTGGTTGATCTTCTTCCTCCATTGATAGGATTAACAATTAGAGCTGATTTAGGTAGGTTTTGGCTTGCGGTTTGTGGTGGTGGTTTGGGACGAAAGTAGGGATGTGTTTGGGGTTGATTGGGGATGAAAATAGGTAGGATATGAGCGTAGCTCTGATACCAAGATGATGTATGCTCGTACATACAAGTAGGAACACACAAAGAAGAGATAAAAACAAGCTAAGGAAGAAACCGAAGCTTCCCTCAACTTGGGCGTGATTCCTAGCTTCAAAGAGATACAGAAACACCACTCAATGAAATTAGAACTTCCTAAGATCACAAATTAACTTGCCAAGGTTAATTAAGCAAAGGACGAATTTCTTATAAGTTTCCAATCCAAGAAACGCCAAAGAAAAACAAGGTTCAATACACAATCGTATTTTGGTCATAAAACTTGATGTCTTTCTCATTGATGTCAATGGTATTTATACAAGTCTTACAAGCCATTTTCTGATTTTTTGACATAATTAAAATTACGAAAAATTAACTACATTAACTACAGCCATGATCTCCACTAATCCATGTAAGAAAAACGTGGGAAAGAAGTACATAAACTAGCCATTATGGATGCTTCCACTTGCTCCACTTCTTGCTGCACTTCTCCCCCAAATGTAGGCATGTTAGAGTGTGGAGAATATGCTCTTAGTTTTGTTGAGATGCACGGCTAATAGGAGGACCTCACACGCCTCAAATTGTGGAACAAACTAACCACTCCTCAATGCAGTCCACTAGTTTGAATAATGGCGCCATAATAGGAAGTAGTTCCTATTCTCGTGGCCTCAACTCCTCCTTGCTTGCTGCATGGTTGGACGTGGCTTCAAGCTTGCCTAACAACTTTATTACATGACTCAACTATTAACAACTTGTCCTAAAACAATCACCCGAAAATATCAAAACAACAAAGACTCCAACTACACTAGGACTCTTTCAATGCAAACAAACGAAGACTCCAAACTTACTAGGACTCTTTACAAATCGACCATCACTAAAGGAAACTAATGAACATGGCTAATCAAGGACTCAACAATGAACATAGTAGGAATCACAGAAGATAAAACCTCACGCATTGTCAAAGCCACCATATTAATCAGTTTCGGATCTTGTGTAGATGGACCTCCATCAATAGCATTCAGGAACATTCAAGGCAAATGAAACAAATTGGGATATTAATAAAAAGGAGCTAAAAGCAGTTAAATATGGTATTAAAAAGTTCGAACCTTATATTGTTTACAAAAAATTTATATTAAGAACAGATAACAGGACTGTTAAGTGTTGGCTGATGATCCGAAACTAGTTGCTAGTTCCGAAATTCTACTAAGTACTAATCTCAATCACAACAAGGGAGAAATTCACGGTTTAAGGATTAGTACTAGTTTAATCATGTTGAGCAACATAGGAAAGGAAGTTAATTAAGCGAGTTAGTTTAATTAACGTTTTTTGTAATTTTCGGTTTTTGTAAAACCGGAATTATTTTGCGTAGCGTAAGTTGTAATATCCACGAAATATGCTTGGGGATGCGATCTACACTTGGGGCGTGTGAAAGGAGGTCCTTGAAGATATTTATGGAGCTTGTGTTGCAAGCTAAGGGAGGCCATCCACTTGGTGTGGAAAACCGGCCCTCCTTCCCTTTTAGTCAACAAAACACACAACAACACTATTCCTCTTACACCTTTGTTGGAAGATTAGAGATATTTGTTGTTTATTGCTTTGTTTAATCTTTTAAGTACTTAGATCTTTTGGGAGTGATTAGCTTGTAATATATATCAAATGGTGATCATAAATGAAAATGGGATTTTGGATAATTGAAATTTAAGCTTTGTGCTTCAAATTAAAACACGTTGTGTTAAAGATTAAAAACCGAGGTTTTTATTCTATCTTTGAACCGATTTTCTTAGGAGGTCAAACTACGAGAAAGTCAACCTAATTGACATATTCGAGAGTGGAGATTCTCGTTCTTTGTTAATTAAAACCGTGATTGAGGAAGAGAGTGGAGATTCATTTCCTTAGTTATAAACCGAATTATAAACTTGAAGTGGAGGCTTTTAGTTTATTGTTCAACTATCGTAAACGCAATTCCTATTTTTGAAGTGTGTTCGTATCAAGTGGTATCAAGAGCCGAGTTACGAAATGGACGATGAAATGAATGATAATGCTAGACGAGATGCGATGCTAGAAGCTTTAGCTAAGCAAAACGAAACATTACACGACATGATGGCAAAGATAACCTTAGAATTGTTTAAGAAGAAACCCAATGAGGAAGAAAGGAGTTCTAGGGCTGATGATAGGGGTTTGAAAATCGAAGTTCCGGATTTTGATGGAGCTAGTGATCCGGAATTATACATTGAATGGGAACGTTCTTTGGAGCGTTTTTTTTTATTACAAAGACACTCCGAATGACAAGAAATACAAGGTGGCTGTATTGAAGCTAACCAAATATGCATCCATTTGGTTAGAAGGATTGAAGAGGCAAAGGGTGAAGGAGAACAAATCCAAGATTGCTACTTGGGAAAAATTGAAGAAGCAATTGAGGAAACGTTTTGTTCCAACTAACTACAAACAAAATCGGTATGTTAGATGGTCCACACTCAAGCAAGGCGCCATGCCTATGGAGGAGTACATCAAGGAATTTGAGAAACTTTCCATTGTTTGTGAAATCGAAGAAATGGAGGAGCAAAAGTTAGGCCGGTTCTTAGGAGGCCTAAATGAAGAGGTGCGTGAGAAAGTAGAGGTGTTCCCATACCTCACATTCGACGAAGCTTGCAAAGTGGCTCTCAAAATGGATAGCCAAAAGAAGAAACCAGTAGCAAGTAAGTCTTATTCCAAGCCATTTAGTACTTTCAAAGTTAATCCTAGTACTAGTAATCTTGATAAGAAAAAAAACCTGATTTCACTAGGAAAGACAAGGAGAAAGTCGGAGATGACAAAACCTTAAAAGTAAAATGTTTTAAGTGTCAAGGCTGTGGCCATTACCAAGCTAATTGTCCGACTAAAAGAATCATGACCATAAGAGACATAACGAAATAGACGAGTTGGAAAGACAATCTCTTTTAGAGATGGAACATGATAAAAATGGAAGTGAGGATGAGGAGGACGTGTGCAATCCCGAAATGGAGGGTGAAACCTTAGTGATTAGGAGGTCCTTATACTCAAATGTGGTGGCCGAAAATGAGGAACAAAGGGAGACCATTTTTCATTCGAAATGCCTAGTGAAAAAAAAACTATGCAATTTGATCATAGATGGTGGAAGTTGTACTAATGTAGCTTCAACTGAACTTGTAGAGAAGTTAGCATTACCTATGACTAAACATCCAATTCCTTATAAACTGAAATGGCTAGATGATGATAGTGAAGTAAGGGTAAAAAATAGAGTTTTAATCACATTCTCAATTGGAAATTATGAAGATGAAATTCTATGTGATGTAATCCCTATGACTGCGTGCCATATACTACTTGGTAGACCGTGGCAATTTGATCGCAAGGTGATGCATGATGGTTTTAAGAATGTGTATAAGGTGAACAAGAATGGCAAAATCAAAACCTTACTACCATTACCTCCTTCAAAAATCCGAAACACAAAACCAACACCAAAAGAAAACCCGATGTGTAGTGGCGTGTTCTTAGGGAGAAAACGATTTGAGAGGGAGTTGGAGGAAAATCGGTTGGTGTATATTCTGTTGCCAAGGAGGTGAATGAGGGAGTGAACGTTGAGGATCCGCATTTGAGGGAGTTGTTGGAGGAGTTTGGAGATGTGTTCCCTAATGACCTACCAAATGGCCTACCCCCAAAACGTGGAATTGAACATCAAATTGATCTCATTCCCGGAGCACCAATTCCAAATAAGCCTTCCTATAGATGTAATCCCAAAGAGAGTGAGGAATTACAAAGCCAAATCAGTGAGTTGATGGGCAAGGGTTACGTGAGGGAGAGCAAGAGTCCGTGTGCCGTTCCGGCTTTGCTTGTGCCAAAAAAGACGGTTCATGGAGGATGTGTATTGATAGCCGTGCCTGTGAACAACATCACCATAAAGTACAGATTTCCCATCCCTAGATTAGATGACATGCTAGATGAGTTGAGTGGATCCAAGTTGTTTTCGAAAATTGATTTGAGAAGTGGATACCACCAAATATGCATGAAGGAGGGAGATGAGTGGAAGACGGCTTTCAAGACGAAGTATGGGTTGTATGAATGGCTGGTTATGCCATTTGGTCTCACGAATGCCCCTAGTACTTTCATGAGATTAATGAATGAAGTACTTAGGCCATTTTTGGGAAAGTTCGTAGTTGTATATTTGGATGATATTCTTGTTTTCGGTCTTAACAAGGATGATCATTTAAATCATTTGCAACAAGTGTTCGAAGTTTTGAGAGAACAAAAACCGTATGGGAAGCTTGAAAAGTGCACGTTCATGCAACGAGAGATTGGCTTCCTTGGGTTCATCATTTCGGATGAAGGGGTGAAAGTGGATCCATCCAAAGTTGAAGCAATTTCTTCTTGGCCTGGTTCCTACAACTATCACCGAGGTGAGGTCTTTTCATGGTTTAGCTTCGTTTTATAGGAGGTTTATAAACAATTTCAGCACCTTATTAGCTCCTATAACGGAATGCACTAAACATGGAAAATTTGAATGGAGTGACGCAGCTCAAAAGGCGTTTGAGCTTGTAAAGGAGAGAATGTGTAAAACGCCTATCCTAGCTTTACCGGATTTTGCAAAACCATTTGAAGTTGAGTGTGATGCAAGTGGAACGGGTATTGGGGCTGTTTTGATTCAATGTGGCAAGCCTATTGCGTATTTTAGCGAAAAATTAAATCGAGGCTAAGTTGAATTATTCCACTTATGATAAAGAGTTTTACGCCATGGTTAGATCTCTTAATCATTGGAGTCACTATTTACGACCACAAGCTTTTGTTCTTCACTCCGATCATGAATCACCGAAATATATTCATGGACAACATAAGCTTAGTGCTCGGCATGCTAAATGGGTAGAGTTCTTACAATCGTTCAACTTTGTTGCCAAGTACAAGGCGGGAAAGCTAACGTGGTAGCCGATGCTTTATCTCGGAGACACGTATTGCTTAATATGGTGGATTCCAAGGTACTTGGGTTTGAACTAATTAAAGAATTTTATGTTCTTGATGAGGGGACACGAGATCCGTTCGAGGCTACCAAAGATGGTCCAAAAGACCATTATCATCAAATGGAGGGGTTCTTGTTCAAAGGGAACAAACTTTGCGTTCCCAAATGTCCCGTTCGTGATTTGCTCATAAGAGAGGCTCATGGTGGCGGTTTGGCTGGCCATTTTGGTGTTGCCAAAACCATGGAATTATTACAAGAACATTTTTCTTGGCCTCATATGATCAAGGAAGTGCACGCTGTTTTTGGCTCGTTGCGGAGTTTGTCAAAGAGCCAAAAGCACGTTTCATAAGGGGTTGTATACTCCTTTGCCGCACGGGAGAGGCCTTGGGAGGATGTTAGTATGGATTTCATCGTTGCACTTCCGAGAACGCAAAGAGGAAAGGATTCGGTCATGGTGGTGGTGGACCGTTTCTCAAAAATGGCACACTTTGTGCCTTGCCATAAAACAGAAGATGCTATTAACGTTTCTTGTTTATATTTCGGGAAATTGTCCGTCTACATGGAATACCAAAAACTATTGTCTCGGATCGAGATAGCAAGTTTTTGAGTCATTTTTGGAGGTCCCTGTGGAGGATGATGGGTACTAAGTTCTTTGTTTAGTACTTCACATCACCCCCAAACCGACGGTCAAACGAAGTGACAAATCGAACTCTAGGCACCTTGTTAAGGGGCTTAGTGAGCAAGACCAGGGAAAGATTGGGATGTCAAGCTATGCCACGCGGAATTTGCTTACAATAGGACTTCCACTTTTGCAACAAGACATTCACCGTTCGAAGTGGTATATGGGGTAAACCCGTATGTACCTATTGATCTCATTTCGTTGCCTAAGGACTCTTATGTCCACGGGGATGCTAGGCAACAAGCTGAAACAATGGTGAAGGTTCACAAAGAAATCCGCGCCAACATCGAAAAGGCCAATGAAATGTACAAGAAAAAAGCAAACAAGGGCCGAAAACCGAGGTTGTTTACTCCCGGAGATTTGGTGTGGATACACTTGAGGAAGGAAAGGTTTCCAAGTAAAAGAAAGCATAAACTCATGCCCCGAGTGAAGGACCTTTCAAGGTTCTTGAACGCTACGGCAATAATGCTTACAAAATAGACCTTCCCGGAGACTATGACGTGGCGACCACATTCAACATAGGGGACTTATCCCCCTATTTCGAAGATAACGATGTGCAAGAATTGAGGACAATTCCTTTTGAAGAAGGAGAGGATGATCCGAAACTAGTTGCTAGTTCCGAAATTCTACTAAGTACTAATCTCAATCACAACAAGGGAGAAATTCACGGTTTAAGGATTAGTACTAGTTTAATCATGTTGAGCAACATAGGAAAGGAAGTTAATTAAGCGAGTTAGTTTAATTAACGTTTTTTGTAATTTTCGATTTTTGTAAAACCGGAATTATTTTGCGTAGCGTAAGTTGTAATATCCACGAAATATGCTTGGGGATGCGATCTACACTTGGGGCGTGTGAAAGGAGGTCCTTGAAGATATTTATGGAGCTTGTGTTGCAAGCTAAGGGAGGCCATCCACTTGGTGTGGAAAACCGGCC
The DNA here is from genome assembly GCA_947648045.1 of Beta corolliflora. Lineage (NCBI taxonomy): Eukaryota > Viridiplantae > Streptophyta > Magnoliopsida > Caryophyllales > Amaranthaceae > Beta > Beta corolliflora. Next base: position 1,101,472 of record CANSZD010003082.1, on the reverse strand, counting down.
CTCCTTCCCTTTTAGTCAACAAAACACACAACAACACTATTCCTCTTACACCTTTGTTGGAAGATTAGAGATATTTGTTGTTTATTGCTTTGTTTAATCTTTTAAGTACTTAGATCTTTTGGGAGTGATTAGCTTGTAATATATATCAAATGGTGATCATAAATGAAAATGGGATTTTGGATAATTGAAATTTAAGCTTTGTGCTTCAAATTAAAACACGTTGTGTTAAAGATTAAAAACCGAGGTTTTTATTCTATCTTTGAACCGATTTTCTTGGGAGGTCAAACTACGAGAAAGTCAACCTAATTGACATATTCGAGAGTGGAGATTCTCGTTCTTTGTTAATTAAAACCGTGATTGAGGAAGAGAGTGGAGATTCATTTCCTTAGTTATAAACCGAATTATAAACTTGAAGTGGAGGCTTTTAGTTTATTGTTCAACTATCGTAAACGCAATTCCTATTTTTGAAGTGTGTTCGTATCAGCTGACACAGAAATTACAAGATTCCATTACAAGGAAGGAAATAAATAGGATTATAGCTGATATCAAACAATATGAGTTTACAGTTGAATTACTAAAAACTAATGAAAATTATTATGGAGATTATATCTCCAGAGTTAGTTCAACAATTGATTAAAGAGAATCAAGAACAAAAACAATTGATTAAAGTGAAAAAATCGTGACAGACTATACCTATGATTGAAGACTTGAAAGATAAGGAAGAATCCTCTAACAGTACAACCCAGTCTTCACAAGTTGATATAACCGACTGAAGGATGGTGGAGTTACTATGAAAGATAAGGATAAGAGATAATGTGATAAGCCAAAATCTGTTGTAACCTTAGAAAAATAGCCAGCTGTAGAGTTTTAATTAAAAGTAGCTTTTTATGTACGTACTTTGTAATATCGTTTGCCTATAAATAACAATTTTGAACCTTGGTGAAGAATCATCAAGGAGTTCACTAAAAAAAATACTTCTCTCTTATCTCTCTCTCTACTTCAAATACTTTAGTAGTTATTTTCGAAATATAGCTAATTGCTCTGTTGTTTCTGTTTGAAAAGCACAATTGTATCTTTTTAGATCTTCAAGGCACATAGAGCATATTTCCATATAATAAAATTGAGATTTACTATATTCTTTCTTAGCTTCTATATGTTTTAAATCTGCATTTAAATATCCAAATTCTCTTCTTATAGCAATTTCATATTTTTTCAACATTTGTGTTAACTCTGTCATTTCATGTCCTTCTATCTTAGTTCTTCTTATTTCTGTTTTGTCTATTGTTCCTATGTGAGTTAACCAGTTTTTTACCATTCTTGTAATAGTTCCTTCAATATAATTAGATGCAATATTAACTGGGATTTTTGCTTCAATTAGTTTTTTATTTATTTTACCTACCCAATTTTGTATATCTAAATCAACATTTTCTGAACATTCTAAATTTAAGGTTTCTCCTACATGAATATCTTTTGGTATATAGTTATCTTCTATTTTGCGTCGATACTTCCATATATGTTTATTATTTCTATTGTTACTACCATAATTTCTTTTTCTTAATATAGGTTTATAGTGTCTACTAGTCTTCATGTAATAATAATCGTCATCTTCTGTGAGTACATTAAGATCTTTTCTTTTTCTGTCATAAATTCAGATTCTGAGTATTTTGAGTAACTAAATTATTGACTAGATTGGTCTGATTTAAAATCTTCATAGTTTTCTTCTATATTATTGACTTCAAGTCTTTCTACTCCAGTATCTATTGTTTCTATTGTATTATTCATTATTGTTTAGTCATCTGATTCTTGAATTTATGATATTTCACCTTTTTCTTTTACATTTAATGTAAGTTGTTCTTCTATTTTGTCAAATCTGTTATTATACTCTATTTTAAACTTTTGTATTTCATCGTTAAAATTATTTTCTACTCTATAAGTAGAGAGAGATAAGAGAGAAGATTTTTTGTAGTAATCTCCTTGATGATCCCTCACCAAGGTTTTTCTTTGTTATTTATAGGCAACCGATATTACATAGTACGTACATAAAAAGTTATTTTTAATTTAAGTCATACAGCTGGAACTAGTGGAAAAATGCTCAAATGCTCCGTCTAAAAAGCCCACAAATGCTCCGTATTTGACCCGTAGCAGACGTCATACGAGCATTTGAGCATTTCACAAATGCTCCGGTTGTAAACCGGAGCATTTATTTTTTCAAATGCTCCGATTGTGCTTAAAATCGAAGTATTTGAGCTTTTTTATATGGGTAAAATTCAACAAATGCTCCGGTTATTAAGCAAAACCGAAGCATTTGATGCTACAAATGCTCCGGTTTTCCACAACAACCGAAGCATTTGCAAATTTTGAATAATAAAAAAAATTCAGCGACTCATCGCAATTGAGTAGTATACGTGCTAGCAAGAGTAGCAGCACCACTAAGTCATATGTAGTTTCCATTTTAGAAACAATGACAAGTAAAGGCGCATTAACGCAGGGCTAATCGGTAGAATATCAAACTACTTAGGTAGGAGTTTGATGATTAAACTTGCAGATAGAACTTGTAAATGGCTATCAGATAAGTAGAACAAGATATTACCAAAAAAAAAATTTAAATTGATGTGTCTCATTGGGACATGGTTAACTTTGAATCTTTTACTTCATTACTCAGAGAATAGGCCGGTTACTTCAAGTAATAACTAATAAGAACATAGAAAAATGTATGTATCATTGAGAGTTCAAAATAAATTAAGCCACATCATGAGTTCAGTGTTAGATTCTACAAGTAACACGAAGTTGTAATTTTAATTTTTAAGTTTATGAACTTATATTTTATTAATGAGAGATAACATAGTAGATTAAGAGAAGAAATTTTTCATAAAAACTAAACCAATTACCTGCACAAATCAATCAACTAATCTAAACCACCAAAATTTAGTTTTTTCTTGGTGAACAAAATTTAGTTATTCTTTTCGTATTATTACAATAGAACAGTACTTAAAGAAGGCAAAATTTATCAAACCAGAGAGGGAGGAAGCGCCGACGAATTCCCCGGTGGTCGCCGTTGCTTTGGTCATCTCTAAACAGATGTTTCTAGCAAACAAACAAGACGAGATTTTAGAAACTGGCTCATCATTACCAGTAAGACCCTATGAATGATCGAGAACATGGACGATGAAACAGCACAAAGTTCCAACTTTTGAGTTTATGAACTTAAACTACAACATTTGAAATTACTCATGTGCAATGCCCCAAACAAGGCAAAATTCAAAAGTAATGGAAAAGGCAATATCACATACTTACGGCCTTACTGGGCTATAATTTAAGGAATATCACAAAGCTTCTAAGCTAAATCTTACATGGTCCAATAATATATTTGCCCAACAATTAGCTAAAATTGAAGCAGGTGGTGGAGACATGTATATGGATCTTAGCCATTAAGTGGATCTTGATACCATAACCAAAAAAAAATACAACATACAACACCTACACTATCTAACACAGTCCCCATGGTAAGGAAAACAAAAGCAGGAAGTAAAGAAAGCATAATCAACTTACAAAGCTTTATAGCTCACTAGAATAGGAAAAAAGTGATAAAAAAAGATGCGCGACTAAAGCAACATGCAGTTACCTTGAATGAGGCACGAAATCCTAGTTTATGAATAATTCGAGCATACTGAAAAAGTAAACACCATGATATATAACCAACATTTAGGAAAAAAAAAATCTCAAATAAGCAAAAACCAAAAACCTTTCATATTCACAAAGCCTTACCTTACGAGCTGCTAGTTTTCAGTCCTGCTCCTTCTAAGCTCCAGTAAATACCAAGATTGCCCAGAATCATTAGAGCTGCTAGTTTCAAAAAATACACCTAAAGGAAATAAATCAAGGATTGTCCTAACATCAGGAGAAGCGCCTATAATATCTTAATAACCTGGAAGCTCGACATCTAATTACATTATCTCAAAATTTGCAACAACAAAGTTGCTTGCTAAATCTCAACTTATAAATGTCAATAAGTTTATAATTATACATATTATCAAAGGAATTATACATATTTTACATATTATCATAATTAAAAGGTGTGGATTTAAGTCCACAACACGTCATCAGTTGAGCTGATATGGCAACAAATTGCAGAAGTTGCCCTGCCAATTGATGGGCATACAAGTATTTCATTCTCTTAGAGAGATTGACTAAAAGACAAAACTTGCTAATGCTCTGCATTCATTCGTTTACCACAAAATAGAGTGTTAAAAAGTAAATCAAAAGCATTCTTGGCAAGCAGATATTCCATGCAACTAATCATGACACGGAGAAGACGGGTAACGCATGACCAGATTATGTAGTTACAGAACATTAGAGTAGCCAAAAAATACTTACGGTTTCAATTTCCATTGATCACAACCAAAGAAGTATTCAACTGGCTCCAAAACCCGACAATCAAAGCTCATTAATAGCGCATACTTTCCTGCTTCACAATCTGCACTAGTTAGAGGGCAACCTACTTTTGGTATCATTGTGATATTACCCTCTTGTCCACAGAACTTGCCCTGGTATAGTTAGAACGTGATTGCTCAGCTGCAATAATAGAATATACCTAACACCAAAGGCCGAGTAAGAACACACCACCATAAGTTATAGAGGAGGCATTACAGAAACAGGAAAAAAAACATGCAATGAATTTCTGCAGATAAAAACTCGTGCAACAAGTGCTAATTGATAGTAAACCTAAAGAGCTGCAGAATAGCAACGGACCACTCATGCATACTAATCCTATTCAATGGCTGCAGGACATTATTCTAGATCTAACTTATACAGCTTTTGCAATAAATCACAACATGACATCACTAGTTCACTATGATTTACCATTAAATTATAGAAAAAGACCGAAATAATATAGCAAATCCAAAAGCATGACCAAATGGTTGATCCAAAATAATCTTTAAATCCATATTTGTCAATTGCCTAAAGTACTTCACTAGGTTTGCTTTATTTACGTCTGACATATTAGCCAACTTTAGACTTTAGAGGTAATATCCTAAAAATAAATATTCCATAACAACTTAAGACATGATCTTAAATTCACTACACTAAACCAGACATAATTAGGTATGAAAAGTAGGTCAATAATTTTAGTTTTCAGTACAATCTTGATAACACATAGATACGGCTATAATCCCACACGGAAGAAGCTCATGAAAACAATCGACCAATAGATAGCTCATCGCCAGTAGTTGTGGAATCGTATCATTGATAACCAAAAGGCGTGAAGCTCCTAGGGGCTAAACTGCTCAACAAAATCAAAACATCTTTGTTTTTTATAAGACCAGCATAATAGCGAAAGTAATACACGAAATAGACCTATTCTCAAGCATGTCAATAGCAAACATGATTCAGCGATGGACTCATTTACCATGTCAACACAATACAAACATCTAAAATCACCAGATAATCACACAAATGAATTTATCAAATCCACTCTGTAATTCATGCAAAATCCACCCAAAACCAAGTTTTTTTTAACTCACTAAATTTACAGATGAATTTATCAAAAACTAACCAAAAAAAGACGTTGTTGGCGAGGTGGGCGGCACTGCGGCAGTGAAGGAGAGGAGTCGTTAGTGGTGACGGACAGGCAACAGTTGTTGGCGGATTGTGACAGAGTGAGGGAAGAGACCTAATAACCCATCAAATTAACCCTTCAAAAAACATAGATCTGCAATCTATCGGCAACATAAATGAAAATTCCGGTCCTTTCAACGGAATCAAAGAGAGGAATGATGAGAGGACGCAAAAGCTCTTTTAATCGAAACCCTAATTTTTTATGCTATTTGTGTGTCCCAAAAGTTATGAGAACGACGAAATCGATTTGATATGAGTGAAAGGAAATACTACAGGTTGCTTGGTAATGGTAATTAAACAATTAATAAGTTAAATCTTGAAAATAAAAGAGAGAAATTGGAAATTAAAACTTTTTCTTAGCTAGAATTTGTATGGTTTCAAACAAGTTAAAAACTTTTATCGTGAGAGAGAAACTCATAAACCTAATCTCGATCTCCACACCAAATCTACGACCAACATTATAACTCTGAACAACAAAAATAAATTGAGTGAAGAAACCATACCATAAGAACAAGGAGAGAAGAGTAGGAATGACGACGAGCAAGCTTGGAAGTGCGAAGCCGGCGCTCGACGGAGCCACCGGAGGCATCCGAGTTCAGGGAGGAGAGAGAAGGTGGTGGGGTGGATGGTCGCATTGTGGTCTGTATGAAATAAGGGTTTGGATTTTGAGGGGGGCTGGTTGACAAAATCAAAGGAGAGAAACTTCTGGATAGAGACGGAGTGATGGGGGTCAAACCAGGAGAGAGAAAGCAAGGAGAGACAGAGAAAGGGTTAAAGAATCAAAAAAAGGTGAGAAAGAGTTGGGCTGGGGTCAGTTAAAAAGTGCGGATTATATCAAAGCATTTGTTCACTTTTATATTAATATTTGAATTTATGCGTGTCAAATGCTCCGTTTTGTATAAAACCGAAGCACTTGTAATGTAGCAAAAGAGGTTTTCTCCACTAGTATGGCTATTTTTCTAAGGTTACAACAGATTTTGGCTTATCACCATATCTCTTATCCTTATCTTTTATAGTAACACCACCATCCTTCAGTTGGTTATATCAACTTGTGGGGCCTGGGTTGTACTGCTAGAGAATTCTTCCGTATCTTCCAAGTCCTCAATCATAAGTGTTTATTATTTTGCTACATCCACTTGCAATATTTCTTCAACGTATCTATTGTCATAAAATTGTTTGGGATGTATCTTGTTTGAGGAGGCTCATCTTGATGTAGGAGACTCCATACCCATGCTTTCATAGTTTCTTCAGCATCGTGGCTATAATCCCTACTTTAAGTTATTATTAATGTATTTATCTCTTTACGATTAATCCATATAGGCGTTGTAATAGCATGACATAGAGCTTCACAAATAACTTTGATATTTATAGCTCGTTTTTCACTAAGGATATCTTGCACTTCATTAAAGTTTATCTCTCGATGGGCCTTTATTTCATACGGAATGATGTACGCAGATGTAGATCCTATTTTCAAAAACCTCATGGCTGGTTTTACCTCTTGATAAGTAACTTCCCCAATAGCAGTGTAACACCGTATAAAAATCATTTTAGATTTTGTAATCTGTAAATAACTTCTGGTTACCTTGTATAGGCTAGGGATTAAGGATAACTCTTCTCCAGTTAGTATGTATACAGAATTGAGTAATCCGTAATCATAAGCTGCTTTTATTAACTTTGCATTACAACCTGGTACTGCAATTAACTTCATATTGAAACAATGGAAGACATTAGATACACCATTCAGGATAAATGGTTTTAATAATAATAGTAGCAGAATTTCCCTTTATCAAACTAATGTACAAATACAAATTGGAACAAAATATTAATTATATGTAGAGAATATTGCTTTGAATTAACAGGAAAAGATATGATATTAGGAAATAATTTCCTTCACCAATATAAACCAATTAGCATAGATAAAGATTTTTTACATTATTTACCCCATGTAAACACAAGTTGAAAGCTAGAATAGTAAAAAATAGAGAAAGAATATCCCAAGAATGGGAAAAATGTAAAAAGGGAGAAGAAGAATAATTAGTTCAAAGAATGAAAACAAAGAAAGAAAACAACAATTTTACAATAATAGATATTGGAATATTATATTTAGATAAAATTACCCCTTTAAAATAAAATTAGAAGAACTATGCAATGAAAATCCATAAGCAAATTGGCATAATCACAAAACTGAAATACAAATTACATTAAAAGATCAAAATAGTATAATATCTCAAAAACCCTTAAATAATACACAAAGAGATGAAGAAGAATTTAAAATGCATATAATTGAATTATTAGCAGGAAAATTAATTAGGCCAAGTAATTCTAAACACAGCAGTAGTGCATTTATAGTTAACAACCATTCAGAACAAAAAAGAAGAAAAACAAGAATGGTTATTGATTATAGAATTCTAAATGAGAAAATAATTACATACCATTATCCCATACCTAATAAAATACTAAAAATCAGACAAATACAAGGTTATAATTACTTCTCAAAGTTTGATTGTAAAAGTGGTTTTCACCAATTAAAATTAACCGAAGATTCTAAACAATTAACAGCATTCAAAGTACCTAATGGATTCTATAAATGGAACGTATTGCCATTTGGATATAAAAATGCCCCTGGAAGATTCAAAGCATTTTGGATAAATATCTAAATCAATTACCAAATTGTGTAGTATATATTGATGATATACTAATATACTCCAAAACACAAGAAGAACATTATAAATTATTAGAACAATTAATAGTGATACGAAATCAGTTGCTAATTCCGAAATTCTACTAAGTACTAATCTCAATCACAACAAAGGAGAGATTCACGGTTTAAAGATTAGTACTAGTTTAATCATGTTGAGCAACGAAGGAAAGGAAGTTAATTAAGCTAGTTAGTTTAATTAACGTTTTTGTAATTTTCGGTTTTTGTAAACCCGGAATTATTTTGTTTAGCGTAAGTGTAAATTGGTCGAACCGTACTTGGGGTTGCGAACCATACTTGGGACGTGTAATGGGCACTCATGGAGATCTTTTGAAGCTTCCCTTGCAAGCTAAGACAAGCCCTCCACTTGCTTGAAGAAAACCGTCCCACTTTGCCCCAAAGTCAACAAAACACACAACAACACTATTCCTCCTTACATCCTTGTTGGATTAAGAGATATTTGTTGTTTAATTGATTTGTTTAATTACTTTGGTGCTTAGTTATTTTGGCTAATGTTTTAAGCCTTCTTTAGCTTGTACTTGATATATGTAATGGATCAAGGAATGAAAAATCAGTTTTAGTTTTGAATTAAACATTGTGTTTATTCGGTTTTTTTGGAGATTGAAAAATCCGAAATTCCTCTTGCAATTAAGAAGTGATCTTAATTTCGAAACCCTTGAGTTGAGTGAGTTAAACTTAATTTAAGAGAGAGTTAATATAATTAGTGAGTTTAAACTAATTAAATCCACTCTCAAAAAACCTCCTAAATCGGTTTCTAAGTAAGATAAACTTCAAAACCGATTTAGAATCCTTAAGCATAAATAAGTGAGTAAAGCTTATCGAGCTTAGGTTACATTTTCATATACGATTTCGCATCAAGTGGTATCCAGAGCTAAGTTCGAAATGGACGATGAAATGAATGATAATGCTAGAAGAGATGCGATGCTAGAAGCTCTAGCTAAGCAAAACGAAGCATTACACGACATGATGGCAAAGATAACCTTAGAATTGTTTAAGAAGAAACCCAATGAGGAAGAAAGGAGTTCTAGGGCTGATGATAGGGGTTTGAAAATCGAAGTTCCGGATTTTGACGGAGCTAGTGATCCGGAATTATACATTGAATGGGAACGTTCTTTGGAGCGTTTTTTGATTACAAAGACACTCCGAATGATAAGAAATACAAGGTTGCTGTTTTGAAGCTAACCAAATATGCATCCATTTGGTTAGAAGGCTTGAAGAGGCAAAGGGTGAAGGAGAACAAATCCAAGATTGCTACTTGGGAGAAATTGAAGAAGCAATTGCGGAAGCGTTTTGTTCCTACTAACTACAAGCAAAATCAGTATGTTAGATGGTCCACACTCAAACAAGGCACCACGTCCATGGATGAGTACATCAAGGAATTCGAAAAGCTTTCCATTGTTTGTGAAATAGAAGAAATGGAGGAGCAAAAATTGGGCGATTCTTGGGAGGCCTAAATGAGGATGTGCGTGAGAAGGTGGAGGTATACCCATACCTTTCTTTCGATGAGGCTTGCAAAGTGGCTCTCAAAATTGACAGCCAAAAGAAGAAAGCAACAACAAGTAAGTCTTATTCAAAGCCATTTAGTACTTTTAAAGCTAATACTAGTACTAGCAACTTTGATAAGAACAAAAAATCAGATTTCATTCCAAAAGAGAAGGAGAAAGTTGTAGATGATAAAGCCTTTAAAGTGAAATGTTTTAAGTGTCAAGGTTATGGTCATTACCAATCGACTTGTCCTACGAAAAGAGTCATGACTATAAGGGACATAGAGGAGATAGACGAATTGGAGAGGTTATACCTCTTAGAAAAGCAACATGATAAATCTGATTTAGGAAACGAAAGTGATGAGGACGTGTGTAATCCGGAAATGGAGGGTGAAATGTTGGTTCTTAGAAGATCCTTGTACTCTAATGTCGTGGCTGAAAATGAGGAACAAAGAGAAACCATTTTTCATTCGAAATGCTTAGTGAATAAGAAGCTATGCACGTTAATCATTGATGGTGGTAGTTGTACAAATGTGGCTTCAACTGAACTCGTAGAGAAGTTAGCATTACCTACTACTAAACATCCACATCCTTATAAACTGAAATGGTTAGATGATGATAGTGAAGTAAGGGTGAAGAATAGAGTTTTAATCACGTTTTCCATTGGAAATTATGAAGATGAAATTCTATGTGATGTAATTCCTATGACTTGCGTGCCATATTCTACTTGGTAGACCGTGGCAATTTGATCGAAAAGTAATGCATGATGGTTGTTCGAATGTGTATAAGGTAAACAAGAATGGTAAAATCAAAACCTTAGTACCATTGCCCCCTTCAAAATCCGAGACACTACACCTAAACAAAAAAAAGAACCTCGTGTGTGGTAGTGTGTTTTTGGGGAGAAAAAGATTCGAGAGGGAGTTGGGAACAAATCAGGTCGTGTATGTTCTAATTGCTAAGGAGGTGAACGAGGGAATGGAAGTTGAAGATTCGGATTTGAAGGAGTTATTGGAGGGATTTGGAGACGTGTTTCCTAATGACCTACCAAATGGCCTACCCCCTAAACGTGGAATTGAGCATCAAATTGATCTCATTCCCGAGCACCACTTCCAAATAAACCTTCCTATAGATGCAATCCGAAAGAAAGTGAGGAGTTACAAAGCCAAATCAGTGAATTGATGAAGAAAGGCTACGTGAGAGAGAGTAAAAGTCCATGTGCTGTTCCGGCTTTACTTGTGCCAAAAAAGGACGGAACATGGAGGATGTGTATTGATAGCCGTGTCGTGAACAATATAACCATCAAATACGATTTCCCATCCCTAGGTTAGATGACATGTTAGATGAGTTAAGTGGATCCAATTTGTTTTCGAAAATTGATTTGAGAAGTGGATACCACCAAATATGCATGAGAGAGGGAGATGAGTGGAAGACGGCTTTCAAAACGAAGTATGGGTTGTATGAATGGATGGTTATGCCGTTTGGTCTCACAAATGCCCCTAGTACGTTCATGAGATTGATGAATGAAGTACTTAGGCCGTTTTTGGGAAAGTTCGTGGTGGTGTATTTGGATGATATTCTTGTCTATAGTTCTAACAAGGAGGATCATTTGGAGCATTTGCAACGATTGTTCGAAGTTCTAAGAGAGCAAAACCGTACGGGAAGCTAGAAAAGTGCACGTTTATGCAAAGGGAGATTGGCTTCCTTGGTTTCATCATTTCGGATGAAGGCGTGAAGGTGGATCCATCCAAAGTAGAAGCAATTTCTTCTTGGCCTGTTCCCACCACTATCACCGAGGTGAGATCTTTTCATGGTTTAGCTTCATTTTATAGGAGGTTTATAAATAATTTCAGCACATTATTAGCTCCTATAACCGAATGTACTAAACATGGAAAATTTACATGGAGTGACGCTGACTCAAAAGGCGTTTGAACTTGTAAAGGAGAAAATGTGTAACACGCCTATTTTAGCTTTACCTCGATTTCACTAAACCATTTGAAGTTGAGTGTGACGCCGTGGAACGGGTATTGGGGCTGTTCTAATTCAATGTGGCAAACCTATTGCTTATTTTAGCGAGAAACTAAATCGGGCCAAGTTGAATTATTCCACGTATGATAAAGAGTTTTACGCCATGGTTAGAGCTCTTAATCATTGGAGTCACTATTTGCGACCACAAGCTTTTGTTCTCCATTCGGATCATGAATCATTGAAATATATTCATGGCCAACATAAGCTTAGTGCTCGTCATGCTAAATGGGTGGAATTCTTACAATCTTTCAATTTTGTTGCCAAGTACAAGGCCTGAAAAGCCAACATTGTAGCCGATGCTTTATCTCGGAGACACGTATTGCTTAACATGGTGGATTCCAAGGTACTTGGGTTTGAGTTGATTAAAGAATTCTATGTTCTTGATGAGGAGACACGTGACCTGTTCGTGGCTACCAAGGATGGTCCAAAAGACCATTATCATCAAATGGAAGGGTTTTTGTTTAAAGGGAACAAACTTTGTGTTCCTAAATGTCCCGTTCGTGATTTGCTAATTAGAGAAGCTCATGGAGGTGGGTTAGCTGGCCATTTTGGCGTTAACAAGACTATGGAGTTGTTACAAGAACATTTTTCGTGGCCTCATATGCTCAAAGAAGTACATGCTGTTTTTGGCTCGTTGTGGTGTTTGTCAAAGGGCTAAAAGCACGTTCCATAAGGGGTTGTACACTCCTTTACCAACACCGGAGAGACCATGGGAGGATGTCGGTATGGATTTCATTGTGGCTCTTCCTAGGACACAAAGAGGGAAGGATTCGGTCATGGTGGTAGTGGACCGTTTCTCAAAAATGGCACACTTCGTGCCTTGTCACAAAACGGAAGATGCTCTTAATGTTTCTTGTTTATATTTCGGGGAAATTGTTCGCTTGCATGGAGTGCCAAGAACTATTGTCTCGGATCGAGATAGTAAGTTTTTGAGTCATTTTTGGAGGTCCCTATGGAGGATGATGGGTACTAAGTTGCTGTTTAGTACTTCACATCACCCCCAAACAGATGGTCAAACCGAAGTGACCAATCGAACTCTAGGCACCTTGTTAAGGGGCTTAGTGAGCAAGACGGGAAAGGATTGGGATGTCAAGTTATGCCATGCGGAGTTTGCTTACAATAGAACTCCAACTTTTGCAACAAAACATTCACCGTTCGAAGTGGTATATGGGGTAAATCCGTATGTACCTATTGATCTTATTTCGTTGCCTAAAGACTCTTATGTCCATGGAGATGCTAGGCAACAAGCTGAAACAATGGTGAAAGTTCACAAAGAAATACGCACCAATATCGAGAAGACAAATGAGATGTACAAAGGAAAGCAAACAAAAGTCGGAAACCGAGGTTGTTTGCTCCGAAGATTTGGTGTGGGTTCACTTGAGGAAGGAGAGGTTTCCAAGTAAAAGAAAGCATAAACTCATGCCCCGAGTCAAGGACCTTTCAAGGTTCTTGAACGTTATGGAGACAATGCTTACAAGATAGACCTTCCCGAGACTATGGCGTGGCAGCAACATTCAACGTAGGGGACTTATCCCCCTATTTAGAAGATGAAGATGTGCAAGAATTGAGGACAATTCCTTTTGAAGAAGGAGAGGATGATACGAAATCGCTTGCTAATTCCGAAATTCTACTAAGTACTAATCTCAATCACAACAAAGGAGAGATTCACGGTTTAAAGATTAGTACTAGTTTAATCATGTTGAGCAACGAGGAAAGGAAGTTAATTAAGCTAGTTAGTTTAATTAACGTTTTTGTAATTTTCGGTTTTTGTAAACCCGGAATTATTTTGTTTAGCGTAAGTGTAAATTGGTCGAACCGTACTTGGGGTTGCGAACCATACTTGGGACGTGTAATGGGCACTCATGGAGATCTTTTGAAGCTTCCCTTGCAAGCTAAGACAAGCCCTCCACTTGCTTGAAGAAAACCGGTCCCACTTTGCCCCAAAGTCAACAAAACACACAACAACACTATTCCTCCTTACATCCTTGTTGGATTAAGAGATATTTGTTGTTTAATTGATTTGTTTAATTACTTTGGTGCTTAGTTATTTTGGCTAATGTTTTAAGCCTTCTTTAGCTTGTACTTGATATATGTAATGGATCAAGGGATGAAAAATCAGTTTTAGTTTTGAATTAAACATTGTGTTTATTCGGTTTTTTTGGAGATTGAAAAATCCGAAATTCCTCTTGCAATTAAGAAGTGATCTTAATTTCGAAACCCTTGAGTTAAGTGAGTTAAACTTAATTTAAGAGAGAGTTAATATAATTAGTGAGTTTAAACTAATTAAATCCACTCTCAAAAACCTCCTAAATCAGTTTCTAAGTAAGATAAACTTCAAAACCGATTTAGAATCCTTAAGCATAAATAAGTGAGTAAAGCTTATCGAGCTTAGGTTACATTTTCATATACGATTTCGCATCATAGTAGGTTCTAGTTCTAGTACTTGACCACTTGTTCACTAGTTTGCCAAATGCTTATAGTAGTCATAGTTATTATCCCTTGTTCCTTTAGCTACATCCACCAATATTTAGTCTAGTCTTTTTTATCTTTGATTATTTTAGCCATAATGTTATCTTCGTGTACCTTAGAGTCCCTCCCTTATTTATTCCGTTCGTAGAGTTTATTTATTTTCAAATTATATTATGAGAGTCTCATATAGTAGTCTGCCACCTTTAATTTAGCTTGCTTAGTTTGTCTTACTTAGACGACATACATTTTCTATCTTTGTTGTCATTAGTATATGCCACAAACTAATCGTCATTTTTAGTGCAGTTTGATCCCTCGGGCACTAGAGAAACAAAATAAGTTCTTGAACTTGGAACGACAACTGGATTTTAACTTGGATATTCTGTTTTCTGAAGTGAGTGACAATAACGTGAAAAATATGGGAGACGAAGACGCTACAAAGTCCTTACGTGATTTTGCTATGCTGAATGCTAGTGGTGCACCTTCAAGTATTGTAAGGCCTACTAATTCTGCTAATAATTTTGAGCTTCACCCTGCTTTAATTCAAATAATTCAACAAGACCAATTTAGTGGCCTGGATAATGAAGACCCTAATGAACATATAACCACTTTTCTTGAAAAATGCGATATTGTTAAGCTAAATGGAGTGACTGACGATGTTATTCGACTTGATTTGTTTCCGTTTTCACTTAAAGATAAAGCTAAAACGTGGTTAAAATCTAATCCACCTAATTCATTTACAACATGGGTTACATTATCTCAAGCTTTTCTTAGTAAATATTTTCCTCCTGGAAAAACTGCTAATTTTAGAAACGATATAACTAATTTTGCTCAATATGATGGGGAGTCTTTATATGAGGCTTGGGAAAGGTTTAAAGATTTACAACGTCAATGTCCTCATCATGGTGTCCCAGATTAGTTGCTTGTGTAAACTTTTTATAATAGTCTGAATGAATCTATTAGCATAACTATAGATGCTGCTGCAGGGAGTGCTATAATGGGTAAAACTACTGAGGTAGCTAATAGATTATTAGAAGAAATGGCTTCAAATAATTATCACTGGTCTAATGATCGAAATAAACCATGGAGAACTGGTGGTAAGTATGAAATAGAAGGAATAAATATGTTAAATGCAAAGGTGGACAACTTAGTTAATTTATTTACTAAAATGAATAATGTCAATTATGTGTCTACTACTACTGAAATAAACACAACTCAATGAAGAATAGTGTTTAGGATAGATTGAACATAACCTAAAAGAATCACTCTAGTGAATCACTCTCAACCTTAAACTAAAATGGTTTTAATTAACAAAATAAGTGAATCACTCTCAAATCTTATTAATTAGGTTTGAACTCTTGTAGTTTTAACTCCTAAGAATTCGTGCAAAGTAGAATAAAAACGCCTAGTTTTTAATCTTTAAACTTGATAGTTTTCAACAAAGTTTTTTCAACAACCAAATTTGATCTTCATTGATAATCCATCTTACATATATATAGGACAACAGATAAAAAACTTAATACATCAGCAACTAAGTCTAATACACCAAGGAAATAAACAAAGCAAAGAAATTACAAAATATCTTCTAAACTAGCCAAAATCAGCATATCTAGCACTTGTTTGCTACATCACTTCTTGGAACGTGCTTCAAGGGAAGGAAACCAATGAGAACCTTTCCTTCACATGAAGATATATCCAACTAAGCAAGGAGCTCATCATTTGGTTGCAAATAAACCTGATTTGGCGTCTAAAGAAGTTCAGCAAAAGGGGAGCTTTCCTAGCTAGGAAGGAAAGCTTGCAATTGGCTCCAATGCTGCAAGTTTCCTAAGCATCTCGATGAGTTAGCTAAGAGCTTAATACATCATATGTTACACGTCCCATTACATCCTAAGCTAAGCAAAATAAAACCCGTTTTACTAAATCGAAAGTTACAAAACCGATTTAAGAGCTAAGTAGCTAATTAGTACAATTAGTGAACGTAAAGCATGTTAAGGATTTAATTAACAGTTATTGACATTAAGCACCTTAAGCACACACCTCCCCAACACCCATGGGCAATGCTAGCTTACTTAGCTTCTCTTCCTTCGTTGCTTAGCATGATCACATTAGTACTAATCTTTAGGCCATGAATTTCTCCTTTGCTGTTATTAAGATTAGTACTTAGTAATACTTCTTGATTTGCAACTGATTTCGCATCATCCTCCCCTTCTTCAAAAGGAATTGTCCTCAATTCTTGCACATCTTCATCTTCCAAGTATGGGGGATAAGTCACCTACATTGAACGTTGTTGCCACGCCATATTCTCCGGGAAGGTCTATTTTGTAAGCATTGTCTCCATAACGTTCAAGAACCTTGAAAGGCCCTTTAGCTCGAGGCATGAGTTTATGCTTCCTTTTGCTTGGAAATCTCTCCTTCCTTAAGTGAATCCACACCAAATCTCCAAGAGCAAACACCCTTGGTTTTCGGCTTTTGTTTGCTTTCTTCTTGTACATCTTGTTTGATTTCTCAATGGTGGTGCGTATTTCTTTGTGAACCTTCACCATTGCTTGACTTGCTGCCTAGCATCTCCATGGACATAAGAATCTTTAGGCAATGAAATAAGATCAATCGGTACATAAGGATTTACGTACCCCCATATACTACTTTGAATGGTGAATGTTTGGTTGTAAAAGTTGATGTCCTATTGTATGCAAACTCCGCATGGCATAGCTTGACATCCCAATCTTTTCCTCGTTTTGCTCACTTAGCCCCTTAATAAGGTGCTTAGAGTTCGGTTGGTCACTTTAGTTTGACCGTCCGTTTGCGGATGATGTGAAGTACTAAACAGCAACTTAGTACCCATCATTCTCCATAGGGACCTCCAAATGTGACTCAAAAACTTACTATCTCGATCCGAGACAATAGTTCTTGGTACACCATGTAAACGTACTATTTCCCTGAAATATAAATAAGAAACGTTAATAGCATCTTCTGTTTTATGGCAAGGCACGAAGTGTGCCATTTTAGAGAAACGGTCCACGACCACCATGATCGAATCTTTCCCTCTTTGCGTTCTAGGAAGTGCTACAATGAAATCCATGCTAACATATTCCCATGGTCTCTCCGGTACTGGTAAAGGAGTGTATAACCCCTTATGGAACATGCTTTTTGCTCTTTGATAAACACCGCAATGAGCTAAAACAGCGTGCACTTCTTTAATCATGTGAGGCCATGAAAAATGTTCTTGTAATAGCTCCATGGTTTTTCTAATACCAAAATTGCCCGGTCAAACCACCTCCGTTAGCTTCCCCTAATCAAGCAAATCAAGAACGGGACACTTAGGAACATAAAGTTTGTTCCCTTTGAATAAGAACCCCTCCATTTGATGATAATGGTCTTTTAGACCATCTTTAATTTGGTAGCCACGAACAGGTCATGCATCTCATCATCAAGAACATAGAATTCTTTAATCAATTCGAACCCAAGTACCTTGGAATCAACCATATTAAGCAATTGGTGCCTCCGAGATAATGCATCTGCCACAACGTTAGCTTTTCCAGCTTCGTACTTAGCAACAAAATTGAAAGATTGTAAGAATTCTACCCATTTAGTATGACGAGCACTAAGCTTATGTTGGCCATGAATATATTTCAACGATTCATGATCAGAATGAAGAACAAAAGCTTGTGGTCGCAAATAGTGACTCCAATGATTAAGAGCACTAACTATAGCGTAAAACTCTTTATCATAGGTAGAATAATTCAATTTGGCGTTGTTAAGCTTCTCGCTAAAATAAGCAATAGGCTTGCCACATTGAATCAAAACAGCCTCAATACCTGTTCCACTTGCATCACATTCAACTTCAAACGGTTTAGTAAAATCAGGTAAAGCTAGAATAGGCGTGTTACACATTTTCTCCTTTACAAGTTCAAACGTCTTTTGAGCTGCGTCACTCCATACAAATTTTCCATGTTAAGTGCATTCAGTTATAGGAGCTAATAAAGTGCAGAAATTATTTATAAATCTCCTATAAAATGAAGCTAGACCATAAAAAGATCTCACCTCGGTGATAGTTTTTGGAACCGGCCAAGACGAAATCGCCTCCACTTTGGATGGATCCACCTTCACACCTTCATCTGAAATGATGAAGCCAAGAAAGCTAATCTCTCTTTGCATAAACGTGCACTTCTCAAGCTTACCGTAGAGTTTTTGCTCTCTTAGAACTTCAAACAATTGTTGCAAATGATTTAAATGATCATCCTTGTTAGAACTGTAAACAAGAATATCATCCAAATAGACAACCACGAACTTCCCCAAAAATGGCCTAAGTACTTCATTCATCAATCTCATGAACGTACTAGGGGCATTTGTGAGACCAAACGGCATAACCAGCCATTCGTACAACCCGTACTTCATTTTGAAAGTCGTTTTCCATTCATCACCCTCTCTCATGCATATTTGGTTATATCCACTTCTCAAATCAACTTTCGAAAACACTTTGGATCCACTCCACTCATCTAGCATGTCATCTAATCTCGGGATAGGAAATCTATATTTTATGGATATGTTATTCATAGCACGGCTATCAATACACATCCTCCACGTTCCGCCTTTTTTTGGCACAAGTAACACCGAAACAGCACACGGACTTTTACTCTCTCTCACGTAGCCTTTCTTCATTAACTCACTAATTTAGCTTTGTAATTCCTCGCTTTCTTTAGGATTACATCTATAGGAAGGCTTATTTGGAATTGGTTCTCCGGGAATGAGATCAATTTGATGCTCAATTCCACGTTTAGGGGTAGGCCGGGTGGTAGGTCGTTAGGAAATACGTCCCTAAAGTCCTCTAACAACTCCCTCAAATTCGGATCTTCAACCTCCACTCCCTCGTTTACCTCCTTAGCAACCAGAATATACACAACATGATTAGCCTCTAACTCCCTCTCAAATCTTTTTCTCCCCAAAAACACGCTACCATACACTAGATTTTCTTTCGGTTTAGGTTTTGTGTTTCAGATTTTTAAAGGGATTAATGGTAGTAAGGTTTTGATTTTGCCATTCTTATTCACCTTATACACATTAGTAGAACCATCATGAATAACTTTCCGATCAAATTGCCAAGGTCTACCAAGTAGAACGTGACAAGCAGTCATAGGGATTACATTGCATAGAATTTCAACTTCGTAATTTCCAATTGAAAACGTGATTAAAACTCTATTTTTCACCCTTACTTCACTATCATCATCTAACCATTTCAGTTTATAAGGATGTGGATGTTTAGTAGTAGGTAACGCTAACTTCTCTACAAGTTCAGTTGAAGCTACGTTAGTACAACTACCACCATCTATGATTAACGTGCATAGCTTTTTATTCACTAAGCATTTCGAATGAAAAATGGTTTCTCTTTGTTCCTCATTTTCAGCCACGACATTAGAGTATAAGTACCTCCTAAGAACCAAAGTTTCACCCTCTATCTCTGGATTACACACGTCCTCCTCCTCACTTTCACTTTTATCATGTTCCATCTCTAAAAGAGATTCTTTTTCCAACTCTTCTATCTCCTCTACATCTCTTATAGTCATGACTCTTCTAGTATGACAAGCAGATTGGTAATGACCATAACCTTGACTCTTAAAACATTTCACTTTTAAGGTTTTATCATCAACAACTTTCTCCTTATCTTTCTTAGTGAAATCTGATTTTTTGTTCTTATCAAAGTTACTAGTACTAGAATTAGCTTTAAAAGTACTAAATGGCTTTGAATAAGACTTACTTGTAACTGATTTCTTCTTTTGGCTATCAATTTTGAGGGCCACTTTGCAAGCTTCATCGAAAGTAAGGTATGGATACACCTCCACTTTCTCTCGTACATCTTCATTTAGGCCTCCTAAGAACCGGTCGAGCTTTTGCTCCTCCATCTCTTCTATTTCACAAACAATGAAAAGCTTCTCGAATTCCTTGATGTACTCCTCCATGGACATGGCGCCTTGCTTAAGAGTGGACCACCTAACGTACTGATTTTGCTTGTAGTTAGTTGGCACAAAACGCTTCCTCAATTGCTTGTTCAATTTCTTCCATGTAGCAATCTTGGATTTGTTCTCCTTCACCCTTTGTCTCTTCACGCCTTCTAACCAAATGGATGCATATTTGGTTAACTTCAAAACATCTACCTTGTACTTCTTCTCATTCGGAGTGTCTTTGTATTCAAAGAAACGTTCTAAAGAGCGTTCCCATTCAAAATACACTTCCGGATCACTAGTTCCATCAAAATCAGGAACTTCAATCTTTAGCTCTCTATCATCAGCCTTAGAACTCCTCTCTTCCTCATTAGATTTCTTCTTAAACATTTCTAAGGTTAATTGGGTCATAATCTCTTGTAATGCTTCGTTTTGCCTAGCTAGTGCTTTTAACATGGCGTCTCTCCTAGCATTATCACTCATCTCGTCTCCCATTTCAGAACTGAGCTCTTGATACCACTTGAAATAAACACATGATGCGTATGAGAAGTGTTAATTATGTAGTATTCTAGTTCTGTTAGAATTCTATGTAATTTAGGTGTTATAAATTCCAGTTCTGTTAGAATTGGTGTTGTTTTCCTAGTTCTAGTAGGAATAGGACTCTTAATATCCTAATCCTAGTAGGATTAGAGCTCCTAGTTCTGTTAGGAGTCTAATAGTTTATAAATTCTAGTTGAGTTAGAAATCCAAGTCCTAGTTGGATTAGGATTCCTAATTGGAGTGGGATTATAGTAGCATTAGGAGTCCAGTTGAAGTAGAAGTATAGTAGGCGTGTAGGCTTGCTTGCTGCCCAAGTTGGAGCTTGTTCCACTTGGATTAGGAGTGTGTTTATTTCTTTCTTATCTTGTTTTAGTTTTCTAGTTCTAGTAAGACTAGGGTTTGCTTTGGTTTGCTGTTTTACACGCCTATATAAAGGCTTTATGTTCATTAATAAAATTATAGAGAGAGAGAGAAAGAGTTTTGCTAAAAGTTATTCCTTTGTGAATTATTGTTGTTTTTGCCGAGATAGCGAAATAACACTGTTGAATCTAGTCGAGATAGCTTTATTCTTCAAACCTAGCTCAATTCATACCGAGATAGATTGTTCATATCCTTATTGCTTACTTTCGTCCATTATTAACCCTAAAATATCATAAGCAAGTTCGAGTTACATAAGCACACAAAAGGATCGAGTCGAGCCAAGAAAATCCACATCAACACAACTCAATGAAGAATAGTGTTTACGATAGATTGAACACAAGCTAAAAGAATCACTCTTAAAGCTAGTAATTCGGTTTTTAGTTAAGGAAGTGAATCACTCTCAACCTTAAACTAAAAGGGTTTTAATTAACAAAATAAGTGAATCACTCTCAAATCTTGTTAATTGGGCTTGAACTCTTGTATGTTTACCTCCCAAGAAATTCGTCCAAAGAAGACTAATAACGCCCGGTTTTTAATCTTTAAACTCGACGGTTTTTAACAAAGTTTTTTCAACAACCAAATATGATCTTCATTGATAATCCATCTTACATATATATAGTACAAGAGTTAAAAGACTTAATACATCAGCAACTAAGTCTAATACACTAAGGAAATAAACAAAGCAAGGAAATTACAAAATATCTTCTAAACTAGCCAAAATCAGCATATCTAGCACTTGTTTGCTGCATCACTTCTTGGAACGTGCTTCAAGGGAAGGAAAACAATGAGAACCTTTCCTTCACATGAAGATATCTCCAACTAAGCAAGGAGCTCATCATTTGGTTGCAAATACACCTGATTTGGCGTCTAAAGAAGTTCAGCAAAAGGGGAGCTTTCCTAGCTAGGAAGGAAAGCTTGTAATTGGCTCCAATGCTGCAAGTTGCCTAAGCACCTCGATGAGTTAGCTAAGAGATTAATACATCACATGTTACACGTCCCATTACATCCTAAGCTAAGAAAAATAAAACCGGTTTTACAAAATCGAAAGTTGCAAAAACTGATTTATGAGCTAAGTAGCTAATTAGTACAATCAGTGAACGTAAAGCATGTTTAGGATTTAATTAACACTAATTGACATTAAGCACCTTTGATGGAGGTCCATCTACACAAGATCCGAAACTGATTAATATGGTGGCTTTGACAATGCGTGAGGTTTTATCTTCTGTGATTCCTACTATGTTCATTGTTGAGTCCTTGATTAGCCATGTTCATTAGTTTCCTTTAGTGATGGTCGATTTGTAAAGAGTCCTAGTAAGTTTGGAGTCTTCGTTTGTTTGCATTGAAAGAGTCCTAGTGTAGTTGGAGTCTTTGTTGTTTTGATATTTTCGGGTGATTGTTTTAGGACAAGTTGTTAATAGTTGAGTCATGTAATAAAGTTGTTAGGCAAGCTTGAAGCCACGTCCAACCATGCAGCAAGCAAGAAGGAGTTGAGGCCACGAGAATAGGAACTACTTCCTATTATGGCGCCATTATTCAAACTAGTGGACTGCATTGAGGAGTGGTTAGTTTGTTCCACAATTTGAGGCGTGTGAGGTCCTCCTATTAGCCGTGCATCTCAACAAAACTAAGAGCATATTCTCCACACTCTAACATGCCTACATTTGGGGGAGAAGTGCAGCAAGAAGTGGAGCAAGTGGAAGCATCCATAATGGCTAGTTTATGTACTTCTTTCCCACGTTTTTCTTACATGGATTAGTGGAGATCATGGCTGTAGTTAATGTAGTTAATTTTTCGTAATTTTAATTATGTCAAAAAAATCAGAAAATGGCTTGTAAGACTTGTATAAATACCATTGACATCAATGAGAAAGACATCAAGTTTTATGACCAAAATACGATTGTGTATTGAACCTTGTTTTTCTTTGGCGTTTCTTGGATTGGAAACTTATAAGAAATCCGTCCTTTGCTTAATTAACCTTGGCAAGTTAATTTGTGATCTTAGGAAGTTCTAATTTCATTGAGTGGTGTTTCTGTATCTCTTTGAAGCTAGGAATCACGCCCAAGTTGAGGGAAGCTTCGGTTTCTTCCTTAGCTTGTTTTTATCTCTTCTTTGTGTGTTCCTACTTGTATGTACGAGCATACATCATCTTGGTATCGAGCTACGCTCATATCCTACCTATTTTCATCCCCAATCAACCCCAAACACATCCCTACTTTCGCCCCAAACCACCACCACAAACCGCAAGCCAAAACCTACCTAAATCAGCTCTAATTGTTAATCCTATCAATGGAGGAAGAAGATCAACCACCTAGTGGTTGGCGTGAGACTATGAGGTTACTAGAAGAAGAAAGGAGGGAAAGTAATGCTCGAATGGCATTACTCCAAGACCAAGTGAGACAACTTTCAGTTCGGCTCACTAGGCAAAGGGGTGATGATGACTCGGAAGGTGAAGCTAGTGACGTTACTTTGCTTCCAAGGAGAAATAACTCTCGATCCTCCAATGACATCAAGGTAGACATACCCGATTATGATGGCAAACTCGACACCGATGAGTTTGTAGAATGGTTAAGAACCGTGGAAAGGGTGTTTGACTATAAGCAAGTCTTGGGAGGACAAGAGGGTCAAGTTGGTTGCATTAAAGCTTAGAAAGTATGCATCAACTTGGTGGGCTAGTGTTTGTAGTAAGAGGGAACGCCAAGGTAAGGAGAAGGTGCGTTCATGGGAGAAGATGAAAAAGCTCCTAAAACAAAAATTCCTACCTACTTACTACGTGCAAGAGAACTTTGCAAAGTTTCATCACTTGCAACAAGGTTCGAACTCGTCGAAGTCTATGCTAGGGACTTTGAAGCTTACCTCATGAAGTGTGAAGTGCATGAGGATGAACCCCAAACATTGGTGAGGTTCCTTGGAGGCTTAGACCCCAAGATCGCCAACATAGTGGAACTCCACCACTACTCTACCCTCGAAGAACTTGTTCTTCTTGCTCCAAGGTAGAAAAACAAAATAAACCCAAAAGTAAAGGTGAGACCTCACGTCCCTTTACCAAAACCGCTCCCTTCATTCCAAAGAATCCGCAACCCCACGCTTCTAAACCCCCTACCTTACTCCTTCTACACCTAGTACATCCAAAGTTGGGAGGAGATGCTTTAGGTGCCAAGGCTTGGGCCATATAGCATCCGAATGCCCTAATAAGAAGGTGGTGACTTTGATGGAATATAATGCCTATCAAGGAGATGACGAAGAGGAGAATGAGGAGGAGAATGAAGGTTGGCAAGGAGATGTTAAGGAGGAAGAAACATTCGGTCCTGATGAAGGAGAATGTTTAGTGGTTCGAAGAGCCTTAAGCGAAGAACGTTGATCATGAAGAGCTAAGGCAACGAGAGTCCATTTTTCATACAAGGTGCACCATTGGAGGCAAGATTTGCACGTTGATTATAGATGGAGGGAGTTGTACGAATGTGGCTGCTCAAACAATGATTGACAAGCTCAAGCTCCCGACAACACCTCATCCACGCCCCTATGTGATTCAATGGCTCAATCAAGGTAAGGGTATACAAGTTTCCAATCGTGTACTTTTATCTTTTAGTATTGGAAGTTATAAGGAGGAGCTATGGTGTGATGTGATACCTATGGATGCATGTCATATACTTCTAGGGCGTCCATGGTTGTTTGATAGGAGGGTCATTCATGATGGTTATAAAAACACCTACTCTCTCACCAAAGACCACAAAAAGATAACCCTCACCCCAATCCCTTCCTATTCAGTTACAAAAATCCATTCCACCAAAGAGAAATACCATTCCCTCACTACCTTACTCCAATCCGAATATCATGAATTCATTCATATGCGTGATATGATGTTAAGCACCACAAAAGAAGAAGCCAAAGATAACACCACCCTTTCCCACCCAATGCTTACGCCCTTACTTGCCAAATACAAAGACGTTTTTCCTCACGAAATCCCCCATGGCTTGCCACCAAAACGTGACATTCAACATAAGATTGACTTCATCCCTGGAGCAATGTTACCAAATAAGCCAGCTTATAGGTCTAACCCTAAAGAAACCGACGAAATTAGAAAGCAAGTAGAGGACTTGTTATCTAAAGGTCTAATTAGGGAGTCCTTAAGTCCATGTGCTGTCCCTACGTTGTTGGTGCCTAAGAAGAATGGAGAATGGAGAATGTGTGTGGATAGTAGGGCAATAAACAAAATCACCATCAAATATAGATTTCCTATTCCTCGTTTGAATGATTTGTTGGATGATTTGAATGGTTCGAAATTGTTTTCCAAGATTGACTTGAGAAGTGGATATCACCAAATCCGAATTTGTGAGGGTGATGAATGGAAAACAGCATTCAAAACCAAGGAGGGCTTGTATGAGTGGCTTGTTATGCCCTTTGGTTTGTCTAATGCACCTAGTACGTTCATGCGCTTAATGAACCAAACTATGAAACCTTTCATTGGCCGTTTTGTAGTTGTTTATTTTGATGATATATTGGTGTATAGTAAGAATGAACAAGAACATGTTAATCATTTGCAAAATGTGTTCGAAGTCTTGAGAAAGGAACGGTTATATGGCAATTTAGAGAAGTGTCATTTCTTCTCTAGTAGCGTGATCTTCTTGGGATTCATTGTCTCAAGTGAAGGCATTCAAGCTGATGAAAAGAAAGTGCAAGCCATCAAGGAGTGGCCTACTCCTACCTCTATGCAGCAAGTTCGAAGTTTTCATGGTCTTGCATCCTTCTATAGGAGGTTTGTGCGCAACTTTAGTGCACTTATGACCCCTATCACTGAACTTACAAAGCTCAAGAAGTTTGAATGGAATGAGCAAGCTCAAAGGGCCTTTGAAGAGGTAAAGAATCAACTCACTACTTGCTCCTATATTAGCTTTGCCTAATTTTAATGAAGTTTTCGAAGTCGAGTGTGATGCCTCCGGAGTTGGCATTGGTGCTGTCCTTTCACAAAATGGGCGCCCTATAGCCTATTTTAGTGAGAAGTTGAATGAAGCCAAGAGGAAGTACTCCACCTATGACAAGGAGTTCTATGCATTGGTTCGAGCTCTAGATCATTGGCGCCACTATCTCATTGCTAAGGAGTTTATACTCCATTCTGATCATGAGGCGCTTAAATTCATCCAAAGCCAACACAAGCTTCAACCACGCCATGCTAAGTGGGTGGAATTCCTTCAAACATTCCATTTCACCATCAAGCACAAGGCCGGCAAAATGAACAAAGGAGCTGATGCACTGAAGTGAAATCAGTTAGCTTTTTGATGCTCTCATTTTTGTAATAATTAATTAGGCTTAATTAGCAAGTTTAGTGTTAGTTGAGTTCTAAACATGCTTTACTTTCACTAATTATGTTTAGAAGTTGTTTTAAGTAGAAACTGTTTTGTACGTTTGGTCTGTGGCGCGGTAGAATCATTTTGATGATTCCGAACAAGTTACTTGGAATTTTCGAGTGATTCCAATTGCATTGGTTCACTAACATCTTGAAGTTTCATCCTACAAAATTTGGTGAGATTTCATGAAGAAACGAAGTTGCAGTAGCCTTTCAACTGAGACGTCAATTTTGGATCAGTTTTGCGGTTTTGTAAAACCGAGTATATTTTGCTTAGTTTAAGTTGTATTTGGACGTGTGAGGCATGGGGCAGCAGCTAATGTGGACTCTTGGAGATCAGTTGAAGCTTTCCTTGCAAGCTAAGAGAAGCCTCCCACTTGCTTGAAGAAAACCGGTCAACAATACACACAAGAACACTATGCAGCACTATTCACCCCACTTGTTGATCAACTTGTTTTGTGGGATATTTGTAGCTTAATGCTTTGTTTATTACCTTAGTGTATTAGATATTTATGGCTGATTTGTTAAGCCTTTTTAGCTCTTTGCTATATATATGTAATATGGTTCATCAATGAAAAGAGATTTTGTTGTTAAACTTGAGCATTGTGCTTATTCGAACTTTTGGAGTGCAAACCCGAAATTTCCTCTTGTGATTAAGAAGTGATCTTAATCTTGAAATCCTTGAGTTAAGTGAGTAAACTTAACCTAAGAGAGAGTTAGGATAATTAGTGAGTGAAGCTAATTGAATTACTCTCAAAACCCTCCTAAATCAGTTTCTAGGTGAGTAAAGCCTCTAATCAGATTTAGAACCCTTAAGTGGAAGTAAGTGAGTGAAGCTTATCAAGCTTAAGTAAACACAATTCTTTTAGTTTTAAGAGTGATTCTTTCGACTAAAAGTCTATATCCATTGTTCGTTCGTTTTCCGCTGCATTGTGTTCTTGGGTCTTCTAAACACACACGTGAGAGGAGTCTCATTTCACATCAAGTGGTATCAGAGCTCCAGCCCTCTAAGTCCTCTTGGCACTTAGACGTTCTTGGAGAAGAAGGAAAACCACAAAAAAGAAGCAAAAGGAAGCAACCTGTAAAAGACAGTTTTTTGAGGTAACTTTGAACGCGAGGTTCTCACATCTCAGATCGTGTTTTTGGGTGATTTTTTTTTTGAAAGTGGTTATTTTTATGTCTAGTTTTGGCCTGTAAAATTTCATAACTTTTTGGTGGTCATTTGCTAGCATAATCAGCGTGTTTTTCTTAAGTGGTCTAAAACCGGATTAATCTGGACCAGCTTTAGAAAAATAAAAACTGCAATCAATTGGTTTGTTATTTTTTTATGAAATTTTGGTCGAGTGCTTAAAACACCTAGGGCTACGTTGTGACAAAATTTCATTCAATTTCAAGTTGATTTGATTAGGTTTTGAAGCTCGAATTTTTGGTGAAAATTCTGGGCAGTTTCTAGGCAGAATGTTTTTTTTTCTTCTGTTTGTATTCATTGTAATAGTAGTTCATCTTGAACTTCTATAAGTTGTATTGTTGTTAATATGGATGAACTAGTTAAAGCTTTTGCACGGATGCAAGAAGCTAATCAAAAGGTTCGATTCTTGAGGCAACAAATGCAAGAAGATAAGAAGCAAAAACTTCACAAGAAGAAAGTGTCTCTATTTGTAGAGAAGCTTCAATCGAAAGGAGAAAGTGAAGTTAGTGCTGAACAAAAAGAAGAAGAAAACACAATTATGTATGAATTGGATGCAAAAACAAACGAGGGAGTGGAGGTAGAAAATCCTGATTTGAGGGAAGTCTTATTGGAGGTTGTTGTCATAGAACAACTACCACCAACCCTACCACCACAAAATGATGCAGCACCAATTCTAAAGAGCATGGAGGTGAACAAGAAAGATTATGCATGAGACTCCTCTCACGTGTGTGTTTAGAAGACCCAAGAACACAATGCAGCGGAAAACGAACGAACAATGGATATAGACTTTTAGTCGAAAGAATCACTCTTAAAACTAAAAGAATTGTGTTTACTTAAGCTTGATAAGCTTCACTCACTTACTTCCACTTAAGGGTTCTAAATCTGATTAGAGGCTTCACTCACCTAGAAACTGATTTAGGAGGGTTTTGAGAGTAATTCAATTAGCTTCACTCACTAATTATCCTAACTCTCTCTTAGGTTAAGTTTACTCACTTAACTCAAGGATTTCAAGATTAAGATCACTTCTTAATCACAAGAGGAAATTTCGGGTTTGCACTCCAAAAGTTCGAATAAGCACAATGCTCAAGTTTAACAACAAAATCTCTTTTCATTGATGAACCATATTACATATATATAGCAAAGAGCTAAAAAGGCTTAACAAATCAGCCATAAATATCTAATACACTAAGGTAATAAACAAAGCATTAAGCTACAAATATCCCACAAAACAAGTTGATCAACAAGTGGGGTGAATAGTGCTGCATAGTGTTCTTGTGTGTATTGTTGACCGGTTTTCTTCAAGCAAGTGGGAGGCTTCTCTTAGCTTGCAAGGAAAGCTTCAACTGATCTCCAAGAGTCCACATTAGCTGCTGCCCCATGCCTCACACGTCCAAATACAACTTAAACTAAGCAAAATATACTCGGTTTTACAAAACCGCAAAACTGATCCAAAATTGACGTCTCAGTTGAAAGGCTACTGCAACTTCGTTTATTCATGAAATCTCACCAAATTTTGTAGGATGAAACTTCAAGATGTTAGTGAACCAATGCAATTGGAATCACTCGAAAATTCCAAGTAACTTGTTCGGAATCATCAAAATGATTCTACCGCGCCACAGACCAAACGTACAAAACAGTTTCTACTTAAAACAACTTCTAAACATAATTAGTGAAAGTAAAGCATGTTTAGAACTCAACTAACACTAAACTTGCTAATTAAGCCTAATTAATTATTACAAAAATGAGAGCATCAAAAAGCTAACTGATTTCACTTCATTCTCTCTTTCTTCAAAAAAACTTGTCCTCAAGTTTTGATCAAATCAAGGCACCAAGATCACTAACCAAGAAATCATCTATATTAATCGAATGATCATTAACAAGATTACCAACTGCAATAAGTCAAAGACCGAGCAAAGATTTAAGCGACCTTGAACAAACAACCCAATGTCTCGAAAATTTGAACCATTATGAACATAGACATTAACTAGTTCATGCAATAGTTTATGTTTCTTGAACAAATCAGATGGAAAACATGAGATAGGTAATCGTTCTTCAAAGATTGGAACCTCCAAGATCAAATCTTTATTGTCCAAATTTGAAAAAGATTTAGTCTTTTCTCCTTCTTCATCAAGAACAAATTCTGGAACCTTTTCTGTGGGCTCGTCATCAACAAGAATTATATCTCTCGATGTTTCCTCATGTTTTTTTCTTTTCGTTGTTCAATCAACAACTCAATCTCCTCTTTAGCCTTTTGAAATCTTTCTTCAAAAGTTGGTGGACGTCTAAGACCATCCATTACTTGTTTTGCCCTTTCAATTCTTTGATAGGCCTTTAAGAACTCAGGTGAAAAGCCACTCACATCCATAAATTTCAAATAGACAGAAAACTGCCCAGAAATTTTGCTTGTAAGTTTGTGTTCGAAAACCAAATAAAACAACTCAAAATTAAGTGAAATTTTTTTAGCATGTAGATATATGTGTTAGGAGCACTCTACAAAAATTTCACACGAAAATACCAAGCCAAGAAATTGCAGTTTTTATTTTAGCAAAACTGGTACAAAACGTCCGGTTTTAGACCAATCAACAAAAACGTGCTTAAATCAATATAAAAAAGTCTTGATAATTTCTCAAAATTTATAGGTGAAAATTAGACAGAAAAATAATCAGTTTCAAAACAAGAATTACCTCAAAATCCCTTGGAACAAAGGAGAAAAAGGCGTTCAAAGTATACCTTAGAAACTGACTGGTTTTCCAGGTTCCAGTTTTTAACGTTGAAAGTTTTGGATCACTGTGAACTCGTTACTACTCCAATCCTCACAAAATTTTGACACAAGAAAGATTAGGATGTTAGCTTTCCAAAACAACAAAGAACACTGAAAAATACCCAGGGACGCGCTCTCACGCTCCGGTTGAATCGACTGGGCTCTGATACCACTTGATGCGAAATGAGACTCCTCTCACGTGTGTGTTTAGAAGACCCAAGAACACAATGCAGCGGAAAACGAACGAACAATGGATATAGACTTTTAGTCGAAAGAATCACTCTTAAAACTAAAAGAATTGTGTTTACTTAAGCTTGATAAGCTTCACTCACTTACTTCCACTTAAGGGTTCTAAATCTGATTAGAGGCTTCACTCACCTAGAAACTGATTTAGGAGGGTTTTGAGAGTAATTCAATTAGCTTCACTCACTAATTATCCTAACTCTCTCTTAGGTTAAGTTTACTCACTTAACTCAAGGATTTCAAGATTAAGATCACTTCTTAATCACAAGAGGAAATTTCGGGTTTGCACTCCAAAAGTTCGAATAAGCACAATGCTCAAGTTTAACAACAAAATCTCTTTTCATTGATGAACCATATTACATATATATAGCAAAGAGCTAAAAAGGCTTAACAAATCAGCCATAAATATCTAATACACTAAGGTAATAAACAAAGCATTAAGCTACAAATATCCCACAAAACAAGTTGATCAACAAGTGGGGTGAATAGTCTTTGCATAGTGTTCTTGTGTGTATTGTTGACCGGTTTTCTTCAAGCAAGTGGGAGGCTTCTCTTAGCTTGCAAGGAAAGCTTCAACTGATCTCCAAGAGTCCACATTAGCTGCTGCCCCATGCCTCACACGTCCAAATACAACTTAAACTAAGCAAAATATACTCGGTTTTACAAAACCGCAAAACTGATCCAAAATTGACGTCTCAGTTGAAAGGCTACTGCAACTTCGTTTCTTCATGAAATCTCACCAAATTTTGTAGGATTAAACTTCAAGATGTTAGTGAACCAATGCAATTGGAATCACTCGAAAATTCCAAGTAACTTGTTCGGAATCATCAAAATGATTCTACCGCGCCACAGACCAAACGTACAAAACAGTTTCTACTTAAAACAACTTCTAAACATAATTAGTGAAAGTAAAGCATGTTTAGAACTCAACTAACACTAAACTTGCTAATTAAGCCTAATTAATTATTACAAAAATGAGAGCATCAAAAAGCTAACGATTTCACTTCATTGATTAGTCATCAATGAAGTGAAATCGTTTTTTGATGCTCTCATTTTTGTAATAATTAATTAGGCTTAATTAGCAAGTTTAGTGTTAGTTGAGTTCTAAACATGCTTTACTTTCACTAATTATGTTTAGAAGTTGTTTTAAGTAGAAACTGTTTTGTACGTTTGGTCTGTGGCGCGGTAGAATCATTTTGATGATTCCGAACAAGTTACTTGGAATTTTCGAGTGATTCCAATTGCATTGGTTCACTAACATCTTGAAGTTTAATCCTACAAAATTTGGTGAGATTTCATGAAGAAACGAAGTTGCAGTAGCCTTTCAACTGAGACGTCAATTTTGGATCAGTTTTGCGGTTTTGTAAAACCGAGTATATTTTGCTTAGTTTAAGTTGTATTTGGACGTGTGAGGCATGGGGCAGCAGCTAATGTGGACTCTTGGAGATCAGTTGAAGCTTTCCTTGCAAGCTAAGAGAAGCCTCCCACTTGCTTGAAGAAAACCGGTCAACAATACACACAAGAACACTATGCAAACTATTCACCCCACTTGTTGATCAACTTGTTTTGTGGGATATTTGTAGCTTAATGCTTTGTTTATTACCTTAGTGTATTAGATATTTATGGCTGATTTGTTAAGCCTTTTTAGCTCTTTGCTATATATATGTAATATGGTTCATCAATGAAAAGAGATTTTGTTGTTAAACTTGAGCATTGTGCTTATTCGAACTTTTGGAGTGCAAACCCGAAATTTCCTCTTGTGATTAAGAAGTGATCTTAATCTTGAAATCCTTGAGTTAAGTGAGTAAACTTAACCTAAGAGAGAGTTAGGATAATTAGTGAGTGAAGCTAATTGAATTACTCTCAAAACCCTCCTAAATCAGCTTCTAGGTGATAAGCCTCTAATCGATTTAGAACCCTTAAGTGGAAGTAAGTGAGTGAAGCTTATCAAGCTTAAGTAAACACAATTCTTTTAGTTTTAAGAGTGATTCTTTCGACTAAAAGTCTATATCCATTGTTCGTTCGTTTTCCGCTGCATTGTGTTCTTGGGTCTTCTAAACACACACGTGAGAGGAGTCTCATTTCGCATCATGCACTTTCGAGAAGGTACATGCTTTTAACTTCTTTAAATCCTAAAGTTGTTGGATTAGAGTTGTTGAAAGAATGTTACAAGAATGATAAGGATTTTGGCGTTATGTTCGAAAAATGCCATAATCATGCTGTTGGAGAATTCTATCTCTTGAAGGGGTTTCTTTTCAAAGGAAATCAATTATGCATTCCAAGATCAAGTGTTCGAGAATCTTTGATCAAAGAGTTTCATGAAGGTGGTCTTGCTGGCCACTTTGGCATTGAAAAGACAACATCTTTGGTTAGTGAATATTTCCATTGGCCAAAGCTAGCACGAGATGTTGAGTTCTTAATCAAGAGGTGTTTGGTTTGTCAAAAAGCTAAAGGTCATTTGCTGCCTCAAGGACTATACACGCCCCTTCCCATTCCTCAAGCTCCATGGGAGGATGTGAGCCTTGATTTCATTGTTGGACTACCTAAAACTCGAAATCAAAAAGATTCAATCATGGTGGTAGTTGATAGGTTTTCTAAAATGGCTCATTTTGTTGCTTGTCATACTACATATGATGCTGTGAATGTGGCTAACTTGTATTTCAGGGACATAGTTCGAATCCATGGCATCCCTAAGTCTATGGTGAGTGATAGGGATTCGAAGTTCCTTAGCCATTTTTGGCTAACTTTGTGGCGGAAAATGGGAACCAAGCTGAAGTTTAGCACTTCTAGCCATCCTCAAACCGACGGTCAAACGGAGGTCACCAATAGGACTCTTGGCACCTTGCTTCGAGCCCTAATCACAAAGAAACCAAGCCAATGGGAAGAGTTGCTACCCCATGCTGAATTTGCATTCAATAGGGTGCCCAAAGAAGACTACCGGTCTTAGTCCCTTCTACATTGTCTATGGCTTGGATCCTTGTACTCCTTTAGACCTTGCTCCTTTTCCCACCACCACAAAATATAGCCATGATGCCAATACACGAGCCCTTGAAATCAAACACCTACATGATCATGTGCGAGACCGGATTGCGAAGGCTAATGCACGGGTGAAAGAAAGGATTGATAAGAAGAGGCGTGAAGTTTCCTTTCAACCAGGTGACATGGTGTGGATTCATCTTAGGAAGGAACGATTTCCATCCAAAAGAAAGTCTAAGTTGAGTCCAAGATCCGATGGTCCATTCAAAGTACTCGGCAAAGTGAATGACAATGCTTACAAGGTTGAACTTCCAGAGGACTATGGAGTTTCAGATACCTTTAATATTGCTGATTTGAGTCCTTTCTATGAGGAAGATGAGCTTTTGCCAAGTTTGAGACCAAACTCTTCCAAAGAAGGGGAGGATGATGGAGGTCCATCTACACAAGATCCGAAACTGATTAATATGGTGGCTTTGACAATGCGTGAGGTTTTATCTTCTGTGATTCCTACTATGTTCATTGTTGAGTCCTTGATTAGCCATGTTCATTAGTTTCCTTTAGTGATGGTCGATTTGTAAAGAGTCCTAGTAAGTTTGGAGTCTTCGTTTGTTTGCATTGAAAGAGTCCTAGTGTAGTTGGAGTCTTTGTTGTTTTGATATTTTCGGGTGATTGTTTTAGGACAAGTTGTTAATAGTTGAGTCATGTAATAAAGTTGTTAGGCAAGCTTGAAGCCACGTCCAACCATGCAGCAAGCAAGAAGGAGTTGAGGCCACGAGAATAGGAACTACTTCCTATTATGGCGCCATTATTCAAACTAGTGGACTGCATTGAGGAGTGGTTAGTTTGTTCCACAATTTGAGGCGTGTGAGGTCCTCCTATTAGCCGTGCATCTCAACAAAACTAAGAGCATATTCTCCACACTCTAACATGCCTACATTTGGGGGAGAAGTGCAGCAAGAAGTGGAGCAAGTGGAAGCATCCATAATGGCTAGTTTATGTACTTCTTTCCCACGTTTTTCTTACATGGATTAGTGGAGATCATGGCTGTAGTTAATGTAGTTAATTTTTCGTAATTTTAATTATGTCAAAAAAATCAGAAAATGGCTTGTAAGACTTGTATAAATACCATTGACATCAATGAGAAAGACATCAAGTTTTATGACCAAAATACGATTGTGTATTGAACCTTGTTTTTCTTTGGCGTTTCTTGGATTGGAAACTTATAAGAAATCCGTCCTTTGCTTAATTAACCTTGGCAAGTTAATTTGTGATCTTAGGAAGTTCTAATTTCATTGAGTGGTGTTTCTGTATCTCTTTGAAGCTAGGAATCACGCCCAAGTTGAGGGAAGCTTCGGTTTCTTCCTTAGCTTGTTTTTATCTCTTCTTTGTGTGTTCCTACTTGTATGTACGAGCATACATCAACCTTAAGCACACACCTCCCTAACACCCATGGGCAGCTGCTAGCTTACTTAGCTTCTCTTCCTTAGTTGCTTAGCATGATCACATTAGTACTAATCTTTAGGCCATGAATTTCTCCTTTGTCGTTATTAAGATTAGTACTTAGTAATACCTCTTGATTTCCAACTGATTTCGCATCAACTGCTATGGCATGTACTATATGTGGAGGTGGCCATTTAGCTACAGATTGTCCTAATATTGAACAAGTTCAATATGTTTCTAATTTTAATAGGCCATCACAAAATGATCCCTACTCTAATACTTACAACCCAGGATGGTGAAACCACCCCAATTTCTCTTGGAGAGACCAAGATCACCAAAATGCCAATTTTAGACCAACAAAACCACCTGGCTATTGAAATTAGACCAGCATGGGAGTTGGCTATTGAAAAATGGGCTAATGCTGCTTCTGAAAGAATTGAAAAGTTGGAAACTAAAGTTGATCAGATAGCTATTTCTAATAGAAATGTAGAAATTCAACTTGGACATTTTGCTAATGCCATTAATTCAAGGAATCAAGGATCTTTGCCTAGTAAAATGGATGTAAATCTTAAAGAGCAATGCAAAGCTGTAACCTTAAGAAGTGGTAAGCGACTAGAAGAAGTAAGAGAGTCAATTGAGAAAAGTAATGGAATTAAGGAAAATGAAAAGGAGGTTGAAGTAACTGAAATTGTATCTGAAACCTCACCTTCTCCACCTCCTGTTAAACCTTATGTACCTCCAATCCCTTTTCCTCAAATACTTAAGCAAAATAAAGTGGATAATCAATTTGAAAAATTTCTTAAGATGTTCAAGCAATTGCATGTTAATATTCCTTTTGTTGATGTTTTGATGCAAATTCCCTATTATTCTAAATTTCTTAAAGAAATCATGTCTAAAAAGAGAAAATTGGAAGACTATGAGACTATTGCTTTGAGTGAGGAGTGCAGTGTTGTAATTCAGACAAAACTCCCCCCTAAACTAAAAGATCTAGGAAGTTTTTCTATTCCTTGCACTATTGGTGCAATTAACTTTTCTAAAGCTTTATGTGATTTAGGTGCAAGTGTCTCTCTTATTCCTTTATCTATTTGCAAGAAGTTAGGGTTGCATAATATAAAATCTACCACTGTCTCTTTGCAACTTGCTGATAGATCTATCAAATATCCAATAGGAATACTAGAAAATGTGCTAATTAAAGTTGATAAGTTTAATTTCATTATTTTTGATATGGATGAGGATACAGAGATACCTATTATTTTAGGTAGACCCTTCTTAGCTACCGCTGGAGCTATTATAGATGTTAAAAATGGTGTTTTAACGTTTGAAATTGGTGAAGAGAGTTCACTTCAATATATTCAGTTCATCTAAAAACAATTCACAATGTGATCTTGTTTGTAAAGTTGATATAATTGAAGACATTATCGACTAAGAAGAACCCTGTAACTGATGCTACTAATGCTCCACTTGAAGTGTGTTTGAGTAAAACATGTACTCCTCCTAAACTTAAGAAAGCAATGGTAAGAAAAGTTTTTCCTACAATCAAGGAATGTCTGTCACGGAGAAAAAAAAGTTGATGTCAAACATGTCCAAGCTACAAGTAAGCCCCATTTGATTACTAAGACGGCCACTAAAGGAGTGACTAACTCCTAATTGATCCTGGTTAAATGAGACTTGCTGGAAGTCAAGCTATTGACTTTAAAAGAGCGCTACTTGGGAGGCAACCCAAGCACTTTATTTTTTTCCCGCTTGATTTTACGCTTGTTTCCCTTTTTTATTATTATATTATTTTACAGCAGATTTATTAACAAGACTTGTCAGACGTCAAGAGTAATCACGCATGTTGATTATGCATTTATCTAATCTAAGAAGCTCTAGCTAATCCCCTGCGAGCCGTACTGAACTGCTACTATGTTCTATTCTGTGTCGTGTTGCTGCTGGTTCTATGTGTTATGCTGCAGCTGACTGTGTTGCATGAGAGACGTTGTCTTACATCCCAAGTTGTTTCTTTCTAAGTCCCTTATATTGCCACATTTCTTGCTAAAATATCCTTCTTTCCCGTATATTCTGAGTATATTCAAACATTGAGGACAATGTTTATAATAAGTGTGGGGGAGAGGCTTGCGCCTAATGGTCATAGATATGTTGTTTTGGATATGTCCTGTCAAAATTTACGTATACAATCATATGAATTTTCACATACTAATATTGATGTCTGACATTGGTTCGAAGGTAATTCTACTGGTAAAACCCCCCCGACTGACAAGAAAAAAAAAAGAGTTTTGTAAAAAAATCGAATTTTATCAACATTTCTGTCTTATCGCAAGTTAAAGGATGTTTGTGACTGAATCAGAGAATTGCACATTAGTCTCTTATATTGCCACATTCCTTCGTTGCTTATCATGATCACATTAGTACTAATCTTTAGGCCACGAATTTCTCCTTTGTTGTTATTAAGATTAGTACTTAGTAATACCTCTTGATTTGCAACTGATTTCGCATCAACTGCTATGGCATGTACTATATGTGGAGGTGGCCATTTAGCTACAGATTGTCCTAATATTGAACAAGTTCAATATGTTTCTAATTTTAATAGGCCATCACAAAATGATCCCTACTCTAATACTTACAACCCAGGATGGAGAAACCACCCTAATTTCTCTCGGAGAGACCAAGATCACCAAAATACCAATTTTAGACCAACAAACCCACCTGGCTTTCACCAAAAACAACCCCAACAAGAAATTAGACTAGCATGGGAGTTGGCTATTGAAAAATTGGCTAATGCTGCTTCTGAAAGAATTGAAAAGTTGGAAACTAAAGTTGATCAGATAGCTATTTCGAATAGAAATGTAGAAATTCAACTTGGACATTTAGCTAATGCCATTAATTCATGGAATCAAGGATCTTTGCCTAGTAAAACGAATGTAAATCATAAAGAGCAATGCAAAGCTGTAACCTTAAGAAGTGGTAAGCGACTAGAAGAAGTAAGAGAGTCAATTGAGAAAAGTAATGGAATTAAGGAAAATGAAAAAGTGGTTGAAGTAACTGAAATTGTATCTAAAACCTCACCTTCTCCATCTCCTGTTAAACCTTATGTACCTCCAATCCCTTTTCCTCAAAGACTTAAGCAAAATAAAGTGGATAATCAATTTGAAAAATTTCTTAAGATGTTCAAGCAATTGCATGTTAATATTCCTTTTGTTGATGTTTTGATGAAAATTCCTTATTATTCTAAATTTCTTAAAGAAATCATGTCTAAAAAGAGAAAATTGGAAGACTATGAGACTATTGCTTTGAGTGAGGAGTGCAGTGTTGTAATTCAGACAAAACTCCCCCCTAAACTAAAAGATCTAGGAAGTTTTTATATTCCTTGCACTATTGGTGCAATTAACTTTTCTAAAACTTTATGTGATTTAGGTGCAAGTGTCTCCCTTATTCCTTAATCTATTTGCAAGAAGTTAGGATTGCATAATATAAATTCTACCACTGTCTATTTGCAACTTGCTGATAGATCTATCAAATATCCAACAGGAATACTAGAAAATGTGCTAATTAAAGTTGATAAGTTTAATTTCATTATTCTTGATATGGATGAGGATACAGAGGTACCTAATATTTTAGGTAGACCCTTCTTAGCTACCGCTGGAGCTATTATAGATGTTAAAAATGGTGTTTTAACGTTTGAAATTGGTGCAGAGAAAGTTCACTTCAATATATTCAGTTCATCTAAAAACAATTCACAATGTGATCTTGTTTGTAAAGTTGATATAATTGAAGACATGATCGACTAAGAAGAACCCCGTAACTAATGCTACTAATGCTCCACTTGAAGTGTGTTTGAGTAAAACAGTACTCCTCCTAAACTTAAGAAAGCAATGGTAAGAAAAGTTTTTCCTACAATCAAGGAATGTACGCCACGGAAAAAAAAAATTTGATGTCAAACATGTCCAAGCTGCGAGGTAAGCCCCATTTGATTACTAAGACGGCCACTAAAGGAGTGACTAACTCCTTGATTGATCCTGGGTAAATGAGACTTGCTTGGAAGTCAAGCTATTGACTTTAAAGAGAGCACTACTTGGGAGGCAACCCAAGCACTTTATTTTTTTCCCGCTTGATTTTACACTTGTTTCCCTTTTATTATTATTTTATTTTGCGGTAGATTTATTAACAAGACGTGTGAGACGTCAAGAGTAATCACGCATGTTGATTCTGCATTTTTCTAATCTAAGAAGCCCTAGCCGATCCCATGCGAGCCGTCTTTGAACCGCTACTATGTTCTATTCTCAGGTCGTGTTGTTGCTTTGGTTCTATGTGTTATGCTACTCTTGATCGTGTTGCATGAGAGACGTTGTCTTACACCCCAAGTTGTTTCTTTCTAAGTTTCTTATATTGCCACATTTCTTGCTAAAATATCCTTATTTCCCGTGTATTCGAGTATATTCAAACATTGAGGACAATGTTTATAATAAGTGTGGGGGAGAGGCTTGCGCCTAATGGTCATAGATATGTTGTTTTGGATATGTCCCGTCAAAATTTACGTATACTATCATATGAATTTTCACATACTAATATTGATGTCTGACATTGGTTCGAAGGCAATTCTACTGGTAAAACCCCCCGACTGACAAAAAAAAAAAAAGAGTTTTAAAAAAAATCGAATTTTATCAACATTTTTGTCTTATCGCAAGTTAAAGGATGTTTGTGATCGAATCGGAGAATTGCAAAGTATAATTGTGTCGATTGTCGGCAAGTGGTAAGACCGGTTATTTAAGATCTAATTGTGATTTATTTGGTGGATATTTATAACCATTGTGAGATTTTTTGAGCCTTTTAATAGACTAAGACATCTATATTAGTCTCTATTTTTCTCATGAGTGTGTGTGTGAGTTCCTGGTGAAGTATTGACTCTTGAATTTGCGTTGGTTTCTTCGAGACCATATTGAAACATGAGCATACATAAAAATGATTAAAGCATTCGTTTTTGTTGAACCACATTTAGCCTAAGCCACCTACATTATCATATCTCTTTCTAAAGCCCCTCTGAGCCTTAAGCCTATTTCTTTTATTTAAACCACATTACAAGCTTATTTCCTAAACACATGACTTTTACCTAATCTTTGAGCTAGTGGAATATATGACATGTTTTTGAATGGGATTGTACGTCATACTTCTATGTGTAGGTGATCCTATTAGTTTTCAATTATGTTCTTGTCAAAAAGAAAATATCAAAATGAAATGAAAAATAAGAAGGAACAAAAGAAATGACAAAATATGAAAAAAAAAAAAAAAAAAAAGAAAGAAAGAAAAGGTTGATATTTAGAATGAAAATGAGTTCGGGGAAGTTTATTATTAGATATATATTGCTAACATTTGAGTAGTTGGAGTTTTGATTGTGGCCATTACTTTTGGCCTTGTTACAGATTGTGTACTCCACTAGCTCTTAAAGCTTTTGAGCACCAAATCCCAAATACTTCATACCCTTTACCTGAGCCTTACATTAAAACCTTACTAAAGTCCTTCTGATTTTTGTATACTAAATGTCTTCTCAGTGGTGGAGAATTGAACGATATGCAAATCTAAAGAATAAATATTTCAT
Source organism: Beta corolliflora (assembly GCA_947648045.1). Classification (NCBI taxonomy): domain Eukaryota; kingdom Viridiplantae; phylum Streptophyta; class Magnoliopsida; order Caryophyllales; family Amaranthaceae; genus Beta; species Beta corolliflora. The sequence continues at coordinate 1,060,723 of CANSZD010003082.1, read as the reverse complement.
TTCAAGTCGACTTTATAGAATTTGAGTGATAATTATTATGACCCCAAACACATGAGAGAATATGAATTTATATTTATTTTTATTTGCACAACTAAAGTGAGGGTTCACCAAGTTAATTACTTACATTACTCAAATCTTGAATATGGTTGTGGTAAGATGTGTTGAAAACGCTAATACATGAATTACTATGCGATTTGAAGAGTTGGTTAATCTTTTGCCTGCTTGCTTGCGACGCATGAATACTGTTTTCGAACTAAAACTGTTTCTATAAATGATTATTTTTTGGGTTTCATGAAAACTTTCCGTTGGGTTGTTGCCATTACATTAGAATTTGCCTGAAAAGTCAGTCAGTTTGGAAGTTTAAAAAAAAATGTTACTCCAATCTAATATCTTATATTGATGGATAGATGCTTACATTATATAGTCCTAGTTTGCTCGAGGACTAGCAAACCTTAAGTGTGGGGGAGTTGATAAGTCTCTATTTTATACATGTTATTTGTGCTTATATATTACTTTTAGGTATAAGTTTTGAGACTTAAAATAGGTTTTCTTGTGATATCTTAATGTTATAACAGTTGAATTACTTGAGTAACAAAGTTGATCTAAAATATGAAAAATATACTCAATAAATTACTTGCTTGATACTACTACTACTTATTAATGCTAATTTGTTTTTTTTTTAGAATTTATAATAGTAGTAAGTTTTTACTATGAAAATATTTTGTTTTAGAGCCCATTTATTTTTTATCATTTTTTTAATTTGTTTTGTAGGTTACATTTGAAAAAGATAAAAAGAAAGAAAAATAAGAAACCAAAAAACAAGAACCTAAGGGCTCGTTCGGTATCACTGTGGTTTTCAGTTTTTTGGTTTTTTGTATTAAAAAGTCATATGATATATGTCCTATAATGGATAAAAAATTAGTCAAACTTATTAGAATCATGATGTTTTTGAAAACTGACAACTAAAAAGTGGAAACCACTTTTTCAGGTTTTGTGTTTTTTGTTTTTAGTTTTCAAAAAAACTGAAAACTGAAAACAAAAAACGATAACGAACGAGCCCTAAGTTATTGAAGACACAAAAACAAAGGAGGCAGAAACTCTTGTTGGGCCAAAAAGACAAACAACACGGCATCCACACACAAGAATTGGAGGAGAAGTAAAACCTCTTGCTGGGCCAAAGAGAAAAACTACAAGGCAGCAATTGAGGATATATTAAAAACCCTATTCACGACATATTGAGGAGGGGAAGAAGGAAATACATAGGGAGACTACAGAGGAACGCCAGACGAAGAAGACGGTGGTCGCCCGATTCATCTATATGGAGTTTTCTTTCTCTACTCTTGATTTATTAGATACTAGTTTTATTATATCAATTATGAGATTTTCGTTTACAATTAGTTGTTTAATTTTAGATTCAATGACTAGCTAAATTCCTTTGTTCTAGGAAAAGATGTAGTCTTTTAATTTTCTGTCAATGGATTGAATTATTGTTGTGTTAATTTAATTTAAATTGCAATTTGATAATCTTGAGTTCAATTGCTTGCTTTTCATAAGGGCCTTATCAATTGTATGTTTAAGGTATTGGATTATTAGCGGGATTGAATTTTCAATACTAGTTTTTCAAGGGATTATTAAACGCTAAGTTGTATAATTTTAGGAATAATTATACTCTTAGAATGGTCTTTTATATGAATTCTTATTCTTAATGAGTTTGTTCTAAATTTTATGACCACGAAAGTAGGCATAAGATTAGTATTCAAACATACGTTTTCCGCCTTGGAAGAGGGGATAATATACATTAGGAATTCGACCATTGCGATCTAATTATTTTACCCTGCAATTAGTTTAATTTCATTGTAGAAGTTAATTGGCGAAATCTAAGTCCTAGAACTATTTCCAATATTTGATTCTTACCTATTGTTTGACGTTTTTAGTGTTAGAATTAGTAGTAGTTCATATTATTTTTAGTTTAGTTATTATCACTATTCACATTACCCGAATCGTCTAAATAATATTAGATTTTCTTAATTTGGTAGTTGATTATAGACCTCCTTGTGGGAAACAATATCTTGCTTACCCTATATTTACTTTAATTGACCCGTACACTTACGGTATTTTAAGGTACTTTTAGGACCGACCGGTGTACACTTCAAATAATTAATCAAGAGTTCAGAGTAACTTTGACAAAACTTTGTAACCAATTCTTTTACTTACTCAATTAATCTAACTTCATAAGGATAGGGTAAAGTACCACATTATTAGGAAAAATGATAAGAAAAACACCATCTTATTATCGTGACTAAAGTTTGTATGGATTTTTGTCATATAACATTACTGTCCATAGAAGGGATACCATGGCGGTATTTTCGGAATTAATTGCGTTGCCATTGGGTAATTTTTGGGCATCCCAATATTCTTTGTCATGACCCTAATTGTTTTAGGACATCAAAATAAATTTTAAAAGTGTGTTTTTTTAAATTTACTATTTATTAGGTGATTTTGCATGAAAATAAAAGGACACGTCCTAAGTGAAAATAAAACGCTGCCCTAATTCTTAAGAAATAGAATATGAGATTAGTGATTTTTTAGTTCATAAACAGAGGATCGTTTAGAAAAATTGAACAAATGAAAAAAGTGACATATTTTAATCGCCTGCAATCAAGAGGGACCGTTCCAACGCCGAGATTGGGAGATTGCAAGAGCACGTTCAATAGTTATCCCCAATTGCTTATGTAATAGAGTTGCGAAATGCAGGACAAACATTTGATACGCGTATATGATATGTAATAACTCCAAAACATTGCTGAAACTTAATAAATGTTTAACTTTGCAAATCTGTGTAGGGTAGCTAAAAAAGCTTTCTAGTACGAAAGAAATGTTTAGCTTTTTCATATCAGTGTTTATTAAATGGATTTTTCTAACCTATGCCACAAGGCATATGTTAAGAATTTCAAGATTTCATTAAAAAATATATATAATACAACAAGATTCTATTTGGGGAATAATAAATAAGGATAGATACTTAAGATAGAGATAATTGTGTAAGATTTTTTTAGTTTGGTTGGATTTTAAAATGGAAACATTTTGTATAATGATATCTTATATAGGAATTTTGATACTCTTAACCTATGGATTTTGGCGGAGGTTAGAAAAATCCTTATTTAATATAAAAAGATGTTTGATTTTAATATTTGACCTGAAATTGAAAATAGATTTACAAATCATTCCTAAAAGACAATAATGGTCTGGCTCTATGCAAAATATGGTCTATGGGAACAACCCACACAAATTCTAGTCATGATAATAAGACAAGGTGTGTTGGAATGTCTGTTGGGATCATTTGTCGTGAGAGATTGGTTTCGTCTCCGGACAATTATAACATAGGACATGTCATAAGACTTCCTTGGTCATGTCCTTAAACACAAAGTTATTTGTTCCTAGAATTCAATCAATGCAATGGCTATTCATTCCTAGGTGACACCAATAGTGATAGAGGGTTTCATCCGTCTCAGTAGTTCTCTTCGAAATTGGCCAATCATCAATACAAATCATTCCTGAAATACACTAATGTCATCCCTCGTACTTTAATACATGTTGAGTCACTATGTTCCAAGGGTTTCATCCATATTGAGCCAAAAGAGGCTCTTAATAGTCATGTTCTAATATTTTGTCATGATTGACTCCAATTATATTATAGTAAGTCATGATTACAGTATTGGTAGGGGAGATTGCTATGTTATTTTAATGCTTTTTTTTTCAATATTTAAAAAAAAAAGGGAGTACATTTGAACAATCATCTTAAGGTTTCAAAATTTGAGTGTCAAAGTGACGAATATCTTCTTATCAAGATATCACCTCTCTGTGATGGAACTAATGGTGAGCTTACAAAACTTATCACTGTTGGTACTTATATTATCCAGCTCAGCTAAGCTGGGTTAAGTTAATTGTGGTTAGATGTACTAATGATTAACTCTAGCTAGCTAGCTAGGTATCGTGCCATAGTTGGGGTTACTGTTCATCGCTTAAGAGTTGGGGAATGTGCGTATGTATTGTATTTAATTTATGAGGTCTGTGATAGTATTATTATAATTCTTGGAAATGATTTTAACACTCCAGGAAATCAAGACTACTGACCATGGACTTGGGTTTCAGCACGTTCAATGGTTGTCCCCAATTGTTATGTAATACAGTTCTTCAAGTTGCTTATCTTTCTCTTTCACAATTTCTATTTTTCCCTCTCCAAAAACTCAATATCCTCTGAGAGCTTCTAGACTATCACATCCTTGTCTTCATTACTTCTCCTCAGTGGAATATGTTTTTTACTTCTAGACTATCACATCCTTGTCTTCATTACTTCTAGACGAAAAGCTAACAACTGATGAGGGAATATGTTTTTTAGAGCACGAAAAGCTAAAATATGATCCCCGTTTTGAAGAACTTAAGAAAGATAGAGCCGAGAGAATCAATGAACTGTTGGAGAAGAATAAGATTGCGAAGAGGCAAGTTGAGGCCCAATTTAAGGCTTGGCGGGAAGACTTGGATGGCATGGGAAAAAAAGAATGTGTCCTTGGAGGAGCTCTTACTAATGAACTGAGGAGAAGTAACGAAGACAAGTATGAGAGAGTCAAGAAGCTCTCAAAGAATATTGAGTTCTTGGAGAGGGGAAAAGTAGAAATTATGAAAGTGAAAGATAAGCAAATTCAAGAATTGTATTACATAAGCAGTTGGGGACAACCATTGAACATCCTGAAAGCCAGGTTCATGATCACTAGTCTTGATTTCCTGGAGTGTTATAATCATTTCCTAGAATTATAATAATACTAACACATCGCTCGGAAATTAAAAATAGTACATACCCACATTCCCCAGCTCCTATTCGATGAATAGTAACCCCAACTACAACTCGATATCTAGTTGGGTTGCTAGAGTTAATCATTAGTACATCTAACCACATTTAACTTAACCCAACTTAGCTGAGTTGGATAATATGAATACCTACAATGATGAGATTTGTAAGCTCGTCATTAGTTCCATCACACGGAGGTGATATCTTGATTAGAATATATTTGTCACTTTGACACTGAAAATTTGAAACCACAAAATGCTTCTTCAACTGTACTCCCTTTTTTTAAAAAAAATTAGAAAATAATCATTAAAATAACATAGCAATCTCTCCTACAATACCGTAATCATGACTTACTAAAATATAATTGGAATCAATCATGACAATATATGAGATCTTTACTATAAAGACCCCCTTGCGACTTAGTAGGGATGAAACCCTTGGAACATAGTGGCTCAACATGGGATAACTTACGAGGGATGACGTTAGTGTATTTCGGGAATGATTTGTATTAATGATTGGCCAATTTAGGAGAGAACTATTAAGACGGATGATAAACCGCTCCCTCCCCCCCCCCAATTGCTATGTATCATGGCCATATTTTGTTGGATGAAACCCTCTAAACTATATTTGAATGAAATAATGTCTAGTGCTTGCTGGGGACATGTCCTAAGACGTCATTGTTGGTAGACTAATTTAATCTCATACAAAAAATGATCCCAAGAGACGCGTGTCTTATAATTATGACTTAATTACACCACTCGTTCTAACTCTTTGATCCTTATTAGACAAAATTTGCTGGTTCTAATAATTTACAGTATCTGCTTCCCAAGAAAATAAAAAGACATGTCCAGAATGAAATTAAAACATTGTCCTAGTCCTCGCCCAAAATTTTGCCACTCGCAGTTTATTGCATTAATTGCTTTACTTAGGTTTAAGAAGATCCACGAATATCGCAAAATCTTTTCATTAATCGTTAATAGGACTAAGATCACTAGTTACTATAAATTTTAATTAAGATTATCGTAAATGACGTACTTCTTGTCGCTCTTTTTTTCCACCTCATGAACATGCTTCTACGAATAAATGATTCATCAAATGTTATACCATAAAAAGTGTGAAAAATCAAAACACCAAGTCAATGAATAGTGATAATAAATTAATCTACAATCAACTATCAAAACCATGTAATTAGTGTTAGAGTATAGAAGACTAGAAGTAGTTACTCATATGGAAATATTATGAAAAATGAAATATTTCGTTGTTATAATAACTTTAATTATCATATAATCATATATCATTCAATTATAATAATACTAAGAGATAACATACACATTTTCTTAATGATACAATCAACTAACTAGTATAATTATTTTATATTAAGGTATTAGTCTTAGAGTATAATAGACTGGATGTAGTTACTCAATTTATCTTTCCAAAAACCCTCTTACCTTTTCCCTATGTCATCTAAACTTAAATTTCAGGGTTTCGCAAGTTCGAATTCTTCTTCTCTCAGTAATTTAGCTTCTCGGTTTTGGTTTGCTTTCTCGAAATCCCTATTTGTAGACACCAAATTTTGAACCCCTTTTTTTGGATCAATAAAGGTTTTGAAAAATAAGAATAACAAAATCGTCATGCATCGTGGAGCACGCGCCCCGGAGCGCGAGTTTCATTCCGTCGCACGATTTTCCATTTTTGCGTATTAGTCATACAGTTTCGGCTTAGAAATATAATTTTCGTGAGTCATAGTCAATAACTACCACCACCGTTTTAATAAACTGATTAATAGTATAATCATGCTCGTCTTTATTAATTTGACGAGTTTTCATTAATTGTCTTAAGTTAGTCTTTCGGAAAAATGAAAAACGAGTCGCGATTAGGCGTCGGAATTTTAGTCGTATCCCAAAACCGGCATTAATCAGTTTTCTTGATGGTCAAGTCATTGTTCATTGGATAAAGAATACATTCTTTATCCACTAAACACATCCTTTATCCATTAGTTAGAGAATAAGAATCATGAAAAGATGTGAGAATAAGAATATTTGTGTTTCCAAAGAGATTTGATGATGTCATTAGGGTGAGGTCATTAGAATGATGTCATTTAAAGTGATTAAGGATGAAGAAAATCAGATTTTTTTGGATGAAAAATCTGATTTTCTCCCTCTTTGAAACCCTAGTTCACCTCCCTCATTTCTCTATAAATACCCTCCAAAATTCACTTCAAAACCAAGTTGAAAAAAACACAATTCAACTTCACTCTCATCTTCTCCCTTCTCTCTAAAAATCTCACTTAGGAAAAGAAAGAAAAAGATAGTAAGATAATTAGTAAGTAAAAGAAGTTCATCAAAAGAAGAAAAAACACAAAAAAAGTTTAAGTTAGCAATTAAGAAGATTTAGAAACTCACTTAGAAATTAAGAAAATTACAAAAAAAAGGTAGAAAAATTTACAAAAAGGAAGTGCATCATTGAGCTAGCAAGGTAAAGTTGAAGTTCTTGTTATTTTGATTATCTTCTTAATCATCTACTAACTTCATCTTTGTTTTCTTCTTATCATTTTTTAATCTTTGGAGTGATTTGGGTATATGGAAGTCCTAATAGGTTCCCAACCTTAAATCACCCCACCTAGAATAGTCATCTCTAATGGGGTGACTCTTAGGAAACAATGTGATGATGTGATTTTCCTTAAATCAAGTTGTTATTCATCACCAAAAATGATTTCATAAAAAAAATTCAAGAAAAATTGTGTAAAAACATCTCCATAAAAAAGAAAATGTGATGCGGTAATTATAATCAGTTTTAATTTTGTATTTCATTCCATTTTTCGTCTATGTTATCAGAATAGTTTGTAGGATTTAATATTTGTCCCATGAATTGCAAGATGTTTCCAGCAACTGGGATTTAAAATTTCTAAAAAACGAATTTTGTGTAAATAACTAAAAATCATACAACTTTGTTGTGCAAAACTAATTTTGTCCAGTACCACCTAGGATTGTTCTGTCAATAAAATTTAAAATAAAATCATTTAGATAAAACTAAAAACATCAAGTTTAAAAAAAACATCAGTAACTTTTCAAAAATATAAAAATCATATTCATATCAATTTTATACAATTTTACATCATTTCTACAAAATCATTCATGTAAATCACTGAATTCCAGAAAATTAATTTTCCTTTCAGTTAAGGAAATAAATAAAAATGGTCTTACAAATGTTCAATTCAAGTAAATATTTCCAGTCTAGTCTTTCAAAATTTCTAGAATGTTCATACCAAATTTTATATCAAAATAAGTTCAATAAGTTGGATCTCAAAGAACAAATTCAATAAAGGTCTTGTTTTGACCAGGTTTGACATAAAATTCACCATAATTCAAGTGGTCACTAAAAACTTGTGAAATTTTGATACAACATAAAAGACTCACTGATCTATCCATAGATGTATCATATGATTAGTTTAACGCTTTATACAAAAAGTTATGATTTTTGTAAGTCAGTGCAAGAATAAAAGTGCAATCTGGAAAATGAAATAAAGTAATTAACTCAACTTTCATAAAAAAAAATATTTTCTTCATACGAAAATGTGAATAAAAAAATCATGAAATTTTTAAGTTTCTCTTTAAATGACTCATTCCATCATGTAAATAAAAAATCAATAAAAATTGTCATAAAAAATCAATAAAAATTGTCATAAAAAATCAAATTCAAAGAAGTTAATTAATCTTTAACTTTCATAAATTCACAAATAAACATGAATTCCAAAGCCCATTCAAGGAGGTGAAGATCAAGGAGCATCATGGTGAAGATCAAGATTGAAGGTTTGTATAGATCATATATTTTGTACATATTGTTGTAATAATAGTTTCTTTGTAAATAATTGTTGCATCATTCAATTAATAAAAAAAACATGGAGATGTTTATGCATAATTTTCATAAATAATTTCACAACTCTTTTTAATAAAATGAGCAACCAATGTTACAAATATTGCACGTTGGGCCAATATGTCACAGTACATGAATCAAATGACTCAATCTCAATTAAGAAGAAAAATTGCAAATCTAACTAAGTTAAATTGTATGATGATCCATCTTACATTTTAAAAATGTGTTCTCCTTATTCAAATGGATCAATCATATAATTTGACATAATTAGATTGGTAATTATGATCTCCAAATTAATTTTAGGTCGTTTCACGTATCTCGCTTTAAATGGCCAAATTCCAATTAGCCAAACACAATCTCCAAATTTGATCTCAAATTGATCATTTCTCTCCAAATGACTTAATAATCTTCAATTAAGATTATTTCTCAAAAGCCTTCAATTAGGAAGCAAACCTTCTAAGACCTCTCGAAAATCATAAACGTGATCACTATTAAGGTGGTTATTTCAATCCTCGATTAATCGCTAATTAGAGCGGTTAACTCAAACTTCTTTTAACCACTAATTAGGGTGATTATCTCCAATCATTATTTAATCACTAATTAGAGTGATTATCTTAAACCCTAATAATCGTTAATTAGGACGATTATTCTTCTCATTTAATCACTAATTAGAGTGATTATCTCAAACCTTAATGATCGTTGATTAGGACGATTATTTTTCTCATTTAATCACTAATTAGAGTGATTATCTTAAACCTTAATCATCATCAATTAGGGTGATTATTTCCTAACTTTCATTATTAATCACTAATCAAGGTGATTATCTTTCCTCTTAAGTTTAATCACTAATTAGGGTGATTATCTTAACCTTCCTTATTTAACCACTAATTAAAGTGATTATCATAACCCCATTTTAATCACTAATTGGAGTGATTACCTCATTTTAAATAGATTTATTTAATTCTAAAGGAGAGTTATTCATAATCTATTCCCCCCTCTTCTTTCCCCAGTGGAATTGGTCATTTAGGGTGAGACATAAGCTCGAACTACGACGGTTTTGATCCATGAGTGAATTCCAATCCCGCAATGATTGGTACGTAGTGCAACTTCAGTGCTCAAACCTACTATGTACAAATGATATATTGGTCCTAAATAAAAATGGTTAATGTGTATATGTGCAAATTATGTGATTTTCTTTCTTTTTAGTAGCCATGATTACTTTAAAATGGAAATTAACGCATTTAGTAAGAGCCCGTTCTTTAGAACGGAAGAGGAGACGAGTTCCAGACGTTCGCACCTCTTAACCTAAACCCCGAACCCTATCTCATGGTATGAAAGACCAATTTTTTAAAAAAAAAGCCTTATCCATATGGAGTCATCATCGTTTTAAATGATTTATCTTGAAATTAATTTTAAAACGATTTATTTAATAAATCTGTCCCTATTCAGATATTAATAGGGTGGCGACTTTCAAGTTTTCTAAAACCCAAAGTCCAATGAGAGACTTTCGTGGGATTCAGATCGTTAATTAAGACAGTCAAAAATCGAATACCACAGGCTGGCGACTCCACTAGGGAAAGAATACTTCCACTAGAAGTATATGAGGTTTAAACCTGAACAATGCGTTATTTTCCATATGTATATATAATAAAAAGTTAATCATGGCTATTCCCAATTTATTTTTGTATATAGCATGCTTACGTGAAAATTACGTGTACTTGGTAGTTTATCGATCCATACACGTGCACTCTTTTTAACCATTTTCTTATTAGGTCTGATACCTCTGTCTATTGGCAAGGGTCAGAATTTTAGAATGACAAATTAATCAATTAAGGGCGTAAAACCTGCATCCGCGAGCTATTGCGACCGGCTCTGTCAGGAGCGTCCATCCTCGATGGACACAATGGATGTGACTCGAGGCCACTTTAACATAATCTCTCCTTAAATGAATCAACTTTTAGTTGACTTTTAGGACACAAGGATCAATGCACACATGTCCTTTATTTATTTCAGTTATTGAATAATGTGGAAAAAACTTGCAAAAAATTCCTCAGCTCGTTTTCAGTCGGTCAATATTTCAGTAATCATTAAGTGTAGTTGAATTGCTGCCGAAATGATTTTTGAAATATTAAGAGTATTCTTGTTTATTTATGACAAGTCTCATGTAAAAAATGTGTGCTCACCCATTTTCAAAAAAAAAAAACTCATATTTACTTCAAAATTCTATTCATTCAAATTGGGTTTTCCACAAACAAAATTGATTTCTAAAGAAAGAAAAAATCCTGTTTTGAAAATATGATCCCAAAACAAAAAAAAAATTCAAAAATGAAAAGAGTTGTAATCACGAGTTCAAAACGTGTCATGTTTAAAATGTAATTAAAACATGGTTCAAAACACGAGAAGTCTAGCCTAAAAAAACAAAAAATTGTGTCAAAAGGGATAATTATTTTCAATAAAAAAAAGAGGAAAATTCTTCCATTTCCTGCTAAAAAAACATATAAAGAAAAATTCATCAGTCATTGACTAACATTGTTAGTGTGTACATTTCAGGTACTTCAAATTAGTCTAATCCTAAGAGGTGGAACAGACGTATTCAAACAGGAAAATACATGGTCTGGCGCCTAGCAAACTGAACTCGAAAAAAGGTTGAGAAGAACCCGAGTACTCCACATCAGTCTAATCCTAAGAGGTGGAACAGACGTATTCAAATAGGAGAATACATGGCATGGCACCCGGAAAACTGAAATCTGAAAAGTTTGAGAAGTACCTGAATCATTTAATTATTTTTTTATTGTACTTTGTTGGTAGAGCTACGTGCGGCTTGATCCCCTAAAAAAACAAAAAATCTAATGTTGTATACATCTATCTTAGTTTCTCTACTATATAATGTACTAAAAGGGGTACGTAGGCAACTCATATTCCGAGTGCAGCTGCAAAAACAAAAAAATTACGTTAAATTTCATTTCATATATCAGAACTACGTTGGGCCTGATTCTCCATTCAAAAAAAAATCATCAGAAGAAAAATTTCTTCCCCAAATCCAAATCCATTTATGGAGATACGTAGGCAACCTTCGGGTGCGGCCCCTTTTGCATTTAATATTTTCTTTTGTGGTTTCAAAGACTTAGAAGCAATCAATAGATGCAGATCACTACAAAGAAGAACGATATATGGGGCGTTATAATTTTCCAAAATGAGGACACAGGCCTCGTTTTACCTCTTTTCTCTTATTTCTGTAATAGCAGGAAATGGAAGGATATTATCAAATTGATTTTCAAAAATGTTTGTGTATTATCCCAAAAAAATATATGAGTCTAAATAGTGGAAGTTTAAAATATAAATAAAAGTCCAAGTCTAAAAAAGAATAACAAGTCAAAGAAATCCAATGAAAAATCTCAAAACAAATGATAGAGTCAAGGTTTTACACCTTTTAATAAATGATAACCAAAATTGGGGTAAAAAAAAGAAAAAAAAAAGAGAGAATTTTCAAAGATATCATTTCTTTCATTCCCTGCAAAAACAAAAAATAACAAAAGAAGAAACAAAGTCTGGGCAAACTTCTGTGTTAACTTTTCATCTCATTTCACAGGAACTCTGTCTGGGCCCGCTCAGGATCTAGGCTAATTCGCCGAAGTTCTGACCACAGTGAACGTTCTCTGTCAGCAATACGGTCATCCTTGTCTACACCAGCTGTATTCTCTGCTACACGTCTCAACAACATGTCTGAAATTCCGAACAACGAGCACCAACAAAACTCTACCCCTCCACCTGATCCAATGATTGAGCTCCGAGGACTTGTCCAGGCCATGCTTGACCGACAGGATTATATTGAGAAAACTGTGTTAGGTATAATGTGCCAAAGCGCCCAGATGCCTCCTCCTCCTCCTTCGGAGTCGGAAGTAGCTTAGGCTTTTCTTCTTGAGCCTCTGAACAATGAGAGAGAAATTCCCACTAAACTCGAGGAAGAAGTAGTCAAGCTTAAAGAAGTCTTAAAAGGCATGACTAAGGCTGAACCATGGATGGATATTCATGGATTAACTCTTTTCCCGAAGGCACGATTACCCCATGGTTTCAAAATGCCTAATCGACAAGGTTTGATGGGACCGGTAGCCCCACCAATTTCCCGAAAATATATGTAGGGGCAATGAGTCCCCTGGGGAGTGGAAGAATCCTTGATGGCCCAACTATTTCAACAATATTTAGATGGTGCTTTGCAAAGACATTGGTTCCTCAACCTTGAAAATACAAAGAAATCCACTTGGGCTGACATAGTCAGAGAGTTCTCAAACCAATACAAGTATAATGAAGAAATTGATGTTACTAGAAGGGATCTGGAGACCACTTCTCAAAACCTTAATGAGACATTTTCTTCATTCATCACTCGATGGAGAAACAAGGCTTTCAAAATGATGAGTAGGCCTAATGAGGAGGAACAACTGCAAATGGTTGTGAAAAACCTTCTTCCTGTCTATCAGAAGCATATGGCATACCAGTATTTCCCGACTTTCAAAGCTTTGAATTCTACGGGAACTTTAGTTGAGGATGCTGTGAAAAGGGGAGACATCAAGAAAGATGAACCTATTGGTGGCGCTACTTATAATGCAAATTTTGGAAATAACAAATGAGCCCCAAACAATGATTCAGTAGCTCCTAAGACAACTAATGCGATTCATGCCATTGGTGCATCGACTGCATTAATTCCAGTTGCGACCACAAAGGAACTTTACTCCTTTGAACATGACTTATTCCCAAGCTCTCTCCAAGTTAAAAAAAGGTCAATCTCATTCAACCCTTGAATCCGCGCCCACCTCCTAAAAATCCTTACCCTGGTTATGACCCAAATCAAAACTGTGAATACCATCAAAGCCCGGGGCATAATACTGAAAACTGCGCGGCTCTAAAGCATCAAATTCAAAACCTTGTGGATGATGGAAAACTTTCTCTGGGATCCATCTCCAATAAACCAAATGACTCTCAGCCTAACATCACAAAAAAAAACCCTTCCTAATCATAAACCCTCATTCGCCATTAATGCCATCTCTGCTGCTTCGGACAAATGCGATCCAGTTCAGTTAATCCGCAAGACAGTTCCTCAAATGTATGAAATGCCGATAGTCGTAGGTTACAAGTGCCTGGTCTATGGCTATTCCACTCAAGAAAAAGTCAAAATGATGCCACTCTCAACAAGGATCCATTCTCTGACATGTGTGGAACTTTGAATTATGACGGTGCCTTCTTCATTTTTGATTCTGATGCTGATGAAGATGCCTCTTCGGTCTTAACAATTATGGAGAAAAACACTGGAGGACATTCCACCACTCCAAATACATACCGGTTCCCCATCTGCCTTGATGATCTTAGTCTTGAGGAGTATGTGGATATCTCTCATTTGACTAGAGCGAAGCCGCCATTTTAAACCATCCCATTTGGAGGATGAAAATCCTTTGGAGGTATTGAGAAGGAAGGAAAAGGGCAAAGAGCCAATGACAGAGGAAAGTAACAAGGAAGATGATGCTATCAAGCGTATGAAAGAAGTAAATGCTAATGTTTCCATCTGGAAATTGTTAATGCATTCCCAGCCTCATAGGGCAGCTGTTCTAAAACATCTTAATGAAGCCTCTGTAAGCTCTTCTATAACACCTGACCAGATGGTGGGGCTCATTCATGGGGTAGATCGAACTCTCATGTTCACAGACAATGATCTCCCTGACAATATCAACCACAATAATTCATTACACATCACTATACGCTGTAATGGATGGGAGGTACCTAGGGTGTTGATCGACAATGGCTCCGCAATCAATGTTTGCCCTCTGCGTGTGCTAACAAGGCTTGGGTATTCAAAAGAGGATCTGGTACCATCCAACCAGGTGGTCAAAGCATATGATAATGCTAAGAGAGAAGTATTGGGTTTGATCAGCCTCCTCATTGAATGTGGTCTCGTGGCAAGGAAGGTGGAATTCATGGTCATTGACATACAAGCCTATTTTAACTTCTTATTAGGAAGACCATGGCTGCATGAAAATAGGGCAGTAGCCTCTACTCTACATCAGAAGGTAAAGCTTCTCACTGATCAGGGTGCTGTGACTATTTCTGGTGATCCAAAAATTATGACCATCTCCAACGCCGAAAAATCGGTATTGTATCTTAACGAAGTTGAGGGCACTATGTTGGATGGTTATACTATCCACTATATTCTAGCAGCACCTGAAAATTCATGGATGAATGAGGTTCCAGCTGCCACACCAGATGCAAGCTCTGAAGAAATAGTTACAGAGTATAGTGAGGATGACGAGGAAGAAGTGGGAGCTCCAAGCATTGACACTCATGATACCTCAATTGAAGCACCAGAGGAATCCTGTATCGGCAATCCTCAAGACAATGATGATCATGACTCAAAGAAGAGATCTAGGACCGACGATTTTGACCTGGACTTTAATATAGTATGCCCTGTTCGAGAGGTTCACACTGAGTCACTGATTCTCTTTCTAGGATATCAACATGAAGATCACTATCGTGAATTACCCCAATTCAGAAAATTTGATGGGAACGGTGATCCTTTTGTCCACTTAGTGGGATTTGTGAATGCCTTGCATCCATGGGGCATACCAGAGGAAGATTACCCCATGCTGTTTGACAAGAGTTTAGAAGCACCAGCTCTGGACTGGTACTATTCTTCAGATTGTGTAGATAGGGCTAGTTGGGAAAATGCTAGCCAAGCCTTTGTTAATTGGGGTCTCGAACATAAACAAACTGATATCAAGAAGTTCAAGCTAGTCACTTTGCGTCAAGGCGGCTTGGAAACTTTCTCGCACTTTTGTTCAAGATGTGCTTACATTCGCGCCCGGCCTTCGCGCCCTCATTCTTGATCGGGAATTCATGCTCATATTGCTGCGAAACCTGAATGATTTCTATTATCGTCACATGGTTACTATTAAATACACCTCCCTCAGCCACATGGAACAACATGGTTTCGACATCGATACTCTGAAATTTCAAGAAAAACGACCTCGGGAAGATCTTGAGACTCCCAACACTAATCCGAGGGCATATGCTAAGATGGATGAACCATTGAGTATGGTGTATGATCGTCTTAAGAGGCAAGGTATACTTTAGGTTCCCGCGCATGTGCACTGTTTACCCCTTCCTGGAACAGACATGAGCAAATTCTGCTATTATTGTCGTCAATTTGGGCATGAAACTGATCGATGCCATGAGCTTTACTACAAAGTGCAAAGCCTGATTGATCGAGGCATCATTAGTCCAACCCACAAATAAATACCTGCAAAGATGGTGTCATCACGTCCGTGACCGCAATCCCAAGTCGATATCTTTCGCGAACTGGTTGAGCAAGGTAAGATTCATCCACTTCCCAGACGCCCAGGGCAAGTCCAGTAGGTTCAAATCTTCACAAGTACTGCCAATATCATCAGTTGCATGGTCACGACACAAACCAATGTCATGCTCTCAGCCATCGCATCAAGCAAATCACCAACATAGGTCTTGTCTACCGCAAAGCTACTTGATCAGCTCATAGAAGAAAAAATCTTCGTTAAAAGTCAGGTAGGGGGTTAGCCCATATGCAAAAAAAAAGAAAAAAAATCTTTCAGCTTGTTAGTATTAGAGAACTACATGCAGCTTGAATCCCCATTATCACTTACACTTGCACTGCGAGATCACTCCACTATGTAACACCTGGGGTACGTAGGTAGCTCAATATGAGTGCAGCTGCTTTATTAAATAAAAAACTTTAGTTCTTTCGGAAATAACGAACTACGCTGAGTCTGATTCCCCATAAAATGCACTTGGAGCAATGGGGATATGTAGGCAACCTTCGGGTTCGACTCAAAAATATTAACCATTGTATTTCAGGCAATGTGATCAGAATTCAAGATGCCAGTCATCACATGAGCAATTTCAGAATGCTGAATTGACGTATCAATGGGGATACCTGCCCTAATCTCTATACTTTCTGTCTTTGTTCAAATATTAAGCAGGGAATGGAAGAATGAAAAAATATGTTTTCAACCCCAATGACAGTAAAATCATTTAAAAAGGTCAAAATAAAGTCAAAAAACAAAATAATAATAAATAATAATAATAAAGCAAAATTGCGAAGGTGGACCATTCCAGTCAAAATATGGCAAAGTTGTTTTCGAAAATTTTATTTACTCTGCAATGCATTCTGCAATATGTAGCCTTCTTTTCTTTTCTTTTAATTCTTTTTCTCTACCTTTAGGTCCAAAAAGAAGAAATTTGTCCCTTCTCTAAGGATGACCAATTACCGTCAGAAAACAAACGCCTCAGCCCTACCCACGAATGCGGTCAAAGAGCCTATGGGGATTGCCATGCAACCTCTGTCCAAAGGATTTCAAATTATGATGAAGATGGGTTATACTCAAGGAGCCGGATTAGGGCATAATGGTAGGGGAATGAAGCAACCAATCCCCGTAGTAGACAAGCAGAACCGACATGGATTAGGATATGATCCGGGCAGCACTTCTCAAAACACCAAAAAACGTTCTTCTACCCTCAATGGTCTGTTCATCCTGCAAGGAGATACTGAGCCATACTACGAATTTCCAGAACCTTGGCTTAGTAGGAAAGAACAGAAGATTTTACCGGGATTAGAGATATTCTTCAATGAAGCTAGGAATTTGGACTTAATCAAAAGTTGGTTTGTCCGAGAACAAAACATGAAAAAAGAAAATTACTGGGTGGATGATCTGGAACATGGAGTCCTTAAGAAGCTTTTCGCTTCTGAGTCCTCTAGGGAAGGCAATTTTGACCTGGTGTCTTTGATGATACCTTTTGGCGAAAGCATTGAACATAAGTGGAGTATTGAGTGTAAGGCAAAAGACGGGCCTATAGAATTTAAATTTTTTTTAGGAAACCATCCTCCACACCCCTCTCGTGAAAATACCGTTTCACCTCCTTCAGATGGATATCATACCGATAGCTCATCTTCCAGCCAATCTACCTTACATACCCTGTTAGAAGACTCTGATAGTGAGGAAATTGAATGTGAACCTTTATCTAAATACATTTGCATGCAAGATGTTATTTTTGACAGTGAATTTAATAATGATGAATCACTTGATACAACTGAAACATACATAAAACTCATGGAAGAATCCATTGTAATTAATATTGGTACAGAAAATGTTGTAAAAGAAGTCAAAATAGGATCATCCCTCTCCCCAACTAAACAATCTATGTTTATTGCATTATTAAAAGAGTATGTAGATGTGTTCGCATGGTCTTATGCTGATATGCCTGGTGTTAATAGAGAAATTGCGGAACATCGCATTCCGTTACATCCTGAAAGTAAGCCTAAGCAGCAAAAGCTCCGCCGAATGAAGCCAGAGGTTTGTCTGAAAGTGAAAGAAGAAATCCAGAAACAGCTTGATGCCAAATTCATCCAAGCTGTAAAACATCCAAGTTGGCTCGCCAATATAGTGGTTGTACCTAAAAAGGATGGGAGAGTTCGGGTATGCATCGATTTTCGAGATTTGAATGCTGCGTCACCAAAAGATTGCTTTCCTCTACCCCACATTGATGTTCTTGTTGATAGTACGGCTGGTCATGCAATGTTTTCCTTCATGGATGGATTCTCAGGGTATAATCAAATACTCATAGCTCAAGAAGACATGACAAAGACATCTTTCATCACTCCATGGGGCACTTTTTGCTACCGAATTATGCCTTTTGGTCTTAAGAATGCTGGAGCAACATATCAAAGGGCTGCAACCACTATCCTTCATGACCTCATCCATGACATTGTGGAGGTTTATGTAGATAACATGATTGTGAAAAGTGAAGATCGTGAGGGGCATATTCCTGCGTTAAGGTCCTTCTTTGAAAGAATCAGGAAATACAATTTAAGGCTGAACCCTCAAAAATGTGTGTTTGGCGTCACTTCGGGGAAGTTGTTGGGATTCATTGTCAGTCAAGACGGCATCAAAGTGGACTCTGAAAAGGTAAAAGCTTTTCAAGGGCTATCTCCTCCAAAAACAGAAAAAGAAGTAAGAGGGTTTCTCGGCAGAATTCAATATATAAGCAGGTTCATCTCACAACTCACTATGAGATGTCAACCTATATTTAAGCTGCTCAGAAAAGGAGCATCCCATGAGTGGAATGAAGAATGCCAGGAAGCTTTTGATTCTATGAAAGAATACCTTTCAAATCCACCTGTTCTAATGCCACCTAGACCAGGAGAACCTCTGATTTTGTACCTCACTATCACAGAAACGGCTATGGGAGCTCTCTTAGCCCAATATCAAGAGGGAACAAAGAAAGAGGTCGCCATATACTATCTCAGCAAGAAATTCCTTGATTATGAGACAAGATATACCCCATTGGAAAAAGAATGTATCTCCTTGGTCTATGCCACGAAGAAGTTGAGGCATCACCTTCAAGCTCATACTACCTATCTGATCTCAAGACTGGATCCAATCAAGTATCTGTTTGAAAAACCCATTCTCAATGAAAGATTGGCAAGATGGCATGCTATGCTTTCTGAGTTTGATATTCAATGTGTTAGCCAGAAATCTGTTAAAGGACGAGCCATATCTGAAGCCCTAGCAAAAGGACCAATGTCAGGAGATGAGTATGACGTTGCATTCCCTGATGAGTACTTATGCTTCATTGACAATCCACAATGGTCAATGTAATTTGATGGAGCTTCTAATAGGAGAAGTAATGGAGCAGGTGTTTTGTTAGTAGATCCTGATGGAGTCCATATTCCATTTGCTATCAAGCTGGATTTCCCAACAACAAACAATACAGCCGAGTATGAAGCCTGCATATATGGAGTAAAGGCCGCCTTGGTAGCAGGGGCAACACATCTCACTGTGTATGGAGATTCTAATCTCATCATATCTCAAACAATAGGAATTTGGAGGGTTAGAGATGAGAGACTTCAGCTCTACACGGAAAACCTTCAAGAGTTGATCCCTTATTTTGATGACATCAGCTTCAAACATCTTCCTCGAGAACAAAATAGTTTCACTGATGCTTTAGCCAATCTCGCTGTTAATTTAACATGGGAAAATGGTACAAAGATCCAATCAGTTTTAATTGAAGAAAGGAAGGAACCAACAGTGACGGTAGAACAAATTGTCTACGCGCTGGTTCAATAAGATGATGATGATGTCTGGTATAAGGATATCAAGAATTTTCTGGAAACTATGCAATATCCAGAGGGAAGTGGCAAGAAGGACCGCATAGCTATCAGAAGGCTAGCTGCTCATTTTCTCATACTAAAAGGCGGATCGTATCACAAAGGGTTTGATGGTACTGCGCAACTCTCGTAAATGACGACTTAAAGCAAGTCATCATAGAAGAAGTTCATGGAGGGGAATGTGGACCCCATATGAATGGAAGAATGTTGGCTGGTAAAATTTTGCGAGCAGGTTTCTATTGGAGCACTCTAGAAGGCGATTGCATCAGCTTTGTCTGTGCTTGCAAGCAATGTTAAATATTTGCTAACCTCAATCATATGCCACCTGTGTCATTACATAATATGACTTCTCCTTGGCCGTTTTTAAGTTGGGGCATAGACATAATCGGACAAATTCATCCAAAAGCTTCAAATGGGCATCAGTATATTCTTGTAGCAATTGATTACTTTTCGAAGTGAGTTGAATGTGCATCATTTTCGAAGTTAGGGGCAAAGCAAGTCTCGAAATTTGTGATTAACAACATCATCTGTCGGTATGGCATACCTTTTGAAATCATCTCTGATAATGGATCACAATTTGAGGGTCATTTGAAGACTACTCTTGCAAAATATGCAATCAAGCATCATCAGCCCTCACCTTATCGTCCCCAAACAAATGGAGCGGTAGAAGCAGCCAATAAGACAATCAAAACTATTGTTGCCAAGATGACTGAAAAGACAAGGAAATGGCATGACAAACTACCATATGCCCTTTGGGGATATAGGATATCAATTAGGACTCCAACAGGAACAACCCCGTATTCTTTGGTTTATGGGATGGAGTCAATCCTACCAGTTGAGGTGGAGATACAATCTCTCAGGGTCATAGCAGAAAGTGAAATCTCGGAAGACCAGTGGCACAAAACTCGCTATGATGAGCTTGCATTCGCAGATGAGCGCCGACTACAAGCATTGCATAACATACAACTCTATCAGCGGAGGATTGCTCGTGCATTTAACAAAAGGGTTCTAGATAGAGACATCCAAGAAGGTGATCTAGTCCTAAAAGAAAATAGAGCTCCACTGCATGATCCTCGAGGAAAATTCAAGCCTAACTGGTCTAGACCATTTCTGGTCAAGCATGTCACCACCGCTAGAGCAGTGAAGCTAATGGATTTTGATGGAAATGAGTTCACCCATTTCACTAATCTTGATCAGTTAAATAAATATTACGCTTAGGCATCAAAGTAATTGTAATTGTCAGGATCAAGTAACCAAGCAGTTTGTGGGTTTTGTATCCTATCTGGTTGTTCTTAATAAGCATGCCATGAGTTTCTAGATGTTCATATGATATATGCAAAAAAAAAAAAAAGGAAAAAAAAAGAAAAAAAACGAACGAAAAAAAAAAAAAAAAAAGAAAAAGAGGAAAAACGGAAAAAAGGAAAAAAGGAAAAAAGAGAAATGAAAAAAACATGTCTTTGACTGTTAAGGTTTATATGTTATACTTTTATGTGTCATATGATTTGTTAATTATGATTTGCATGTCATATTTAATGTTAAAGTGTGCATGTGTTTAGAATCGTGTTCACATTGAATTTCTCACAAGCAGATAATTCTCACAAACAGATCTTTTATTCATCCCAACTGGGGTACTTCATTTCATACATAAAAAGACATAAAGCCTTCATTTCCTACAAGCTTAAAAAAAATAGAAAATAAACAAGACAATTCTCTCAAACCCTTCTCCTCTTCATGGTAGGCCCGTCTGAATCTTTGTCTTGATCAATATCCGCTAGAAACCATTGAAGGTAATCTTCATCAATCAGTGGAAAGGAAGGTTCCGGTAGCGCTGATATAGTTTTAGCCCCCTGCCATATAGTAGGCATTCTCTGAATACCACTCATATCAGCCTCATAAGTGGTACAAGATGGAAGAACCTGGAGGGCAGGAATGTGCTCTTGCTTCCAACCAATTTGCCTTAGACATCTCCATGGAAGGTAGAAAGTGACTTGGCAAAGCCCGGGTAATTGTACACCTCTGCGACCAGAATTGCAATATACAATTGCACTAATACCAAGGTGGCTTGTGACCCACTTTATGTCTTGATATAAGAAAAAATCCTCCCACCCACCATTTTTGCTAAGTTGATAGAAGAAAGGAAGAAGGCCTCTCTCCCGGACATGACTAGTTTTGTAAGTAAGACTCTTGTGGAGTTTCATGAGAGAAAATTTTTCTAATAGCCATAAATGAAGGGCTAATGGACATTCCTTCACAAAGCTTTGAGGGTTTCTTTTGAGTTCATCTAAGCCAAGGAACATTTCCCCCAAAATAAGTGGTCCAAGACGACCCCGCTAATAATTTGAGGAATAAGTGAAAGACACCGAACATGGCATGTATTTAAAGACCATTTAGTGAGGGTACTTCCTAAAATCATAAGAATGCAAGCATTTTCTCTAGCAATCCTATAGTTGGCATTGTTAGAAAATTGCCAAGTGCCAAATTGGAAAGTCAATAATAAGTTGACAAGAAAGACCTCACCATATTGTAGGTAGTTTCCATGAAGATTTTCGAGAAGATGTAAAATCGTTGATAAATCTCCCGAGATCCTGGTAGGAGATCTAGGTGTGATAACTGGACCATTGGATGGTAAACCTAGCAAACCTTCGACCTCTTCAACAAGGGGCACAATCTCCCGATCTCCAAAACGGAAGACATGGCGAGTTTCATCCCAAAATTTGGAAGCAGCATGAATCATGTCGTAACAAATAGAAAGTGAAAGCAAAGGCATAAGCACCTTAGTGAAGCGGGAAGAGGAAAAGGATTGCCTTGGTTGCTCCAAGTTTCTTGTGATCCCCGAGAGTTGTTTTTTCTCCCGACCCCGTATTTCATTAGCTTCTTCATAAGTAAGAACCCTTTTTGTGAAAGAAAAATTTAGAGAAAAGATTGGAGTAGTGGAAGTGGTGCATTTGAAAATGAAGAACTATGCCCCATTTATAGATGGAAAAGATGATCATCCATGATTTATGCCATGGATAATGAGTTTGAGTATTGTCCATAGGATAATAGGGAGCATCCTTCACCATGGCAAATGACCAAGCATTTGTGGTATGACAATTTTTTTTGGGAAATTTCCTCGGTACTCCTGAGGTTTGACGTAATTCTCAAATTACCCCTCACATTTGGGGAATTCCTCAGATACCCCTGAACTTTGTGTTTGGGCTCAAAATACCCTTATCATACACCGAAATTCAAGCGCATTAATTTCCTAAGGTACCCTTTAAACTTCAAAATTCAATAAGGGTATTTTGAGAATTAAGCCAAACCTCAAGGGTACCTCAAGAAATTTCCCTTTTTTTTTTTGCTAAAACCGAACATAAAAAAAACCGTGTCAATGATGAATCAAGAACGTTGATACAATTCATTTTCCTAATGATCATTCAAAATAACGACCTTGATCAATCTATTTTATATAGTGATCATCATTTTCTGATAAAGCAAATAAGCATTATGCATAAAAAAAATTTCTGAAAGATTTCGGAAAAAACAGAAAAAGTTTTGCCATATGAGGTTTGGTCCACCATAGAAGATAATAACCTTTGGTCAGCCCTTTTAGGTGACATGACCTGACAATGCATCACTCTACGGTGACATGACCTGACAATGTCCTAATTTAAGGTGACATGATAACACATGGAGTCATAAAAAGTAAGTAATGGTGACTTGACAACTTGTTTGTCATCAAGGCCATGAAAAATTGTAAAAACCGAAATCGACACATTAATTGTCGGAATTTCTCACATTAACAAAAGACAAATTCATGAGACTAAAAAAAAAAAAAAAACGACTATAAAGTCGCATTTTAAAACCTTAAAAAATTAATTGGAATTTTCTATTTTAAGACGACAATGAAGTCGCATTTTGAAAATTTAGAAAATCAATTGGGATTTTCTATCTAAAACGACAATAAAGTCGCGTTTTCAATATTTAGAAAATTAATTGGGATTTTATATTTAAGACGACGTTAAAGTCGCATTTTCAAAATCTAAGAAAATTAATTGGGATTTTCTATCTAAGACGACAATAAAGTCGCATTTTCAATTTTAGAAAATTAATTGGGATTTTCTATTTAAGACGACGTCAAAGTCGTATCTCCTATTTTAGAAAATTAACTGGGATTTTCTACTTAAAGCGGCAACAGAAGTCGCAAGTCATGTTTTCAAGATAGCACTGATGATAACTATTTTCTATGAAGAATATGTTATCTCAAAAGAAATTTTCTGTCAAAATTATGTGTCGTTTCAAACATTGGCCATCATTTTCACCGAAACTCGACGAATGTGGGGCATTATGTAGACACCAAATTGTGAACCCCTTTTTTTGGATAAATAAAGGTTTTGAAAAATAAAAATAACAAAATCGTCATGCATCGTGGAGCACGCGCCCCGGAGAGCGAGTTTCATTCCGTCGCACGATTTTCCATTTTTGCGTATTAGTCATACAGTTTCGGCTTAGAAATATAATTTTCGTGAGTCATAGTCAATAACTACCACCACCGTTTTAATAAAATGATTCATAGTATAATCATGCTCGTCTTTATTAATTTGACGAGTTTTCATTAATTGTCTTAAGTTAGTCTTTCAGAAAAATGAAAAACGAGTCGCGATTAGGCGTCGGAATTTTAGTCGTATCCCAAAACCGGCATTAATCAGTTTTCTTGATGGTCAAGTCATTGTTCATTGGATAAAGAATACATTCTTTATCCACTAAACACATCCTTTATCCATTAGTTAGAGAATAAGAATCATGAAAAGATGTGAGAATAAGAATATTTGTGTTTCCAAAGAGATTTGATGATGTCATTAGGGTGAGGTCATTAGAATGATGTCATTTAAAGTGATTAAGGATGAAGAAAATCAGATTTTTTGGATGAAAAATCTGATTTTCTCCCTCTTTGAAACCCTAGTTCACCTCCCTCATTTCTCTATAAATACCCTCCAAAATTCACTTCAAAACCAAGTTGAAAAAAACACAATTCAACTTCACTCTCATCTTCTCTACTCCTTCTCTCTAAAAATCTCACTTAGGAAAAGAAAGAAAAAGATAGTAAGATAATTAGTAAGTAAAAGAAGTTCATCAAAAGAAGAAAAAACACAAAAAAAGTTTGAGTTAGCAATTAAGAAGATTTAGAAACTCACTTAGAAATTAAGAAAATCACAAAAAAAAGGTAGAAAAATTTACAAAAAGGAAGTGCATCATTGAGCTAGCAAGGTAAAGTTGAAGTTCTTGTTATTTTGATTATCTTCTTAATCATCTACTAACTTCATCTTTGTTTTCTTCTTATCATTTTTTAATGTTTGGAGTGATTTGGGTATGTGGAAGTTCTAATAGGTTCCCAACCTTAAATCACCCCACCTAGAATAGTCACCTCTAATGGGGTGACTCTTAGGAAACAATGTGATTTTCATTAAATCAAGTTGTTATTCATCACCAAAAATGATTTCATAAAAAAAATTCAAGAAAAATTGTGTAAAATCATCTCCATAAAAAAGAAAATGTGATGCTGTAATTATAATCAGTTTTAATTTCGTATTTCATTCCATTTTTCGTCTATGTTATCAGAATAGTTTGTAGGATTTAATATTTTTCCTATGAATTGCAAGATATTTCCAGCAACTGGGATTTAGAATTTCTAAAAAACGAATTTCTTGTAAATAATTAAAAATCATACAACTTTGTTGTGCAAAACTGATTATGTCCAGTACCACCTAGGATTGTTCTGTCAATAAAGTTTAAAATAAAATCATTTAGATAAATCTAAAAACATCAAGTTTGAAGAAAACATCAGTAGCTTTTCAAAAAAATAAAAATCATGTTCATATCAATTTTATACAATTTTACATCATTTCTACAAAATCATTCATGTAAATCACTAAATTCCAGAAAATTGATTTTCCTTTCAGTTAAGGAAATAAATAAAAATAGTCTTACAAATGTCCAATTTAAGTAAAAAATTTTAGTCTCGTCTTTCAAAATGTCTAGAATGTTCATACCAAATTTCACTTCAAAATAAGTTCAATAAGTTGGATCACAAAGAACAAATTCAATAAAGTTCCTGGTTTGACCAGTTTTGACATAAAATTCACCATAATTCAAGTGGTCACTAAAAACTTGTGAAATTTTGATACAACATAAAAGACTCAATGATTTATCCAAAGATGTATCATATTCTTAGTTTAACGCTTTATACAGAAAGTTGTGATTTTTGTAAGTCAGTGCAAGAACAAAAGTGCAATCTGAAAAATAAAATAAAGTAATTAACTCAACTTTCATAAAAAAAAGGTTTTCTTCATACGAAAATGTGAATAAAAAATCATGAAATTTTTAAGTTTCTCTTAAAATGACTCTTTCATCATGTAAATAAAAAATCAATAAAAATTGTCATAAAAAATCAAAATCAAAGAAGTTAATTATTCTTTAACTTTCATAAATTCACAAATAAACATGAATTCCAAAGCCCATTCATGGAGGTGAAGATCAAGGAGCATCATGGTGAACATCAAGATTGAAGGTTTGTATAGATCATAGATTTTATACATATTGTTGTAATAATAGTTTCTTTGTAAATAATTATTGCATCATTCAATTAATAAAAAAAAACATGGACATGTTTATGCATAATTTTCATAAATAATTCCACAACTCTTTTTAATAAAATGAGCAACCAATGTTACAAATATTGCATGTTGGGCCAATATGTCACAGTACATGAATCAAATGACCCAATCTCAATTAAGAGGAAAAATTCCAAATCTAACTAAGTTAAATTGTATGATGATCCATCTTACATTTTAAAAATGTGTTCTCCATATTCAAATGGATTAATCATATAATTTGACATAATTAGATTGGTAATTATGATCTCCAAATTGATTATAGGCCGTTTCACGTGTCTCGCTTTCAATGGCCAAATTCCAATTAGCCAAACACAATCTCCAAATTTGATCTCAAATTGATCATTTCTCTCCAAATGACTTAATAATCTTCAATTAAGATTATTTCTCAAAAGCCTTCAATTAGGAAGCAAACCTTCTAAGACCTCTCGAAAATCATAAACGTGATCACTATTAAAGTGGTTATTTCAATCCTCGATTAATCGCTAATTAGAGCGATTAACTCAAACTTCTTTTAATCACTAATTAGGGTGATTATCTCCAATCATTATTTAATCACTAATTAGAGTGATTATCTTAAACCCTAATAATCGTTAATTAGGATGATTATTCTTCTTATTTTATCACTAATTAGAGTGATTATCTCAAACCTTAATGATCGTTAATTAGGACGATTATTTTTCTCATTTAATCACTAATTAGAGTGATTATCTTAAACCTTAATCATCATCAATTAGGGTGATTATTTCCTAACTTTCATTATTAATCACTAATCAAGGTGATTATCTTTCCTCTTAAGTTTAATCACTAATTAGGGTGATTATCTTAACCTTTCTTATTTAACCACTAATTAAAGTGATTATCATAACCCCATTTTAATCACTGATTGGAGTGATTACATCATTTTAAATAGATTTGATTAATTCTAAAGGAGAGTTATTCATAATCTATTCCCCCTCTTCTTTCCCCCAAAGGGAATTAGCCATTTAGGGTGAGACATAAGCTCGAACTACGACGGTTTTGATCCATGAGTGGATTCCAATCCCGCAATGATTGGTACGTAGTGCAACTTCAGTGCTCAAACCTACTATGTACAAATGATATATTGGTCCTAAATAAAAATGGTTAATGTGTATATGTGCAAATTATGTGATTTTCTTTCTTTTTAATAGCCATGATTACTTTAAAATGGAAATTAACGCATTTAGTAAGAGCCCGTTCTTTAGAACAGAAGAGGAGACGAGTTCCAGACGTTCGCACCTCTTAACCTAAACCCCGAACCCTATCTCATGGTATGAAAGACCAATTTTTTTAAAAAAGCCTTATCCATATGGAGTCATCATCGTTTTAAATGATTTTTCTTGAAATTGATTTTAAAACGATTTATTAAATAAATCTGTCCCTATTCAGATATTAATAGGGTGGCGACTTCCAAGTTTTCTAAAACTCAAAGTCCAATGAGAGACTTTCGTGGGATTCAGACCGTTAATTAAGACAGTAAAAAATCGGATACCACACTATTTACATGCAATTTTCAAATTTTTGATTGAATAGATAAGATTTAAATTAGAAATGGTATCTTTGAAATATTTTATCTTATTTGAACTGAAATCAAAGAGTTTTACATGCACGCTATGGTACAGAGTTTTAATTTGAGTTTTAATATGAAATCATAACCTATATGTTTTGTATGTTGTTGGTATGCTTGAGACGTTTGAGAGAAAGAGCAGGGTCATGGGGTGATTACTTTCAGTTGGAATGTTCTACATTATAACAAAACATTATGACTCAAAAACCAACTTTCTAAATTTTATTATTTGGTTTTTTAGTTTGATATGAAATATTACATTTCTAGGTTGTTAATTTGCTAATTTATCAAACAAAGTACTTACAATGGAAAATCATTAACAAATACCTAATGACTGCACTTTCTTGTTGCTCTTGGTAAAAGTCCCTCAAAATCCTTAACTTTTCTTGGTTGTTTACAATATTCGTCAATGGTGCCTTCTTTCTCTTTGTTTCCTAAATAAAATCACACCAAAAAAAACAACGTCAGCTTTGTTTAGGAAGAGTTACTCGTACGGTAAAAATAAAATCAATTGACTTGATTATTTTTTATCAAGATTTTCCTGATCAATCTTCTAATTATCTTAATCAATGTAGAGGTAAACGGAGAGTAAGAATATTATGGAAGGGAACAGAAAAAAAGTGAGTGTTTGTATCCTGTGTTTTGTGTCTTGTTTTTTTTCCAATTGAAAACTGTAAAATGCATACTACAATTATTCAGCATGAATTTTGGGTTTTGTTTTCAATTTAAAAATTTAAGTTGATAACGTGGATTGTAAATTGTAAGTGACTACCACGGTGATGCTTATTTTTTTTAACGGTTAATAAAGTAGTTACTTGATTGTTTTTATTTTTGTTGTTTTTTTCTTTTTCTATTGTTTGGTGTCCCCCCACCTCTTACCTTATCTCTATTATTACTAGCCTTTAAAAATGCACGCGATACATGTGAAAACATGTAGAAAATTATTTGCTAACTACATCTAATAAATTATGGATTTTTAAATTTTTAATCCATTTATCCCACAAAATCATGGATTTTGAAATTTTTTCAAAATATAGATGAGAGAGAACTGACTATGTTGTAGATTTTCACTATCTTTCTTTTTATTGTGCCTTTGCTGTCTTTTTAATTTTTAATTAAATAGGTAGTTACATCCTTTTTATTTTTCTTTTTTCCATTTTCGTGTCCCACCCTTGTTGCCATATATGCACACTAGCCTTATCTGCACGCATTGCGTGCAAAAGCATATAGAAAATTAAAAGAACTGTCTTTTGATTTTAGGAAAAATTCACATAAATAATTCCAACTTTCACCAGTCTTCTCAAAATAATCCCAACTTAGGATTATTCCAGAATAATCCTAACTTTTGAGGGGATCTTCCCAAAATAAACCAAACTATCATCTTCCATCAGCAAAATTCTTTTCTAAAAAAAATCTTAATTTATTTCTAACTTCCAAAAATAAGTTACACCATAATGCTTCAAATTATACATTGTTCCTCATATTCTCCTCGTCATTATATTCTCTTGATCATCAGTAGCAAACAAAAAGCACAACACTGACAACTAGAACTCCCCTTTTCAATTTCTGTAAGCATTTTTTGACGAATATTATTAATAAGTAATTAAAAATCTATGATTTCGAACGTATAGCGTCCATATAAGGCTAGTATAATATAGGCAAGTCTTATATGCACGCGATGCGTGTGAAAGAAAAAATAAATTTAAGTTATGTTAACAGGAAAGAGGAATAAGAAGAATACAATAGCAGTACTTAGTAGCACGTAACTAATGGAAGGGATAGTAACACTTAACTAATGGAAGGGGTAGGAGGAAGAAGATAATGAATGAAAGAAGAGAAAGCAGAACCAATATTTTGGCATTAATTTAGGGTGTCTTTTTCCTCTCTTTTTTTAAGAAAAGCTATAAAATTGTATATGTGACAGTTAATGGTGGGAAGGGAGTTAGAGTTACTGCCATTGAACTTGTTAACACTACAACTTCACTGATTTTATAGTGAAGAACTGGCCGAGTAACCATGAAAAGTTGTATAAAAACATGGATTGGCACTTGATTCTCCTTAATCTTTTCCTCCCTGATTTCCATGTACGACCATGCGAATACGTCTATATATTCAATGAGTGTTTTGATTAGTTTGGTGCATTCACAATCATTTAGAGTTAATCCATTCTTACCTCTTTTGGCTCATTATCATCTGAAAGATTAATTTTTTCAGTTTCTTTTATGATTGGTGTCTTATTTTCATGTTCTTCCACCGCTTTAATTATTTCTTTTTCAGATTCATTGTTGCAATCAGTAGAAGGAAGAGAAGAAGAACTTGAGATAGTGCATAAGTTGTAAGCAAATGAGTTCATCTTATTGAAATCAGAAATCATAACATCAAACAAGGACTCGGCAGAAGATAGAGACTCTACTTGGACACTAGTGTAACAGCCTAAGATTTTAAGCAGCTTTCTTAACTGGTAATTATGATCATTAGTTTAATTAATGTTTTAAAATCTGTTTTATTATGATTGAGTTTATTGAACTCTTGAAATTATGATTGAAATCAAAGTTGAATTTTAGCTTGATTATTAATTTACAAAAATGCCTTTTGTTTTCTTAAAAAAAAGGAAAAGGAGAACCCATTTCTCTCTCTCTCTTCGTGCCTTAGGGATGAGAGATCTCAATGGAAATGGAAGTTTTGTTGTGGTTGGTGGTAGTGGGGTGGTTGTGGAAGTGTTGGTGGTGGCGGGGTTAGTGGGGTGGTTGGGGGTAGTGGGGTAGTTGTGGAGGCGTTAGTGTGAAGCAGGAGAAGAATGGGTGGTAGTCATGGTGGGTTGCCAGCGATGGATTAGGAGATGAAGAGATGCTAAAAAAATGGAAAAGGGAAAATAAGGGGGGGTTAATTCTTTTTTTACCGGTTTAGCAAGTCACCATTCACTCGGACCATGTGTAAAAGAGGTTAGGACTGTTTTTGTCAGGGGGGGCCATAGTTGGGATTGTCTTTGTCAATATTTCCTATTATGAATCGCTAACTTGCTTAGCGATTTATTTGAGTAAAACCACCACCTAAAATAGCTATTTTGAGGTGGTTAACCGTTGAGTCACTTAGCGGTTGCTCATCGATTTTTTTTTTAAATATCGCAGCTTGCCTGCGTGGACAGGACCCGGGGAATTTTCTTTGCCTTTAAAGTCAAGTGAGAATTATTTTCTAAAGGAGCATTATTTAGGGAAAAATAATCCAGCTTCTAGTTGATATGCATTGTAATTAAAGATTCGGAGAAAAACAAAAATTCCATATTTGATTTGTTGATAAAGATTTATTTGGTATGGCAGTATATTTCCATTCCACATCTACAATCAGTTGCATCAGATATTTTCTTTTACAAAACTACAACACATCAAAAGACCCCCTTGTAGAAAGTTGTATCAATAAACGATAATAAGAAATGGTATGCTGAAATGTCATATCTCATCTGCAACTATAGTGGTTTTGCAAAGTAAAAAAAATATTTGATTAAAATTATTGCATATTTGCTAGTTTGAATTCATATTGTAAATGTCATACGGCTATTGTAATACTCCGTATTTTTAGGAGTTATTTTATAAATAAGAAAATATAAATAAAGATTAAGGTTGAAAGTTTTTTTATTAAACGAATAATATTTGCTACTTTTTGTACCTAACTATATAATAATTCGGTTTTGTTTTGTTTTTCAAATAAATAAAATAGAAATCAGAATTTTATTTGGAAAAAAATTCCTAGTGAACATAGGTTTCACATGGTATTAAAAAAAAGGGGGAAACGAACCCTATTCACTTTCTTTACATCAGCCGTTTTATATTTTTGCCCCAAAAATTTTCTCTCTCCTCCTTTCTCCGCTCCTGCGTATTTCTTTTTCTTCTCCCTTGCACTTCTTCCTTCTCCTCATACGCCCTTCACCTCCCTTCTCCCCTGTGTTTGCGTCGACCATCATCGACGTCAGGGCGTGTGTGTTGTGCGGTGTGTGCTGGGCTCGAGGAGTGCTAGCGTTCAAGTGCTGAGCTCGAGGAGTGCGAGCGTTCGAGTGCTGTGCGAGCGTTCGAGTGTTGTGCGTCGAGGCTGTGTTAGGAGAGTGATGTGCGCCGAGGGTTGTACGAGTCCGAGGGGTATGTGCGAGGCTGCGAGGGGTGCGTGTTGTGCATGCGTGGGCTCGAGGCTCCGAGCGCTGTGTGCGTGCGAGGAGTTGTGGTGCGTGGCTTGTGTTTGCTGTCGGAATTCCGTCGCCGGTGGTTGTCGCCGGCAAGTCACTTCGGTATTATAAAAAAAAAATCTTTCTTTCCTACTTTAATTTAGTTGTAAATTTTGATTTTATAATTCTTGTATATCTTTGGTTAAGTTTTGTTATTATAAATAAAGTATAGTATAAGTTAAAAGAAATCAGATTTACAATTATACTATTAGATCTTATGATGATTTTATTTCTCAATTCTGATCTTATAATACTTATATAAGGGCAAAGGGAAGTTGTATGTGATGACAGCTAGCGAAGAGGAAGCTCGTAGAGATATTGTCACGGGTATTTTCTCTATCCACTCAATTCTTGTTAAAGTATTGTTCGATTGTGGAGCATCTTTTTCTTTTATTGCCCATACAACTGTTAGAACTCTAGAACTGGTCGAGTCCGAGTCAATTTCTTTGCCTATAGTTATTCCGTCTGGAGATACTATTAATTGCTCTAAGAGATTCCTAAATGTCTCGCTGAAAATAGGGGAGGGCTTCTTTCCTTCCGACCTAATAGAATTTAACCTATCGAACCTAGATGTTATTTTAGGAATGGATTGGCTTGGAAAGTACAAGGCTAAGATAGACTGTGCACATAAGGTGGAATTGAGAGACTCTTCGGGGAAAAGAGTGTCATATAGGAGAATACCTCGAGAATAAGGGATTAAAGTAATCAATGCCTTGCAACTTAAGGGTTATATAGAAAAAGGTTGGCCTCTATCTATGTGTTACGTGAGAAGGGTTGAGGAGGATCCATTGAGACCTGAGGGTGTGCCTATAGTAAGAGAATTTCAGGATGTTTTTCCTGAAGAAATACCTGGTATGCCGCCAAGGAGAGATATAGAGTTCACTGTTGACCTAGTACCTAGAACTGGACCTATCTCAATAGCCCCATACCGAATGGCTCCAGCAGAAATGAACGAATTGAAGAACCAGTTAGAAGAACTGCTGGAGAAGGGGTACATTAGACCTAGTATGTCACCATGGGGAGCCCTTGTCTTATTTGTGAAGAAGAAGGATGATAGTTTAAGGTTGTGTATAGACTACCGTGAGTTGAACAATGTCACTGTGAAAAATAAATATCCATTACCTAGGATAGATGACTAGTTTGACCAACTTCTGGGTGCAGGGATGTTCTCTAAAATAGACTTAAGGTATGGCTACCATCAATTGAGGATTGTTGAGCAAGATATACCTAAAACTGCCTTCAGGACTAGGTATGGACACTATGAGTTTACCGTCATGCCTTTTGGGTTAACCAATGCACCAGTTGTTTTCATGGACATCATGAATAGGATTTTTCAACCCTACCTCGATAAATTCGTAGCCGTGTTCATAGATGATGGGTTGTTGTATACTCGCCAAATATAACCTAAACTACCCAATATAGGGTAAATATAGGGTCGAATCTACAAGGAAGTAGGGTTAATCAAGGGTTAATTAGCTAATTACAATAAGCTAAATCAATTTGGGGTTTTTTTGAAAGTTTAGCAATGATTCTAAAGTATAAATAAACTAGGAAATTTGCAAAATAAATCAACGAGCAAGTAAAGGAGATAAAACAAGGGTGAAGAAACTAAGGGATTCACCGACACTCAAACCAAGAATCCAATCATCAAAGCCAAGGGGGAACAAATGGGGGATCACAAGGGGAAAAATTACGCAAATGGGAACTCTAATTACTCTCTCGAGCTAATTAGAGGAGCTTAATTAGTCACCCATGACCTATTCTCATGGCATGAGCAATTAATCTATCCAAATCAAGCACAACATGATTAATCAAGCTTCCCTAAACTAGGAAATACCTATTCTCATGGAGATCCTAGTCTAGCAACCAAACTTAGTTTATTCCTAGCTTCATCTCTCAATCCTTCACTAGAAATTCCAAATATGCAAGTCAAGTGGTGATCAAGCACCCAACAAACCAAATAAAGCAAGTTTGATCAACAAGTTCAACCCCAAAAGTTAACCCCTAACCTAGATTTAGGATCCAAAGAGTAAATGAAGGTTACATCCCTTCCCCTAGTAATAAAACTACTCACACATCATGAAAATAAAACAACACAAAATTTGAGATAACTTCATCACCATAACTATGGAGGAAAGAGAAAAAGGGAAGATCAACAATTAATAAACAAGATCTAAGCAACAAAACAATCACAATAAACAAGATTAAGGAAAGAAAAGAAGAAATAAACAAGAAATTACCAACTTTTAAGCTTGCATAAATGGTGAAAATAGAGTTCAAATTAAAGCTTCAAACCTCAACTTTCTCTCTCCTAGGGTTCTAGAGTTTGAATGTTAAATAAGAATTAATCTCTTTAATCTGAAAATAAAATTGCTTAACCTAAAATAAGAGGAGTTCCTCTTATATAGTCCTAAAAATAAAACAGAGTTAATTAAATAAAAGCCCCCGTACAAAAGCATCAAAGTAGAGAAAAGCGCTCCGGAAAAAATACTCCGACCCAGGCGGGTCGACTGGTCAGGAACAATTTGGGACTCCTCAAATAGCTGACCCGGGCAGGTCTGTTGACCCGAGCCCTCGGGTCAGCTAACCCGGGCCCTCGAGTCAACAGACCCGGGCGGGTCGTGCAATCAGTATCAGAGTGGCTTGCTAGCTGGGCTGACCCGGGCCCTCGGGTCAGTACCCTCCTCTCTTTCTTCTCTTCTTTTGAGCCCCTTGGTGCTCCATTTCTTCAATGCTTTATCTCGGGATTGTGCAAAGGTCCTCCAAGGATGCTCCTAAATCCTGAAATAAAACCAAGCACCCAAAGAAAGAGAACAAAGGAGGAAGTGTTGCACGAAAAGAAGGAAAATAAAACAATTTAGGCTAATCAAGTCTAGAAGCTATCATAAAAGCTATTAAAAACTAATCAAAAGTCAAGTATATAAACCAATCATCAATAGACGATATATTGATCTATTCAAGGAGCAAGGAAGACCATGAGGGACATTTGAGGCTTATTTTACAGACAATTAGGGAGAACCAACTGTATGCAAAGTTTTCCAAGTGTGAGTTTTAGTTAGAAAAAGTGTCATTTTTGGGTCATTTCGTCTCTAAGGAGGGTGTGTCAGTAGATCCTATAAAGGTAAAAGCTGTAAATGAATGGCCTACACCAAAGAATGTCACAGATATCAGAAGTTTCTTGGTTTTAGCCGGATATTATAGGAGGTTTGTTAAAGACTTTTCAAAGATAGCAAAACCCATGACTAACTTAATGAAGAAATATTGCAAGTTTAAGTGGAATGAAGACAGTGAGAAAGCCTTTCAAACACTCAAGGAGAAATTAATCTCAGCACCTGTTCTAGCCTTGCCTAACGAGAATGAGGGTATGATGTCTATAGTGATGCGTCAAAGAATGGGTTGGGTTAGGTTATGTTCTTATGCAAAATGGGAAAGTCATAGCTTATGCATCCCGTCAACTGAAGCCATATGAGGTTAATTACCCAACACATGACCTAGAGTTGGCCGCCATTGTATTTGCCTTGAAAATCTAGAGACATTACCTTTATGGGGTAACCTGTAGAATTTTCACCGACTACAAAAGTCTCAAATACATCTTCACCCAGAAAGACCTTAATATGAGACAAATAGAGTGGTTAGAGCTCATTAAGGACTATGACTTAGACATACAATACCATGAGGGTAAAGCAAACGTTGTTGCTGATGCATTGAGTCGCAAGTCTAGCCATAGCCTGAACACCTTGATAGTTGCCGACAAAATCTGTGAGGAATTTTCTAAACTCCAGATAGAAGTGGTTGATGAAGGGGAAGTGGAAAAGTTATTGAGTGCCCTAAACATCCAGCCCAAATTCCTAGATGAAATAAGAGAGGGTCAGCCTAGGGATGTGAAACTTGAGCGGGTTAAAGCAAAACTTAAGGAGGGAAAAGCAGAGGGGTTTGAAATCCATGAAGATGGGAGTATACGCTACAAGGGTCGGTGGTGTGTACCGCAAAAATGTGAGGAGTTGAAGCAAAGGATAATGTGTGAAGGTCATAATACGAACTATTCTGCCCATCCAGGGGGGGATACATTATATAAGGACCTCAAAAAGATGTTCTGGTGGCTTGGAATGAAGAAGGCAATAGCTGAGTTTGTTTCCAAATGTCAGACGTGTCAGAAGCTTATGAGTGAGCACAAGAGACCTCAAGGCAAAATCCAACCTCTAGACATTTCAACATGGAAGTGGGATTCGATCTCCATGGACTTCGTCGTAGCCTTACCTAGGAGTCGGGGAGGCAATAACACAATATGGGTGATCGATAGTGGACAGATTAACCAAGACTGTGAGGTTCATACCCATGAAAGACACGTGGAGTACGGAAGCCCTAGCCAAATCATACATTAAACATGTCGTTCGATTGCATGAAGTACCCACGAGCATAGTGTCTGATAGGGATTCGCGATTCCTTTCGAATTTCTGGAAAAAGGTCCAGGAAGCATTTGGTAGTGAACTATTGATGAGTGCAACCTTCCACCCAGCTACAAACGGTCAAACAGAAAGAACCATCTAGACCTTGGAAGACATGTTTAGAGCATGTGCCTTAGAATACCATGGATCATGAGAAGACCATTTGGACCTCATAGAGTTCTCATACAACAATAGTTATCATGCTAGTATTAAAATGGCTCCATTTGAAGCGTTGTATGGGAGAAAGTGTTGTAGTCCCTTATGCTGGAACGACATTAGTGAGACTGTGGTGTTAGGTCCTGAAATGATTCAAGAGACTGTGGATCAAGTACGAGTCATTCAAGAGAAGATTAAGGCTGCACATGACAGACAAAAGTCCTATGCGGATCAGAAGCGAAGGGAAGAGAATTATGAAGTTGGTGAAGAAGTGTTGCTTAAGGTGACACCAATGAAAGGAGTGATGCGATTTGGGAAGAAAGGGAAACTAAGTCCTTAGTTCATAGGACCCTATGAGATTTTGGCACGAGTAGGCAAAGTGGCTTATCACTTAGATTTGCCAAACGAGTTAGAAAGGGTCCACAACGTGTTTCACGTATCCCAACTCCGGAAATACGTACCTGACGAATCGCATGTCCTAGAACCCGAAACTGTTGAGTTAAACGAAACCTTATGAGGAGAAACACATCAAGATCCTAGACCACAAGATGAGTAGTACGAGAAATAAGGACGTGAAAATTGTGAAGGTGTTGTGGAGAAATCAGAAAACTGAGGAAGCCACATGGGAAGTAGAGGATGCGATGCGTCTGAAGTACCCTGAGCTCTTTCAAGAGATAGGTGAGTTAAGATGAACTAACTTTTCTTTTAAGGGGGGAGAATGCGATAGAAGTTCGCGCTTCCACCCTAAAGTTTGCTACAGTCTGTTATTTGTGTGTATTTATGTCTTATGTGACTTGCGAAAATTAGAAAACGCTTGTGAAGTATTGGGACTTAGAAGTGCAAAAGAACGTCGTTGATACTGGCTACCTCAAAGTTTCAGGACGAACCTTCCTTTAAGGGGGAAGCCTGTAATACTCTGTATTTCTAGGAGTTACTCCCTCTGTCCCATAATACTCTTTACACTTTCCATTTTCATCTGTCCCAGAATACTCTTTACACTTCTATTTTTGGATATGACCCACTATTATTTCAATCCTTCTACCTTTTGACCATTGGCCCAGACTCTCTCTCCTCCAAATAAAATAATACCACTCTTACTACCTACCAACTCTAACCATTGGCCCACACTCTCTATCCACCAAATAAAATAATACTACTTTTACTACCTACTAACACCTATCACATCTACTTTTTCAACAAAATAACAATTGATAACCAAACAACAACTTATCATCTAAAACTACGTGCCCTGGAGAAAGAAGGAGGAGAGAGAAAATTTTGGGGTAAAAATATAAAACGGCTTATGTAAAGAAAGTGAATAGGGTTTATTTCCCCTTTTTTTTATACCATGTGAAACCTATGTTCACTAGAATTTGTTTTCCAAATCAAATTCTTATTTCTATTTTATTTATTTGAAAAACAAAACAAAACCGAATTATTATATAGTTAGGTACAAAAAGTAGTTTGTCTAACTAAACTATAGCTATAGGCTTATCCAAACTATACTTCTCTGTTAATAATATTATTTATTTAATAAAAAGACTTTCAATCTTAATCTTTATATTTTCTTATTTATAAAATACTCCCTCCGTCCCAGAATACTCTTGACGTATTTCTTTTTCTTCTCCCCTTCCTTTTCCTTCTACGCCCTTCACCTCCCTTCTCCCCTATGTTTGCGTCGACCATCATCGACGTCAGGGTGTGTGTCATGTGCGGTGTGTGCTGGGCTCGAGGAGTGCGAGCGTTCAAGTGCTGGGCTCGAGGAGTGCGAGCGTTCGAGTGCTGGGCTCGAGGTGTACGAGCGTTCGAGTATTGTGCGTCGAGGCTGTGCGAGGCGAGTGTTGTACGAGTCCGAGGGGTGTGTGCGAGGCTGCGAGGGGTGCGTGCGAGGGGTGCGTCGAGTGCGTGCGTGTTGTGCGTGCGTGGGCTCGAGGCTCCGAGCGTTGTGTGCGTGCGACGAGTCGTAGTGCGTGGCTGGTGTTTGCTGCCGGAATTCCGTCATCGCGTCGCCGATGGTTGTCGCTGGCGAGTCATTTCGGTATTATAAAAAAAAATATCTTTCTTTCCTACTTTAATTTAGTTGTAAATTCTGATTTTATAATTCTTGTATATCTTTGGTTAAGTTTTGTTATTATAAAAAAAGTATAGTATAAGTTAAAAGAAATCAGATTTACAATTATACTATTAGTTCTTATGATGATTTTATTTCTTAATTCTGATTTTATAATACTTATATATATTTGTTTAAGTTTTTGTTATTATAAACAAAGTATAATATAAGTTAACAAAAATCAGATGTACAAGCATATTATTAAGTCCTAAATATGTTAGTTTCAATGAATATTATGAAGAGAAAGTTAAAACAACGAGAATGATCATTTTTATTCTTCGAAGCACCATATTTTATAGTTAGATAATCTGATTTTTCTTAATATCACAAAGGATTTAGTACTGAATTACTTTTATTATTCGATTAGGTCCCAATTTCATAAGCCGAAACGTCTTAAGTTAGACAGCGAAGATTCTCCGTTATAAGGTATGTACGCGTACGAGTTCAGTTAGATACGATAGTATCATGTCTAAGCTTGTTAATTCTTTCACTGGAACCTAGAATCATGATAGAGAACAAATTGTATGGTTATGATTGATGAGATTGGTTGGTAACATGAAATTAATTGGAAATTTGACGTATTTCCTTGTTGTATGGCTTGTGAATTGGAATAAATTGTTATTTGAATGCGAAATTCTATCGTATTACAAGCGTGAAATGAGAATTGGATTGGAATTCTATGACTAATTGTTGTAGCAAGGATTTTATAAGAGCAATGTACCTAAGAAGGGAAAATAAAATAATCATATGCTTAATGTTGTAACTTGTATGAATGAGTATCACTAAGAAGGATAGTTGGCGATAAACTTGTTGTCGGACTCCCTACGAGTAATGAACAATGGGGGGAGTGTGGGACATGTTCTACACTCCTACGCAGGCCTACTGTGACGATAGTAGAGTCCTTATAAATTTTGATAACTCAAGTAGGTGGAAGGTTCCGTACGATCTTGGGAGTATGGATACTAAGGTGATGGGTGTGAAACGGAACGAAACCGTATTGACATTCCATCTAATAGACCAAGTTGTCTATTAAGGATTAAGTAGCCCGTATGATTCTAAAAAGGTGACGGTGCCCGTTCGATGCCAATTAAAATATATTAAACGGAATTTAATATTTTTGTAATATGATGTTTAGGAATTGTTATTATTATTTTGATCATACTTAATGTACTATTTAACTGTTTAAGTACGTACTCAGCCTAACTGATTGTTTGTTATTTCTGTTTACTCGTTGACCCTGTGATGAACCATTGATATTTCAATCGGGAGCAGATTAGGTATGCTGATGGTGTTGCATAAGTTCGGGCATGAAGGGGATACACTTTAATTTATTAGTGGTTTGAGTAACGAGACTTATGAACTTTTAAAATGTCCTCGTTGAAATTTTCCAGAGTTTATTTACAATCTACGCCCTCCGGTCTTTATTAGTTTACCAGTTTCTTTTGCACAGAGTTTTAGGAGAAACAATGTTGTGGAACATAGAAAGAAAGAGAAACTATTATTTTATATTAAAGTTGAATGTATGTGTGATGGAAAGTTAGTGGTCTCATTCCAAAAATAGAAACAAAAGAAATGGGTAAACTAATAAGGAACATCCCAAAAAGGAATACGGGTAAACTAATAAAGACCGGATGGAGTATTTAGCTAATGATTTGAATAAAAAGGGGTCAATGGTGATTCCCGAGTTGTAGGTTTAAGTTAACATTTTATTTCCGCTGCAATTTAGTTTTCAATTAAGAAGAAGAGTTAATGTTTTATTTTCAAATAAGCCTTGCGTTTCACCGCGACGGTAACACTCACAAAATCGATGCAACGTAGTTTAGACTTGTATGGATTTTGGGGTGTTACAGCTATTTCATTATTATTGAATTAATTTTACATTAAAATAAATGTATTGAAATGACCCAAACTATTATTTGTCCTTTAGCACAGCTTTAATTGATTGAAGCAACACAAAGCACCAATGTAACTTCCCTCACTTTTAGTTGCTTAATGCCACATTTTAGTAAGAACCAGGCTAAATGGCACAATGTTCACTCGTGAACATTTGCTGCCATGTACTCCTAGTTTTCTTTTTTCCAGAAAATATCCTTAATTATCTTTTGACATTTTTAGATGTAAAAACAAATATTTTTGGATGTTCAACAACAAAATTACGGATGTGCAAATATATTTTTTGGATGTAAAAAAACGAATGGAGGTAAGACGCAAAAACCATTATGGATGTGCAAATATAGTTTTTAAATGTACAAAAGAAAACATCGATGTACAAATATAATTTTTGAATGTACAAAAGAAATCATGGACGTACAAAATTTAATATGGATATACTAATATACTTTTTGGACGTGGCGGATGTATAAACTTAGTCTTTAGATTTACAAAATAAATTATGGATGTACAAAGATAATTTTTAGATTTACAGGAAAACAAAAGCATATAAGAAACAAAAACCATTATAAATGTTTTTTTGAGTAAGGAGAATTCCCTTGCAATGATGAGAAATTAAGATTGTTCTTGTAAGGGGTGAGAATCGAACTCCTGTCATAGGGGTTGAAGGAGTGCTTCACAATCACTAGGCCAAGCTTTATCCTAAAAGAAAACCATTATAGAGATGAAAATATAGTTTATGGATATACAAAATAGATCATATGGATATACAAAATAGATTTTGAATGTGCAAAACATAATTTTTAGATTGAACAGTGAAAGATAAAAAAAAATTGCTGACTCGGCAGGAAAAAAGATAAAAAAAAAGCAGCAAAAATTTCGCATTTAGTCTTTCTTTCAGTAATTAAGGTCCCTCAATACTATTAACTTTTTAATTTACAATCTCCAGTACACAAACTTCAAATCCATTTCTCTTTACTAGAATTTCATTACTTCTCGAACTATAAACCAAAACTACAAAATTTGGATACATGAGGATTACTTCAATCTTACACGCATAGGGTCACATAAACTCAATCACATCCGATGTGCGAGCTGTTGTGAATGTGTGACAAAAATAATTTTACATAACATTATACATCTATATCATGCATCAAGTCGAAACATCCAGTACCAACTTTAGTAGGCAAGCCAAGACATATCCTAGCAGAAGGAGTCTCCAAGTTGTCAACTTCTCCAGAAACAGCTGCGTCAGTAAGGAACTTAGAAGCTGTCTCATACGACATCTTGCCAAGCGGTGATATTGATTCAGTTATGCCACCACTTCTGCTCATCGGCCTGAACTCGCCCGTATGTGTCATGTAATCAGCAATTAAGGTTAAGTGCCGCATGTCAACTGAAACTCCATAGTGGCCAAAAACTGTGAAGATTTCTGCTATAATGGTTGCTCGGGCAGCCTCAACCCCGTAAGTATTAAGCATTGCATGTATGTCATTGGAACTAATGAACCTGACATCAAGCTCATCTTGCATATCCCAAAAAGCAGCAAAATCCACACCGGCGGTCTGGAGAGCAGGACGAGACTCTTTACCTTTTCTCAGCATCGGGATCCCTCCCTTTCCAGAGTCCTCCAAATGGAGCTCTACTAGTTTACATTGCTCAATCTTGCCAGCACTCTTCACATTGACTTTCTTAGCTGTCCTCTCAGCAATCTGCATCATTAAAGCAACGAGTGAGAAGATATAGTATAATTGTATCCGATGAAATAATAGGTTTCAGCTCTCATCCAACAATAAAACAGTGTTTTTGGATAAGGAAATTTGGAGGGAAGGAGAGGGGAACGTAACAGAGGGATTGATTTTCCCTGATTTGGATATGACATGGGGGGAGAAAAAGCAGGTGGAATTGGAAGGAAACAGAGGGATTGATTTTCCCTTATTTTCCCCTCTTAATAAATCAAATTCTTCCGATATTAGAAAGATTTGGAAGGAAAATGCAAGCACATCCTTCCCTTCCTTTCCTTTGCCTTCTTTCTTTCTCCTTCCCTTCTTTACCTTCTTTTTCCTGATAGTAGGTGGTGGCACTTGATCAGCTCATCTCAGTGCCTTATGGTAAGGTCAGTCACTCAAGTTTGTGGAGGACTCTCCCATTTCATGGTGTCCTTAAGTTTATTGCTCACCCAAGTACAGCCTGAATGATGCATTACTGCTATTATTATAAGAGCATTCATGCAGTATACCCAACAAATCCACTGTTCGTGACTGATTCATGCAGCAACGAACTTGTTCCGATGCCAGAGTCATTGTCATAAATTAGAGAGTTGATATGTTAGAAAAGCAGTCACCTAAATACAACAAATATAAACTGTGACTGATGTCTATGAAGCGCTCATCACTTGCCAAGACGAAATATTGAGAATTAACAGAGACAAACGTTTTGCAATCCAAGCATACCTTTGCCAGCAATATGTGTGGTTCATTGGTAAACTTAAAATGGACTTCAAAACATAGTCCATCACACACAACATGTACTGTAAGATCTTTCTCTGATAATTTTCTTTGTTTAGCTTCCGGTCTTTTCTTCTGCTGTTGTGAATGAGGGCCAGATGGGGTTTCCGGTACATCTTGCTCCACACTTTCTTCTCCATCTGCATCCTTAGTCTCTTCCTCTTCCTCATCCTCATCCAGTTCTACCTCATGCTCACCTTCAGCTACAAGCTTCTCTTCCTCAACTTCCTCTTCAGAATCATCCTCATAATCCACCTCATCTGTAACTCGCTGTTTCCTCTTCTGAGCATTTGAACCAAAATCACCATCCCCTTCATCATCATCATCATCATCATCATCATCATCATCATCATCATCAATTTCAGAGCGTGATTTGTTCCCTGAGTCATCCCCGTTCATCCCATCTGAACCTTTTGGCAGGGCATCAGACTTGATTCCACATATTCTTGAAAGCAAAAGCAAATGACTTTTTATTGCAGCTTCCAATTCCTTTAAATACTCGTTTAGCAAAGTACTATGACAGTCTTCTAATGTTATATCAGTGTGAGGAGGATAAAGTTCAGGAGCATAAAGCTTTATTTTAAGCTTGTAAATACTGCAGATC
This sequence comes from Beta corolliflora, assembly GCA_947648045.1. Lineage (NCBI taxonomy): Eukaryota > Viridiplantae > Streptophyta > Magnoliopsida > Caryophyllales > Amaranthaceae > Beta > Beta corolliflora. The sequence continues at coordinate 1,016,659 of CANSZD010003082.1, read as the reverse complement.
TCGTGCTTCTCAATGGCAAATGGCACAATACTAACTTCCAAATTTTCTATCAAGTCAGCGACTACAACCCTCTTCAACTTTGCAGCAAGCTGCTCTGCATCATCCCTGAAAATGTCCAATATAATAATCAACAACACTTCCAGAAAGAAAGCAATATTAGAATAGATGATTGAAATTGGAACATTAAAGCCAATAAGTTGTCTATCTATCAGATCCCTCAAAAAAAAAACATAACAATAATGTCTATCTTCCAAAAGAAATAGAGCTGTGGATTTGGCAGAAAGAACAGTACGAGATTTTCCAATACTGCAACCACAAAAGTCCATGGGATAAAGTAGCTTAACGTATACGAATTTAAACATCCTATGATCCAAATATAAGGGCAGGAGTCTTTTTCTAAAAGAAAAAAACTCAACTCCACTAGTATCAACAATAGCCCATTTGACAAGCGGTACCAAATGGTGGTAAATGGCAATGAAAACATAACAACAACCATTGGAGTCACATTGAGTAGTTGTGAGGGAAAAAGTAAAAGTGGGAAAAACAGGAGAAGTAAAAGTGGGAAGAAAAGAAACAAACAAAAAGGAAGGTGGGAAACACAAAACAATCACAAAAAGGAAAGTAGGAAGAAAAGAAAAAGAACGGTCAATTGCAAGGAAAATCCCCTAGCCATTAGGCCATTACCTTGGTAATGGAATCTCATCAAAACATGAAAGTGGTAATGGATGGCAATGCAAATTCATGAAGAACACATGTTTGGGAATGGGTTCTCATTACCATGGACCTTGACATGAAATTTTTTCTTACAAAACCACAATAAAATTCATTACTATTACATTGCCTACCAAACGGGCCGTAAATTCCCTTAACTGCAGAAGTAGCCAATTCATACAATAATTTTCGGTTACTTAACCTTTTTTGTTTCTCCTCCTAATTCCAGATTCCAGTTTCCAGTTTCACACACTCATAAAATGTAGTTATCCACTGGAGCATAGTGAACTGTGATTACAGTACAAAAAAAGTTAATAGAACTCACTTTGCCTTGCACTTTAGCAAAGGGCACGTCATAGTTGGAGTCTTGATGGCACTTGATGCAGTCATTAATATCTCCTGCAGACGTGGAATCCCCAGTGTCACATTCATTTCTCCTCGACCAGCATGATGGAATGTATTTAGTCTGATATTTCATGATCACAAAGTCAGAAAAGAAGTGATAAATTAGAAGAGCGAAGACGATAGATGTCCTAAAGAATTAGTCAATTAAGCATAAACATACTTCATTTGGATTATTACGTATCACCTATCTGTGTTCAATCGCTGAATGTACCAATTTCTTTGTGGCAAAAAAGAACAGATAGAAGCCTAGAAAGGGTCCAGAGGAAGCTTAAATAATACAACTGAAGTTTTCCACCTTAACAGAAGTTGAAAAAGATCGAAGGTCAAAGGCATGTGTGTAAGATGATTGGAGGGAATTCTTTTGCAGCCAGCTTATGATAACAAAAACACTGCTCAAATAATTTACTAACATTGGATCCTGCATAGACATGATTACATGAATGGTTTGCAGATGTCAAGTCAGATATAGCTATAAGAATCATCAAACTTGATAGTCCTAGTTCTGAGAATTTTGCTGAAAATACTTCCTACACTAGAAGGAATTTTATCATGACATAAAGCAGCAGGTTTCAGCAAAATATTTTTCATTAATGCACATACATCCTCCTCTCCTGCTGGGCAGAACTGCAGGTCCATCTGGGGCTTCAGCTTCCTTTGAACAAACTAATACTATGAAGCATTTAAGTCATACTTACTGTTGCACTACTTGTTTGTTAAGGGCTAACTAGATGAAACATTTCACTATATATATTAACTTCTCTTACGGATATAGGCATCTCATATCTGCTTAATCAACTATCTTGAACTTAAATGCAAGGTACAACTTTTTATGTCGCACTTAACGGGCCTCTTGCTGCAGATAACAGCCCAAACATGGTAAAAATTTACCTACTATGAGGGAAGATAAAGAACTCACGTCATTTGTGTAGACGGTTCTCCAATTGACTGAGCTGCAATAATTCCAACAGGTTCCCCAGGCTGGGCAAGACTCATGTAGTATTTGTTCTTAACCAATTTTAGAAAGTTCAAACCGTCCTTTGGGGTTGTGTGTGGAAGATTCATTGCACTTGCATGATTATTATAGAAATCCTTAGCTTCTTTGGCAAGTTGATTTGGAAATTCATTATCTTCTTCAATGTACTTGGATACGCATGCACCATCTATTTGACTCAGAGGATTTTTGCTGACAATCAGTGGTTGATTCTGAAAGGAAATTTCAAACCAAATGCCGTAAGTCTAACAAAGATATAAAAGAATAACTCTTAATTATATTGTAGGACAAGATCATAGTCCAACCAATGCTAATGCTTCGAATTCTTGCATATAGTTTTTTTGATGGACATCAACCCCATCTTCTCCATAACGGAACTGGATAACTGAACCATCTGCATCACGAACTGTGTAGTCATAATGAACGCTAAGGCACTCAAGGTTTTTAATCAAGCATCTTTGCAGGTATCCACTGCGAGACGTTTTGACAGCTGTATCAACTAACCTAAACAAAACAATGCACATGAATCAGAAAAGCAAAACAGTAAGTTAACTATTATCAACTAAAGGGTGGCACACTAAGATGTAGAAACTAATACATTTTGTCGACAATGATGAAATTAGCCGTATAAGTATCTTGTTTGTACTTCTTCCAAGTGCAGTTTAACCCCAAGGGGTTGTGGGGGTACAAACAAATTAAAAAGAAAGCCTCAAATCTCTCCCCTTCGTAATCAAAAGGAGGATGGAAGCGGGAAAATGTCAACAAAACCCTTATGTCTTTGTCAACCAACTTAAAAGGTGCTCTCAGTGTACTGCCATACACTCAAACCAAATTCAGAATATAGCTGTTCAATCTATGTCATTAATGTCTCTACTAACAACCTTGCCCAAACCCCCCTTAATTTACATGTAAATGATAATGTGCTACACTGTCCATTCAAAAACAGAGAGCACAAATTTTAAACAAGGGGACTTATGGAAAAAGGTAAGGGGCGACTCAAGTTATCAACTTTCATAGCAGGTTACTTGGAGCTGAAGGTGATGGGTTACTTCCAACTCAAAGTAATAGCACTCCAGCTGATCATAGGATCTCCTCAGAAGAAAGAGAGGATGATGATCCTGCTAAAGTTCTTTCTTGTTCTAAAAACATAGGTCTGGAAAGAATTGAATATTCGAGAACTATAAACACGTTAATTTGAAGAGTCGTTTTGAATTATTTGTGAAGCCTGAACGTTGCTCTTTCTTGAAAGCAATATGATAAACAGGGGATTATGAGCGTAAAACATACAAGGTTTCCTTGAAAAGTATATCTTCTTGTAAGTTGCTGTTCACTGTTAATTAGGACATTATATTGAAGAACTGTAATTACAACAAAGTTCCGCATAAAAGATTTATGTCTGAGATATAGGGACTGAACCAAGTTACCCTTCACGACCAGCCATGCAGTGGAAATAAAATTCTTGTGGGCGGAGGCCAGTAAGATAACGATCACTGATAAATCCTCCAGCTCGAGCTGAACTGTCCCAAGGAACAAAGCATGGTAATGTCTTCCCAGAGACCATTCGAGGTACACGCTTCCCTTCCAACTCTTGCTGACCCAACAAGAGAGATATTTGTTGGAAGTTGAACTACCAAAAACAAAGGCAAATGTATATCAGTCAGAGTCAATATGAGATAGCAACCCACCTATAGCAAGTGAAATCAGCAATCTTCAAATCTCAGAGATACTTGCTAGTCAAGGAGTATTTAAGGGTATGGAAATATAATAAAAAAACACAGCGTAAATCTATTAATATGAGCTACACATAATGCATACTAGACTATCTACTGCTAAATACTCTTGCAAATCCATTTTCTTTATATCATTTTTGCATCCCGCCAACCAAGGCCATCTTTGCTCCCCTTTACTTCTTCTAAGGTTCCCATCATTCCAACACCTCCACTTTTCTTACAGGTGCATTTCTTGGTGACGACACACATGCCCAAAGCAACATAGCCGGTTCTCCCTTGAATTATTCTCAAAATCTCAATAACTGAAAGGCAACCTTCCTTGGAATATCTAGCTACTGCAAAAGACCAAATATTGACCTTGAGTTGGCGAGAGACCTCTATTCTCATATGAAGCTTAGTACCATACTACCATGCGAGCCAAATTCTGTATAGGGATTCTTACGTGTAAAAGCTCAGAAAACCAGCCTACGAGGTCTACTTCAAATCTGTACCACGATGTCACAATGTCGAAATGCAAAATTGTAACTCCAAATACCACATACAGTGGAATATACTAATTATACATATGTCGTCACTGTTCATTATGTTATGCAAAGCGACTTCCAGATTAGCATCACTTTCTTGGCCAAGCACATCTTCTTCCTTCCACAAAACGCATACAATCAACAAAACTTGTCGCTGCTAGTTCTGGATAGAATAAACCAAAATTTGGAAAAAGAAGAGTGAGACTTTAAACACTAGGTATACTGTGGATGATTCTAAAGTTCAAACCCAATCTCCATACCAAAATCAGTCAACCAAACACCCTCCCTCTTCAGATATTTAGCATGCTAGCAGATATTATTTACTCCATATTTCCAGTGGAATGTCTCTACATTTGGATCTTTACGGCCTGAATCCTTTGGGTGTGTGGAAGAGGCTTTGTACTTTTCTCATCCACACATCCGAATCCATTTACCACTCTTTCCCCTAATCTCAAAATGCTTTCTAATACATGATAAGAACTGTGATTATCTTCCTCCCTCTATACCTTGACAGGTGTCTAAAGATAAGTTAACTAATACCGAAAGTAACAATCCTCAAGCACTCAAGGATGTCACTTTTACAATGAAATTACTTTCTTAGATGCTAAGTTCAGCCGTGCATGTATACTGAAGATAACACACTCTTCACATAGATATATAGATGAACAAATTTCCATATTTATTAATAAATTACGGGGCTTCACCACATAGGTGGATTTCGTTGCAGTATATAAAAACAGAAGCAGCATCAAATTTTTAGGCAACCGATTCCCACTCTTCCATTACATCTCTTACACTCTGGGGGTTATCATCTTCAGTTAAAAGTCAAGAAGTTTCATATCAGGTGAAGATGGGGGGAGAGAGAAAAATAAAGTGAGAGAGACAGAGAGAGATAGAGATTAAAGAATGATGTATCAATAGCAGATTCTATAAGGTTGTTGTTGTTGTTGTTATTATTATTATTATTATTATTATTATTATTATTATTATTATTATTATTATTATTATTATTATTATTATTATTATAACCATTAATATCAGAATATTAGTAATATGCTGATTTTTCAAGCACTTATTGTATAGCATTTATGAGCTTCAACTTCATAATGAAATTACAATTTAAGAATAATTTATAAGCATTAGCGTTGTATGTGTGATGCACACAACTTCCCCTCGCTCCCCATACCTTGGCTCTGGGGACGATTTATTTAGACCAAGAAAAAAAATGTCCAAGCACAAAGAACGACTCTGAAAGTTATTTAAGAAGTCAGCAACTTACAGTGCCACCTTTAGCTCCAGACAGTGTCATAAGAGAGAGGCAGTTTTTTCGGAAAGGCCTAATGAGTCCTTCAGGGAACAGCTTAGTGACTGCTGAGCTTAGAGTATTAAGCTTGCTTCTCATCATCCCATCAAGAAGGGCTATTGCAGAATCTCCATTACGTCGAATTGCTTTCTCGATTTCGATTTGCATCTCAAAAAAGTCTGGAAGAACAGAGAGGGGGAATACAAAATGAGACACCAACAGAAACAAAATCTAAATATAACTTAAAAGATAGTAAGTAACCAGCGGATAGATAATTTGCTATTAAGTAGTCAAGACTACATAATTACAACAAACTGAATAACTAGAAGCTGCATACAGCATCCAAGTCTACTAAGCAACGACTGTCTTGGAGAAAGAAACAGGCATATATACAAATCCTTCAACTAATGAGGTTCAGCATGTCATATAAAAGATAATTCAAGAGCCGTAGCAAGGTTTTGTTACTTTGAGGTGTGAACCAATATAAATGATGCTGAAAGAGGTACAGACTACAGATACATTTAGACTTCTGAAGAGAACTCTATAAATTGAGCAATCTTGCACTAGAGAGAAGTGCATCAAAAAAAAATGAAAACCCCTCCATGTGAATATATGTTCAATAACTTGTCGACACATACCCAACTTGATGCAATTAGAGACAGGCACAGGAACAAACTTAGAGCTCTGCCAACGCTTGGAGAGTGTTAATTCCTTTGACAAACCCATAGACCCAGTGCAAGAAAGAGCATTATATTAATTTTTAAAATATCCAGAAATTCACAGATATGGAACTCCCAAAATCCAAAATCATCGTATAAAGTGAACTAATGATAGACAATGAAAATCTAGTGGCTGAAAACTTAACAGATCAATAATGCTATAACAAACATCAGTGTAGTCAGTTATTTGACAATTGCTTATAGAGTCTTGGAGAAGCTAAACAATGTACTCAACGCATAGTTTTCCTATTAGCTTTGGAAGATTTTATAAGATTCTGTATACAACATAAATTTTGTTATTTCTGGCATTCCGAATGCATATAGACACACAAATTCTGGGTGTATATGTTCATGTACGTGTACACAAACATAAGTATCCATCTATGCATGCATGTAATAAGTGTACAAAATCAGGCACACACTAACACTCATACACAAAGGCATGCATATACACACAATACATATGCATGAGTGAATGCATGTAATCATACAGGCCCTATATCCAACCAAGCTTGCTTGGTGGAGGTGGTGGGGAACTCACCTTGTGACTTTGAAGTCACAAGTTCGAGCCCCACTACCTACTTGTGCTTGGGAGTAGGGATTCCCTTAATCCCAGTAGGGTCCTTCTTCTTACCAAGGGGTTCCCAGTGGGGGCCCCAAAAAAAAAAAAATACAGGCCCTATATCCTGAAAATGAAAAACATTTATGATTCAACTGGCTATAAGCCCACTCGAATTGAGTAGTGGAGAGTAAATCAAGAGAACATAGCTAATCATGAAGGAAATATTGTTGCAATCACAGTGAATCTTTGATTGGAAGAAGTTGGGAAAGTGTGGTAATAATTGTAATACAGAGTGAGTACAAACCTATATCTAGCTATAAACTCTGATCACGTCAATGAGGACAAGAATATTGCATCAAAGAAATATCACATACCTAAATGTTCTTTCTCACGACCAATGAACTGCTGGTGAACTTCCTTGCCACAATTAAGGCAAAAGTCAAGTAATTGTTTCCTCTGGTTGTCATAAGATTGTACTAGAAGAAGATCATGAACCCCACATGTAAAACCATTCATCTAAAGCATAATCAGGAAAAATTTCAGTGCAAGTCAAAACACTAACATACAGATAACGAAAAAAAGAACCAGAAGATAGAAGCAATGAGAGACATGATAGAGACCTGTAGAAAAGCAGTCAAAACACGACTCAATACAGAAAGCAAGTTTCCTGCAGCATTAGCCCCATACATCTCCTGCATAGTGTGAACTAAACCATACTTGCCAAACTGCTCCTTGTCAATAACCCCTTGAACCAATTCATTCTTGTAAACAAATACAACATCTTCATCAAGGGTGTGACTTGGATTCCCTTTCATCCATCTTTCCATCCCACTTTTAGTCATTTTGTCAGAATCTTTTATAATGCTATTTGTCAAATCCCCAACAATCATCTCCTTAGAGGTACGACTATCCTTCTTTTTCTTTCTCGAAAGCTCGTCAGTTGTCTTAGCACTTTCAGCATTCTTCTTCTTCGATTCATCCTTCCCAAAATATTCTCGTGCAATTTTACCACGCTTTTTTAAAGTAAATGGTAAGCAATCTCTCGTTATGTGATTCAAGATGGCAGTAATGACCTACACAGTAGTGACTCTATGCTGAGATCGAAGTACAAACACCAAGAAAAAAACAAATGACTGATACAATAGCACATATAGATATAAAAAGAATGATTCCAACCTGCTTCCCTGTCCAAAGTCTCTGTGGTCGAAGTATAGCCGGTGGATGAGCCTGTATAACACTTTCTGAATCAACTACAGATACTTTCTTCCCAGGTTTTCTATTAAGAGAGGCTGTCCCATAGGAACACACACCAGACATGTAAAGAAGTTCATTGAATTCTTGAAAGGTAAGAAAAGTATCCCTCTTTGTCAGAAGTACAGCACCTACAATATGATCCTATTCACAAGTACGAACAAGTGAAAAACATAGATAATCAAAGAGCTATTAACCCAAAGAATATTGAATCATATTTACTACCATTTAAAATATGAACCTGAATTAAGGCTCGTTTAGGATCACCACGAGTTGGAACTATATACTGGTTATCAGCATTGACAATGTTATAAGCTTCAGCACGGGATATCTCATCTTGGGGAAAGTGAACATTTATTTCATCACCGTCAAAATCAGCATTAAAGGAGCTGAATAAAAACAGTCACCAGGTAAGTATATCAAGAACCGTGCAGATTTATATTACAATAAGGTATTATTGTACGAGGAAAAAAAAGACATACTCGCAGTTTGCATAATGAAAACGAATAGTCTTCTCTCCAGGTAAGACACGAACCTTAAGAGCAATTATACTTGGTTTATGGAGTGTCGGCTGGCAAAAAAGTATACATCAGAGAGATTTGAAAGGCATAAAATCAGAAGTAAACACATCCAATTCTTTTTCTTTGGGGGGGGGAATAGTGTAGCTAAAGTAATTCTTAAGAGCCAAGCTCAGTTGAAAATCAAAGCCAAATGTACAGTCACACTCGTCCCATCTATTGTTTCCGTCTGGATTATAGAAAATAATTACACATTAGGAATGAAGCAGAGCAAACACTGCAGACCCATAAGTATTCCAACACAAAAACAACAAATTCAAACATATACTACCTCCGTTTCTTTTCAATCTACACACTTTCCTTTTTGGTATGTTTCTTTTTAATCTACACACTGTTGCCTTTTCTATTTTTGGTAATATGTCACATCTACTTTCTCCTCTTTTTCCACCCATGTCATCCACTTTTTAATATTTTAACCCACTTTTTAGTTTCTCTCTCACTTTTCAGTTTCTCTCTCCACCTTTTTAGTTTATCTCTCATACTTTTGCAATTTCTCCTTGGTTCTCCCCCAAAGTGAAGTGAGTAAATTAAAAAGAAACGGAGGTAGTATCATGGTGCAGTTATCTCAAAGCTTCCAAGCTACTCCCACCATATTTGCAATAAGAGAAAAGTCCAACCGACTTACAATGAAATTCATGGAGGTTTCCATCATAAAAGGTTCTAGGCTTCTTAAGAGAGCAAAAACTAATAGAATCTGCAGCTCCTCATCCCTGCCAAAGCCCACATTATGACCTAGAGCTATAACAGATAATTTCCAGTAACATCAGTTCATAATTTTTCTAAGGTATTAAGGAGATTTTAAAATATGTGTTGGAAATATAATTTGATGAATGAAAAACAGAGTACAGGCACGTCCAAATAGAAGGGCATGGAATTGTTATGAAACAAAAATATAATCAACCCTGGTCGGTAAAAGCGCTTATTCCATGGAAATCACTACAAGTTATCTTGGAATTCCAATTATAAATTGAGGAGCTCAATGTATAAGCTTCGATACATCACTATCAGAACAAACAAGAAAGTAGAGACGTCCAGATGTTACTCAAATTCTCTAGGCATGGGACGTCTACGGCTAAATTTCTTCCCTATACATTCCACCTCAAATTTGTGTTGGAAATTGTTTTCTTTTGTTTATGAATTGTGTTTCTTTTGTTTATTTGGCAGGGCGGGCCCCTTGTACCACATAAATGAGGCAACCCAGCACAACCAATTCCCCAAAAACTATCCTTTCTGTTCTCGTATACCTAGTTGATTATAACTCCTTGACTGAAGTAGGAGAAACCCCAATTCATCAACATAATGATCATTACATGTTTCTTAAGCATACTTGCGAAACTTTGTGCTTCAAATCTGTGATGTGGCCTCTATTCACGCATCTCACCTCAAATGTTGAGAACCCTTTGCACCTCCAAGCACATTAAACATTTTAAAGTCAAGTGAGGGGACATCTATTACAGTTCAATTGCAAGATTTGGGGCTCGTTCCATATTGGTTCTATAGGGGGGGAAGTGCTTCTTACATAGGTTATGGCCTCTCCCTCCATCGAGATAGTTTTTTGGGTTGTAAACAGTTTTTGTTTCTAAAACTAGTTTTTAAGCCCGGGCTACGCCCCGGGTAATTATATCTATTAATATTTTACTTTGAAATAATAACATTATCACTTGGTTTAGTGGTTAACACATTAGTATATATGCTTGTGATCTCGGGATCGAATCTTACCTAATGCACTTTCTATTTTTTTTTTAGTGAATGTGGATTACATAGCATAAAATACTCCAAGCGAAGGCGCCACATGGCATCGTTCCTTGCTTAGGAACGCCTTTTAATATATTAGTATAGATATCTAGCCAGGGACGGGGGAGAGAGGTGGTATGGGACTAGGGCAGTGTGTGGTTTATATAGGGAGTTAGGGACTCCCCATATTCTCTTTCATCAAGCTAGCTCTTGGGTTTGGCTCTCACATTGAATTAAATCATAATTCATGTACACCACTGACACGGTGGCGAAGGACCTGATAAGAAGAAAGTAGGCCCCAAATTTGCCTACTAGTAAGCAACTATCAACACAATTGCCCAAGATGAAAGTAAAAAAGAAGAGGAATAAGGCAGCACCATAACGTGTTATAAACAATATTCGACACACAGGAATCTATAATTGTTAACTGTTAGACCTAAAACAGTCATATACTCTAAATTCACAGCGACAGCTTGCAACTTCAAATTTAGCAAGCCTTCAACGAAGGGGGAGTTCAGAGAGAGAAAAAGAGAGGGGGAAGATCAAAAAGCAAGAGAGGAAATCTACAGCCTACTTTTCACCCTTAGCAACTCATTCATCCTTTCCCTCTAGTCCTTCACTCTGCAGTAATTTCAGCCACAGTCCATAGCCACGCAAAGCCCAAAACGAAGCAAATTTAGTATTCCCAATTGAATAGCATGAGAATACATTGGTTTTAACTATAAAAGGAAAAAAAAAAAACAAAAATAGGAAACAGCTTTCCAGGAGAAACAAGAAGATGGAGCGAAAGTCGAGCATTTAATAAAATAGTGATAACAGCTCTTCATTTAAGCAAGGACATTGATGATACACACACACACACACACACACACACACACACACACACACACACACACCATATAAATATATATGTATATATAACACCCTTCTTCCCGGACAATTATCTTGAACTTGATTTTTACCTGGGGTAAGAACGTTCAAGGGGGAAGGGAGATGGGGTTCAGATTTATTGTTGGGGCTTCAAGTTGGGCCTGGCTCAAAAGTGACATCCCTAAAACAAAATAAAGTTGAAACCAGCAGGTCAGCCGTAAAGCGACTGCCATTGTTTAGTGATGTGCTTTTCCTCATACCTGACGATTCACCAGGACAATATCCCCATTGCGCAAGTGACGGTATACAACCTTCCCTTCGTAATCATTAGTGAAAGTCTTCCCAGATTGTGTCGTCACTCCTCTTGAAGAAGGTAATTTTCTTGAGTAAGAAATACGAGATCTCCTAGTAGGTGGTAGTTTCACGGTTGCCACTTTATCAACATAGTGCGTGGCTCCAGGGTGAATTTCAGGCCCATTAACGATGGCATCTCGCAAGCTTGTCACATTCCATGGAGTCACTCTCTGTACCAACATCATAAAACTCCATTAGAAACCACAACCTTATTGCTCAATATTACCACTTAATACAACTAACAGGTAGCTAGCAAGGAAACCAAGGGGAAAGGAGAGAGTGCATCCTTTGGATTACCAAATTGCTTCTAAAGCACTCAACAACATTTTCAGACCAGTTCCAGTTCACCATCTTTTAGCCTATATATGTAAGAATAAAAAAACTTGGGTCTGAATGTTTGTAAGTGACAGATGAACGCTTAAAAGTGAATGCTAGGCGTTGCCTCTTTAATTTCTTTTTTGGACTTAATACTTTTGAAAGTCTTTTATTTTTTACACTATTTAAATCATTTTCTTACTTTATTCTCTTCATTTATAAGAATTCTATTGATTCGTTTCTTTTTTAGACTTAATGTTTTTATAATTCTTTTCGCTTTATCTAATTCATTCATTTTTTTACAATTTACTCTTCATTTATAAGAATTCTAGTTCACTTTTAAGTTTTTTATGTCTCAGTCTTTGGTTATGACAAGTCAATTTAAAGAATGTACAACTTAGCTTTCAAATAAACATATATGCCTCACTTTTAAGCGTCTATCTCTCATTTATAAGCATTCAGAGCTCACTTTTTTATAAAGAAAAGGTAGTTTTTTTTTTTTGTGTGTATCCAAATTACTAACCTTAATATTTTTTGCTATACAAGGGAGACTAAGGTGATGTAATGCTGAGATTTTGATAAATGAAAAACCAAGGTGGCTCATTAGTAGAATTCTACTATGAACTCTAATCCTTAGGTGGTGAGACAATGGAATATTTATTCAAGGGATGATGGCCAAATCTTTATTTTCTAGGTGGCAGTCTCTTTTGTGCTTCCGGACTGAATCTGTTCCATCAGTTAGTCTCACTTAGTAACTAAATCTGTTTCACTCCATTTCCACCATGCTTCACATGTGCGGCCACTATTTTGGAATATATGTAAATAAAGTACATGATTGATTTGGTAGCCATAAGAATAGGGTCATTACCTGGCACATTCGGTTTTAGAGGACGAACGGGATTTCTCAATAAAGGATTTTTGCAGGTTAAGGTATTACTTTTGGCCTCTCTTTGGATTTATGTTTCGGGAGCTTTCATTGAACAATCTTTATCATATATCAATGCAATTAACACACTTTTTCCAAAATCGAAGACTTGTTATTCTCTTTGGTACAAACCTCTTTCCATTTATCTATGAATTTTTAGTAAGGGGTGATTGGATCAAGGCTCACACATTGCATTAATAGGAACCCATAAGACACACTCCCCATAATGATCCTCTTTCAGTACTGCAATGGAAAAGTAAAGCATGACAAACCTGGTAACTACATGCCACAAACTGGATGGAGGAAGCAACAGGCCAATAATAAATTTCAAATAAGAATGGTATGCTTAAGATGTGAAGGACTCAAGGTAACAACTTCTAACAAAAAACAGCTTCATAAGAGGTCAACCCTCACCTCAGGATATGTCAACTTCAATGCAAAGACGGGGGGAATACCAATCTCGTTGACAGCTAAGTAAGGATCGGGTGATATTACAGAACGACAAGCAAAATTAACTCGCTTCCCCATCATTTTCTGCCGGAATAAGCCCTCCTTTTTCTCCAGTAATTGACATATTCCAGAAGCCGTATCTCTTTGTCGTAGACCTGTTACCAAGACAAAAATGGGCACACTCAGCTCCAATCAGGATTGCTCAATCAAGTTTGCAACTTGTTGTTGAACTCTTATTCCATGAACATCACGAGATACATTCACACATGCTCAAATGAAGCAAAATTTTCCAACTAATTACGGCAAATTAAGTATATCTTGAAGCGATTCATTACTCATCAAGAAGAAATCAAGAGTCCCCTCAGAGAGCTGCTGAAGAAATTTTATGCACCAACCAAACGATGCATTAGTAGATATCAAGATAACACCACAAAGACCCCCCCTATAACAGAAATAAGATAAAGAGTACTCTGGCCTACAATGACGCACGGCCAGCGGAACCATTCCGATATACCCTGTTATTCTCTCCCAAAACATATATACTAGAAGATAATTAAGAATGCATATATCCAAGGAACTTTCTCCCACTTTTTCCAAAGCTAGCATAACTAACTCATAGGCAAATCACTTAATATCCCACTCTATCCTCAATCTCAAACCATCTGCTTCAAAAGAATATTAGCCAGTGAAAAAAAAGGCATGAAACACGATTCTCAGTCTCATACTCTCATCACCACCAAAGAAATGCTATAAAGAACATTGAAATTCTTATAGGGAACACTAAAGTCAAGGGGGCTTTATATACCATTTGATTGTCCAGTTTACTCCCAAGCCCCCACCAAACTAGCTACTTACCCTTGTAAATATAAAAGAAATTCAAGTCAGATATTATAGTCCTTCAGGCCACAAGCATTGTAGATAATTTCTTTTTGAAATAACTTGCTTGTAATTATAGTCCTTCAAGCCACATATCATAGTCCTAGGCCAAATCCTACCTTCTTGAACTGACATTGCCCAGCCAGTTCCAATAAAAAATGGCAAGTTCAAGAAGAAATATTACACTAATGGATGAGTTCTTCCATAGTGGAGGATTAAGTGAAAAAGAAAGGCATTTGAACCTAAGCGCGCTGAAGAGGCCCCATCTCTGTCTCTTAGGAAAGATAAACACTTGATATACAACCCTAAGTCCTGCAATGACAATGGAAAGTCCACCAGCTACCTCCATAGACCCTTAGAAAAGGCTTATGTTATTTAAAACTAAGCTTACAAACTAGCATTTTGGTGAAGATGGCTGAACTAAACTTGGAAAAGGCTGTTAGGCTTCAAAACAATGTTCACAATGGAAAACAACTAAAGACAACACCAAACTGTAAGGAGCAGGAAATCCTCCACAAACTCAATATTACACATAATATTTCATAACAAACACCTAATGGAAAATATAGAATAAAGGTGTCCAATCCAATAACTAAAAGACCAAAAGGGAAAGTAAGAAGCTCCTAAAAAACATAATATAAATAATATTAAAAAAAAAACTAGTTGACCACTTAGGAATGCAAATCCAATCTGAATCTGATCCGAGTCCTAACTTGACACAACCAGAAAAAAAAAATCCTATCTCGAATTTGATCTAAATCCTATAGGAGGTGAAACTTGAGTAAAATCTGACAAATCCGATCCAAATCCGATTACTATTGTCATCTATTCACTTAAAGACTAAATCTTATCAGCTTATAGACTAAATCAACATATCAATAGGACAATCATGTTTGTATTATTAAAAGAAAGTAAAATGTAGTATAATTATTTTGTGATTTTTGTGATCTCAAGTAATAAAATTGTCTGAAACCACCTAAATCCAAACCAATCCGAGGCAAAATTATCCGATATAGATCCAATAAATAAAATCCGGTCAGATCTGATTAAAGGTTCATGGATATGAAATTTGAATAATTCGACCCGTTGCCATTCCTATTACTCTTATTACATATTTATAGCTATTAACGCAAAGGCAAAAAAACATGAAGTAACAAGTCCTCGAGTCAACAACAGTTCATTACAGCCTTACCAGAAGACCTTGAACTTGGATTTCCATGGTAAGGTGAAACACAAGGTCTATCATATTGTTTCTGTATGGTCTTTAGATCATTCTAAATCGAGCTTTAACCACAAGAAGGTGAACAAACAAGGATGCAAACTCACCTGCTCCACCCTTGCTATCGAAAAGAACGTTTACAGATTGTTGAAGATTCATCCACCTACTAAGAATAAAATTATGCTCAGCATGCTGTTCATAAGCATTTGCCAAGGATATATTACACTCTAAAACCTTGCCCAATAAAACAGTTTGAGGATGCTCCATCACCTAAAGGAAGAACAAACACAACTCAGTGTGTGTGCATAAGGTGAAAACATTACAATGATGAATAAAAAAATACAACCAATAAGCCAACTATAACGAAACCCATGACAAGCAAAGAGCAGCGAGATTCAACTCCTCCTTTAGTCTCATATGATTACTTAAAAGCCTTATTTCAGATTGTAAAACTTGGCTCAATATATATAGAGAATAATGATGTATTTAAGTTTAATATTGTTTCGCTTGCTTGTCAATGACTTATTAATAAACTTGAGCATTCTTATGCAGATCATGGCTGGAATTACAGAAAAGGTAAGTTTAGTAGGCATGTAACAAGAATTGAAATTGCAGCCTCGAACAATTACGTCAATTCAAAATCAAATACTTAACGTTTATCAGCAAGAACTTTGGTAGAAAAACAAAATTATATAAAATGATGAAAAGGGAAATACATCTTAATGAGGACCAGGAATCCTTTATAAAGGTCATGAACAAGTTATAGTTCCCAACCAAAAAAGAGTATATATCCTTGATGATCTTCCCCATGTCCAAGCATTTCCACATACAAAAGAGCGTCAGAAAAAACTCCCAATCTTTCCTATTAGGCTATTACATTACCAGCAATTTTTTTATGGCACAGATACAGCACACAATAAACTAAATGAATCATCCACTACTCACATAGAGCTGTGATGCTCGAAATACTATGAAGACTATTAAAAGCATGCAGTCACGGCTCACGCATAAAAGCAAATATAAAGGACATGTTCTGATTATTTCTGCATGCTTTATATGGAAAATTGAGCACAACAAAATACAAATAACCAACTAGCAAATTATCAAAAAAATAACCAACTAGCAAGCCTAAAAAGACAACCTGCTTTATGAATCATGATAAACATGTGCTACCTCCCTAGTTTCGTTGTCATCGTACAAGTGAAAATACAGCTGAAACTTACTAAATCACCTCCCTTAGAGGGAGGACGGAACTTGGTTGGAGGCACAAGAAGACTTTTTAAGAAAAACATCGTAAAAGCTGCTTTCTTCTGAGATATATTCTGTTGATGTTGCTGAATATCACAGATAAACGAACATAATCGAGCCTCGTTTTCCCATAGACGCTCCAATATACCTCTCACCTGCAATTAATGGATTTATCACATCGAGCTCCTCTGAGCGTGCATGTAATAGCTCTACCTTTTCTTGATGCATCAAGAGCATATATAGCCAACACGGACATGAAACTGGAAAATCTTGAGACACAACAAGATAATGTCCTTTTAGCAAATATCTGAAAAAGGGAAAGAACATACTTCTGTAGGTAAGAGAGATCGTGCTGTTTTCCACTTTAAGAAGTCTGACTGTAAGTCATCCTTCTTCCTTCGCCTATTTGATGCTACTCGTCCAGAATCCTGGTCTTCAGCATTTTCTACCTCAGACATAGACTTATCATCATCTCCTTCAGCCAGAGGTCCAGCTAACTTGTGCCCTCTGATGATATTTGCTTTTATGTGATTATCATTCAAGCCACCCTAGAAAAAGAAAAGTGAACCCATATCAACTCAGAAGCAAGGAGATAAAATTATTAGTCTCCTTATATAATCAAACTTCCATGAAACAATAGAGCTGTGTAAAAGGATCGCGCTTCCATAATGAAGCCATGAGAAGAGACTTTCCCCATTCATAGCGTCAACAAAGATGTTATCCCATTAGCAATTTTACTTGTTTATACCAGCAATAAGTCTAATACTTATAATCCTGTTTTTTACCACTAAAACTCAAATGAAGTGACCAAAAGAACAAACAAATTTAGGGTACAGATGGCAGGAAATACACACACAACCTACAAACTATTTGTTTGATAATTGGTTATTATGCACTTTCTGCTAGTTGACATATAGTAGTAGAAGCTACAATATTATATTGGGATAAACAATGAAAAAACAGAACTAGCATGCTACATTGCTACTTAACCACTTTTAATGCTAAGAAGAATATTCATAAAATTTGACACAGTAAATTTTTGGTGATTGACCTTGTCACTATTATAAATCAATATTTTGAATACGGAGAACTCGACAGAAGTCCTTAATCAGAAACTACACTGAAATAGATAAGACATGGTTGACAACATCAAATATAGAGCATGTTCATCTTTGCAAGAAAAAATTTCAAGGAAAATTAGGACTCTGCTCAATCCGCCTGCTCGTGAAACGTGGAATCAGAAACAAGAATTTACAAGCAGTACACCCAAGTGTGTCTCACAAACATTGCTTATGGCTAAATATTCATGTATCAAACTAAACTTAAACTCTTGAGTTCTCCAGTAAAATAAAAAATAAAAAGAGAAGGCACAATGCACAGTTTGATCTTCTAATTCTACATCATAAATATACAGGAATTTAATTCTGAAAGAAAATTTGCCCAAAGTTAGTGATTATGGCCATTGACAACAACTCAAATACTTTGATTTGCATGACAGAAAGTGAAACAACTTGACAAAATGAGAAGAAAATAACAGCCAGAGAAGAATGCAGCACAAAGGAGACATGCTGAATGCTACAGGACCAGAAACCAGCCTGCCTCCAAAGATTGGTCAGCATGAGATAAGATTGTCAATACTGAATAACCTCTCTTTTTCTCTATAGAGATGAAAGGAGACCAATAGAGTTGCGGGCTGCTAGAGCATAACCCCATTCCAAAAGACAGCCAATGAAGGACGTCTTACACTTTGTTTGGATAGGAAGAAATGAAGAGAAAGAGAGGGAAAGGGAAGGGAGGGGAAAGGAGGGGAACAAGTTCCCTTGTTTGGTTAAGGGATTAGGGGAAGGAAGGGGAGGGAGAAGGAACGATCCATTTTCCCAACCTCTTTAATAAACAGCATCCCTCCCAAATTGGATAGATTTGGAGGAAAAATGAAGCTCCACCAGTCCACCTTTGCCCTCCCTTTCTTTCCCCTCCCCTTCCTCCTCTACCCCTCCCCTTTCTTTCCCTCCTATATTGCTATCCAAACAAACTGTTAAAGACTGGACTGGGATATAAACACCGGGAGTTAATTCTACTAAAGAATAAAGATTATACTTAACAATTCAATAAAAATGATAGCAGAAAGACCAAATTAGCATTTTAAAACACCAAATAGCTTATACTGAGCGAATACTTTTTGTTAAACTATAACCGAAACTTTAGAGCACAACCAATAGGTAAAAGTAATCACAATTTACAACTTCTAATGGGCCAAAAGAACATAAATATATACCATGTGGATCCAGCCAAAGATGGGTTTAGTAATAGGAGGATTCTTGGCCCCACAATAACACTTTCCGCTTCTTTTCTTCAAGAAACTCTTTAAAACTGCAGTTGCTTCAGTAAGCTGAAAAGAGGTCCAGCCACATTGATGCTTGGGGTCCTCAGAGAGCCCACCCAAGTATAGGCTGCTATCACTATCACCAGGACGTTCACTAGAATTTAACTCTCTGGCCCTAACAATATTGCCCTTCTTAATGAGGTTCAATTTACAGATGCACATCTCAACCTGCATTATGGAATATCAGAATTTAGCAATGTCATATACTGCCAGCAACCAGCAATGTCATAAAAAATGGCTATGAAAATCTAATAAAACCAAATCAAGTTAGTTCAGTTTGTTAAGGCAAGGTTTGCACACTTCAAGATTATTACCTCCTCTCGAGCTGCCTTAAAATGGTAGCAAGCCAAACAGGTACCCTGTAGCAGACGGTAGAGCCTATTGAACAATAATGGGTGGTAAACTAGTGAAACGAGATCTATATGACCACAATGTCCAGGGCAATAAAAGGAACGTTGACCGCATATTTTGCAACTGCACAAGAATGCAATCCTTTGATCATTAACTGAACAAAATATAATATTCTGAAAGAATTGAAGAGAACAATAATTGACAATAAGATGATTGAGTAAAAGCTCAAGAAGAACCATGGATCCTCTTCCCTCCGCTCCTTCTACACAAGTGAAATTATCCCTTAATCATGCCCAACATATAACACTTACCCCAAAAAAAATAGCTCAAATTCGAGGGGAAAAAAGAACATCTTTACTGAAACGAACTTTTAAAGAAGCATGGAACGCAAACGATGGAGAAGAGAAATTGATCTCACAAGAATAACTAGATATCAATGCATAAAGACATTTAATATATGTTCCTGCATGTAAGCTCTATCCATACTTGCTTGAGTAAGATCAAGAAATACACATCTCTCGCTCATTTATCTTCCACCCCAAATGACTGGCTACAATTTTTTACTTCCTCCACTTCAGATACTTGACACGGTTTGACATTTGCACTACTCACACACTCTATTTTGCCCATGTTTTGTGATTTCTACGTAAGGAAAAAATATAGTCATGTGAAATCTTGTTAGATTCGTCTCGACATATACTTTCAAAATATCAATTTTCCATAATTTTAACTAATAGGAAATTAGAGGTTTTGATAATTAAAGCTATGCATTGGCAAGCGTATCCAAAGAAGTGTGGCAAGTGTATTTAGAAACAAAGTAAAGATTTTTCCTCTGCTAGTACGGTATCCCTTTGCTAAACATTGCTAAACGTCCCACTAAAAAGCTTCACATGGAATCTAAAACATCCTTTTTACAAAGGAAATTGGCGCGGATAGCACCAACCATTGTTGTTAAAATCCCGATTCGGATCTTACGATCCTACGATCCAAAGTAAGATCCCGATCCGGATAACATTGGTACCAACTATTGGTTTGGTGCACAAAACAGCACGAACTAAACAAGGTGTGATGCATAACACGAGCTTTATGGCATGAGTGCATGAATCAACATAAACAACGATTTTGGCATGGTTCCAGAGCACAAACACTAAGGCTTGGGTAAACGAATCTCAGGCCAACATCGTCATATATGTTGGTTCGAGCAGCTATGCCATAAAGATTGTGTTGTGCATCACACCTCGTTTTGTGCACCAAACCAATAGTTGGTGTTGTTCTCGCCAATTTTTCCTTTTACAAAAGATTTCAGTAATTGTTCTGAGTTCTGATAAGATGACTTTTGAGCCTAGAAACCTGGGCACAATTGCCTGCTCTTTTCTCTTATTAAATTTATCATGCATCTATGAAAGCTCGTTATAGTATATCACCAAGCATCTTATCGATGGACATAGTTTTAATATATTTATTAAAAAATGATATTTCTACGAAAATTGAGGAATGAGTCTAATGATGAAATTGGGCCATACAGGACCACGTCGTGGCTTTATGTCTAGGCATCAAATTCGTGATTTTTAATGTTGAAGTTTGTCCTTCATGCCCTGGTTTTCATTTTAAAATGTGGCTCCAAGCACAGCCCATAATCCGACAAGACATGTGGCTGTATCAAGCCATGCTTTTTCTGCTGGGCCGTGCCAAGCTGAGTGCCATAATTAGGAATGACAACCGAAGACATGAAGTTTTATATGTGGGAAAAAAGGGGAGCAACAAGAAAGAGACAAAACTTCCAAGAGCATGAAGTAAACAACAATACCAAACAGTATAATTACTTGGACCTTGGAACTTGAAACCCTATTTTCTTAAAACTCTCGGCCAAAATCCTAGAGATTCCCCAAATCACCTCTTAGAAGAAAAGAATTTATTGAAACTCTAACCAAAATAAGTTGAAAAAAATAACTAGGGCAAACCTACTTCAAGACAACCCATATTTTCTCGATTCCACAATCGACATTCAACCAACCATCTTTCTCCATTCACACTACAACTAATACAATATTGATTGATTCGACCCGCGAATCACTCAATTTAACATGCATATGCAGACAAAAGCTACTAGATAGCAATAGTCATTCGTGGATTATGGGAATAATAAACAAATAGCTTATCATCAAAGGGACCAAGGTAACTTCCCAAGTCATTATAGAAAACTATTACACCAACTCCCTCGAACCTCCAAAACATCTCCCTTTATGCAATGTTTGGTATTTGTATCCAATCTAGCATAAACCGAAGGGGAGGAGGGGGGGGAAGCCAAAATTGTGTTCCATTTGTCTCCTATCTCCGTACAATAAAAGAAATCCCGAGAACTTGTTGTCTCCATCATAAATCTAATATTTCCTCCATTCTTTTTTAATTGCAACGTTTCCCTTATTTGGAAGTTTCATATCAATTGCAACATTTCCTTATTTGGTAATATCTTCTCTCTATCTCTCTCCTATCACATGGATCATACTTTGTATCTATCTCTCTCCTCTTTACATGGGTTTCTTATAAAATGTGCCGATAGCGTATGTTGCAATTATTATAGAACGGAGGGAGTATTCACCATATACATAAAAGGTTAAAGCAAGAATTCTACTAGTGAATTGTCTAGTGATTAGTGATATCCTCCAAACCATTTATCAATTTCCCCTTATCCTAATCCTCACTTCTCCTTAATCTCTCGTATACCAGGAAATCAGCAGTGCATGAAGATGTCTATTGTCGAGAATACTTTGGTCTTGCAAAATCAAGTTGCCACCTTGACATGGGAAGACATTGAACAAAATGTAGGACAAGCCGTATTTCCATGTTCACGAACTTACAAAAATATGAATCATAGAGAGTCAAAATTACTCCCCTCCCCCTTCCTATAGCATAACAAAAGTCCGCTTAAATTACAAGATTTCGTCTCCTTAAAAATACTAAAAGATCCTAATGAATAGTCTAAAGAGTTTAATAAAAGAAAAGGTTTGAAAGACTAAGGAAACTTACGAACTGTCATCATCTAATGGACCCAAAGCAGGATCATAAAGACCTCCAGCCTCAGGCCTCCCAACTGTATTCAACAAATTCTGGTTCGTAATCTTCTGAACACTAAGCTTCCTTACTTCATCATCTGTCATTACTCCAAAATGCACCGCTGCCACCGTCTCCGTCGCCACCTACATACACAAAAACGCGCGCGCGCACGCACACACAACAAAACAGCAACAACAATAAACAATTAGTATAGCGGAAACTAACGACAAAAAAATATGGAGAAAGGAATTCTTGGAATAATTGCAAATAAATGGAATTTCAATAGTTTTAAGTTCAAATAATTTGATTGAGCTACAGTAATGGAGTACCTCAGATGATAGAGCCATGTTGAAGAGTTAGCAAAGGTAATTTTTGGATTAATTTAGGGTTTGATGGAGGAGAGAAAGAGAGAAAAGAGTTTATGTGGTGGTGGTTGTGGCGGCGAAAGGGAAATGGTCGGAGAGAGGAAGGAAGTGAAGTGAAGAGAATTGAAGGCGGGGTTTTTGTGCTAATATTTGTCGGAGGTTTTGCAGAAATAATTCGGTATAGGGTAGTACCGGAGTAGTGCTTCATACGGGCCTGTTGAATGGGCTGGTTTGTAGTCGGGTCAATATTGTAGGGGGCTTTTGGTTCACAAAATATAAGTATGGTATGAGTTTAGAATGAATTTAAAATCATACCAAGTGTTCGGTTAGTCAATTTTAATTTTCAAACCAATACCTTAAACCTATGAAGTATGGGGTTTACAAATCCTTCGGGGAGGTGGGTTTGACTTATATCAACCCCGGCATCAATTAGTTTTTAAAAGAAAGAAACTTATCATTTGAAAATAAATAAAAAGAGAAAAAAAGTCGTCTTCTTATTTCCCATTGAATATCGGGTAGAACCTTGAACTTTTAGGTAATTGTATTCAACAATTCTTCTCTCTTCTACTGCGATCTTTTTTCTATTGCAATTTTCTCTTTTCTAGCACAATTTTCTTCGACATAATACAATTGTTGATTAAGAAAGAAAACGAGATTAAAAATCTTTGATTTTTCTACAGCAATTCGACACAAACTTGAACTCAAGTATGTTGATATTTGTTGATAAAACTATAGGTTGTTGATTGTAATTCGACACAAACGAGATTCAAAAAATCAATTGCTGATATTTGTTTAAAAAGTGCAGCTATAGTGCTTTGTATTGATATTGGCTCTGCAATTGTTGAAGGATTATGTTGCAAAAATAAAAAGTTCCTCTATCTGAAAAAGAATATGACTCTATATATGTATTCTTATTCTTACCATTATGCCTTTGTTGATAATTGTTGATAAAACTATAGGTTGGTTTAGGTTGCTAATTGTTGAGATAAATCTTTGTAAAATTACACTTGAAATTATGTTGTAGTACTATACTTGAAAATATCTTACTATTAACCTTGTAGAATTTCAGATTTATTCTTGTCCTTGGTAATTCATTAAAGTAAATACCCAAAACTACTTTTAAATATGTGATCAAGTACAGAAATAATGAAGGAATGTGAATTACTCTTGACAAGGAGGGGACAAAGGGAGCTACTTGTAACTTTATTGGTTAGTATCTATATTGTAATTATCATGTATGTAATACTACATATTATAGGTGTGAGTCTACGTACAATGCACCTAAACACTGACAAAAAAACGTCGTATAGATTAAATAATTTGAATGCATGGATCAGGTATAGTGATGTTGCTTGTAGGAGTGAATTGCGAATGAATAAACACACCTTTAGTGTACTTTTGTGAAATGGTTAGGGATATTGGTGGATTACGAGGTACTCGAAATATGAGCTTAGAAGAGATAGTAGCTATGTTCTTGTATACATTGGCCCATCACACTAAGGACGTATTTCCTCAGAAGTGGAGAAAGTGTTAGTAGACAATTCAATCTTTGTCTCCTTGCCGTTCTAAAGTTACATCATCATTTATACAAAAAGCCTACCCCAATACCAGAGGATTGCAAGAACAACAAATGGAAATATTTCAAGGTATATTTGATAATTAATATTATTTTCTTAGTTTATCAATAAATGACATTGTCGAGCGTCTAAGTCTATAAACCTTTATAATTGTCTATTGTAGAATTGCTTAGGAGTCCTATACAATACATTTGTGAGAGTTCATGTAGCAAATGAGGAGAGGGGACAATATATAACAAGAAAAGGCAACCTTACCATGAATGGCTTAGGTGTATGCACGCCAAATATGGAATTTGTGTTTGTCTTGCCTGGTTGGGAAGGTTTTGCACATGATAGTCGTGTTTTATGAGACGCAATATCCATGCCTAATGGTTTAAAGGTGCCTCAAGGTAAAGATTTTAATAATATTATTATTTAACAATGATCCCATCAACTAACTTGTAATATCCCTATTTTTAAAAGCATTTATTAAATACTAATTATATATATTAAGTTAATTATGTTTCGAATTTTCTAATTTTATTTGAGTTGTGGAGTATGATTTTCATTTGACGCGTTTGTAATATATTTATTTGTTTAATTTTATTACGTTATTGTTGTAACAATTTAACTTTTAAGGAGGTTTTATAAAACACCAAATTGTGGTTATTAGTTTAGACTTCAATATAAAGACAAGCTTTGTTTTAAGATTTGTAGTCATTGTTTGTAAAATTTCTAAACAACATTTTATTCTTATTTGTGAGCAATGAAATTACAGTTTTACCCTCAAGTAAAAAAAAATTTAATTAAAAACTTGGAACTATCTAGAGTTCTTAAAGAACCCATTTCCTATTTAACTCATCCTCACTTAAAACATAACCCCAAAATAAAATCCCTCTGTTTTCTCACTCTTTCGTTCTCCCTCCTCTGTCTCTCACTCTCTCACACCTCCCCTTACCCTCGTCTGAAATCTCAGGCCACGAAGGTCGGGTTTGGTGCGGTCAGCGCACAGTGTTGCCGCCACGAGCCGCTAGCGTTGTTCTTCTTATTGGCTTATTGCCCTTGCTTGTTCTTCACTTCTCCGCTGGTGGCTTGATGCGACCTTTCTCTCTCTGTTCTTCGCATGCTGCTGCTTGTGATATGGCGGTTCAGCCGCCATGGCGCCGCCGCGATTGACGACGCTACTGTGATGTTGCCATCAAAATCTAGTGTCGTTTTTGGTTTTTGGTTCATGCAAGCTTGGGTACTGTTCCGATTCCTCTCTTTCTTGAATAAGATAGCCGAAAATCAAGTCTTTGTTTGTTGAGGTATATCTCAAGTTCCATTATGTCTATAGCTTTTGTGTTTATAATGCAATCAAATTCATTTCCTATTGATACAATCAAGTTGTGGCCTTGGTTTTTGTGGATTTGATCTATAAACCTATTTGGTTTGTGATTATGAAAGTTATATTAGTTCAAGTCTCAAAGTATCAATTTTGTTCCATTTCTTACTTGAGATATAAATCAGATTTTTAAATGGTATTGTGAGCTTCACTATTTTGGTTCGATTAGTTTATAAATGAAATTTGCGAAATTTTAAATAAGTTTCTTACTAATGGGTTGAATATAATTTACCCTGTTATTCAAAAGTCTCAAAGAGAATTATATGGGTGAAGCACATGAACTTTTTGCAATCTGTTATTCAGAATCGTTTCTTGTGGTTTATGCTATTGCATATAGATGATGTTGTTTGGATTAAAGGGGTGTGTACTGTCTATTCTTTATGTTGAAATTAGTTAAGGAGTTAAGCTTAACTACTATTGTCATCATTGGAGTAAATTACGGAGTTTTAAGTAATAAGTTGAAAATCGGGTAGCTAATTCTTATTTATAAGGATATTAGTAAAGGGGGATGGTATTAAGGTGACTATGCGAAATGGAGTATATGTTTGGAAATTGACTACTATTTTTATGGTTTAATGTTGTTGTTTCCTTGTAAGGAAAATTGTTGTGAAGTTGTATATCAAATTGGTGATCAATGACTTATGGGATATTGAGGATTGAGCATGAAATGGAAGTGATATTTGGACACCGACGAAAGGTACACATTGTTCCTCCACCTTATAACTAAACCGTATTTGCGCCATCGCAAGTTATATGAATTTCATGATTTTCCTGAAGGAATTGGACTTTTGACTTGAAATTGTTATGGTTTTATGATTATAAAGTCCAACTTGTTATAGAATTATGATTCTTAAGTACTAAGTCTATCTGATTTTCGAAATATATGATCTAACACTAAGTATTTGATTATATGTGGTTTAACATTGATTTCCTGATCATGATTTGAGATATATTATAAGTTTCGGTTATGCAAGATAGTTTTAGTTGAATATTTTAAAGTAAGTGAAAGTTATTTGATGATATCAACTTATATTATACTAAGTCAATCATGTTACGTATTCAAGTATATTTTGGGTTCCAAGATCCAATAGTATATGTTAATCAATGCCCCACAACTTAAGATGTTATATGAAAGTCGTGGATGTTGATTATAAGTATTTAAGCAAGAGTTGTCGATACAAGTTTCTTTTGTTGATCAAACTTGAGAAATATGGATTTTACTCTTTGAGGATACGAGTTTGAAAGTTTTGATATAATGTAAGACTCCGAAACATATCCTACTATAAGTTTTGTATGCTTGAGATTATATGGGTTATGAAAAGGTCGAGTTTAGAGATTTTAGAACTAAACTATTATTTTGAAATGTTAAATATTTGGCAAATTAGTTTAAGGAAACCTTATTTACGTTGGGAATTTTATGATAACTACTGGAGCTAGCAATAAATCTTTTGGGATGTCAGATGGAATGTGAATTGATATAGTGACAAGAGCAAACTTTACGGTTCTATTCTTGTGAGAAAGAGAAGTTCATATATAAGTCAAATTATATTATTTAGAGGTCTATTAAAAGAATCTTCATAATCGAGTTTTATAGAATTGAAAATTTATGCTAGAATGATTCAGTGGTGAATAGATTTAGGAATTTTATTAGAAATACAATTTGTTATTTGAGGAATCTGAGTTGGTGACTATGGTATGTTGAAAATCAAATTCCACTTAGTAAGTTAATGTTGATACAAGAGATTCATAGGATCTAAAAGTGAGATAACTGAACATGTAATTGGGGATGAAATACATCATATAATGGGAAGTAAAATTCGATATGCGAGCTCTACATCAGTTATATATAGATCAAGAATCGAGAGATGGTGAAGGAATATCAAACTCTAAACTGAATGTTATTACTTGAAATTGAGAAAGTTAGTATGGAATTAGTGAACTTTATGTATAAGTATTGAATTAGGAAAAGTAAAGAGTTTAGAGGTATCTTCTTCTAATTAGGAGAAGGTTAAAGAATGAAAAGTCGGGGAGATATAAATATGGAAAAATTGATAGGAACAGTCCCAACTATGGGCGTTCCACCATTTTCAGTCCCATCTAAAGATTATTTCTAAGCAGCCCCAACTATGCATCATTTTTGCCGAAATTGGTCCTAGCAGGTTAATGACCTGCTACAACTAGTAAAATGCATTTTTTTTTCGCCACAATCTATTCAACACCACCTCACCACCCAGCACACCACCCCACCACTCAGCACCTATTAACTTTTTTTCCTTCAATTCCAACTCTTTCCTCTTCTTCCTCCCCCACCTCTTTCTCACTCCTCCCTCCACCATGTCCTTCTCTCTCCTACACCCTCCCTCATCTCTCTCTCCTCATCTTGTCCACCACCTACGTACCTGAGAAACCATATCCCCCATCAACCCCACCCAATCCCCCCCCCCTTAAAACACCATAAAACCCACCCAAAGCACACCCCATTCTTGAATTCTACCAAAGCCCCGACCAAAAGCCCCCTCCTCCATACCACCGTGCCACACCGGCTCACCAAACCCGGCCGTTAATACTCCGCCGGCGCACCACCGACCACACCTTTTTCCCAGCAAAACGCAAATCCCAACTCACGAGTCCATTGTCGTATATCTCTAACATTATAGCTCGTTACTCTCATTTCTCTGAAACAATCAAAATTTTCAGCTTTCTTCTCTCTCCACTTTGTGTCTCTTGAATTGGGTACACCAAAACGATGCCATTCTGATGTAGAATACACTAGCAAAATTGTTGATTAATGGACTCGCAAGTTCTTCTCGTAATTGGTGATTAATCTTTCGTTATTCACATCAATTTGAATTGGGCTTTCCTTTAATTTTTCTAGGTTTGTATCAAATTGCTGAATTTTGATACTTGTAATGCTCCGTGGATGATGATAGTCAACTCAAATGATGAGGATGCAGGCAATGTTACGATTTTGTGAAATGTTTGCAGAAAATTATAACTTTTTTGATTGAATTGCTATTTTGGGGTGGGGGAGGGTTTCTTTTTAGGGTGGTAGGTGGAAGAGGAGGGGGTGGCGAGGGAGGACAGATGGAGAAGAGAGAAAGAGGAGAAAAAGAGGAAGGAGATGAACTCTTCCTATGATGTTCAAGCATAAAGCTCTAGTTGATGCTTAGGTGATTTCAGGGGTGGCTAGGGACGGGTGGGAGGGGGAGAGGTGGCGGGGGAGGAAGGAGGTAGGAGAGAGAAAAAGGAAGAAGGAAATCGACTTAAGTAAATTTTTTTAAAAAATTTAACTTTGTCAAATTGGTAATCGGTCAGTTGGGACCAATTTCGGCAAAAATGATGCATAGTTGGGATTTGCTAAAAAATAATCATTAGATGGGACTAAAAATGGTGAAACGCCCATAGTTGGGACTATTCCTATCAATTTTTCCTATAAATATTGTGAATTGGAGTGTTTGGGAACTAGTGATGATTTGATTACAAAGGGAATATGAATCGAAAAGTAATGTGAATACTAGAAGTTATATATTTGGGATAGCAAAGTCTTATTGAATGATTAGGTCAATTACATATTGATTCATAACACGGACCATAAAAAAGATATTCTTGGATTATGTTAATTGTAGAAGAATTAGTGCGATTAAGGGTATGGAATAGTAATGGAATAAGTTGGAGATACGAATATCCTTCTGACGATGTTGAGTTATTATATTTAGTTATGAATCCAATTATAATGGGGAAATCTATATGATAAGAATTTTAAAGTATATGGTTGAGTTGGTAGAAGTTAAAATTGGAAGATCAAGTAGGACAGTTTCTAAATATTGAGATAAGGGAATTGAACTAAAAATCTTATTAAATAGCTTATATGACTATGTTATAAAACTTGTATAAGACTTGAATTCTATTTTGGGAGTTCAATCTTTTAGTAAGCTATGTTTGGTTGAGTTTTGATTTCGATAAGCTTATAGAATTTGGATTATATTTTCTTTGAAATCCGTATTTGCGAAATTCTTATCAAATGGATTTTTAGAAGATCATTATACTAAGTTATTGGAAATCCGAGTATACTGTGTTCATTGAACAATTTAAGTTTGTATATAAAACACTCAAATGCGATTATGTTATGAGATTTTGATAAATCTGATCTGAGAACCATGAATCTGAATTTCAGACAATGTGAAATTACGAATTAGACATTTTGATTCCAATTTTATAAGGGGAAGAAGCGATTTGGAGCGGTGATGAACAACATTATGTAATTACGTATTTTGTATTTAGTATTTAGGGGACATGTCACGAAAAGTCTTGCAAGCGGTACATAACGGAAGAGGAGACGTCCCTTGTAAAAGTTTAGAGAATTCGCCTGGAAGGCAACTCTATTTGTGTTCTCTTCCCCAGTATAATATGATTTCTTATGATTTCTGAAAGAAAATAGAATAAGTATTTGAATACGTAAATGGTTTCATGGAAAGTTAGTTCAAACTTTATTATGGAGGTAATGTTTTACTCGCCCAAGTTTATGGAATTTATTCACTGAGTATAAGAATGATTTACTAAGAAAATCGTTAGGAACTCATGGAAGGAGTTAGCTATGTTATACATAATTGGATTAAAGATTTTTATATTTGAAATACAGTAGGAGATATTGTTATGTCATAGAGTATGTAAGACAAAATGGATTTTGGAATATCGTATTCGATCCTATGGAATCCTTGTGAGGTCTCCTTAATTGAAAGTGTATATTATTTATTTTGTGAGATACTTTTATTATTATTTAAAACGAGTAATATTGAAAAGTTGTTTATAAGTATCTGTTATATTATTCTCTCATCATGATTTCTCTATATCTTGATTTCTAATATTCGTATGATAATCTTAAATCTGTAAATATGGTTTAAGCCACCAAAAATATCTTCTGGTTGGACAGTGTGTACTTAGTTTCGCTGATTTTGTTCTTGAAACTTGTCCTGGTGGGGGCAGCGTTCAATGTTAGTTATTTTTGCAGGAATTGTTGAAGCTAACTCCAGTGTGGTTAAAGGATCGTTATAAGAGATGATTTTGGATGAGCTATGGTGGAGATTATAGTTTAATTCAAAGAATTCTTATGGTATATTATTGTATTATTTTGGAGATCCGATTTGATCATTTCATGTAAATGTATTTAAACTCTGGAATAATGTTGTTGGGTCATAATTCCACCGATTAATATTCGTATAA
Organism: Beta corolliflora; assembly: GCA_947648045.1. Classification (NCBI taxonomy): domain Eukaryota; kingdom Viridiplantae; phylum Streptophyta; class Magnoliopsida; order Caryophyllales; family Amaranthaceae; genus Beta; species Beta corolliflora. The sequence continues at coordinate 985,581 of CANSZD010003082.1, read as the reverse complement.
GAAGGTTATTTTTCTGCTGCAAGATAATGTAATTTGAGGTTCATTAAGTGTTGATTGTGATTAGTGAATCTTAAGCGTGATTAGCTAGCAGCTCGGAGTTGCGGGCTGTTACAATTGTTCTTATATATTTTGGGTTTAGTTATTTAAAATTTGTTGAGTGGTATTTGACGAAAGGAGGAAACTAAAGTCGGTTTTACTAGCTCCTTGCCTTTATCCCCTTTGTCGGTTTAATGCGTGTTGGGCACAAACTTTTTAAGTAGCTTTTAGTGTCTTGATTCGGTCAAAACACTAATTAAAACATAGTAGTCAAAGGTATGTAGACAAACTCTTATTTGCGAGGGATACCTTGAATCATCTTACCTCCATGGAAGATAAGTAGGGATGGCAATCTAGTATGGATCGACCCTAGTGCGCTCCGATCCGAAGGAAAAATTCGAGTCGACTCCGAGCAAAAAAATAATCCACATCCGACTCCGTTTAAAAAGTCCGACTCGAGTCGGATCCCATAAAAAGTCCGACATCCGAATTCGACTCCGAGCTTTAAGGCAATTAATCCTTTTTTATTGATATTAATAGGTTATGTATGTGTAAACTAACTCCGACTTTGAGGCAATTGTATTATCCATTGAAGAAATGATTGTTAAAAATAAAAGTAATGTTTAGATTATTTGTACTATATAAGATTTCCATATTTTAAAAAATAATTATTTAATAATTTTTATTATAGAAGATTTTTCTATTAAAAAAAAGGTGGAAAAAAAGTCGGAGTCGGGTCGGAGTCGGGTCTTAGGATTTTAAGTCGGGCCGGACTCGGATTTTGAGAGTCGGATGTCGGAGTCGGAGTCGGTCTCGATTTAAAATCCGATTTTTTGTAGGATCGGAGTCGAGATTATGCATAATCCGATCCAAGTCCGACCCGTTGCCATCCCTAAAGGTAACAATGGTAAACCGGTCTTGGTTATTCTAGAACGAGAACCGGGACCAAGCTGGAACCCGGGGGAACCACTTGGCTCGAGGAATTCAAGAGGTAAGTATGTTATTGCAAAGGACATGCATGTGTTTTATCATTGTGGCATGAATGGGCATAAGATTTTCAATTGCTCAGCTAGGAATAAAAGTGTAGAGAGAAACAACAAGCATGTTAATTAGCATGTCTGGGTAAGGAAGGACCAGCTAGAGTAAACTGTTTGTGGGAAGGGACCCAAGAAAGTTTGGTTCCTAAATCTAATGTTTGATTGTGTAACAACAATGGGAGACTTCGAGAAACAAGTGTTAGCTAGTTTTGAAAAACTTAATCAGGAGATTACCAATCTCCAAGGCAAGGTTAACTCCATGGAAGCTAAGACCACTGGAGGTTCTCCAACCTCCTTTGGAAGCAACTTTAATGGTGCTAGAAGAGAAGATGATCTTAAACTTGGAGATTTACCCGAGTTTGATGGTACCCAAGATGCGGATGCTTTTCTTGATTGGGAGCGACGTATGAACCGAGCTCTTTGATCACAAGGGCTTGGGAGAAAGTAAGAGTTTTTCTTATGCTACTTTGAAATTGACCAAATATGCTTCTCTTTGGTTAGAGAGTCTTCAAGCTCAACGTGAAAGAGAGAGCAAAGTAGCCCTTGAAACTTGGGCGGAGTTGAAGGCCAAGATGAGAAAGTGGTTTGTTCCCCGTTCCTATAAACAAGATTTGTTCTATAAACTTAATACATTGCAACAAAATCATCTAAGTGTAGAACAATATGCTAAGGAATTTGAACGACTAACTTTGGCATGTGAATGCAATGATGTTGATGAACAAAAATCGGCCAAATTTCTGGTTGGTTTGAACAAACCTATTGCTAATCAAGTAGAGTTGCAGCAATATTACACCTTTGATGAGCTTTGCACATTAGCTATTAAGGTTGAAAGGCAGCAACAAGAGACAAAAGGCAAAGGTTTTCGTCCAAAACAAGAGGAGAGCAAATATGTTGGTGTTTCGGATGGCCAAACAAAGGGTACAATTTCTTCTTCTACATCTGATTTTGTTAAGAAAATTCCAACTTTTAACAATGGACAGCTTGCTATGAAAGAAAAGATATGTTTTAAGTGCAAAGGAAGTGGTCATATTCAATCACAATGCCCTAGCAAGGTGTTGGTTTCCTTAGCCGAACAACATGCTCTTTTAGCTTCGCTTCTAGGCGAAGAAGAGGCGAGTGATGGTGATGAACTTGACAAACAAGCTACGGATTATAGTGGTCCTTTGCTGCGGCCGGTCCGGATCATAACACATTGGTACTTAGGCGCATGCTACATGTGGCGCCAACCATGGAGGATAAACATATAGAACAAAGAGAGAACCTTTTCCACTCTCGATGTTTAGTGAAGGGACGACCTTGTTCCTTGATAATAGATGGTGGTTCTTGTACAAGTGTGGCTTCAAAGAAGATGGTGGAGACCTTGGAGTTAGAACAACGAGATCATCCAAGACCATACTGGTGAGTTGGGTGAGTAATGATGGAGGACTTACTTGTTAAGAAGCGAAGCCTTGGTTCCTTTTGAGATTGGCGAATTCAAGGATGAACTATGGTGTGACCTACTTCCTATGGATGCTTGTTCCTTACTTGTTAGGACGTCCATGGTAATGGGATCGAGATCTTTGTTCATCATTGCGAAGCAAAATGTGTACACCGTGGCTTTTGGAGACAAACGAGTTGGTTTGCGACCCTTACCTCCAAAGTACTCGAATGTAAGTGAAACCAAGAGTAAAGAGGTAGATTCTTCACAAAATGCATGCTATGTTTCATCTTTTGTTTCTAGGGAGATGACTAAGAAAGGGAGGAAAGCTTGGAAACAAGATCGACTACTTCAAATTCGGCAAACTTCTCCTATTCATGTTGGTGATTATGTATGGCTTTCACTTGCTTTGCTCAAAAGCTTTACCATAATTCCAAGAGTGACCAAGCTTCGGTGGAGGAAGGACCATTCGAGTGGTTCATCATGACAATTGGAATACTTATCAAGTGCTTCTTGGCAAAGGAGTGTGCGTGTCGTTCAATGCTTGTGATCTAGTTCCATGTTTTGAAGAAACTTGAGGTCAAGTTTTTTTTCAAGAGGGGAGAATGATGCAAGTTGGACTATCTTTAATCGCTTTCTTAGGATGTTGCATGGTTTTACTTTACTCCTAAAGTAGAGGTTTTACATGTAACTAAAAATATGTCTTATGATTGTTAGTTAAGTTAGTTATTTCAAATATTGGTTGTAATAATGTCCGAAAATCTTAGAGTATTTCGGTTCATTGGAGTCTAGTTGTCAAGAGTTGTATTTTAGGAAAGTTACCTTAAGTTGGGAAGAGCTAGAGTGGCGTGCAAGGTGAGCATTGTAGCCGTGTGTTTTGGTGTAATTAAGGAAGGTATTGCATATCTTTCCTTAAGTTTTTGTTTCCTTAAAAATTTCCTAGATTCTAGGCTAGAATTAAGGAAGGATACTTTCCTAATTTCCTTAGTGTGGGACGTGTGGTGTAAGAGTCTTGGAGAGCAAGGTTTTCTTGCCTCTTCTACTATAAATAAAGGTGCCTATCCTCCTAAAAAGAGGTAGACTGATTTTGAGAATTGTGAGCGTTGCTTATTTCGGTTGTTAACCAAAACAATACTTGTTGCGACTTGTATTCATCTTCTAATTGCGATTAGGAAGAGACCCTCTAATTCCTGCGAGAATCAAGAGTACTATCCTTGTTTTTATTTCTTATTTTCAGCATTCATTCATAATAAAAACATAAAAAGACGTCACTTAAAACTAGGTTAAAGTTTGTGAATTTTCGGATTCGAAATTCATATCAGTTTGTATATAAAACACTCAAATGCGATTATGTTATGAGATTTTGATAAATCTGATCTGAGAACCATGAATCTGAATTTCAGACAATGTGAAATTACGAATTAGACATTTTGATTCCAATTTTATAAGGGGAAGAAGCCGCTGGAGCGGTGATGAACAACATTATGTAATTCTGTATTTTGTATTTAGTATTTAGGGGACATGTCCTGAAAAGTCTTGCAAGCAGTACATAACGGAAGAGGGAGACGTCCCTTGTAAAAGTTTAGAGAATTCGCCTGGAAGGCAACTCTATTTGTGTTCTCTTCCCCAGTATAATATGATTTCTTATGATTTCTGAAAGAAAATAGAATAAGTATTTGAATACGTAAATGGTTTCATGGAAAGTTAGTTCAAACTTTATTATGGAGGTAATGTTTTACTCGCCCAAGTTTATGGAATTTATTCACTGAGTATAAGAATGATTTACTAAGAAAATCGTTAGGAACTCATGGAAGGAGTTAGCTATGTTATACATAATTGGATTAAAGATTTTTATATTTGAAATACAGTAGGAGATATTGTTATGTCATAGAGTATGTAAGACAAAATGGATTTTGGAATATCGTATTCGATCCTATGGAATCCTTGTGAGGTCTCCTTAATTGAAAGTGTATATTATTTATTTTGTGAGATACTTTTATTATTATTTAAAACGAGTAATATTGAAAAGTTGTTTATAAGTATCTGTTATATTATTCTCTCATCATGATTTCTCTATATCTTGATTTCTAATATTCGTATGATAATCTTAAATCTGTAAATATGGTTTAAGCCACCAAAAATATCTTCTGGTTGGACAGTGTGTACTTAGTTTCGCTGATTTTGTTCTTGAAACTTGTCCCTGGTGGGGGCAGCGTTCAATGTTAGTTATTTTTGCAGGAATTGTTGAAGCTAACTCCAGTGTGGTTAAAGGATCGTTATAAGAGATGATTTTTGGATGAGCTATGGTGGAGATTATAGTTTAATTCAAAGAATTCTTATGGTATATTATTGTATTATTTTGGAGATCCGATTTGATCATTTCATGTAAATGTATTTAAACTCTGGAATAATGTTGTTGGGTCATAATTCCACCGATTAATATTCGTATAAGAAGGTTATTTTTCTGCTGCAAGATAATGTAATTTGAGGTTCATTAAGTGTTGATTGTGATTAGTGAATCTTAAGCGTGATTAGCTAGCAGCTCGGAGTTGCGGGCTGTTACAATTGTTCTTATATATTTTGGGTTTAGTTATTTAAAATTTGTTGAGTGGTATTTGACGAAAGCAGGAAACTAAAGTCGGTTTTACTAGCTCCTTGCCTTTATCCCCTTTGTCGGTTTAATGCGTGTTGGGCACAAACTTTTTAAGTAGCTTTTAGTGTCTTGATTCGGTCAAAACACTAATTAAAACATAGTAGTCAAAGGTATGTAGACAAACTCTTATTTGCAAGGGATACCTTGAATCATCTTACCTCCATGGAAGATAAGTAGGGATGGCAATCTAGTATGGATCGACCCTAGTGCGCTCGATCCGAAGGAAAAATTCCGAGTCGACTCCGACAAAAAAAATAATCCACATCCGACTCCGTTTAAAAGTCAGGCTCAGAGTCGGATCCCATAAAAAGTCCGACATCCGAGATTCGACTCAGACTTTAAGGCAATTAATCCTTTTTTATTGATATTAATAGGTTATGTATGTGTAATCTAACTCCGACTTTGAGGCAATTGTATTATCCATTGAAGAAATGATTGTTAAAAATAAAAGTAATGTTTAGATTATTTGTACTATATAAGATTTCCATATTTTAAAAAATAATTATTTAATAATTTTTATTATAGAAGATTTTTCTATTAAAAAAAAGGTGGAAAAAAAGTCGGAGTCGGGTCGGAGTCGGGTCTTAGGATTTTAAGTCGGGCCGGACTCGGATTTTCGAAGTCGGATGTCGGAGTCGGAGTCGGTCTCAGATTTAAAATCCGATTTTTTGTAGGATCGGAGTCGGATTATGCATAATCCGATCCAAGTCCGGCCCCGTTGCCATCCCCAAAGGTAACAATGGTAAGCGGGTCTTGGTTATTCTAGAGCGAGAACCGGGACCAAGCTGGAACCCGGGGGAACCACTTGGCTCGAGGAATTCAAGAGGTAAGTATGTTATTGCAAAGGACATGCATGTGTTTTATCATTGTGGCATGAATGGGCATAAGATTTTCAATTGCTCAGCTAGGAATAAAAGTGTAGAGAGAAACAACAAGCATGTTAATTAGCATGTCAGGTAAGGAAGGACCGGCTAGAGTAAAGCTTGTTTGTGGGAAGGGACCCAGAAAGTTTGGTTCCTAAATCTAATGTTTGATTGTTTCTTGCGAGGCTAAAGTGAGAGATAATACCTTTTGGTATTTGGACAATCGATGCTTCAAGACACATGTGCGGGGATAAGAAGCAATTTCTCTCACTCACAATCTACGTGAAGGTGGAAGTGTTACCTTCGAGAGACAACAACAAAGATTCTATTGTTGGTATAGGTAAAGTTGGTAAGTCACTTTCACAAGCTATTGATGATGTATATTATGTTGATGGCTTGCTGCATAATTTGTTGAGCATTTCCCAACTATGTGATTAAGGCAATCGAGTTAACTTTCAAGCTGACCTTTGTCACATAGTTCATTCACAAACATGTAAACTAGTCTATGAGGGAACCATGAAAGATGATATTCACATCACTTTGTTGGATAGAATCAATGGGTTTGACATAATAGGTTTGGCCATTTATTTGAGAGTACATTAGAGTCAAATCAATGGGTTTGACATAAGAGGTTTGGCCATGCTAGCTTGAGACTTTTGAATAAACTTAGATCTTGTGACATAGTGATTGGACTTCCAAACATTAAGTATAAGATTGACAAAGTTTATTCGGGAATGTGCCAAAGGGAAACATGTAAAATCCTCTTTTAAGCGAAAAAGTGTCATGAGTACCGACGGATCTTTTGAACTTGTGTATATTGATTTGTGTGGTCTCACGCGTGTGCAAAGTCGAAATGGTCACAAATTTGTTGTGTTGTGGTTGTTGATTTTTCTAGATTAACTTTGGTTTATCTATTTACATTCAAAGGAAGAGATATTTGATGAGTTTATTGCACTAGTGAAATAGGTACAAAACTAGATCAATCATCAGCTGGTTGTGGTAAGATCTGACCATGACACTAAGTTTGATAATTCTAGCTTTATTGATTTTTGTAGAGAGCATGGAGTAAACAAGAATTTCTCTGCCCCCAGAACACCACAACAAAATGGTGTAGTTGAAAGAAAGAATAGAACTCTAGGGGAGATGGCAAGGACGATGCTTATTGAAAGTAGTCTCCCTAAGAGTTTTTGGGGAGAAAGCTGTGAACACTTGCATCTTTGTATTTTAAAGCTGTGCTCTCATTAGACTTAAATTGAATAAGACCCCATATGAACTCCTAAAGGGTAGAAATCTCAATATTGCACACTTTCGCATTTTTGAATGCAAGTGTTTTGTGCATAATATTGGGAAGAACCAGCTCGATAAGTTCCACCCTAGGAGTGATGAGGCAATCTTTCTTGGATACTCTTCTCAAACTAAAGCATATAAAGTATTCAATAAGAGGACCTTGTGTGTTGAGAGAAGTGTCTATGTGATCTTTGATGAATTTAACATGTCTTCTGAGATTGCACAGGTTGAGCAAGAAGATATCATTAGAATGCTCGAGTTTACTGGAGAATAGCTAGCTGGTTCCTCTCAGGATCCGGAGGAGGAAACAGGTCCGCTTACTAATCCTCTAAATGTTGATGGTGGAGGACCTGATCTAGAACTAGAAGAGAATAATGAGAATTTATCTGAAGGGGAACCAGACGCTTATGGTCCCTAAGGAGAGAGATAGGTAAATGCCTCGGGGCGACCGGTGTGCAAGACGGTGGTAATCCTAATGAGAGACGGTAAGTAATGAGCAAGGATCGACCTTGCGACCCGGCACATCGAGAGAGATTTAACTTGGATGCTCTTTGGAGTGCAAGCTGGTTTTAGTCATGTTGAATCAAGAGCACAACATGAATTAGTTTCAAAAAGTTTTAGATATCAATCTTCTCATCCCTCTAATCAAATCATTAGTGATATCAATAAGGGAATTCAAACGAGAAAAGCTGTTTATGAAAACTTTTGTGCTTTCTTTTAATTCTTGTCTAGCATAGAACCAGCTGACTATAAGATGGCTTTGAACGATCCAAATTGGGTTTTGGCTATGCAAGATGAATTAAATCAATTTGAATGGAACTAGGTATGACATCTTGAGCCAAGACCACTGGATAGGTTAGTCATTAGTACTAGATGGGTATTGAGAAACAAATTAGAAGACCTAGTGTAGGCGTGATTTTATTTCGCCTATGCGGGATGAGCGCGTATTTGACTACCTCATTGTAAAGGTTTTATTGAAAACGTTTTTGAAGTCACCAACAAGTCATTAAAGGGAGACTCATAAACCTAATTGGATATTGGGAAATCAAAGGGACAACAATGGTCAATGAACCATAGATTGAGTTCGGGGGTGAGGGTACGAACACGGTCATAATGAACCACGTTCGCCTATTGCTGGCCTCTACTTAATGTCGATTCATGTCAAGTTTTATGAAAAAGAACAACCACATACTATTTTTAAGCACCCTGAAAATATTAGTCTAAGTTGGTTGATTAAACACATCAAAAGGACTATTTTTAGTGGTATGTTATTAAGCAATCAAAATTACAAGGTTCCTAATAGGTTGTCCAAATTATCTGATTAATATTAGAATAGTTCTTTAGGTCTTCATTAGCAATAATAAGCATGTGAGGTGATCAACATACAAGATTTGGACAATCACATAAAATATATATGAAAAATAAAAGGGAAAAAGTAGAGATTAGAATATACAAAAGAAAGATTTTAATTTATTAAGGATCTACATCATGGAAGAAATTGTTAGTAACTTCAGTATAAAAATAGAAAATTTATTCAAGGACCCTCAGGAATACATCGTGGCTTAGGTCTAAGATAATAACGACCTTCGGGAAGAGCAATCGTGAAGCTCGAAAAAGAACGCTTGTGAAGATTAATCAAAGTATATGTGCTTGTATGAAAGTATGTGTTTTTTGTAGGTTCGAAAATATGTATTTGTGTATTTGTCGATGTCAAAGTATGAGAGTTTTAGAGAGGATTCGTAAGTGTTCGAGTGTGGAGCATTCGTGTATATGAAAAGTGTTTTTTAATTCGGAAAAGCATGGCTTATTTATAGCAAAATATTAGAAAAAAAGATAGAAAAACAAACTGCGCGTCACGCAAAAAGTGCGCGAGCGCGAGGACTGCGTGACGCACGGTGCCACGTGTTAGGCGCGGGATTGGTGCGCTGACGCGGCTCGGCCAATGTCTTTGGGCGCACGTGACGCGCCAGGCGCACCGCCTGCGTCAAACACGGTTTGACATCCTTTTTCTTAAACACGTTTTTAATGATTTTTTTTACCCATAAAATCCAAAAATCAATTTTACGAGATAAAATCCGATTTCAACTTTAAAAATATCTTTGATAATATATTTTTTCTGAAAATAAAAACAATTCATTATCATGAATAATTACATGGGATTTTCAAATGATTGGGCTCAAAATATTTCCATGGGCTCAAAATACAATTAATTATTAAGAATAATTAATTAGGCTATAAAATAGGATTTTGGATCTTTAATGCAAATAAATAAGCTTTTCACTTTTAAAACAACTTTGGGCTTGGCTATTCGAACTGTTCTGCCCTTGGGTTGGACCAATTAAAACCGCGGTATGTTTATCATTGGGTCCTTAAATGGGGAGACACGATTATATGTCTCCGAAGCCCCACTTTGTACGAGGTTCGGAAACCAATAGTCGATGTATACGGTATCGGGACGGAGAACGATTCTAAACACTCTGTAGTTTAGAACTGATCTATACATCGCCGGTTTCTACAAAACAACGTTAGTATGTAGAACGATTAATACAAGTAATCGATTACCTGCAGGAGAAGATGTTAGCATATAGGTGCAAACCACTCACATAATAATGCACATAATGATGCAAAAATGCAAACTTAGACTCTCTAAGGATGCAGGAGACGCTATGCAAGGATTAAGGTTATGCAAAGCTAAGGAAGATGAAACGTCATGCAAGTCAGGTTTATGCAAGAAAGATGGAATGTAATGCAAGCTCAGGGTTATGCAAGATTAGGAGATCTGGATAGGTAGAGAGATAAAATGATTTTCGAAAACTGTTTTGATATATAATCGGGGTCTGCAAGAGAGATTTGCAGATTACAACTTTTCGGGAGTTTGATTTAGAGGAACCACCACATAATAGGAAGCCCCCACTTTGCGTGCGCTTGTCTTGAATTAGGCACTATGAGCCTAGATTGGAATGTATTGAGCATTCAGAGTTCTTCACTGGGATTCTTCTTTGGAAAGTTTATATAGGCAAAGTCAAATGTTGCTAGAGACCATGGAATTTTCGGAGAGTCCTTCAGGGACAAGGAAAGCTTGGATTGAAAAATAAAAGGTTTAAATTTGTGACTCAAATAAATATAGGTGGGAAAAGGCTTTGACGTGGCTAGGTTCAGACTCGAGTCTATGTCGGGATCTAGAAAGAGTATGCTCCTGAATTCTAGAAAGTCAAATCATTGGACCTTGATTAATTTATTTTATTGAAGCGGCCGGACCTCGAGATGAGGATTCCTTCGTATCCTTGTGGAAATCAAACCATTCGTAGTTCTTGATCCGATGTATTTTTTTTTGCGCCCTAACTTTTGCCTAGGCCGCCTTTTCGGGGTTTCAACCTAGCGGGCTTGGACATACCTTGAAAAAGGAGTTAGGATTGATGAAAGGTTGAAAAGTTTTGAGGTTTGAAGTTTTGATGAAGGTTTTCATGGATTTAGATTATATGGGTTAAGGTTTTGATGGATTGAAGAAATTTGAATGAGGGGTAGAACTTGTGTGCAAGCCCCCTAACTTGACTTATATTTTCTTTTTGCTTTTCCTTTTTCGCTTTTCGAATTTTTTTCACTTTTTATTTTTATTTTTGCCTGGCATTGACTTTTTTTTTATGTATTGAGGCTTGCAAATGAGTTTTTATGGTTTAGGGTATTGGAAGGCTTGAAGAATATTTTGTGGAGCTTTGATTTGAAAGGCTAATTTGGCCAATGGAGATGATGTCTCAATGGATTATTTTTTTTTACTTTGGGTTGTATAGAGATGGTTTACGGATGATGGCTTATTGGAATGATGGAGGGAAGAGGGAGGTAACTCATAATCCAAAGTATGTCTATTTTTCATAATTTTTTTTTGTTTCTGTTGTATTTTTTATTATTATTAAGCAAGGTCTTTTAGGTGATTTAAGTTTCATCATTGAATTAAAACATATATAAAATGATGGAAGGCCAATGAAAAATGAAAAGAAAATGCGATTATTTTATTGATTAGAAATAAATGGAACAAAGCTGATAAACATTAAAGTCCTAAATGACATAAACCCGACAGGAAAGGAAATGAAGAAGCTACGGGAGGGACTCTCCGACTCAACCTGGAAAACTAGCGTTAAATGACTATTCCCCGAGCATCATTTAAGCCTTTGCCCAAGGAGTTGATCTTTGTGCTTTGCGAGGCGAGATTGGAAGTCTACTAGTATCAACCATATCTTGTAGAGCATTCTTCAAGGCCCAACACACGGATGTTGGATGCCCATTCCCTTGGTGATATTTTGCAGTTTGCATTAGGATTCCATTTCTTGGACCTATTTTCAGGTGCAGGGTCCGGAGTGGGACCAATAGGTTGGATCGGTCCTCTTGCATGAAGCCTTTTGAAGCTTCTTCTAAAGTCGTGCCCAAAGGAGGCGAAGGCTCTTTATGGATTTTGATAACCTCCCTTTTACGTAGTTAGGGCACCGACATCATTGTTTTTGAAGCTAGAAGGATTGTTATTACTCTTCTTGAAAGAGTTGTTGTTATTAGAACCCATATTCTTTGAGGCTTGTACCTCCTCTTTAATCGGCGAGCCTACTTGTAGAGTTTCGTAAAAGACTCTATAGGTTGGAATTTGATGTGATCCCCACTTTGCATGTTACGAGATCACTAGTCGGACTTGGTCCTCTTCGGTTGGCTTTGTTAGTCATTTGCGTGGCCTTTTCCCTCCATCTGTTAAGGAAGGTAACGAAGTCTTCGTTGGCATTTTGTTTGGTTAACTGAGTGTTATATTTGTACTGCTTGCAGAACTCTTCTTTGATGTAGTCCTAATCATTCAGCGTAGTTTTTTTTCAATGATCTAAACCACTTGGATGGATGTGCATCCAAGGTCAAGGGAAAGACATAAGCAAACCGGTCCAATCTCATGCCTTTGAGAGCCATAGAAATGGAAAAGGCTCTGAAGTGATCGTGCGGGTCTTCGACCCCCTTGAATTTGGGGAGATCACCCAGTGCTACCTGTTTTTAAAGCTTTTCAGTTCAGGATCAATGACGTCATGGCCATGACCCCGACCCTCGAGTGTAGGAATTGGTTGGATCAATTGCTCGAGTTTTTCGAACCTCAAATCTGTCTTGGACTTGATATGGAGTGGCGGTGGTGGAGTGTCTTCCTCTTCACCTTCCTCAGTTGTCACTCTTTCTCTCAGTGCCTTGATTGAGCTGTTCAAAAGTGTCTCCCATCTTGGATAATGATTCAGAAGTTTCGGAAGATTCGTCTGAAAAAGTGAGAATTCGTTTGACGAGTCTGGGAGTAGGCTGACCTTGTTTCCTCTCTGTCGGACGTTCCCAAGTTATAATCTCACGACATGTCTTAAACAGAAATCGAATGGACCTCATAAATTTTAAGAAATGATTTTTTTGAAATGAGAGATGAGAAATGAAAATTTGAAATGGGAAATGGAAATGGGAAATGGAGATGGGAAATGAATGTGAAATGGAGGATTAAAAATGGATATGGCTTTGGACTAGTATGGGCTTGACCATGATGCGGCATGACCCTAACTATATGCATACGCGAATATGGATTGGACTATATATGTAAGCGGTCGGAGTAGACTTTAAACTTAGAGGTGAGCAAGCATACTAGACTAAAAAAGATTGCTTATGTGGGCATTAGGGAATACTAGACTTTGAACTTACGGGAGAGTAAAGCGGGGCTATGTGATAGGGAAGGCTAAACTTTGAACTTACCTTTAGAGTAAGTAGGCTAAACCTAAAGGTGACTAGACTTTGAACTTACAGGTGAGCAAGCAGGCTAGGTAATAAAGAAGGCTAGACTTTGAACTTATATTTAGAATAAGGAGGCTAGACCTAAGGGTGATTAGACAATCACCTTACGCGTGAGCAAGCAGGCTAGATAATAAGGAAGGCTAGGCTTTGAACTTATGTTTAGAGTAAGCAGGCTAGACCTAAGGGTGGCTAGACTTTAAACTAACATTTAGAGCAAGCAAGCTAGTCCAAAAGATTAATGGGTTTAGAATTGGACTTCGTCCTATACGGGTTTGGAATTGGATTTAACTAGGGCTTAACTAGAGATGCAAACTAGACCTAGGGTATAGATTGGGGTTTTATAGTCCGAAGACTTGGCTAGGGCTTACATGGAGATGCAAACTAGACTTAGGGTATGAATTGAGCTTTTATAGTCCTTAGACTTGACTTGGGCTTACATAGAGATGCAAACTAGACCTAGGGTATGAATTGGGCTTTTATAGTCCTTATACTTAACTAGAGCTCACATAGGGATGCAAACTAGACCTAGGGTATGAATTGGGCTTTTATAGTCCTAAGACTTAATTAGGGCTCACATAGAGATGCAAACTAGACCTAGGGTATGAATTGGGCCTAAATGGGCCTTTGGATTGGATTAGGATTAGACTTAGATTATAATGGACTAGGAATGGACTTATATTAGACTTAGATTGGATTATAATGCAAGTGGGCCTAATATGAATGCATGGACTCCAATGGGCACGATATGAGTGTATGGACTCAATCTTAGATGGGCCTAGGATGAATGCAAATGGACACTAATGCACACGGGCACTGAAATGAATGCAAATGGATTGAAATTTGCTTGGATTACGGGTACTTGAGGCTGGGCCTAGAATTTTCGACATTCGTTTTTTGAAAGGGACCCTTTGTTTTTATCTTTTATTGGGAAAAGATAATGGAATAATTTTCAAAAGATTTTTTTGAATAGGTTGTATGATGATGATTAGTAAATGTTTTCGAAAAAGAATAGTAGAGGGTATAAGGCTGATTGTGAAAAAGAGTATTTTTTTTTGAAAAGGATGGAATATGATAGGATATATGATAGGTATGATTTGGGAGGAGGTAGACATGCATGACGACTCTAACATGGCTTGCTTTTGTAGATGCACTTGTTTAGAATATACTCGACCTTAGATGATATGCACGAAAAGATCGATTTTTATGTTTGAATTAGGTGAGATTCATTTTAGACAAAAGGACTCCTAGAAAGATCGTGACTCTACGCGAATGCGAGATGGAAAGGATGCAAGATCGACGACTAGATCGATAAAAACATGAGATGCATAGGATGCATACATAGTGCGCGCTACACGGGGCCTGTGCGCCGGGCGCAAAGCGATGCGCCGGGGCGTAAATTAATGCATTTGGCGCCTTGTTCCCCGGCATGTTTTTGGCGATTTAGGTGAGGTTTTGGGTAACCCAACATTTTTTTGGGATGCGGCGACAAATACAACATGATGACAAGTTCATTGAAAGCTTTTTTTTTGGACTTCAACGATAGTCGAATTGACAATAGCATGAGACGTAATGATTGCACGCCGCACAACGGCGTGCGCTCGGCAGAGGCTTTGCGTCGGCGCGGCAGTGTGCGCTAGGCGCACCTCCCGCGGCATGCGGTTTGACAATTCGACGATGGTTCGGACTATTTTCACGATGTTTTTAGATGCGATTTAGGCACAACACGTAACAACGGTTTTGAGAAAATAATAGGCGGCAATAATTGTAATCACGAAGCAAATGTCATATAACATGGATGCAAAAGTTCTCAACTTAGAGTCCGGTTCTATATTCAACTATGGTTAGGTTTAGGTTAAGGCTAAAAAGGGTCCATGACTAAGAGATTGATCCAACGTACGCTTCGTACCTTTGCTTAAAAAGGTGGCCACATGTAAGATGCACTTCAGCTCTCAAGTCAGGAACAAGATAACAATGCTATGGTTGGGTAGGTTTGCTTATGACTAAGATCCAACACTATCGCTCAGGAAGCTTTCGGAAGGAGAAAGCACAAACCCCACGAGGGTGGCCTCACGCATAGAACATGCGCTAATGAGGCAAGGAAGATTGTCCTTATGGCGTCTTAAACAATAGCCATACATATGCAAAACGTAATGTTATTCTAAGACATAAAAAGAGAATGAATCGTATTTTTCAAGTTTCACCCACTCATTCAAAAAATTAATTTTTTAAAATCCTCCCCGATAGAGTAGCCAAATAGTAGGCGTGGTGTTAATTTGCCTACGCAGGATGAGCGCGTATTTGACTACCTCATTGTAAAGGTTTTATTGAGCACGTTTTTGAAGTCGCCAACAAGTATTTAAAGGGAGACTCATAAACCTAATTGGATATTGGGAAATCAAATGGACAACTTAGGGACTTATCCAATGTAGATTTCCCCGTCATGACTCCATTAATAGTCAATGAACCATATATTGAGTTCGGAGGTGAGGGTACGAACACTGTCATAATAAACCACGTTCGCCCCTTTGCTTGGCCTCTACTTAATATCAATTCATGTCATCTTGTATGCAAAAGAACAACCAGATAATATTTTCAAGCACCCTAAAAATATTAGTCTAAGTTGGTTGATTAAACACATCAAAAAGACTATTTTTAGTGGTATGTTATTAGTCGATCAAAATTACAAAGTTCCTAATAGGTTGTCTAAATTATCTGATTAATATTAGAACCGTTCTTTAGGTCTTGATTAGCAATGATAAACATGTGAGGTGATGAACATGCAAGTAGGACAATCACAGAAAATATATAAGATAAATAAAAGGGAAAGAGTAGAGATTAGAATATACAGAAGAATGATTTTTATTAAGGATCTACATCATGAAAGAAATTGTTAGTAACTTCAATATAAAAATAGGAAATTTATTCGAGGACCCTCCGGAATATACCGTGGCTTGTGTCCGAGAGAAAAACGACCTTCGGGAAGAGCAATCGTGAAGCACTGGAAAACGAACGCTTGTGAAGATTAATCAAAGTATATGTATGAAAGTATGTGTTTTTGTAGGTTTGGAAATATATATTTGTGTATTTGTAGATGTCGAAGTTTGAGAGTTTTAGAGAGGATTCGTAAGTGTTCGAGTGTGGAGCACTCATGTATATGAAAAGTGTTTTTTAATCCGGAAAACCATGGCTTCTTTATAGCAGAATATTAGAAAAAAAAGATTGAAAAGCAAAATGCGCATCACGCAAAGAATGCGCTGAGCGTAGGACTCTATGTGACGCTCAGAGCCACGTGTCGGGCGCGGATTGGTGCACGACACGGCTCAGCCAATGCGGCCGGGTGCACGTGGCACGCCAGGCGCACCGCTTGCGTCAATGACGGTTTGACAGCCTTTTTCTTAAACACGTTTTAATGATTGTCTTTTATCCTTTAAATTCGGAAATCAATCTTACGAGATAAAATCTGATTTCAACTTTGAAAATATCTTTGAAAATATTTATTTTCTGAAAATAAAAATAATTAATTATCATGAATAATTAAATGGCTTTTCAAAGGTTTGGGCTCAAAATATTTCCATGGGCTCAAAATACAATTAATTATTAGGAATAATTAATTGGGTTTTGAAATAGGATTTTGGATCTTTAATGCAAATAAATAAGCTTTTCACGTTTAAATTAGCTTTGGGCTTGGCTATTCGGACTACTCTCCCCTTGGGTCGAACCAATTATGACCGCGGTATGTTCATCATTTGGTTCTTAAATGGGGAGACACGATTATGTGTCTACACCTAGGTACAGTAGTCCGAAATAAAGTAAGGCTTGTGGTGCAAGGTTACAATCAATAAGAAGGCATTGAGTATAATGAAACTTTTGCACCTGTTGCTAGATTAGATGCTATTAGAATACTAATTCCTTTTGCTGCTCATATGAATATGAAATTATTTCAGATAGACGTGAAAATAAATTTTCTTAACGGTTATTTGAAGGAAGAGGTACATGTTGAGCAACCACCTGGTTTTGATGATAAACTATTTCCCCATTATGTGTACAAACTTGATAAAGCTTTGTACGGTCTCAACAAGCTCCAAGAGCTTGGTATGAGAAGGCTTGTCAAGCACTAGTGGAAAAAACCTTATATGTCACAAGTTAATTGATCCGGTTCTTTAAAAATAGGATCCATTACAAATAAACCCGATCCGGTTCATTCAAAGCCGAACCCATTATTGTTGGGTTTTGAGGGGAAAATGTGAATTTATTTAAGCGATCGGGTCCATATAAGGAGCCGGATTAGTTGGACCTTATAACTATATATAAGCGCGGCTCACTTTTTCACTCCTCTCAAACCCTAAAGGTGCCTAACTCCACTCTTCTCAATCCTCATTTCCCACATGCCTCAGCGGGTCCTCAAACACTTATCCGTTTCAAATGCGTGCGCAAATCCACGGGAGTTCCTTAATCAAAAACCGCCGAACTCGACATCCACCATAACCACAACCACATCTCTTTCTCGAAGCTCCACCACCCTCTCTCTCTCCTGTACAAGTTCACGTCTTTGGTTCTTGCAACGGTGTCGTTTGCATCGCCGAGCCCGTCCAAAGCGACATCTTCTTCTTGAATCCGCTAATCAAATCACATTACAAGCCCCCCTCAACGGACTCCAAACTCCCCCACTCCTCTCAATCCTCACACGCCTCTCCCTCTTCGATCTCCTCAGCGAAACCCACGCCACGCCACGCCACCACCCTCCTCACTCGAAACCACCGGCCCTCCTCGGATCTCCACCCTCCTTTCTCATCACCGGCGAAGGAAGAAGGCGAAGCGCGAAGACCTCAACCGCAACCAGGAGATGTCGTTCGTTCACTTCAAGTTCCATTTCATTTGGGCTTTTTCGATCTAGATTTTAATTTTGGGATCTAGGTTATTTTTTCGTTTTTTTAGTTTCTAAATTTCAAGTCCCATTTTCGTTTGTATTTTTTTTTCGCCTCTTAATTTTCAGTATAAGTTGAGTTCTGTAATTTTCGTTTTTTTAGTTTCTAAATTTCGATTTCCATTTTCGTTTTTTAGTTGAGTTTTGTAATTTTTTATTTTTTATATAATTTTCTCGTCTTCTCAATTCAATATATACTCTGTAATGTATCAAATACGTTGATGTTGTGATAGCATCTTTGCGTGTTGTTCCTTATGAGTGCTTCTTTGCTAGGGAGCGATATAATATTTTTATTTATTTATAATGACCACTTGCGATCCGGTCAATAGTGAAAATCGGATCGAGTTATTTCCATAAAGCGATCCGGTTTTCACTATTGGCCAGGATCGGTAGGATGTGCTTGATCCGGTTTATGGCCGGATCGGTTAATTTGTATAAGGCTGTTGCGGAGTCCATCCGTCCGGACCAAAGCCGGATCTGTAATCCCGATTTTGGTTGGATCGGATTGGGTTTTTCCACTAGTGAAAGTTCTTGATGGAAAATGAATATAAGAGGGGAATAGTCGACAAAACATTGTTTATCAAAACCGGGGGAAGCATACGCTAATAGTTCAAATTTATGTTGATGATATCATATACGTAGCTACTAATCAAATGCTATGTAATGAGTTTGCTAATCTTATGTAGAGTGAGATTGTATTGAGCATGATGGGAGAACTTGGCTTCTTCCTTGGTCGATATATTAGGGAAACAACTTATATGATCCCGATCCACCAGCAGAAGTATCTTAGGGAACTTCAAAAAAAGTATGGTTTGGAGAACAACAAAGCTTATGACACTCCTGTTCCCACTTCTTCAAAATTAGACGATGATCTAAAAGGGAAGGATGTGGAAGCTTCGTCGTATAGAGGGATAATTGGTTCCCTCTTGTACCGAACAACAAGTAGACCTGATATTGTATTCTCTATATGATTGTGTGCAAGATTTCAAAGCAATCCCGAGGAGTCCCATCTAAAGGCTTGTTAGAAGATTGCGAGGTATTTGGTGGGAGCGGATGATTTATGCTTGTGGTACTCTAAAGGCACTTCAATTAAGCTGGTAGGGTAGACAGATGCATATTATGTTGGTTTCCTCGTTGATAGGAAAAGTACATTAGGTATGGCTCATTTTTTAGGTTCATGTTTGATCTCATGGGGCTCTAAAAAGCAAAATTCAGTGGCCTTATCCACAACAGAATTGTAATACATCGCAGCAGTAGCTTGCTGTTCCGAGTTGTTCTGGATACGTAACCAGTTAAAAGATTTTGGTGTTGTTTATGAAAATATCCCTATCATGTGTGACAACACCAGTGCTATTAATAATTCAAAAAATCTTGTTTAACATTCTAAAACCAAACACATTAAGCTCATGCCTCATTTTCTTAGGATAATCTTGAGAAAGCTTGGTTGAATTGTAGTTTTGTAAAAGTGAAAATGAAATTACTGATATCTTCACAAAACCTTTGTGTAGAGAGTCTTTTTGGAAGTTTAGAGTCTTACTAGGCTTAATTAAGTTTAAGTGAGATTCTTTTTAGGAGTAATTAGGTTTAAGTATTTTTGGCTTCAGATGTTTTCCCCAAATGGTTAGATTCGTACTCTTTGATGTGAAATTGCATACATATATCTTTGATTAATCCTTCAGGTTATCATGTAGATACTTTCTATATCTCCCAAGATTAGAAAGAATCGTTGCTTATATAAAGGTGAAATCATGCTAAGTTGCCTGAACCAGGTGCGGGTATTTCTTGTGCGAAACAACTAAGGAGAACAATAGTCTTGCACATATATGTTTTTGGGAAGTTTATTCTCTCTGAAAATTAAGCGAATATCTTTAACTTTTGCAAGTTAAGATATTTTGTTACAATTATCTTTCTTAGCAAAAGCACGCTTATTGTACACATCATGTACATGCCTTTCTTTTGTGCAGTTGAGGTAATTATGGGAAGTTATGATTACTTTCAATTTTTTGAAATTCTCCTCTAAAATCTCAAGCGATTTGCTTCTATTATTTTAATCTTCCACACACACACACACACACACACACACACACACACACACACACACACACACACACACACACACACGCACGCACACACACATATTTTTCCCCTTTGTGCAATCACTTGAGTCACACATAACTTCTCTCTCTCTCTCTCTCTCTCTCTCTCTCTCTAATGCAATTTCTTCAAAGTGCTAAAAAAGTTCAATTATGGGGAAGAAATCTACCGTCGGTGCTAAAGAAAAAGGAGGAAAATCTAAAAGTTTCACTAAGTTACCTCCTTCTCGACGAAGCCGTCTACCGAGTTCAAGGCGAAAAGCAACCCTCCTCCATCCTTTGTTTACGAAAATCCCACTTCCATCGCTCAAACTCAAACAACCACAACTCCTCAAAAATCAACCTCATCCACCACAAAATCGGCCTCCACCACCATGACCACCCACTTGTGTCACTTCATCAACCGCCTACTCCTTGACCGCCAAACCTTTAACTACCTCCTCCACCGAAATCAATCCGCATCTGCTATTTCCCATAACCTATTTCCTACTAATAAGGGTGGTCTTTTTTTGAGGGGAACATCGGAAAGATTATGTTCTTTGGTTCTATTGAAAAGGTGTTGGAAGATTTGTATATGGAGGTTTCTTTTGAGAAGTAACAAAAGGAGGATGAAGATCTGGTTGTTATTGTTTATAAAGAGGGTTCTCCCACTTGCCTCTACTCGTGCGAGGGGAAGAAGGGTTACCGGATCTGCTATGAAGAGGGTAACGAGAGGAGTTTTTCGGTGGAGCGGTCTGCTTTGGTTCTACGAGGAGAACCAAAGAAAAGGGGCACCGGCGAGACTTCCTCGTGCTTCAAGGTAAATATGTAGAAGCTACTCTTTCCCTTTGGTTCTACTCCATTAGTTGAAAGAAGTGTCTTATCGATTGTTCTGCGAGGATGGATATTGTGATATGCTGTTATGTACGAAGTTAGGCAATTGTTAGAATTTCAAGGTTGGATGCCTTTATTTAAGGGTGTTAAGAATGCGTTTGTGTAGACACAATTATCATGTCTCCCCATTGAGTACCCAATGATGAAACATACCATCGTCCTAATTGATCCGGTCCGAAGGAAGAGCAAATCAAACAAGCTAAGCCCAAAAGCATTTCAATAATATATAGTATATTTATTGGTATAAAACAATCCAAGCCCAATTTTAAAGGCCACGATAATTAATTGTATTTTTAATATTGAAATATTAATTATTCTTGATAATTAGTATTTTGAAAATCGGATTTTTATTCCTAAGTATAGGCGATTTCGGATTTTAAAGGATAAAAAAAATCTTAAAACAATCAAGAAACCGGTAAGAAAGCAAGTGTACGTGGCGCAAAGGCTGTGCATATGACGCAAAGCGTGCGTGCGGCGCACAAGCTGTTCAGTAACGCACAAAGTTGTGCGTCGACGCATAGGTTGTGCGCTAGGCGCCTTGTTTTTATTTTATCCTTTCGATTCGTTTTCGGTTTCCTTTGCCTATAAATACGTCGTTTCTTCGAACGACTTTTCACAATGCGTTCCTACGACTCCTCCACATACTCTTCTATACTCAAACTCATATTCAAACACTCAAAATCATATTCTAACACTCAATCTCACATTCAAACACATTCATACCTTCAGATTTCCTATTTCTAGCTTCAGGATTGCTCATCTTGAAGATCATTGCATAAGACCCATGCGACAAAGCTATAACTCCTAAGGGTCAATTCCAATTTCATTCCTTTTTTACTAACAATTTACTTGTCATAATGTAGATATTGAAGGAATTAACGCATTTGTACATTCTAATCTCTACTCCTTTTTATTTTCTTATATATTGTTATGATTGTCCAGCTTAGGCTTTCATCACCAACTTGTTATTATTGCTAATCAAGACCTAAGCAATTGTTCTAACGCCTAATCAGAGAATTTGGATAACATATTAGGAACCCAATAATTTTGATTGCTTAATAACGTATCACTAAAAAGTACTCTTTTTCATGTGTTTAATAAACCAATCTAGACTAATGTTTTTGGGTGCTTGAAAATATTATTTGGTTTTTCTTTGGCATAAACTTTGACATGAATCGATATTAAGTAGAAGCCATCAATGAGAGGAATTTGTTTCCCGATCTAATTCGTACCCTCACCCCGAACTCAATCTATGGTTCATTGACCATCTATGGAATCATGACGGGGAAATCTATATTTGATAAGTTCCTAAGTTGTCCCAAGGTTTTCCAATATCCAATTAGATTTATGAGTATTCTTTCAAAGACTTGTTGGCGACTTCAAAAACGCTTTCAATAAAACCTTTTACAATGAGGTAGTCCAATACGCGCTCATCCGCATAAGTGAATAAAAATACGCCTACAATTTGGCGACTCCACTAGGGATGATTTTTTTTCTTAAATGAGTAAGTAAAACTTTAAAAATACGATTCATTCTCTTTTTATGGCTTAGAATAACATACTATTTTGCATATGCATGGCTCTTTGTTTAAGCCACTATAAGGACAATCTTCATTGCCTCATTAGCGCATGTTCTATGAGTGAAATCACCCCGGGAGTTTGTGCGTTGTCCTTTCGAAAGCTTCCTGAGCGATAGTGTTAGATCTTAGTGTAGACACTTAATCGTGTCTCCCCATTTAAGGACCCAATGATGAAACATACCGCGACCTTAATTGGTTCGACCCAAGGGGAGAGCAATCCGAAGGGCTAATCCCAAAATTGCTTTAAAGCTTATTTATTTGCATTAAAAATCCAAAATCCTATTTTAAAGCCTAATTAATTATTCACGATAATTAATTGTATTTTGAGACCTAATCATTTGAAAAAGCCCAATTAATTATTCATGATAATTAATTGTATTTATTATTATTTAAATAAATATATTCAGAAATAAATAAATATTTTCAAAGACATTTTAAAGTTGAAATCAGACTTTATCTCATAAAAGTTGGTTTCCGGATTTAAAGGAGATAAAAAAAATCGTACAAAAACGCGTCAAGTGAAAAAGGTTGTCCAGATAGAAAGTGCGTCTGGACGTGTGTGCAACGCATTTTTGCGCGACGCGCAATCATTATTTTTTTTTTTAATATTTCCCTATAAATAAGCTACTTATTTTCCGGATCTAAGGACACTATTTACACCCGAATACTTGCGATATCTCAAGGCGAAAATACTCTCATACTTCCATACTCTCATATTCAAACAAATAAATACATATTTACAATCACGTAAACCCATACTTGCAAACACATAACTTTGATCGATCTTCATAAGTTTTCGTCGAAAGGCTTCACGATTGCTCCTCTCGAAGGTTGTTATTCCCTCATACCCAAGCCACACCATTATATTCCCAAGGATCCTTGAATATTTCTTCTTATTTATTTATTTGAAGTTACTAATGATTTCTTTCATGATGTAGATATTTAATAAAAAAATCGTTCTTTTGTACATTCTAACCTCTATTCTATCTTTCATATTTTCTTATCTATTTTCTATTATTGCCCTGCTTATGCTTTCATCACCAACATGTTATTATTACTACTCAAGACCTAAGAAATTGTTCTAATATTAATCAGATAACTTGGACAAGCTATTAGGAACCCAATAATTTTGATTGCTTCATAACGTATCACTAAAAAATAGCCTTTTTACGTGTTTAATAAACCAATATAGACTAATATTTTTAGAGTGTTTGAAAATATTAGTTGGTTGTTCTTTGGTATAAACTTTGCTATGAATCGTGTTAAGTAGAGGCCAGGAATGGGCGAACGTGGTTCATGACCATGTTTGTACCCTCACCCCCGAACTCAATCTATGGTTCATTGACCATTAATAATGGAGTCATGACGGGAAATCTGCATTGGATAAGTCCTTATAATTTCCCAATATCCAACTAGGTTTATGAGTCTTCCTTCAAAGACTTATTGGCGACTTCTCTCTATTTCAAAACGCTTTTCAATAAAACCTTTATAATGTGGTAGTCAAATACGCGCTCATCCTGCGTAGGTGAATAAAAACACGCCTACAATTTAGCGACTTCCCTCGGGAGGATTTTAAAAAATTAATTTTTTAAATGAGTGGGTGAAACTTGAAAAATACGATTCATTCTCTTTTTATGCCTTAGAATAACATTACGAGTTTTCATATGCATAGCTCTTTGTTTAAGCCACTATAAGGACAATTTTCCTTATCTCATTAGCGCATGTTCTATGCGTGAGGCCACCCGGGGAGTTTGTGCTTTGTCTGCCGAAAGCTTCTGAGTGATAGTGTTGGATCTTACCCAACAATGGCATTGTTCTCTTGTTCTTGACTTGAGAACTGGAGTGCGTCTTACACGTGGCAACCTTTTTAAGCAAAGGTACGAAGCGTGGGATCAAATATCAATCTCTTAGTCATGGACCCTTTTCAGCCTTAACCTAAATCTGAACATAGTTGAAACGCAGAACTGGACTCTATGTTGGAAACTTTTGCATCCATGTTATATGACATTTGCTTGTGATTGCGATTTTTGCCTGTTATTAATTTGTCAAAACGTTGATGTGTATTTCACCTAAAACTGCGTCTAAAAAGATCGCCAAAATTGTCCGAACTTTCGGCGAATTGACAAATTGCATGCCCGGGAGCAGTGCGCCTGGCGCACCACTCTTTTGCCGGACGCATTGGCTTCACGCTGCAGCCTATACATCTCATGCTATTACCAATTCGGCTATCATTTAAAGTTCTAAAAAGGTCTGTCAATAAATCTGTCATTATATCATGTTTGTCTTCGCGTCCCGAAATTATGGGGAATTAGCCAAAACCTCACCTAAATCGTCAAAAAGCATGTCGGAGAGTAGTGTGCCAAGCGCGGCAAGTTGCGCTCGGTGCATAGCTCTCGCGCCAGACGCACAGGCTTCGCTCCGCGTGCAACGTTGTTGCATGGCGCGCATCATGTGCATCTCATGTGTTTGTCAATTTAGTTGTTGTAGTGGCCCATTTTGCGTTTTTCCATCTGCATTCATGTAGAGTCATGATTGCTCTTAGAGTCCTTTTGTCAAAAATACAACTCACCTAATTCAAACAAAAAAAATCAATCTTTTCATACATATCATCTATGGTTGAGTCTATCCGAAAAAGTGCATCTAGAAAAGTGATCATGGTAGAGTTAGAGTCGTCATGCATGTATACCTCGTTCCATCTCATCCTATCTCTATGAAATCTTCCCTATCAATCCTACACCCTCTTCTATTCTATTTTTTTAAGACATTTACTAATCATCATCATATCACCTATGTAAGAAAATAAAAATATTTTCAAAATTAATTCATCATCTTTTCCCAATAAAAGATAAAAAACAAGGGATCCCTTTCAAAAAACGAATTTCGAAAATTCTAGGCCGGTCTGCAAATACCTCTAATCAATCCAATCAACCCAATCCCTTTGCATCTATTCTAGGCCCATATACATTAGAGTCCATGCATTCATATTAGGCCTAGTGAGTCCATGCATTCATTAGAGTCCATTTTGGCTTATTTTAGTCTAGTTTATGTCAAAATCTAGGCCCATTTGCATCTTCATGTGAACCCTAGTCTATGTCGAGCCCGAGTCTAAGTATAATCTTAGTCCATTTCAATCTAAGTCCAATGCTAGTTTATTTCCAATGTCAAGCTCATGTGCATCTCCAAGTCTAACTTCAAACCAATATAGGAATAAGTCCAAAGTGAAGTCCCTATAAGGCCCAATTCATATCTTAAGTCTAGTCAGTCCAATTCCAAACCCATATAAGACGAAGTCCAAATTCTAAAACTATAAACCTCTAAGTCTAGCGAAGCTAGCACTTCTTAAAGACCACATAGGCAAATCCTGAGTTTAGCGAAGCTATTCACCTCTTTAAGACCATAATGGCACTTTTTTGACCTATCGAAGCTAGTCGTCCCCAAGACCATAATGACACTTATTTAGACCTATCGAAGCTAGTCATCCCCAAGACCATAACGACACCCTTTGGGTTTAGCGAAGCTACTCACCATTTAAGACCATAATGGCACCCTTTGAACTTAGCGAAGCTAGTTATCCTTAAGACCATAAAGGCACCCTTTGAGTTTAGCGAAGCTACTCACCTTTTAAAGACCATAATGACATCCTTTAGACATAGTGAAGCTAGTCATCCCTAAGACCATAATGGCACCCTTTGAGTTTAGCGAGGCTACTCACCTCTTAAGACCATAATGGTAGCCTTTGAACCTAGCAAAGCTAGTTATCTCTAAAGACCATAAAGGCACCCTCTGAGTTTAGCGAAGCTACTCCTACCTTATATCTATATCAGCCTAAATCGTCCAGTCTAGCGAAGCTAGTCTACCCTAATTAAGTCCATAATGGCCCAAAACCTTTGAGTCTAGCGAAGCTGATCCATCTTAGATCCATAACAACACAAAATCATCGAGTGCGGCGAAGCCAATCACCCCCTAAGTCCATATGGGAAACCTATTGAGCCTAGTGAAGCTAGCATTCCTTATCGCCGTAGAAAGCCTAGTCATCGAGTCCAATCTGCTTTCCCATTTCTATCTTTTCCGATTTCTATCTCTCATTTCCATTTCCCATTTCCCATTTTCCATTTCCATTTCCCATTTCATTTCCATTTGTCATTTCCCATTTGTCATTTCCATTTTCATGTCTCATTTCAAAACCTATCATTTCTTTAAATTAACAAGGTCCATTCAATTTTACGTTCGGGATGAGTCATGAGGTTAAACTTGGGAACATCCAACGAGAGAGGAAACAAGGTCGACCTACTCCCCGGACTCGTCAAGCGAATTCTCACTTTTCGGACGAATCTTCCGAAACTTCTGAATCATCATCCGAGATGGGAGCCACTTTTGAATAACTCAATGCAATCATGGCTCAGCTCTAACTGATGAACTCTCGACTTGTGGAACAAGACAAGGTGATCAAGACGCTGAGAGAAAAGCTGACAACTTAGGAAGAAGAAGGGGATGAGACTCCACCACCACCACTTCCTATCGAGTCCAAAGCGATTTGATGTTCATAAACTTGACCAATTGATCCGGTAAATTCCTACACTAGAGAGTCGGGCTCATGGCCATGACATCATTGATCTGAGCCGAGGGAAAGGCTCTCGAAAAGGTAGCATTGGGTGACCTCCCAAAATCCAAGGGGTTGAAGACCGAGATGATCATTTGAGAGCCTTTTCCATCTCTATGGCTCGTAAAGGCATGAGCGAGGATCTATCTGCTTATGTTTTCCCCTTAACCTTCGATGCACATCCATCCAAGTGGTTCGAGATCCTTTGAATAAGACAAAGTTGAATGATTAGGACTACATCAAATAAGAGTTCCGCAAACAGTACATATACCACACTCAGCTACCTATTGGTCTTCATAAGTTGGAGTTAACTAAACAAAACTCCAACGAACATTTTGTCACCTTCCTTAACAGATGGAGGGAAAAGGCTGCACACATGACTAACGAGGCCATCGAAGAGGACCAAGTCCGAATGGTGATCCGTAACTTTGCCAAGTGCCATACCCTAACTGCTTTTGAAAAGAGGTTATCAAAAACCTCAAAGAACCTTTACTCCTTTAGGCATGTCTCTAGAAGAAGCCTTCACTAGGCTTCATGCAAAGGGAGCACTTGACCTCTTGGCCCCTACTCCGAGACCTTGCTCCGAGAATAGGTCCAAGAAGTGGAACACTAATGCCTACTACGGTACCACCAAGGAAATGGGCATCGACATCGTAGTCTTTGGACTTTGAAGCACGCCCTACAAGACATGGTTGAAGATGGTAGGCTTGCCGGTTTCGCTTTTGTAGGTAAAGTCGGAAACAACAACAACCCCTTGGGCCTTTGCCCTAAATAATACGGGAGGCTTAGTCATTTAGCGTTAGTCTTCTAGGTTGAGTCGGAGAGAGTCTCTCCCCCTAGCTTCTTCATTGCCTTTACGTCGAGTATATATCATTTAGGATTTTAATGTTTATCAGCCTTGTTCCATTTATTTCTAATTACTAAATAATTGCATTTTTTTTTCATTTTCATTGGCCTTCCATCATTTTATATATGCTTATAATTCAATGATGAGGCCTAAATCACCTAAATGACCTTGATTAATAAAAAGAAAAAATAAAAGAAAAAAAATAAAGAAATGGACATACTTTGGATTTGTGAGTTATCTCTTTTTTCCCTCCATCATTCCAAAAGCCATCATTCTCATAAACCATTATCTCCACGATTCTTAGCTAAATAACCTTTTAAAATCAAAGCTCCACAAATATCCTTCAAACCTTCCAATACCCTAAACAATAAAAACTAGTGTCCAAGCATCACCAGATAAAAAAAATCAATGCCAGGCAATTTCAAAAAAGTGAAAGAAATTAAAATTGCGAAAAAAAAGGAAAGCAAAAGCAAAAGAAAACGCACAAAGCAAATGTAAAAGCGGATGTAAAAGCAAAAAGAAAAGCCAAAGGCAAAGAAAATAAAAGTCAAGCTAGGGGGCTTGCATGCCCATTCTAGCCCTCATTCCAAAAAATTTCAATCGATCAAAACCTTAACCCATATAATCCAAATCCATGATCCTACCTTAACCCAACCAATTAAACCTTCATCAAAACCTCAAGCCTTAAACCTTTCACCCTTAACTCCTTCTTCAAGGTATGTCCAAGCCCCTTAGGATGAAAAATTGAAAGGGCGGCCTAGGGAAAAGTCAGGGCACAAAAAAAACAAGCGCCAAAACTACGAATGGTCTGATTCCACAAGGATATGTAGGAATCCTCATCTCGAGGTCCGAATGTTCAATAAAATGAAATCATTCAAGGTCTAATGATTTGACTTTCTAGAGTTCAGAAGTATGCTCTTTCTAGATTCTAACATAGACTCGATCGAGTCTGAACCTAGCCACGTTAAAGCCTTTTCCCACCTATATTTATTTGAGTAATAAAATAAACCTTTTATTTTTTATCAATCCAAACTGTCCTTGTCCCTGAGGGACTCTCCGATAATTCCATGGTGTTTGGCGATATTTGACTTTGCCTGTATTAACTCTCCAAAGAAGAATCCCATGAAGAACTCTGAATGCTCAATACAAATCAAGTACATTCCAATCTAAGCCTAGAGTGCCTAATTCAAGATAAGCTTACCCAAAATGGGGGCTTCCTATATATGTGGTGGTTTCTCCAAATAAGGTTCCCAAAGAGTTGTAATCCACGGGTCTCACTTGTGGACCCCGATTTATTTACCAAAACAGTTTTCGAAAATCTATCTATATATTTTTATTCAATCCATCTCGCTCTACCTATCCAGATCTCCTAAACCTTGCATTACATTTCATACCTTCTAATCTTGCATAACCCTGACTTTGCATTACATTTCATCATTCCTCGCCTTGCATAACCCCAACCTTGCATGAAGTTTCATCTTCCTTAACTTTACATAACCTTCATCCTTGCATAACGTCTCATGTATCCTTAGATAGTCTAAATTTGCATTATTGCATCATTATGTGCATTATTATGTGAGTTGTTTTCACCTATCTGTTAACATCTTCTCCCGCAGGTAATCTGATTATTTGTATTTATCGTCATGTAGACTAACTTTGTTTTGCAGAAACCGGCGATATATAGATCAGTTCTAAAGTGCAGAGCGTTTAGAATTGTTCTCCGTCCCGACACCGTATACTTTGACTTTCAGTTTCCTCAACCTCAGTCAATGTGGGGGATTCTATAGACACATAATCGTGTCTCCCCATTTAAGGACCCAATGATGAAACATACCGCGGTCTTAATTGGTCCGATCCAAGGGGAGAGCAATTCGAAGAGCTAAGCCCAAAATTGTTTTAAA
Organism: Beta corolliflora; assembly: GCA_947648045.1. Classification (NCBI taxonomy): domain Eukaryota; kingdom Viridiplantae; phylum Streptophyta; class Magnoliopsida; order Caryophyllales; family Amaranthaceae; genus Beta; species Beta corolliflora. Next base: position 955,687 of record CANSZD010003082.1, on the reverse strand, counting down.
GCTTATTTATTTGCATTAAAAATCCAAAATCTTATTTTAAAGCCCAATTAATTATTCCTGAAAATTAATTGTATTTTGAGCTCACAAAAATATTTCGACCTCAATCCTTTGAAAAAACCAAAACCCAATTAATTATTCATGATAATTAATTGTATTTATTTATTATTTTAATAAATATTTTCAGAAATAAATAAATATTTTCAAAGATATTTTATAGTTGAAATCAGACTTTATCTTGTAAAAGTTGGTTTTCGGATTTAAAGGAGACAAAAAAAGCGTACAAAAAAGCGTCAATTGAAAAAGGCTGTCCCGGATTGAAAGTGCGTCTAGCGCGGGCCGTGTGCTTGTCGCATTGGGCGGAACGCATCGAGAGGCATCAATCTGCGCTGACACGTGGCGTTGCGCGTCAGCGAGACGTGCGCCCAACACACTCTTTGCGCGACGTGAAGTTGTTTTTTTAATATTTCCCTATAAATAAGCTACCGATTTTTCCGGATCTAAGGACACTGTTTACACCCAAATACTTGCGATCTCTCAAGGCGAAAATACTCTCATACTTCCATACTCTCATATTCAAACATAGACACATATTTACAATCACATAAACCCATACTTATTTTTTTTGCTAAGTAAGGAAGATATTATAACACCAAAAAAACTTTACAACCTATGGGATCTAATGGCAAGGGCAAACCAACTAGGTTGGACCCCCTAAACCAAAAGATCACGAGTAAATTATCCATACAAATTCACTATACCAATTGGTCTAACCAATTACTATCTCTATGTCTTATCCTATTTGGTTTCACACCTTGTAACCGCATTATCATCAAGCTTTTAAGCTTTTATCGGAGTAGCCGACGGTGCTATTCCACCATGCCTCGTTCCTTGCCCACCAAATGCACTAAACCAAATCATTCAAGTAAGTTGGAATCACTCTCTTACGAAACCGAGCTTCTTTTTTATCTATTAATACAACACATCACTCTCTAGTGCCGAGTTTGGGAGGTCTCAACATTTAGCCACCTGAATAACGGCCCCTAGACGGCTCTTAGCATAGCTACCTTTGAAAGAAAAGATGAGTATTTGACTCATTTCCATATGCACACAATAAGCATCCACTAGAATTCACCATACCAATCTGCATTAATCTATTAGTGGTTCTTAGTCTTCCATGCATGACTAACCAACAAATGATCCTGTGTTTGGGAATAGAAAGCCTATTCCAAACATCATTATCCCAGTGAACCCTCTTTGTTTCCCCTATCATCTCGCTCATACATCTTTTTTAACACTTTGAAACTAGTCATATTATGCATATCTTATTTGGAAACTATACTCTTGATTTCTTCTTTGACCTTGCACACTGTCTCTCAATATCAACTATTATCTACGGGGAGGTTTCTACTCCCACCATTCCTCGAGTCTTGATGTAAACAGTATGAGCCCATTTAATCCATAGGCTATCCTGTTTAGTTTCCAGAGTCCCCACATATTTTGCTAATGCAGCTTTGTTCCACACTTCAATCTTCCTCACACCAAGTCCACCCGCCTATTTTGGAGTGTAAATGGTGTCCCAGTTAACATTTCCAGCTTTCTAGCTATAATAGCAACCACTCCAGAGGAAAGCTTTATAAATTTTCTCAACCTCTTTCAAGATTGATTTTGGAATGATAAAGACTTGGGCCTAGTATATATGAAGGCTCAAAAGCACATAATTAATGAGTTGTAAACGAGCAGCATAAGAAAGGTGCCTACTACTCCGGATCTTGATTCTCATACACATTTTTCAACAACACTATCGCAGTACGCTACATGAATCTTTCTTGCACACATTGGGACACCTAAATATTTAAAGGGGAGCTTGTTATGTTTAAAGCCAGTAACATCCTTTATTCTTTGTATTACAACTATATCAACACCGCTTTGTATAAAAATCGATTTATTTTCATGGATTTGAAGCTCCGAAGTCTCAAGGAAGAGTTTAAACCCTTGTATCATCACATACACGGCTTGAAAAGTCTCTTTCTGAGTATAATATCACATCATCAACAAAAGCCATGTGATTTAGCTTTGGCTTCTTGCATCTAGGGTGGTATTCAAAATATGGGTTGTCCATCACCTTTCTCATTAATCTAGAAAGATACTCCATGCATATGATAAACAATAGAGGAGTGAAACTCCTCGCACGAAACCTCTTTTGGACCCAAAAAGCCTTGCATAGACTCATTCACCATAATTGTAAACTTAGGAGTTGTGACACAGGTCATAATCAGCTTGATGAAAGAAGTAGGAAACTTGAGAGCCACCATCATTTCTCTCAAGAAATCCCACTCAATAGTGTCATAGGCCTTCCTCATATCTAGTTTCATGATGCGACTAGGTTTCACTCCTTTCTTTGTTATAATGCCTAACCAAGTCTTGACATACCATTATGTTATGCACTATGAATATCTCTCGAACAAATGCACCTTGGTTTTCGGCTATGATATCCGGGAGAATAATCTTCAATCTATTACGAGATACATTTATTGAGTGTATTACAACGGGCTAGAGGCCTAAATTCGATCACAAAACTTGGGTAGCGGTTGTAGCATTGATTTCTTTCAACGGTTTCCCCTGTATTAAGAAAGTCTAATACAACAATAGTTATATCAACACCAATTATGTCCCAAGTGTCTATGAAAAAATATGACCCAAATCCATTAGGTCCGGGGGATTTCCTCGGAATAGAGAACATGACCACCCTCACCTCTTACGGTGTATATGGTCTTGTTAGCATGCTTATATGATTATTATTAAGAACAGGGCCCATATCAATAACAGACTCATAAACTGACCTTCTTTCATCCAATTTGTTACCAAGAAGCATCTTATAATGATCAAGAAAAGCAACATTTACCTCATGAATATTTTCCATTCATGTACCCTCCTTGTCATGAATAACATATACGGTATTGTGAAGTCTTCTAGCGTTGATGGATTTATGGAACATAGCTGAATTTTTATCACCGACTATACTCCAATTCATCTTAGCCTTATGAGCGAAGGATAATATATAAGTTGAATGAACTCTTTTGTATTCAACCCCGACTTCACTTTCCTTCCGCTTAAGACCCCTATATGATGGATTTTCATGAAGAGCAATTTGACATTCTGGTAAAGCCTTAGCTGCTTGCAAGTCTTTACACTAAATATCCGAGAAACCTTCAGCATTTCGTCTTCTTAGGTCTTTCTTGATTAGCTTGAGTCTACTAACCACCTTATACATATGCTAACCTTGAATAGGCACATTCCATACAGAAGATATAATTGCTCTGAAACTTGGAGCTTCATTCCTCATCTTGAAGTATTTAAAAGATGTTTACCTTGCACTATGTGAGGGTAAACATTTATTACCATAGGGCAATGGTCAAATTGACCCTCTGGCATGAAGTGAGTAGCAAGCTGTTGGATAAGCTAACAACCAATCATCATTAATCATGACTCGATCAAGCTTACATAGCACTCTATTATCTCCCAATTTCTTGTTCTTCCATATGTAAAAACACCCTGATATGTTCATATCCTGCAAACCGCATGATGTGTATGAGAAGTGTTAATTATGTAGTATTCTAGTTCTGTTAGAATTATACTACCTCTGTATTTTTTTAGTTGCAACATTTGCTTTTTGGCACTATTCATCAACCAACTTTGTTAAGTAATCTCGCACCCTTATATAAGTGAAAACATAGTCAACTGGGGTCTTGTTAGATTCGTCTCAATTCGATGATTCCAAATATCAAATTTTTATAATTTTTACTTACACCCAATATGAGATATTAACGTTCAAATAAGTGTATCGGTAAATGTGAAAAAGCAAATGTTGCAACTAAAAAAGCGAGAGGAAGTATGTAATTTAGGTGTTTAATTCTTAGTTGTTTAGAGTTTTATTTACATTAGGATGTTAATTTGCTTTAGCCGTGTGTTTTTGTTTATCACTTAGGCGTGTGATAGGTGATAAGTTTGTTAGTGTTATTCTTGTTTATCCTTTATGCTTTACTAGTTCTAGTTGATTTAGGTTTCTTTGTAATATTTATATTGTTATTCGACCATTAATATAAAGGACGAATGATTTTGAGTTTAAGAGTTTCGAGTGCTTTGAGCATTGATTCGGTTTTGTTGAACCAACCACATAAGTTGAGATTTGTGTGCATTTTCCTAATTGAGGTTAGAGAGAGATCCTCTAGTTCTTGAGGGAACAAATAGAACCTATCCTAATTAAAGTTACAATCTTTACATTCTAAATCACATAAAGTTCGGATCTTTACACAATTAAACGTGAGTTTAGAGAAAATAATGTTGTGTTCCTAATTCTACAAGGCGCACATACTTCAGTTGGTATCAGAGATACTCTGGTAAAACGGAGCGTGGGGGCGCGTGCTACTGTATGAGAGCTGAAATAGGAGTAGGACCCTCCATAGCATCGGGTAACCATACATGAAAGGGAAATTGGGCAGATTTTACTAGTGGAAAAAACCTTATATGACACAGCAAAACTGATCCGGTTTACTCAAAACCGGATCAGTAAATCCACCAAATTATGGGCGCTAAATTTTGGGTCAATTAACTGATCCGGTTGGGTGGAAAACCGGATCAGTTTTCATTAACTGATCCGGTTCGTCCTAACCGGATCAGTTACGACCCAAAATACACGGCCCAAAATAAACGGCCCAACATCTCCTCTATCGCTTCACTTACCAGAGCCCTCTCCTCTCTCATTTCACATTACCACACCCCTCTCCTCTCACTCTCTCTCCTCAACATAACACTCCACTGCCTTTCATCTCTCACCTCTCACCCAACCATCTCTCTCCTCCCATTTAACCCTAATCGACGAAATTCATTTATCTCCTCATCCCCCTTTCATCTCTCAACTCTCGTATCTCATCCTTTCATCCTCTCTTCACGCCCTACCAAAAAACAAAGGATGCGATCTTCACCGCCATCAGCACCACCATCTCTCTCTCTTCATCTCCTCCTCTCGTCACCAACAACGCTATCAGCAAAGACCAACAACTCAGCGAGGCGATTTCAATTGATGAGATTTCGTTTCGTTTTCCTGCCATCAGTAAGTTGTTTCATTTCGTTTTTTGGTTTAGTTGCGATTTCAAATCTTTTTTTTCGTTTTTTAGGGTTTAGAATGATAGTTAGATGTGATTTCAATCCTTTTCGTTTTTTAAGGGTTTAGAATTATGCTCGATTTTTCGATTTTCATTTGTTCGATTGAAATTTCTTTGTGAAAATTGTGCCCTAGATTTGTTATGAAATTGTTCAATCTGCTTTTATTTTTAATTTTTTATGTTGATGTGTTTTTTTTGTTTAATGTTTTGGATTTATGTCAGTATACGTTTTTATTTGAATTGAGATTTAAAACATTAGTACAAAGGATTAGCTTTTGAGTTTTAATTGAGCAAGATGCGATTTTTGCTTGTTATTGTATTAATTGCAGTAATTAGCTCATGATTTTTTCGGCGTCGGTGCATTCGTAATTTCACAAGAGTATAGAATTGATTGCTTTTATTGGGTTTTTTTATTAGTTTAAATTTAATTATAGATGGGATCTGATTGAACTTTATATTAACTTTTAAGTATATATAATAATGTAGTTGGTGATGAAAATGTGAACTTTTAACTGTACTATGATAATTGTGTATGAGTTGCTTTATGGTTTGCTATTAGATCTAAGTATGTTGAATCCATTTATTTACGATTTAGTGGTAGAAGCAATGAAGAACGGAGTGATAGAATGTAGTGTGTGCTGCTCAAAATTGTTGTCTCCGACTTCCAAAACCGTGTCAAGGGCCTATGATCAACATAGGATTAAGGTTGACATATGCAGTGAGAAGTTGACAAATGCACAAGCAATTGCTTCGGTTCTGTATAAAGTGTTATATGCAGTTACAAGTGCAACTGGTCATCAGGTATTATTCTGCCTGTCTGTTTCCTTTGTATTGTAACCATTGTCCATGTCCAGTGTTTTTAATCTAGACAACGTTATTGTGTTTACCTATAATTTATTGCTTTCCTTGAAGGTGGAAGATAGATGTTAAGTTGAACCAGGAGATAAACGAGGTGTTGTGAAATATGTCGGTCGAGCCGAAAATCTAGGCCACTGGTTTTACGGGTTGGAATTCGAGTATGATGAACCCTTTGGGGAAGCATGATGAATTGTACGTGAACTTGTTCTCTAACTCTTAGTCTATCTACATGGAAACTTTCTGATTGTCCCAACAAAGCACAACACTTTCCCTTTATCTTTTTCATTGAGTAAATGAGTAGTATGCTTGTGTTGCTTTGCCATTGCATCGTCCAAGATGTTGTCGAAGTTATGACTTATTTTACAAATGCATGTAGCAAACAATTATCTTTTGTATATTTAGATTGTTTATTCTAGCTTTTCATGATGTAGAGTCAAAAGGGACACGTTACTTTGATAGTCCACCACTTCATGGTGCGATGGTTAGACCAGACAAAGTGCAGGTTTGTTCCTGATCATACTTAATAAATCCATATATATATTTCCTTTTACATCATTGGAGGGAACATGTATATTTGTATTCATCAACCATGAAAATCAAGCTGATATAATAGATAGTCATTGGAAGTTTCATGTAGTATTTACTTGATTGGTTGAGATAGACGAGACGCCTATTCCATGACTTGCGAATTCCATCTTGTGCGAGCATACTTAATATATTTTAGTATTAGGAGCAACAAGCTTCTGTATTAGATATTCTGTGAGTCAAACCCTTTTGATGTTTCTTTTATGAGCAGCGGTACTCAAGCTTTCTTCTATTATGACGCCTCGATAGTCCTATGGGATGGTTTTGCATGAGGCCTAGGAGTTACAGACCATTACAAGGTATATAACAGTTAAGGACCTCATCTTTGCAGGGGGCCCGGGTAGCGGGGGCTGTGCGGGGGGGGGCGTGCGGGGGGGCATCGGGAGATGACTATAATGGAGCTTGGATTATTAGCAGAGCGCATGAGCTTCGAGATGCAGTATGTTACTTTTCTTTGCGTCTTTAGTTGCTTCTCCATTGTCGTTATATTGCCTTTTATATGTCTGGTGTTGACCTGGGAGCTTGTTGATCGATTATCTTTTGTATGTCATTGTTATATTCTTAACCCATTTCCAGACTGTTGATATGTGTGTGCTACTCAATTTAAGGACCTCATGTTGTCTGAAGCTGGACCGTAGGAGGAATTCTATGCATTTCAAAGTAGCGACTAATAACATACTTCTCATATTGGTTAGCTTTTAGGTTTGTGCTCTACTAAGACAACTAAATTCTTCACCACCCTACATATCTAACTTATGTGTCTGCAACATTTGGTGGTTGATTTTGAGCAGTGTGTTACCCAAGGACTGATTTGATCTATGAATCAGCTATGCCTCCTTATGCTAGAGGTTTTGATGGAAAATTACAGGCACCCATAAGTTAGACGTCCCAAAAATATTTTGGTTGCTTGGCAATATATTATGTCTTTTAATCTCCATCTTGAGTTAACAGAACAAGGAATTGCGGTTCGGGTTGTTTGGTTGTTGTGCATGATTCGATGGCTGCAATTGAATATTGTTACTGCTCCAAAATTTTTTATTTGTTTCTTTGAGAACTTCGTTGCCTCTGTACTCCTCCTCAACCCTTAATCGATGGAACAAAATAATGAAATTTTCCTTTCTTGGTTGTAATTGGACTTTCATAAATAGGAAGGTATTCCTCCCCAAATGTTCAAGAGTTATTGCCGCCAGTCATCCAGAATTCTCTACCATGGATAGCAGGTTTGTCCAATTTCATTTTGTTGTGCATCATAAGCAATTGCATTATTGGATGATATTCTTTGATGATGTGTTGTTTCTTCTCTTAAAATAGCTCGGGATCTCCCATGTTTTATATGAGGTCATACAGTTGCATAGAAATGAATTTTTTTGAGAAAGTCTGTGAAATTGATAAGTATATATTTGTAAAAGCATGCAGTCAATGTTACAGGGAATCTATGCTTTGTGACAAATGGTCAAGGTCTATTTAGTTTTTAAGTTCAATTTTAAGTGTATCTTCTACTTAGGACTACAATTTTAAGTGTGAGGGGTTGATGTTCTCACAGATAAAATTTCACTGTATACACAGGTAACACCTTTACCCGGTCTCAAGTGGGATTGCATGTGCGCTTTTTTAAGGGCTTGTCTAATGAGGTCCTTGATATATCCTTTGTTTTATGAATCTTGCAGACTGACTTTATTGAAGATAGTAGCCTATGGACTTATGCTTTACTGCTGGCGATTCTGTTTCAAGATAGAGATATCATACGAGCAGATGCAACCATGAAATCCCAACTGGAAATTTGCTGAGGTTAGAAGAGCCAGCAAACAGAAATTTCGCAGCATAAGCAATGTCCAGTCTATCCTGTGCTTATGGAACTTGATGCTTGTGCAAGATTATAGTTGTTAATATCTTTATGTATCTAATTATTTATGCTTATGCTTCAATTGAGCATAATATGCTTAATAAAATGAGTATTGATATATCCTATTAATTTTGTATCAATTAATAATGAAAAAATGCATAATTTTTTTTATTTATTTTTTTGGTTTTTGGGGGTGTCAACTAATCCGATTTTGGGTGACAACCGGATCAGTTAACCAAGTTAACTGATCTGGTTTTCACCCAAAACCGGATCAGTTAGTGATAAACTGATCCGGTTTTGGACAGGATCAGTTTGTCACTAGAAATGTTGCGAGCCCACCCCATCCGGACCAAAACCGAATCGGTAAGTCCGATTTTGACCGGATCGGATGGGCTTTTTTCCACTAGTGTTTAGCAACTGCACCAGCAAATAACAATAAAGCACATAAAATACAAAATAAGGAATAAGAATGTCCGAATTTTCTACGGAAGCCAGCTATTCGGATTTGTTTGTTGCGTAACCAGAAAGATTTGCGTCAACATTATGCCAGATCCATTTGACACCAGTATCTTGCGGAGGCTCGTGACAACGCGTGTGGTGATGGATTTTGATGATTTTTAGTTATGTGAATTGCTAACATATTGAAGTTTGGTGTGACAAAATTTCATTAAATTTGAAAAAGAAACGGGTTCTCAGTAGTCGCAAATATACAACGTTAGAAAACTGGGAATTACTGCTTTAATGTTCCCATGGTTGTTTCCATGGTTCGTGATAGTTATTTGGATACTTTGGATGAACTTAAACTAGTAAAGAAGAACTACAATTAGCGCGAGAAAGACAACAATTAGCACGGGAACAAAACGAATGTCTACGTTATGTGCGTGAGTTGTTACTCGAAATCAAAGAAGATTGGAACTCTCACAAGGACAAAGCTGATTGTTCATCAAAGTTTGCATCTTTAGCTAGTAAAACTACCAAGTTCCGATCTTTGCTATTCCATGTGCTAATAAAGCTCTAAAGATGCATTGAATACAACATTATGAAGCATCTTCTATTGATTTTTGCTGTCATGATGTCGTTCTTTGTTGTACACGTCAACAAGCATCATGGATTCCACATTTTTTTCGCATATATGTATTTCTCCTTATAGATCATGGATATCGTGCGTGGATGATTGCTTGGTTACATCAAAACTTGAGGACAAGTTTTTTTTAAGGGGAGTCTGATGCGTATGAGAAGTGTTAATTATGTGGTATTCTAGTTCTGTTAGAATTCTATATAATATAGGTGTTTAATTCTTAGTTGTTTAGAGTTTGATTTACATTAGGATTTTCATTTGCTTTAGCCGTGTGTTTTTGTTTATCACTTAGGTGTGTGATAGGTGATAAGTTTGTTGGTGTTATTCTTGTTTATCCTTTATGCTTTACTAGTTCTAGTTGATTTAGGTTTCTTTATAGTTTTTGTATTGTTATTCTACCATTAATAAAAAGGACGAATGATTTTGAGTTTAAGAGTTTCGAGCATTGATTCGGTTTTGTTGAACCAACCACATAAGTTGAGATTTGTGTGCATCTCCTAATTGAGGTTAGAGAAAGATCATCTAGTTCTTGAGGGAACAAATAGAGCCTATCCTAATTAAAGTTACAATCTTTATATTCTAAATCACATAAAGTTAGGATCTTTGCACAATTAAACGTGAGTTTAGAGAAAATAATGTTGTGTTCCTAATTCTAATAGGCGCACATACATCACCATACACTTGCATACACTCTCTCAAAGGAGCTAGTTCATGCATTCTCACCACAACCCCAATCCTTTGATTAGGGGACATGATAATATTAAAATCCCCAGCAACAATCCATGGACCATTGATTTGCAAATCTATCTTTTTCAGGTCATTCCAAGCATCTTCCCTTTTTTGTATATCATTGAATGCATACAAAAAGTTATGAAGAAATGACTTTGCTCCACTCACGGGAGCAACAACACAAGTGAATCATTTGACTAGAGCGGGCCAAAATATTCACTGAAAGCTTTTAGGATTCCAAGCTATAACAACTCTCCCCCCTTTATGATAGCAAAAATTAGAGGAGAAACACCAACCAGAGAACACATTTTGGTAAAGGCATCTTATATTGGATGCCTTCACCTTAGTTTCAAGAAGGCTAACAAGACCCACCACCTGCCTGCTAAGGAAGCTTTTAACCTCCTTTTGCTTCCGTGGGCTGTTAACTCCCCTGACATTCCATATTACAATCCTACCCATGATCTGCGGGGAGGTTTTTTATGTGTTTCGGGAACCAACCTAGAATAAATTATTTTTAGGGTGTTGAAAATATTATATGGTTATTTTATTGCATAATAATTGACATGAATCGATATTTAGTAGAGGCCAACAATGGGCGAAAGTGGTTCATTATGACCGTGTTCGTACCCTCACCTCCGAACTCAATCTTTGGTTCATTTTGACCATCTATGGAGTCAGGACAGAGAAATCTACATTGGATAAGTGCCTAATTTGTCCCTACAATTTTCAATATCCAATTAGGTTTATAAGTTTTTCTCTAAAAATTTGTTGGCGACCTCAAAAAGAATTTCAATAAAACCTTAACAATGGGGTAGTCAAATACGCGCTCACACCGCGTAGGCGAAATAAAAACACTCCTACAATTTAGCGACTCCATTGGGGAGGATTTTAAAGAAATTAATTTTTTTAAAATGAGTGGGTAAAAATCGAAAAATACGATTCATACTCTTTTTATGCATTAGAATGACATTACAGTTTTGCATATGCATGGCTATTTTCAGCCATCACAAGGACAATCTACCTTGCCTCATAAGCACATTTTCTATGTGTGAGGTCACCCCCGGGGAGTTTGCGCTTTGTCCTTCCAAAAAGCTTCCTGAGCGATAGTGTTGGATCTTAATCACAAGCAAACCTACCCAACCATGTCATTGTTCTCTTGTTCCTAACTTGAGAACTAGAGTGCGTCTTACACGTGGCCACCTTTTTAAGCAAAGGTACGAAGCGTGGGATCAATCTATTAGTCATGGACCCTTTTCAGACTTAACCTAAACCTGACCAAAGTTTCAAACATATGACATTTACTTGTGATTGCAATTTTGCATGTTCTTAACTCGTCCAATTGTCATTATTATGCATTGCGTCGTACCTAAGATCGCGTCTAAAAACAAATAAAAGATCGTCAATTGGCGAAAACCTCACCTAAATCCCCAAAAAACATGTTGGGGGAGTAGTGCGCCAAGCGCATTAAGTTGCGCCTGGCGCACCATTCCCGCGCCAGACGCACGGATGTGTGCCGCGTGCAGCAATGCTGTGTGGCACGCAGTCTGTGCATCGCATGCTTTTCGTCGATTTAGTTGACCACCCCCTGATTCCTTCCCAGCACCATTTGAGCATTGAATTACCCCAATCATCACATCGATTTGAGGACCATCCAAAGATTGAAAATTGTTATGAGTCGCTGCTGGTGTTGAATTTACAAGAATTCCTCTAGTAGAGTTTCTAACAGGTTGAAACTCCTGAGCCTCTTTTTCTGGCCCCTTCTCTTGACCAGCAATGACTGTATGCACTGTTCTTAGCCTCCATTCTTGTCTAGCAACTGGCTTTTTACAATCCATCACTCCATGACCCAGCCCCTTACAACTAGTACACTGCATCAAATTCCACTTTTACAGTAATCACTTTGTTAGGTTCATTGTTAAAAGAGATTTCCTCAGGAAATTCCTGGTCTAATCGAACTTCTATCATCATTCTAGCATATTGCAAACGATCCCTCTATTGTGTAGCTCGATCTAGTTCTATAGGTTTCCCTATTTGAATAGCAATTTTGTTAATACAGGCTTCCCCCCAATACTTGAAATCCAGATATAACTGAATCCAGGTTGGTAAAGTCCTTATTGATATCCATATTATGTTCCCATGGTTTCATTATCATCAGTTTGCTGTCAAAGAACACAAGACTACCATCCATAATTTGGTCTCTTCTTTCCATTGTTAAGAATCTAACAACATAAATTCCTTTTTTCACAATCACAACCTTATCAACACCATAATTTTTCCAGATTCTCCTTTTGAATCCTTCCATAACATGTATTGGTGGATTCGCACCCACAATATAACAGTAAATTGAAGAATTCCAGAAATCAATTTCGGGTTGAATATCATCTAAATCATTTTAATCATATTTTCAGGATTAACCTCATTCACATCATTATTACCTCCACCAACATCAGGTGGCGAAAATAGAATAGGTAATGGATTTATCATACCTTCACCTCTTCCAACTCGTTCAGTGTTATGAAGGGTTTTTGACTTTTGAATCGCCTCCAACCAATCAGAAAAATTAGCTTGAAGATAGTGGTGTTGTTGCAAAGATCGAAGAGACGATCTCGGCGATAAAATCTTCTGCTGAATCGGGTCTGCAACATCCTCTATATCAAGAGCTTCTATTGCTACAACTTCATCAACATCTTTTGTGAGTTTTGCTTGAGAATCAGACGATGGGCCTCCTGGAATTACAGGTTGTGGGTTTGCCTGAGCTGCTTTCTTCACTTTAGTCTTCCTTGCCATGGCGTCTATAATGAACAGAGAGGAAGGCTGGATAGAGAATCGCGCAAAACCCATTTTCATTCGAGGAGAAACTTTGTTCTCAATTAAACACATACTTGCAAACACATAACTTTGATTGATCTTTATAAGTTTTCATTGAAAGGCTTCACAATTGCTCCTCTCGAAGGTTATTATTCTCTCAGTCCCAAGACACACCGGTATATTCCTGAGGGTCCTTGATCATGTCTTCTTATTTTTTGTATTGAAGTTACTAGCGATTTCTTTCATGATGTTGATCTTTAATAAAAAAATCGTTTTTTTGTACATTCTATCCTCTATTCTATCTTTCTTATTTTTTTTTATATATTTTCTATGATTGTCCTGCTTATGCTTTCATCACCAACATGTTATTATTACTAATCAAGACCTAAGAAATTATTCTAATATTCATCAAATAATTTGGACAACCTACTAGGAACCCAGTAATTCTAATTGCTTAATAACGTATCACTAAAAAATAGTCTTTTTATGTATTTAATAAACCAATATAGGCTAATATTTTTAGGGTGTTTGAAAATATTATTTGGTTGTTCTTTGGTATAAACGTTGCTATGAATCGTGCGTGTTAAGGAGAGGCCAGCAATGGGCGAACATGGTTCATGACTGTGTTCGTACCCTCACCCCCCGAACTCAATCTATGGTTCATTAACCATTAATGGACTCATGACGGGAAATCTACATTGGATAAGTTCCTAAGTTATCCCTATGATTTCCCAATATCCAATTAGGTTTATGAGTCTTCCTTTAAAGACTTTTTGGCGACTTCTCTCTATTTCAAAACGCTTTTCAATAAAACATTTACAATGAGGTAGTCAAATACGCGCTCATCACGCGTTGGTGAATAAAAACATGCCTACACTTAGTCATAAGCAAACCTACCCAACCATTTCATTGTTATCTTGTTCTCGACTTGAGAGCCGGAGTGCGTCTTACACGTGACAACCTTTTTAAGCAAAGGTACGAAGGCGAGATCCATCTCTTAGTCATGGACCCTTTTCGACCCTTAACCTAAACCGAAGCATAGTTGAAAAGTAGAAGCTGGACTTTAGGTTGAAAACTTTTGCGTCTATGTTATATGACTGTAGACACATAATCGTGTCTCCCCTTTTAAGAGGATCCAATGATGAAACATACCGCAGTCTTAATTGGTCCGACCCAACGGAAGAGCAATCCGAAGAGCCAACCCAAGATCAAATTAAATTGTGTTTTGAAATATTATTCTAAAGCCCAAATTAATTATTCATGATAATTAGTTGTATTTTAAGACCATAGAATATTTTAAGTCCGGTTAAAGTATTTTAAAAGCCCAATTATTTATTTATTATTTTTAATAAATATTTTTAATATTTTTAATAAATACTTTTAATAAATATCAGAATTTTATTCCGTAAAATCCAATCTCCGGATTTTAAGGATAAAAAAGTATATCTTCTAAAAACGCGTTTAAGGAAAAAGGTTGGCAAATGAGCTATACGCAGGCGGTGCGCCTAGCGCGCCACGTGCGCCTAGCGCATTGGCCAAGCTATGTCATGCGCGCCAATCCGCGCCTGACACGTGGATTTGTGACTCACACTTCTGCGCCTAGCGCACCTCTCTGTGTGAGCTGTATTTTTTCTTTTCTATCTTATTAAATACGCGTACCACGTGTACGTGTTTGGCCAGGCTGCCGCATCATGCACACCAATGTGCGCGACACGTAGACGTGCGCTTTACATGTAAGCTGCGCCGGCGCGCGAGTGGGCGCGTGAGGCGCACGTTCCTTTTCCAATAAATACATGTGAATTCCCGAATCACGGACGGCTTCTCATTTAATTATTTTACGAACACAAAAAACTTCCGAATACTTAGGAAATATACTTCGAACCTCTAAACACTCAAATACTCTCAATACATCGATTCCTTTTCCAAATCTTGATCATACTGAGTTCTTGGTTCCACGATTGCTCCCCCTGAAGGTCGTTATGCGCTTCGACCTAAGCCGCATAGGTATAATTCATGAGGATCCTTGAATAATTCAATTATATTTATTGCCTGGAAGTTACTAATAGTTTCTTGTCATAATGTAGATATTTATTTGATAATCGTGATTATTGTATATTCTAATCCCTTTTATTATTCTTTTTGTATATAAAATTCATATTGTTCTACTTGTTTCGCATGATTTTTATCATCCACATGTTATTATTGCTAAACAAGACCTAAAGAATTGTTCTAACTAATTCAGATAATTTGGACAACCTGCTAGGTACCTTGTAATATTAATTGCATAATAACTTATCACTAAAAAATAGTCTTTTATGTGTTTCCTTAACCAACTTAGACTGAATATTTTTAGGGCGTATAAAATATTATCTGATTATTCTTTGGCATAAAATTTGTTGTGAATCGATATTTAGTCGAGGCCAGCAATGGGCAACATGGTTCCTGACTGTGTTCTACCCTCACCCCCAAACTTAATCTTTGGTTCATTTTGACCATCTATGGAGTCTAGACGGGGAAATCTACATTGGATAAAGTCCCTAAGATGTCCCTACAATTTTCAATATCCAATTAGGTTTATGAGTCTTCCTTTAGAGACTTGTTATGGGGTAGTCAAACCTAATACGCGCTCATCCCGCGTAGGCGAAATAAAAACACGCCTACGATTTGGCGACTCCACTGGGGAGGATTTTAAAAAAAATATTTTTTTAAAATGAGTGGGTGAAACTTGAAAACTACGCTTCATTCTGTTTTTATGCCTTTGAATAATCTACTGTTTTGCATATGCATGGCTGTTGTTCAGCCACTATAAGGACAATCTACCTTGCCTCATTAGCACATGTTCTATGTGTGAGGTCACCCCCGGGGGGTTTGCGCTTTGTCCTTCCAAAAACCTTCCTCAGTGATAGTGTTGGATCTTAGTTATAAGCAAACCTACCCAACCATGGCATTGTTCTCTTGTTCCTGACTTGAGAACTGGAGCGCGTCTTACACATGGCCACCTTTTTAAGCAAAGGTACGAAGCGTGTGATCAATCTCTTAGTCATGGACCCTTTTCAGCCTTAACCTAAACCTGACCATAGTTGAACATAGAACTGGACTTTAGGTTGGAATTTTTGCATCCATGTTATATGACATTTTCCTGTGATTACAATTTCTGCTTGCTATTATTTTGTCAAAAACCGTTGTTATTCGTTGCGTCTAAAATCGCGTCTAAATAACAAACAAAAAATCGTCAATTAACTAAACGTCGCCTAAATCCCCGAAAAACATGTCGGGGGAGTAGTGCGCCAAGCACATTAAATTGCGCCTGGCGCACCACTCCCACGCCAGGACACACGGTTGTGCACCGCGCTGCGCGCGGCACGCGATCTTTGCATCACATGCTTTTCTTTGATTTAGTAGTCGTGGTGGTTGATTCTATGTTCGATCCGTCTACATTCGCGTCAAAGCATGTCATTCTAGGGGTCTTACCTGATTAAAAAAAAAAGGGGTCATTCTTTTCATGCAAGGTCAAGTCTGTCCTAAAAAAAAGTGCATCTAGACAAAATGGTCATGTTAGAGTTTGAATCATCATGCATGTCTACCTTCTGCCTTGCTGTTCAACAAATCTTCCCTATCATTATTACCTAACCATATTCAACAATTTCAAAAACTTACATTTTTCAAAATCAATCCTACACCCTCTTTTATTCTACCTTTTTCGAAAGGCTAATTTGCCAAAAAAAAACCTTTTACGAGTTTATTTTTGCAAAAAAAACCTTATAAAGCATTTTTTGCGAACACAAACCAAAATCAAAATTATTTTGCCAAAACAAACCAAAATCAAAATTATTTTTGCAAGATTAAACCTAGCCACTACTACCAGCAGTCCCCCAACCCTCCCTCCACCCCCTCAGGCGGCAGCCCCATCCCCCCTTCGCCCCTACTCTATCTCCTCTCCATTCTTCCTTCCCTCACCCCTCCCCCCCTCTCCTCTCCCTTCGTCCATCCCCACCCCAACCGCTGCGCCCACCCGAGAAATCCCCCTCCCTCCACCTTCTCGGGCGGCGGCCCTCCCCCCCTCTCCTCTCCCCTTCATCCATCCCCCCCCATCGCTGCGCCACCCGAACCCCCCCTCCTGACCCCCTCCCCCAGCCCCCAACCCCATTTTCGTTATCTCTTTCGCTCTCTCTCATATCTTTATGCTTTAGGGCGCCGAAAAAACCTTGGGTGGGTGGGGGGGAGGCGTGGGGGAGGGGGTTGCGGAGGGGGGGAATGGACGAAGGGAGAGGGGGGAGGGGAGGGAAGAAGGGAGAGGAGAGAGGGTAGGGGCGAAGAGGGGTGGGGGCCGCCGCTGCGAGGGTGGAGGAGGGGAAGGCTGCTGGTGAGGGGTGGGGTGGGGTGCAGGTGGTGGGGACTGGGGTAGGGGTGAAGTGGGGGCTGTAGGGGTGGGTGGGTGCTAGCGGTAGGTGGTGGTAGTGGTGGCTAGGTGGTGTTCAACGCCGAAATTGAGATGGTCAACGCCGGAAAATGGTCTTAGGTTTCATTTCGTAAAATAATTTTGATTTTGGTTTGTTTTCGCAAAAATGCTTTATAAGGTTTTTTTCGCAAAAATTAACTTGTAAAAGGTTTTTTTGGCAAATTTTCCTTTTCGAAAACATTTACTAATCATCATCATACCACCTATTCAATAAAAACATATTTTTCAAAATTAATCCATCATCTTTTCCTAACAAAAGATAAAAACAAGGGGTTCGTTTCAAAATGAATTTCAAAAAATTCTAAGCCCATTCCACCTACCTTCAATTCAATCCCATCAACCAAATCCAATCCACTTGCATTCATTCTAGGCCCATATGCATTAAAGTCATTTTTGCATTCATATTAGGTCCATCTAAATTTGAGTTCATGCCTTCATATTAGGCCCACTAGCATTAGAGTCCATCTAAGGCACATATAAGTCTAGTTCAAGTCAAATCTAGGCCCATTTGCATCTTTATATGAACTCTAGTCTATGTCAAGCCCAGTCCAAGTCTAATCCCAGTCCATTCCAATCTAAGTACAGATCTAGTCCATTTTCGATGTCAAGCCCATGTGCATTTCCAAGTCTAACTTCAAACCAATATAGGACTGAGTCCAAAATTTGGTCCATATAAGGCCTAACTCATTTCCTAAGTCTATTCTAGTCCATTTCCAAACCCGTATAGGACGAAATCCAAACCATTAAGTTTAGCGAAACTAGCATCCTTTAAAGACCATAATGGCACCCATTGACCTAACGAAGCTAGTCATCCTTAAGACCATAACGACACCCTTTGACCTAGCGAAGCTAATCATCCTTAAGACCATAATGGCGCCCTTTAGACCTAGCGAAGCTAGTCACCCCTAAGGCCATAAAGGCACCCTCCAAGTTTAGCGAAGCTACTCCTACCTTACATCTATAGCAGTCCAAATTCTCGAGTCTAGCGAAGCTAGTCTCCCCTAAGTCTATAATGGCCCGAAACCTTTAAATCTAGCGAAGCTAGTCCATCTTAGAAAAATCATCGAGTCTGGCGAAGCCAATTCCCCTAGGTCTAGCGAAGCTAGCATAGGAAATCTTTTTGAGTCTAGTCTACCTGTAAGTTCAAAGTCTAGTCTAGTCTGCTTGCATAGTCCAGTCCAGCCCACATTTGCATATGCATATAGTTTGGCCCATGTCGCCATCATAACCATAATCATACCCATTTCTAATCATTTCCCATTTTCATTTTCATCCTCATTTTGGAAACATCATTTCTTAAAATTTACGAGGTCCATTTGATTTCTATTCAGAACAGGTCGTGAGATTATAACCTGGGAACGCACGACAGAGAGGATACAAGGCCAACCTACTCCCTGACTCGTCAAACGAGTTCTCACCTTTTCAAACGCGTCTTTCGAAACTTCTGAATCATCTGAATCATCATCCGAGATGGGAGACACTTCTGAACAACTCAATGCAATCATGGCTCAGCTTCAACTGATGAACTCTCGTCTTGAGGTACAAGATAAAGAGATCAAAGTACTGAGAGAAAAGCTGATAACTGAGGAAGAAGAGCATGATGACACTCCACCACCACCACCTCCTATCAAGACCGAGACAGAATTGAGGTTTGAAAAACTCGAGCAATTGATCCGGTCGATTCTGGCTCGAGGGTCGAGGCTCATGGCCATGACATCATTGATCTTGGAGCGAGGAAAAAATTCCCTAAAAAGGTAGCATTGGGTGACCTCCCAAAATTCAAGGGGGTCGAAGACCCAGATGATTTTCTCCATCTCTATGGCTCTCAAGGGCATGAGCAAGGACATGTTTGCTTATATTTTTCCCTTGACCTTGGATGTACATCCATCTAAGTGGTTCAAGTCTCTGAATAAGGTCAAACTGAATGACAGGGACTATATCAGAGAAGAGTTCCACAAACATTACATATACAATACTCAGCTTCCCATTGGCCTTCGTGAGTTGGAGTTAACTAAACGGAATTCCAACGAAGATTTCGTCACCTTCCTTAATAGATGGAGGGAAAAAGCTGCACAAATGACTAACATACCATCTCAACAGGATCAAGTCCGATTGGTGATCCGTAACCTGCAACCCAAGTATGGGGATCATATTAAATTCCAACCTATAGAGTCTTTCACGAAGCTCTATAAGGTAGGTCTGCTGATTAAAGAAGTGGTACAAGCCAACAAAAACAAGGGTTCCAACAACAACAACTCTTTCAAGAAGAGTAATAACAACCCTGGTAGCTCTAAAAGAACCGACGTAAATGCCCTAACTACTGAAAAGAGAGGTTATCAAGGGCCTCAAAGAACATTCACTCCATTGGACATGACTCTAGAAGAAGCCTTCACTAGGCTTCATGCAAAAGGAGCACTTCAACCTCTTGGCCCTCCTCCAGGACCACCGCTCCCGAGAAAAGATCCGATGTAAATGGAATCCTAATGCCTACCTGCAAGTACCATCAAAGAAACGGGCATATGACATCACAGTGTTGGACTTTGAAGCATGCTCTACATGATATGGTTGAAGACGGTAGATTGCCAATTCCACCTGTAGCAAAGGTCAGCAATAGCGGCAACCCCTTGGGCAGTGCCTAAATAATGCCGGGGCATGGTCATTTAACGCTAGTTTTCTAGTCTGAGAGTCTCTCCCCTAGCTCCATCATTTCCTTTCCTGTTGAGTCTATGTCATTTAGGTTTTTTATTTCTAATAAGCCTTGTTCTATTTATTTCTAATTAATAAAATAATTGCATTTTCATTTTCATTTTCATTGGCCTTTCATCTATTTATGCTTCTAATTCAATGATGAAACTTAAATCACCTAATGAACTTGACTAATAATGATAAAAAGAGATCTAAAATAAAAAAATTAAAAATAAAAATGAGAAAAAGGGCATACTTTGGATTAGGAGTTTATCCCCTCTTTCCTCCATCATCCATAAACCATCATCCTCATTAGCCAGATAACCTTTCAAAACAATGCTCCACAAATAACCTTCAAGCCTTCCAATACCCTAAACCAAACTTGTGTGCAAGCCCTACAACATAAAAAAATCATCAGGGCCAACAAAAAAAAAAATCAAAGTGCGAGAAAAAAGCAAAATAAAACGCACAGGAAAAAATGCAGAAAAAGAAAAAGCCAAAGGCAAAGAAATAAAAAGTCAAGCTAGGGGGCTTGCACACAAGTTCTACCCGTCATTCAAATTCTTCAATCCATCAAAACCATAGCCATATACTCCAAAATCCTTCAAACCTATATCAATGACCCCTACCTTAGCCCATCCAATTAAACCTTCATCAAACCTAAAGCATTTAACCTTTCAACCTTTCATCAACCCTAACTCCTTTTTTCAAGGTATATCCAAGCCCGCTAGGTTAAAAACCCGAAAGGGCGGCCTAGGCAAAAGTTAGGGCACAAAAAAAATGATAAATAATAAAATAAATTAGATCCAGAACTACGAATGGTCTCATTCCGCAAGGATACGTAGGAATCCTCATCTCGAGGTCCGACCGCTAAAATAAAAAAAAATAGTCATGGTTTAATGATTTGACTTTCTAGAATTCAGGAGCATATTCTTTCTAGATCCCGACACAGACTTGAGTCTGAACCTAGCCTCGTTAAAGCCTTTTCCCACCTATATTTATATGAATCATAATTTTTTTTTTCAATCCAAGCTCTCCTTATCCCTGAAGGACTCTCCGACAATTCCATGGTTTCTGGCGATATTTGACTTTGCCTGTATCAACTTCCCAATGAAGAATCCCCAATGACAATTTTCAACGCTCAAGACAGATCAGCTACATTTCAATCAAGGCTCAAGGTGCCTAATTCAAGGCAAGCTCACCCAAAGTGGGGGCTTCCTATATATGTGGTGGTTCCTCCAAATTAAACTCCCGAAGATTTGTAATTTGTGAATGTCGTTTACAGACCCCGATTATTTACTAAAAATAATTTTCGAAAATCATTCTATTCATATATGATCATTCCATCTTTCTACATATCTAGATCTCCTAGCCTTGCATACCTCTAACCTTACATTGCATTTCATACATCCTTGTCTTGCATAACCCTGACCTTGCATGATGTGTCATCTTCCTTAGCTTTGCATAACCTTAATCCTTGTATAGCGTCTCATGCTTCCTTAGAGAGTCTAAGTTTGCATTATTTGCATCATTGTGTGCTTTATATGAGTTGTTTGCACCTATCTGCTAACATAATTCTCCTGCAGGTAATCAAATTGCTTGTAGTTATTGTCCTGCATACTAACTTTGTTTTGCAGAGACCGACGTATATAGATCAGTTCTAAACTGCATGACGTTTAGAATCGTTTTCCGTCCCGACACCGTATACTTTGACTTTCGGTTTCCCGAACCTCAGTCAAAGTGGAGGCTTCTGTAGACACATAATCGTGTCTCCCCATTTAAGGATCTAATGATGAAACATATCGCGGTCTTAATTGGTCCGACCCAACGGAAGAGCAATCCAAAGAGCATACCCAAAATCAAATTAAATTGTGTTTTGAAATATTATTCTAAAGCCCAAATTAATTATTCATGATAATTAGTTGTATTTTAAGCCCACAAAATATTTTAAGTTCATTTAAAGTATTTTAAAAGCCCAAGTATTTATTTTTTAATTTTAATAAATATTTTTATTATTTTTAATAAATACTTTTAATAAATATCAGATTTTAATTCCGTAAAATTCAATCTTCGGATTTTAAGGATAAAAAAATATATCTTCTAAAACGCGCTAAAGGAAAAAAGGCTGGCAAATGAGCTGGACGCAGGCGGTGCTTCTAGAGCGCCATGTGCACCCAGCGCATTGACCAAGCTGTGTCAGGCGCGCCAATCCGCGCCTGAGACGTGGATTTGTGACTCACACAGAATCCTGCGCCTAGCACACCTCTCTGTGTGAGTCGTATCTTTTTCTTTTCTATCTTTTTAAATACGCGTACCACTTGTACGTGTTTGACTGGGCTGGCCGCGTCAGACACACCAATGTGCGCCTGACACGTAGACGCGCGCTTAACACGTAAGCCTGCACCAAGCGCAGGTGGGCGCGTGAGGCGCACGTTCCTTTTTCCTATAAATACCTGTGGTTTCCTGAATCACGGACGGCTTTTCAATTTATTATTTTACAAACACAAAAAACTTCCGAATACTTAGGTAATATACTTCGAAACTCTAAACACTCAAATACTTTCAATACATCGATTCCTTTTCCAATTCATGATCCTACCGCGTTCTTGGTTCCACGATTGCCCCGCCTGAAGGTCGCTGCGCTCTTCGACCTAAGCCGCATTGGTATAATTCCTGAGGATCCTTGAATAATACAATTATATTTATTGCATGGAAGTTTCTAACAGTTTCTTGTCATAATGTAGATATTTAATTGATAATCGTGATTATTAAATATTCTAATCCCTTCTGTTATTCTTTTTGTATATAATTTTCATATTGTTCTACTTGTCCTGCATGGTTTTTATCACCCACATGTTATTTTTGCTAAACAAGACCTAAAGAATTGTTCTAACTAATTCAGATAATTTGGACAACCTGCTAGGTAACTTGTAATATTGATTGCATAATAACTTATCACTAAAAAATAGTCTTTTATGTGTTTCCTGAACCAACTTAGACTAAATATTTTTAGGGTGTATAAAATATTATATGATTATTCTTTGGCATAAAATTTGTTGTGAATCGATATTTAGTAGAGGCCAAAAATGGGCAACATGGTTCCTGACTGTGTTGTACCCTCACCCCCGAACTTAATCTTTGGTTCATTTTGACCATCTATGGAGTCTTGACAGGGAAATCTACATTGGATAAAGTCCCTAAGATGTTCCTACAGTTTTCAATATCCAATTACGTTTATGAGTCTTCCTTTAAAGACTTGTTGACGACTTCAGAATAATTTTCAATAAAACCTTTACAATGGGGTAGTCAAATCTAATACGCACTCATCCCGCGTAGGCGAAATAAAAACACGCCTACAATGACTTTTGCTTGTGATTGCGATTTTTGCCTTTTATTAGTTTGTCAAAACGTTGATGTGTATTGCACCTAAAATCGCGTCTCAAAACATCGTCAAATTGACCAAACTTTTGAAAATTGGCAAATTCCATGCCGGGGGCAGTGCGCCAAACGCAAGGCGGTGCGCCTGGCGAACGACTTTGCGCCTGGCGCACAGCCTTGCGTCGAGCGCAACACTGTTGCGTAGCGTGCAACCTTTGTGTCTCATGCTATTGTCAATTTGGCTATCCTTTAAGTCAATAGTCTCTCATTAAGTCCGTCATAATGTATTTTGTCGATTTAGTTTTCGTAATGGGCAATTCTGTGTTTTTTCCATCTGCATTCATGTAGAGTCATGATCGTTCTTGGAGTCATTTTGTTTAAAACGCATCTCACCTAATTCAAACATAAAAATCAGTCTTTTCATACATATCATCTAAGGTTGAGTCAATCCTAAAAAGTGCGTCTAGAAAAGTTATCATAGTAGAGTTAGAGTCGTCATACATGTCTACCTTGTTCCGTCTCATCCTATTTCTAACAAATCTTCCCTATCAATCCTACTCTATAATATCCCATCTCTTTCAAAAACATATCCTTTTTCAAAATCAATCCTACACCCTCTTCCATTCTATCTTTTTTTCGTAAACATTTACTAATCATCATTATACCAGCTATTAAAAAAAATCTTTTCAAAATTCATCCATCATCTTTTCCCAATAAAAGATTAAAAACAAGGGTCCCTTTTAAAAACGTATTTCGAAAATTATAAGCCTAGTCCAAATGCCTCTAATCTAATCCAATCAACCCAATCTTGCATTCATCCTAGGTCCATCAAAATTTGAGTCCATACATTCATATTAGGCCCACTTGCATTATAATCCATCTTAGGCTCAATCAAAGTCTCATCCCAGTCATTCCAATCTAAGTCTAATCCTAATCCAATAAAAAACTTAGGTACATTTAGGCCCAATTCATACCCTAGATCTAGTTTGCATCTTCATGTAATCCCTAGTCAAGTCTTAGGACTATAAAAGACCAATTCATAGCCTAGGTCTAGTTTGCATCTCTATGTAAGCCCTAGTCAAGTCTTAGGACTATAAAGGCCCAATTCATACCCTAGGTCTAGTTTGCATCTTCATCTATGCCCTAGTCATGTCTTGGGACTATAAAAGCCCAATTCAAGAACTAGGAATGGTCTAATTCCGAAAGAATATATAGGAATCCTCATCTCGAGGTCCCGCCGCTTAATCTAGGTTTCATGATTTGACTTTCAAGAATTTAGAAGTATGCTCTTTCTAGATCTCGACATAGACTCGAGCTCGAACCTAGCCACGTCAAAGCCTTTTCCCACCTACATTTATTTGAGTCACAAATTTAAACTTTTTATTTTTTTCAATCCAAACTCTCCTTGTCCCTGAAGGCTTCTCCGATAATTCTATGATCTTTGGCGATATTTGACTTTGTTTGTATTAACTCCCCAAAGGATAATCCCCAGTGAAGAACTCTGAACGCTTACCAATCTAGGCACATATTGCCTAATTCAAGACAAGCTTACCCAAAGGAGGGCTTCCTATATATGTGGCGGTTCCTCCAAATTAAACTCCTGAAGAGTTGTAATCTACGGATCTCACTTGTGGACTCCGATTCATTACCAAAAGAGTTTTTGAAAATCATTCTATTTCTCTACCTATTCAGACTTCCTAATCTTGCATAACCCTGACCTTGCATTACATTTCATCTTTCCTAGCCTTGCATGACGTTTCATCTCCCTTAGCTTTGCATAACCTTAATCCTTGCATAGCGTCTTATGCATCCTTAGAGAGTCTAAGTTTGCATTATTTCATCATTATGTGCATTATTATCTGAGTTGTTTGCACCGATATGTTAACATCTTCTCCTGCAGGTAATCAGATTACTTGTTGTTATCGTCTATCAGACTAACTTTGTTTTGCAGAAACCAGCGATATATAAATCAGTTCTAAACTACACAGCGTTTAGAATCATTCTCCGTCTCGACACCGTATACTTTGACTATCGGTTTCCCGAACGTTGATCAAAGTGGGGGCATCTGTAAACACAATTATTGTGTCTCCCCATTGAGTACCCAATTATGAAACATACTGTCGTCCAAATTGGTCCGGTCCGAAGGAAGAGCAATCGAACAAGCCAAGCCCAAAAGCATTTCAAATATATAAAGTCTATTTATTGGTTTAAAACAATCCAAGCCACATTTTAATGGCCCAATTAATTATTCCTAATAATTAATTGCATTTTTAATATTTTAATATTAATTATTCTATTTTGAAAATCAGATTTTTATTCCTAAAGTTAGTTGATTTTGGATTTCAAAGGATAGGTTTTATCAAAGGATAAAAAAAATCTTAAAAAAAAAAAAACCGGCCAGAAAGCAAGTGCGCGTGACGCAAACTATACGTCTGGCGCAAGTTGTGCGTCTGGCTCCCAGCTGTGCGTGTGGCACAAAGCGTGCGTCTGGCGCACAGGTTGTTCGTCACGTGCAAAGCTGTGGGTCTGAAGCACAGGTTGTGCGCCCGTTGCACTATTTTATTTTATCCTTTGTGTTGACACATAATCATGTCTCCCCATTTAAGGGTCCAATGATGATATATACCGCGCTCTTAGTTGGCATGGCCCAATGGAGGAGCAGTTCGAATAACCAGGTAATATGTGTTTTAAAATAATATTATAAAAGCCCAATTAATCATTCATGATGATTAATTGTAAGTTCAACCCGTGAAATGTTTTTTTAAAGTCCATTTTAAAAGCCCAACTGAATATTTATTATTTTCATAAATATTTTTCTAATATTTATTGTTTTGATAAATATTTTCTTAATATTTGATGTTTTGATAAATATTTTCCTAAAAGCTTTTATTATTATCTTTTACCCATAAATAAGATTTTTAACCCGGAAAATTCGATCTCCTGATTTTTAGGGATAAAAAAGGCATCTTGAAAGCACGCGTAACATAAAAAAGGAATATTCTGGAATATTCCCGAATTTGCGCACGACGCGGCGGCAGCGCTAAGCGCCACGTGCGTCCAACACATTGGCCATATCACGTCAGTCACTCCAATGAGTGCCTGACACGTGGACTTGTGACTCACACAGAGTCCTGCGCCTAGCGCAAGTCTTGTGTGAGACGCAAATTAAAATTTTATCTTTTAAAAAACGCGTTTCCACGTGCAACGTTTTAATTGAACGGACCACGTCAAGCAGGCCAACCTGCACCTGGCGCAGGTCTTGCGTGGAGCGCACGCTTTGTTTTGCCTATAAATACGGGCCGATTTTCCGAATCAAAGACGACTTTGAATTATTATTTTTACGCATGCAAATACTCTTAAACACTCTGAAACATACTTCGAATACGAAACGTTCAAACACTTTTAATCTTCCACATTAATTCTTGTTCCTGATTCTACTATATTCCTGGTTCCAAGATTGCTTCGACTGAAGGTCACTACGCTCTTCGATCTAAACCGCATAGGTATAATCCTGAGGGCTCTTGAATAATCCTATTTATTTTATTGAAGTTAAAGACTTTCTTTTTTGTCATGATGTAGATTCTTAATTAATAACCGTGGTTCTTTTGTAAATTCTAACCTCTTTTCTTATATTTTTTGTATATAATGTTCATATTATTATGATTGTCTTGCATGCCTTTTTATCACCCATGTGTTATGATGCTAAACAAGACCTAAAGAACTGTTCTAATTAATTCAGATAATTTGGACAACCTGCTAAGAACCTTGTAAAATGATTGTATAATAACTGATCACTAAATAATTACTCTTTTGTGTGTTTCCTGAACCCATCTAGAGTAATTATTTTAGGGTGCTTTAAAAAGTTGTTTGATTATTCTATTGCATAAAATCTGCTGTGAATTGTTATTTAGTAGAGGTCAGCAATGGGCAATATAGTTCATGACTATATTGTACCCTCACCCCCAAACTCAACTTTTTGGTTCCTGACCATCTATGGAGTCATGACGGTGAACTCTATATTGGATAAGTCCCTAAGATGTCCCTACCGTTTCAATATCCAATTAGGTTTATGATTCTTCCTCTAAAGAATTGTTGACGACTTCAAAACATATTTTTAATAAAACCTTAACAATGGGGTAGTCAAATAAACGCGCTCACACCGCGTGTAGGCATTAAAGGAATGAAAAATCCACGCCTACAATTTGGCGACTCTGCTGGGGAGGATTTTAAAAAAAATTTAATTTTTTTAAATGAGTTGGGTAGGTTTGCTTATTTTTATGCCTTAGAATAATATACTGTTTTGCATGTGCATGGCTATTGTTCAGCCACCATATGGAAAATCTACCTTGCCTCATTATCACATGTTCTATGTGTGAGGTTGTAACCCCGGGGGGTTTGCGCTTTGTCCTTCCAAAAAGCTTCCTGAGCGATAGTGATGGATCTTAGTCATAAGCAAACCTACCCAACTATGGCATTGTTCTCTTGTTCCTGACTTGAGACAGGAGTGCGTCTTACACGTGGCCACCTCTTTAAGCAGGGGTACGAAGCGTGGGATCAATCTCTTAGTCATAGACCCGTTTCAGCCTTAACCTAAACCTGACCAATATTTGAATGTAGAACTGGACTTTAGGTTGAGAACTTCTGCATCCATGTTATTTGACATTTGTGTGTGATTGCAATTTTTGCCAGATCATATTTTATTAACATGTTGATATGTGTTGCGCCTAAAACTAATACACTTCGCGTCTGAAAACTGTCGTTGTTTTCGCCCGAACATTTGTCAAATTACCAATATGCATGCCACAGAGTATTGCACCAAACGCAATAAATTGCGCCTGGCGCAACACTCCTGCGCCAGACGCAAAGCCCGCGAGCCGCGCACATATGTTGCGTGACAAGCAGTCTTTTCGTCCCATGCAAATTGGTCTTCTGACCATTGATCGCGTCAACAATTTGCGTCAATTAGTGCGTCCTAAATTTCGTGCGTCCTAAACTGTTGTTATAATTAGTGCGTCAGTCTTCGTGTCTTGACATTATACAAGATTTATCAAAACATCGTCTAAACCGTCACGAACATGAGGGTGGGTTCGAGACGCTAGACGCATGAGGATGCGCCTGACGCTGCTGGCCCGCGCCAAACGAACCCTTTGCGCCACACGCAAAATCGCTACGTGGCGTATTGTTGTGCATTTCTCGTTTTCCGTCACTTTAGGCAATGTGGTGATCAATTCCCTATAATACTTCGTGCATTTGAGTCATTGTCTATTCAGAACATCTCGTGTTTAACTTCACCTAAAAAATTGAGAGTCTTTGTTTTCTTTTCGAATTCCATCATCATTAGGTCTCACCTAGGTGCACGATCATATTTTTTTTTTTTGGAGAAAGTCAGATATTTCTATCCTCCCAATAACTTTTCCATCTTAAATTTTTTAATTTTTTTTTAAAAAACATTTTTTCCAAAACTGCATTTTGATTGGTTACAAACTCTTGCCAATATATCATTATCCATTTTCCTTCACAAAATAAAATCCATAACGGCCAATATATCATTATCCATTTTCCTCCACAAAATAAAATCCATAACGTCCACTATGTCATTATCCATTTTCCTCCACAAAATAAATTCATCATTATCCATAAATTCATATATCATCAAATTCATATATCATCCACAAAATAGATTTCCTTCCATAAATTTCCTCTCCTTTTGGCAGGAGTTTTGAACAAATTAAAATGATATTTTCGAAAATGTTTTCATTCCTCACCCTATCCATTTCTGGAGTGCGTCCTAAGTCAATGTGTCCTTGGCAAACAGGGTAATTGAGAAAACAGTCTCGATAGGTCGTCCGCGTGCGCGAAAGGCTAGATCTGTTCCACCGGCTAAAGAACGATCAACCGTTGAAGCAACAATGGGTGACGAAAAGGTTACTGAATTGACTAATATCATCGAACGAATGGCTAAGAACTTGGAGGAGGTCACTCTCCGTCTGCACCAAGTCGAAAGTGGTGAAAATGCTGTATTCGCCAAACAAATGGAAAATGCTGTTCAAAAAGTCACCAATAAGGAGTCCTACTTTGATTTGGATGAGAACATCAAATTCAAGGGAAGGCTACTTGAAAAATTTTCCACGAGTGACTTTCCTAGGTTCAAGCCTACTGATAATCCCAAGTATCACTTGAGGAACTTCAAGGCCACTATGATCATTAAGTCTGTGGACCCTGAACTTTATCCAACGGTGTTCCCGATGACGTTGGACCCTGCCTGTCAAAACTGGTTCTACTCCCTGGACCCCAAACATGTTGAAACATGGGGTGACATTACTAGAGAGTTCATGAAGCAATATGAACATAACACTGTAATCCAAACCTCACTAAGGGAATTGGAAGTGTTGAAGCAAGATAACAATGAAGGCTTTACCACCTACCTTAATAGGTGGAGGGAAAAGTCTGCTTACATGGTCTCCAGACCTGCTGACAAGGACCTCGTCCGCATCATTGTTAACAACTTGTTACCCAAGTACGAAACTCATCTAAAATACTTGGGTATCGATAATTTCACCAAGTTATACGATATAGGTGTGCAAATTGAAGATGACTTGTTGAAAAATGCCCAAAATGACAACAATCGTTATAAGGGCAATAATAACAACAAGAAGAATGATTACGCATCCACTTCTAAAGGTGGAGAGATGAACCTTCTCGAGGCACCCCAAAGATCCTTCCAGAGGAATATGAAAAGGACATTCACTCCAATAGGCATGTCGTATGCCACCGCTTTCGATCGCCTTAACTCAAAAGGCGCTCTATTTCCAATTGGACCGACTCCCGATCCGGAAGACAGTAAGAAAAGAGCAACTTGGGAAAAGGATTCTTACTGCAAATACCATAGAGGGAATGGTCACAAAACGGAGAACTGCTACGCACTGAAGCATGCTATTCAAGACATGATTGATGAAGATAAACTTCCCATTCCTCATGCAGGGAAGAAGCCTAACAATCAAGATAGACCATTAAACAAAGTTCTGGCTATCTCTGAGGATCAATACTGCTATGATCCACTTCTCTTAATCGCACCAATAGGGGATCCTGTCCCCGCTATCATTATTGCTAGCACCTCACCAGATATCAATGGTATCTGGGATAATGATGAAGAAAACGAGTATGTCACAGAAGAAAGTGACTATATACGGGGAACATGTATCTCTCCACCTCTAGGACTATATGACGATGATGAAGTCATTAGTCCTGAAACCGATCGCTTTACTTTAGCAATGGATTGGTACAAAAGTGATGAGGAGGCAGTACGGGTACTTACTCTAACTAGAAGGCTAACTCAGCCTGTTCAGGATAACCCTCCCACATCGTCTGCATCTCCTGAAGGGGTTCTTCCCAAAGAGAACTCTCTCATTCAACAGCTCATGAAAACAAAAGCTGATGTTAACATCTGGCAATTAATAGCTTCCTCTCATGGGCATCGCATGGCATTACTAAATGCCCTCACAAAGATGAACGTGTCATCTGACACTTCCCCTGAAGGACTGGTCAATTTCCTGACTGCTGATAAGCCAATCCGAGGAAACACTATTTCCTTTACTGATGATGACCTTCCTTTTGAAAGAAGCAAACACAACAAAGCCCTACATCTCACTGTAGCTTGCGTGGGCATGAATGTCCCAATGACATTAGTAGACAATGGATCTGCCATTAACGTATGTCCATTGCGAACTGCGCGCCGTCTAGTTTTCAAAGATGAGGATTTCAGTCCCTCCCACCAGGGCATCCGAGCATACGACAATTCTCGTAGTCAATCCTTGGGAACTATAGCCCTAAACATCTTTGCAGGGGTTATAGAAAAGCGCACGATTTTTCAGGCCATTGATATTAAGGCCTCCATCAACTTACTATTAGGACGACCATGGCTTCATGAGCTTGGTGGGGTCCCATTTTCCTTGCATCAAAAGGTTAAGATGATTGTAGATGGCATTCCCATAACTCTCAATGCCTCTACAATGAAAGTACAAGTAATAGACAAACCTCTCATCCACATAGACCATGATGAGGAGGATGAAAATCTTCGAGGATTCCTTCCCGAGGAAGTAGCCCTCATTGAAGAGGATTTGGCGCCATTTGATTTTGATTGCTACTCCAATTTAGCAGTCAACTATATCATGCGCAAGAAGGGACACTTCCCAGGTATGTCACTAGGAAGTAAGAAGTCTAGAGCACCTTCTGTCACTGACTCTAAGTCAGTAGAAAATTTGTTTGGCTTAGGATACAAGCCCACCAGGAAGGAGCTCACAGAACGTATTGCACTACGCATAGCATATCGCAATACCAAGAACAAGGACAGTATCCCTTTTCCTCCCTATCAACCCACTCTGAATGGGCAATTTCTGAGGGAAGGAGAAGATTATCCTTGCTATGAATTCCCTGAACCATTCTATCAGGCTCAGGAAGGAGTGATCTACCCCGGATTTGAAGTATCTCTGGACTGTCACTTTTTAGAAGAAGGGATTCCTAATCCCCAAATTAAACAGTTCACTGAAGACTGTTTAGACTACAAGACATTGGGACTTCTATTCGGTCAAGAACGAGTTAAATGCCCAAATAATACTGCTCATATTCAGGCTGTGCTACAAAATGAAGACTTCGACCCTGCTATGATGATCACTCCCGCAAGTGGCGTCATGCAAGGATGGAGGAAGACTATCAAGCTGACTACTCCAAACGGAAAGAAGATGATCTTCACCACCGGGGAAGGGCCGATGTTTGAAGAGTCCGAGTCATCAGAGTCAGAGTCAGAGTCTGAGTCTGTTGAGTCTAGTATCCCAGTTGGGGACTACTTCTAAGCCTGTTAATTCTAGTGTCCAAGTAGAGTCTATAGCTTCTGCTGAGTCATTGTTCAACTCTATGATTTCCGATTTCAATAATATGAACTCATTTGCTTATGACTTGTGCAATATCTCTACTTCCTCTTCTCCTTCTCCTTCAGTTTGCAACAACGAATCAAAAAAGAAATAATTAAAGCAGTGGAAGAACATGAAAATAAAACTCTAATCATTGAGGAAACAAAAAAAATAATCTTTCAAATGATAATGAACCAAAGGAGGTAAGAATTGGATTAACTTTAAGCGAATACGAACGCACTCAATTAATCAAAACATTAGTTGAATATATCGACGTATTCGCATGGTCCTACCAGGACATGCTAGGCATTGATCGCGAAATTGCTCAGCATACCATTCCCCTAATCGAAGGGATGAAGCCGGTCAAACAAAAGTTGCGCAGAATGAAGCCAGATGTAGCTCTCAAAATCAAAGAAGAGGTCATTAAACAACTTAATGCAGGCTTTATAAAAGTCGCTAATTACCCTGACTGGATTGCTAATGTTGTGCCTGTGCCTAAAAAGGATGGGAGAGTTAGGATATGCGTCCATTATAGAGACCTCAATAAAGCAAGTCCTAAAGACGGTTTCCCCTTGCCTCACATAGACGTCCTAGTAGACAACACTGCCAACCATGTCCTTCTCTCTTTTATGGACGGGTATGCAGGGTATAATCAGGTAAAAATGGCCGAGGAAGATATGGAAAAGACTACCTTCATCACACCGTGGAGGACCTTTTGCTATACCGTTATGCCTTTTGGATTAAAAAACGCTGGGGCCACCTATCAAAGAACTGCAACTACCCTTCTCCATGACATGATGCATAAAGAGGTAGAAGTTTACGTAGATGACATGATAGTCAAGTCTAAAGATAGAGAGGAACACCATACCGCCCTTGAGAAGTTCTTCATGAGACTTCGCAAATACAACATGAGACTTAATCCACAAAAATGCGCCTTTGGGGTCACTTCCGGGAAACTCCTTGGTTATGTCATCAGTTCTAGAGGGATTGAAATTGACCCTACTAAAATATCAGCCACCATGACCATGCCTCCACCTAAGAATGAAAAACAAATAAGGGGTTTCTTAGGAAAAGTCCAGTACATCAGTAGGTTCATCTCTAAACTAACCATGGTGTGTGAGCCCATCTTTAAAAAGCTTAAGAAAAGTGTTGCCGCCGAATGGGATGAGGACTGCCAAAAATCCTTTGACAAAATCAAAGAATATTTATCCAACCCGCCTGTCTTAGCACCTGCCTTGCCAGACATACCTTTAAGGCTTTATTTGACTGTGACTAGGACCGCGGCTGGGGCCATGTTAGCACAAGAGGTTAATGGGAAAGAGTATGCCATTTTCTACCTTAGTAAGAAGCTCTTAGATTACAAATCCCGTTACACTCCCTTAGAAAAGCTTTGCCTTGCACTAGTCTGGGACACTAAGAAGCTTAGGCATTATATGCTTACTTACACAATCCATATAGTGTCGCGACTAGACCCTCTTAAGTTCTTGTTCGAAAAGCCAGCCCTTAATGGTAGACTCTCCCGCTGGGTAGTAATGTTGGCCGAATTTGACTTAAAATTTATCCCTCATAAATCCATCAAAGGCAACGCTGTTTTCGACTTCTTAGCGGATTTCCCTGTAGATGAATCTCGCGAAGAATATGAATTTCCTGATGAAGACCTTCTCATGACGGAAGACGAAAGTTGGGCACTATACTTCGATGGTGCATCCAACCAAAAGGGATGTGGCGTCGGGGTACTCCTGGTATCACCGGAAGGCGAACACACTCCTCTTTCTGTTAAACTTGACTTCGATGTTACTAATAATGCAGCCGAGTACGAAGCATGTATCAGAGGGCTCCAGGCCGCAGTGTCCCTCGACATCAAGAAACTAAGAGTATATGGTGATTCATCTTTGATCATCAATCAAATCTCTAAAAAATGGAAAGTTAGAAATGAAAGCCTCTTGCAATACCAAACTTATCTAGAAACCATTGCTGAACAAATCCCTGAAATACAATATACATACCTTCCTCGAGAAGAAAACCAATTTGCTGACGCTTTGGCCCGCTTAGCCTCTATGATTAGAATTCCTCGCACCATGCCAGAAATGCCCCTTATCATTGAAAGACTGCAAGAGCCTGCTTATGTTCATGCCTTAGACACTAAGCCAAATCCTATTCCTTCTGAACCCTGGTTTATTGATATTCTCAACTATTTAACAAAAACAGAATACCCACCTTGAGCTTCAACAAGAGCCCAGCGTGCCTTAAGGCTCTTGGCCTCCTAATATGTCGAGTATAACGGGACACTGTACAAAAGAACACCACAAGGCGTGCACCTGCTCTGTATTGATAAACCTGATACCACAAGGTCATGGATCAAGTCCATAGTAGAATTTGTGGCACGCATATGAACGGCCGCATGTTAGCTCAAAAGATCATTCGCTTAGGCTATTACTGGACCACAATGCAAAAAGACTGTTACCTTTATGCCAAAACCTGTCCAAAATGCCAATTATGCGCTAACCTGCAACATGTCCCACCCTCCTTGTTATATACCTTCACTTCACCTTGGCCATTCTCAACTTGGGGTATTGACATTATTGGTAAAATAACACCACCTGGTACTAGGGGGCATGAATTCATCCTTGTGGCCATAGATTACTTCACTAAATGGGTAGAAGCCACATCCTATGCTAAATTGACAGCCAAAAATGTAGATGCCTTCTTAGATGAGACCATAATTTGCCGCTATGGGGTACCCTACGAAATCATCCGTGGCAACCGTGGCCCAAGTCGTTCCCGCGCTGGTGCTACCTTTGGCCCTAAACGTTCCTTCACAGAGGAAGTTTTAGTAACAGGCTTCTGGCTGCTCTTCCCTACGGATGAGTGTCCAACTGGTCTCTTGCCCCTGTTATCCAAAGTCTCAAATTTTTTCCCCACGGTTCGGGAGTAAATTTCTGCTACTTAGTCACTTCGGCGGACTCCTTCACCCTCATCTCTTTCCTCACAAAGAGATCTCTAGTCGGCATCCATACGATATAACTCTTAGACACCTTCTCGCATTCTATTCTTTCCTGGGTATACCAAAGTGGGCGCTCTCCCCAATACCTCTCCCACTTCCTAATTCCACTCCTGGTCAGGCCGTATATTTTAGGAGCAATAGTGTCTTCAGCACGGATTACTTGACGGTACCCATATTGCCTCAAAACCCTCGAAGGAAAATAAAAGGTCATGGTATATAGACTACACAACCTCACATAGGGTGAATCATCACGTATACCTACCATGGACCCAATCCTCCACCATGGCACTACCCATCTTACGCTCAGCTCATCATCCCCAAAGAAAAGGGTCCAGTCTTCAAAGGATTTCTTGGTGAATATTTTCTTCCTGCCAATGAAACCCTTCTTATTATATCTCTCCATATTCTCGGGAGGATCAATCAACCTCAAATGTTCCGTAAGCTAGATCTGCATCAGCAAATAAAATATATATTATTATTGCTTCCTGACGTGTAATAATACATATACACTCTTTCATTATTGCTTCTCAAAGAGTAATAATACGCGCACAACCTTTATTGCTTCATGACGAGTGATGTTCAATACAATCTCCTATTACTTCCTATAGAGTAATACTACGAGTGACACACAAAACTGCGCCAGACGCGCTTTATGTGCGACAGACGCAGCCGCATGCGCCCGGCGCAACAATTTGCGCCCAGTGCAAATTCTATTTCAATATTTTTCTTCGTTTTTTCGGGATGTAATATCATAATTCCATTATCCAATACAGTCGTCATAATTCGAAAAATTTATTATGTATTATTACTTCGCATAGAGTCATGATATGGTCAAATATAATAAAAAAAAAGAAGACGAAAAATTATTTCTTTGGTTCATGACTAAAAAATATATTTTACCTGCAACAGTAGGGGGCTCCTTGAAATCTGCCCTTTTGGGTCATTCTTCACAGCATCCAAACTGGAGATCATCTCCCCTACGCAAAGTGGCATCGGTGTCCTTCCTACCTCCAGTTGCTCTGCTACAGTAATCATGGAAGCAAAACCAGCACCATTGTCCCCGTTCACAAACAGAAAACGACTAAGCAGGCAAAATACCAACGCCCGCATACGATATGTCTGTCTAGCCCTTTCAGTAGGAGGACTATACAGTGCAGCTAGCCTAGTCAAATTAACCCTCCTCCCATACACGATTTCGGACATATTTTCTTCCTTCAAATCCATGAACCTCTCAAAGTCCTTAAAAAAATAATCCTCCAAACTAGGGACACAGGGTAATTGACTACAGGGCCATCCAATTATAGCACCAAATTCCTCAGGCAAAATCGTTAATTCGTGATTCCCAAAACAAAAACAATGATTGGTGACATCCCAAAAATTAACAGCTGCATAAAGGAAATTATAGTCTAACTAAACAAACCTCAAGGACGCCAATACATTCATATGCCGCCTGCCGAGCTCGTGTTTCTCAGCAATGGTCAGTGATGACAACCACCCACTTAAAGTTAGTTCAAAAGCCATGGCAAACAGTCAAAAGTGGCAGAGAAGTATTATAGAGAAAAGTGCAAAGAAAAATAATATTGAACTCGTAATACTGAAATAACGTATATATTCGCCTATTTATAACGGCTTCGCATCTCAACTCTTAACGGATTCAGATTTACCGTTCCAGACGGAAAATGCGTTACACGCTAAATTTGCGCCTAGCGCACAAGAGCGCGCTAGACGCTGCTACAGACCTGCGCCCAGCGCACGATCGAGCGCCAGACGCCAAGGCTGCGACGCGCGCCGCAAACATGCGCTCAGCGCACAACTTTGATTCACATGTGACGACTCGGATTATGATCTCTCACAGGATTTCGGGCCACTCCCCCTCCACTACGGATAAAAAAACTGCTTTTCACTTAATATCCACGTTTTGGGTCCATTTTTGTAAACCCACCCGCCCGACCCCTCTTCGCTCTCCTATTTTCTTTTTTTGTTGGGAGAAGGTCGGCTACGCTCCATTCAAATTTGCTTTAAACTGAGTCAGTCGCATTGCATTTATACATGGCATTTTAGAATAAGAGTCATTGCTAACAAAATCTCACTAACAAACATGGAAAAGAAACAACACCAATGATCATATAATGTTTGAACAAAAGATGCAATACATATCAACATACAAGGTATACATTAACAAAAGTGCAGGCCATAGGTACACACAAGTAAAGTAATGCAGACATCTAAGAGGAATGAGGATCCTGCTCCCTCGAAGAGGAGTCCTCCGGTTCTTCAACCCGGACCCTGCTCGACTCGCCTGCGTGATGGCCTATCCCAGGCTGCATGAAAGGAGTCATAGGCGGAGTCGGTCGCATGGGAGACAATTGCTGCATCCCCAACATCTGCTGTTGCATCTGCAACAACTGCATCTGCTGCATCCGCATATGCTCCATCCACATCGGAGAAAGTCCAGGGCATGGATCGGGCCTGGCGCCCCCCATAAAGTTTATACTGCCGACGCCGAACAACCCAGTAAACGGGCTCATCGGAGGCCTCTCAGATGTCGACTCTCGGGGAGTTTGAGCCAAAAGCCTAGACTGGGTCGATATCCTCACCTCGGGACGAGGCCCACTCTCCTGAGGACGACGCTGTACAAAATGTGACAAAGCATTACCAAAACGAATGCAACAAAAAAATACAACCAAAGCATAATATGCCAGTCTACCTGGCTATGCGCGTCGCTGCGGCGACAGGACATGCTCCTCTTCAGCTTGGCCATCCCATGCTTCGGCGAGTCAACCACTCGGAGAATCTGAACGATGGTCTCCCGAGGAACCTGGAAATAAACAGTACATAAGTCACTACAAGTAAGATGAATAATGAAAGTTCCCGACTTTCAACACTTACGGAGCTCACATGGGCCGGCATAGCACGAACAGTATGCTGCTATGCCTCTATGGCAACATCAATCATCTCCTCGACAAGCCCGAAATCTCCAGTATA
This sequence comes from Beta corolliflora, assembly GCA_947648045.1. Classification (NCBI taxonomy): domain Eukaryota; kingdom Viridiplantae; phylum Streptophyta; class Magnoliopsida; order Caryophyllales; family Amaranthaceae; genus Beta; species Beta corolliflora. Next base: position 917,207 of record CANSZD010003082.1, on the reverse strand, counting down.
CCGGATTCTCAGATCCGGAAAGAAAGAGATACGATCCGCAGCAGCCTCCTGGCAAAAGAAAAAAAAGCAATAACATTCAATACTTTGATCATGTCAAAGTAAACAAAAACAAGCAAACTCAATGTGCATACCTCGTTGAACTTGACAGGAGGGGCCAAGCGAGGCAAAAGGACAGCTTGGTAATCGCGATCACGAAAAACAAAGTCGCGATAGCTCACCCGAAGCGTCGCCCCTCCCTCAATAGCCTGAACAAGAGCAGCCCTATCCATCATAGTGACAGGGGGGTTATGAGGCACCAGTAATAGCCTCGTCCCGTCGTACTGACAGGTCACCCTCTCACCCAGATACCACACAGGGTGTGACTCTCCGTAAAAAATGACCCTCTCACGAGTCCGAGTGCGGGCCCTATGAGCTGATGCAAGATACGTGCATGGATTACTTCACCAACTATCTTTATTTATTTTATTAGGATTGTTGCATGGTTTTACTTTACTCTTAAAGTACAGGTTTTACATGTAACGAAAAATATGTCTTTTATTATGTTTGTTAGTTAAATTAGTTAATGTCATTGAGTTATTTTTTTTATTTTAGTTGGTTGTAATAAGGGCCGAAAATCTAAGTTGTAATTAGCTTAGACTTAGGCGTGTGGTTTTTGGTATTTAAGGAAAGTGTTGCATCTCTTTCCTTAAAGCTATTGTTTCCTTAAGTTCTAGCTAGATTCTAGGCTTAGGTTTAGGGGAAACTTTCCTAAAATTATGTGCTAGTTGGCGTGTGGTGTATTGCCTTGGAGAGCAAGGATTTCTTGCTGCTCTTAGCCTTATAAATAGGCACCTAATCAATAAAGAAGATGAGTTTTGAGTTTTGATAAAAGTGATTCCTTTGTGAATTATTGTTGTTTTTGCCGAGATAGCAAAATAACACCGTTGAATTTAGCCGAGATAGCTTTATTCTTCAAACCTAGTTCAATTCATACCGAGATAGTTGAATTGTTCATACCCTTGTTTATTACTTTCGTCCACAAAAGCACAAAACACAAAAAGAGTCCGAAAATAGCCTCGAAAATCATATCAGTTGGTATCAGAGCAGTGTTACTAAAACGGAGCGTGAGGGCGCGTGTAAGCTCCAAATCTTGTTTTTCGTGGTTCGTTGGAAAGCTAACATACAGACCTACGTTGTGTCAAAATTTCAGCTTGATCCAAGTAGTAACGAAGTCACAGAAACCAGAAATATTTGCGTAAACTTTCTGGCAGATTCAATCAGTTCTAAGGTAAACTTTAGGAAACTCGTTCTCTTAGCATATAACGAATTTTTTAGAGTTTCTTAGCTTAAAATTGGACTACTTTTAGTCTAGTTTAATACTGGAAAGTTTCATAATTTTTGAAGAACGTTTTCTATTTATTCGAACAAGTTTTTGATAAATAGTCAAAACCGAAATATTCTGGATCAGTTTGGGAGAATTGAAACTGCAAACAATTGGTTAGGCATATGTTGATGAAATTTTGATCGAGTGTTTTAGACACTTAGAGATATCTTGTGTTAAAATTTCATGAAATTTAGAGGTTTTATACTTAGGTTTTAAATCTCGAACTTTTAGTGAAATTTTGGACAGTTTACTGGAAAGATTGCAGTTGGTTGTTGTTGTTTGGTTCGTATGGATGGAGTTGATTTACCATTGAGAGTCAAGCAAGCTCTTGTAAGTATGCAAGAAGCGACTACAAGGGTTAATTCTTTGATGCAACAACAATACTTAACAAAAAAAGAACGGTCAGATATTGAAGATGTTCCTTGCACTATAGAGGAAGAAATTTCAGATTTGGTTTTCATTGTTGAAGATGAAGAAAAGATTGAAACTTTTTCTTGTTCTAAGGATAAAGATTTGATCTTTGAAGTTTCTCATGTAGAAGATGAATTCAAAACTGAATCTTTGGCTTGTACAACCATCAAAGTTCCGATCTTTGCTATTCCATATGCGCAGAAAGCTACAAAAGAGCGTTGGGTACAACAATATGCAGCATCTTCTACTGATTTTTGTCATGATGTCGTTAGTTGTCATACACATCGACAAACCTCATGGATTCCACTTCTATTCCTTATACGTGTACTTATTCTTATGGTTCATGGTTATCGTGCGTGGATGATTGTTTGGTTACATCAAAACTTGAGACAAGTTTTTTTTTTTTTCAAGAGGGGGAGAATGATGCAAGATACGTGCATGGATTACTTCACCAACTATCTTTATTTGTTTTATTAGGATTGTTGCATGGTTTTACTTTACTCTTAAAGTACAAGTTTTACATGTAACGAAAAATATGTCTTTTATTATGTTTGTTAGTTAAATTAGTTAATGTCATTGAGTTATTTTTTTTTATTTTAGTTGGTTGTAATAAGGGCCGAAAATCTAAGTTGTAATTAGCTTAGACTTAGGCGTGTGGTTTTTGGTATTTAAGGAAAGTGTTGCATCTCTTTCCTTAAAGCTATTGTTTCCTTAAGTTCTAGCTAGATTCTAGGCTTAGGTTTAGGGGAAACTTTCCTAAAATTATGTGCTAGTTGGCGTGTGGTGTATTGCCTTGGAGAGCAAGGATTTCTTGCTGCTCTTAGCCTTATAAATAGGCACCTAATCAATAAAGAAGATGAGTTTTGAGTTTTGATAAAAGTGATTCCTTTGTGAATTATTGTTGTTTTTGCCGAGATAGCAAAATAACACCGTTGAATTTAGCCGAGATAGCTTTATTCTTCAAACCTAGTTCAATTCATACCGAGATAGTTGAATTGTTCATACCCTTGTTTATTACTTTCGTCCACAAAAGCACAAAACACAAAAAGAGTCCGAAAATAGCCTCGAAAATCATATCATGAGCCCAAGTCGGCATCTCCGGAAACGACGTCCAAGGATAAGAGGTAACCTGAAGGGCAAAGAAAAGTTAACATCTGCTACATACTGATGCGAAATCGTATATGAAACTGTAACCTAAGCTCGATAAGCTTTACTCACTTATTTATGCTTAAGGATTCTAAATCGGTTTAGAAGTTTATCTTACTTAGAAACTGATTTAGGAGGTTTTTGAGAGTGGATTTAATTAGTTTAAACTCACTAATTATATTAACTCTCTCTTAAATTAAGTTTAACTCACTTAACTCAAGGATTTCAAGATTAAGATCACTTCTTAATCACAAGAGGAATTTCGGATTTTTCAATCTCCAAAAAAACCGAATAAACACAATGTTTAAATCAAAACCAAAACTGATTTTTTCATTACTTGATCCATTACATATATCAAGTACAAGCTAAAGAAGGCTTAAAACATTAGCCAAAATAACTAAGCACCAAAGTAATTAAACAAATCAATTAAACAACAAATATCTCTTAATCCAACAAGGATGTAAGGAGGAATAGTGTTGTTGTGTGTTTTGTTGACTTTGGGGCAAAGTGGGACGGTTTTCTTCAAGCAAGTGGAGGGCTTGTCTTAGCTTGCAAGGGAAGCTTCAAAAGATCTCCATGAGTGCCCATTACACGTCCCAAGTATGGTTCGCAACCCCAAGTACGGTTCGACCAATTTACACTTACGCTAAACAAAATAATTCCGGGTTTTACAAAAACCGTAAATTACAAAAACTGTAATTAAGATTAGTACTTAGCTAAACTTCTAACAAGTGATCCTAATCCATGATATGAGCCATATCCAACGGATCTTGTTAGGTCGAATAGGTGATACTAAATCAGGGTTAAGGATGATCATGTAAGCCATCCTTAATAATCTTGGTACCTTCCCATTTCGTACCATTCTCTCTTTCTTCAAAAGAATTCGACCTCGAATTCTGTTGTTCGAGCTTGAAGGTTGTGCATAATCTTTCTTGTTCACCTCCATGCTCTTTAGAATTGGTGCTTGCATCATTTTGTGGTGGTAGGGTTGGTGGTAGTTGTTCTATTACAACAACCTCCAATAAGACTTCCCTCAAATCAGGATTTTCTACCTCCACTCCCTCATTTGTTTTTGCATCCAATTTATACACAATTGTGCTTTCTTCTTCTTCTTGTTCAGCACTAACTTCACTTTCTCCTTTCGATTGAAGCTTCTCTACTAATAGAGACACTTTCTTCTTGTGAAGTTTTTGCTTCTTATCTTCTTGCATTTGTTGCCTCAAGAATCGAACCTTTTGATTAGCTTCTTGCATCCGTGCAAAAGCTTTAACTAGTTCATCCATATTAACAACAATACAACTTATAGAAGTTCAAGATGAACTACTATTACAATGAATACAAACAGAAGAAAAACAAAACATTCTGCCTAGAGACTGCCCAGAATTTTCACCAAAAATTCGAGCTTCAAAACCTAATCAAATCAACTTGAAATTGAATGAAATTTTGTCACAACGTAGCCCTAGGTGTTTTAAGCACTCGACCAAAATTTCATAAAAAAATAACAAACCAATTGATTGCAGTTTTTATTTTTCTAAAGCTGGTCCAGATTAATCCGGTTTTAGACCACTTAAGAAAAACACGCTGATTATGCTAGCAAATGACCACCAAAAGTTATGAAATTTTACAGGCCAAAACTAGACATAAAAATAACCACTTTCAAAAAAAGAATCACCCAAAAACACGATCTGAGATGTGAGAACCTCGCGTTCAAAGTTACCTCAAAAAACTGTCTTTTACGGGTTGCTTCCTTTTGCTTCTTTTTGTGGTTTTCCTTCTTCTCCAAGAACGTCTAAGTGCCAAGAGGACTTAGGGGCTGGAGCTCTGATACCACTTAATGCGAAATCGTATATGAAACTGTAACCTAAGCTCGATAAGCTTTACTCACTTATTTATGCTTAAGGATTCTAAATCTGATTAGAGGCTTTACTCACCTAGAAACTGATTTAGGAGGGTTTTGAGAGTAATTCAATTAGCTTCACTCACTAATTATCCTAACTCTCTCTTAGGTTAAGTTTAACTCACTTAACTCAAGGATTTCAAGATTAAGATCACTTCTTAATCACAAGAAGAATTTTCGGATTTAGCTATCCAAATTTACAACAAGCACAAAGCTCAATTTCAACATTCAAATCTCCTTTTCCATTGATGAACCACATATATATATTACAATCTATTCAATCCTAAAAGATCTAAGTACTTAAAAGATTAAACAAAGCAATAAACAACAAATATCTCTAATTCCAACCAAGGTGTAAGAGGAATAGTGTTGTTGTGTGTTTTGTTGACTAAAAGGGAAGGAGGGCCGGTTTTCCACACCCAAGTGGAAGGCTTCCCTTAGCTTGCAACACAAGCTCCACAAATATCTCCAAGAACCCCTTTCACACGTCCCTAGGGTGATTCGCATCCCCAAGTATGGTTCGTCCAATATTACAACTTACGCTAACAAAATATACTCGGTTTTACAAAACCGTAAATTACAAAAACTGTAATTAAACTAAGTAGCTTAATTAACTTCATTTCCTTCGTTGCTTAGCAAGATTATATTAGTACTAATCTTGAGTTAAGCTTGCAACAAAACCGGGCCATCGTTCAAAATACATATAACAGTTTAAAAGGGTGGTTAATGTTGGTTAACCCTTTTAATGACATTTTTAATCTCAAAACCAACCATAACCAATAGTTAAACAAACTGATTAGAGATAGCTTGGTTAGGTTGAGGTAGCTTGATGCATATTGGTTGAAGTAGCTTGGCGTATTCGCATCATACTCTCCTTGTTCGGAGAAAATTCGACCTCGAATTTTGTTGTTGGAGCTTGAAAGCCGTGGATGGTCTTTCTTCTTCAACTCTATGCATTTTTGAATTGATGCTGCTTCATTTTGTAATGGTAGTTGTTCTATCGAAACAACCTCCAATGAGGCTACCTTTACTCCCTCGTTTGTTTTTGCATCCAATTCATACACACTTGTCTGCTCTTCTTCTTCTTCAGCACTAACTTCACTCTCTCCTTCTTGGGATTGAAGCTTCTCTACCGATAGAGACACTTTCTTCTTGTGAAGTTTTTGCTTCTTATCTTCTTGCATTTGTTGCCTCAAGAATCGAACCTTTTGATTAGCTTCTTGCATCCGTGCAAAAACTTCAACTAGTTCATCCATATTAACAACAATACACTTATAGAAGTTCAAGATGAACTACTATTACAATGAATACAAACAGAAGAAAAAAAACATTCTGCCTAGAAACTGCCCAGAATTTTCACCAAAAATTCGAGCTTCAAAACATAATCAAATCAACTTGAAATTGAATGAAATTTTGTCACAACGTAGCCCAAGGTGTTTTAAGCACTCGACCAAAATTTCATAAAAAAATAACAAACCAATTGATTGCAGTTTTTATTTTTCTAAAGCTGGTCCAGATTAATCCGGTTTTAGACCACTTAAGAAAAACACGCTGATTATGCTAGCAAATGACCACCAAAAGTTCTGAAATTTTACAGGCCAAAACTAGACATAAAAATAACCACTTTCAAAAAAAGAATCACCCAAAAACACGATCTGAGATGTGAGAACCTCGCGTTCAAAGTTACCTCAAAAAACTGTCTTTTACGGGTTGCTTCCTTTTGCTTCTTTTTTGTGGTTTTCCTTCTTCTCCAAGAACGTCTAAGTGCCAAGAGGACTTAGGGGCTGGAGCTCTGATACCACTTGATGCGAAATTGGATATGAAACTGTAACCTAAGCTCGATAAGCTTTACTCACTTATTTATGCTTAAGGATTCTAAATCGGTTTAGAAGTTTATCTTACTTAGAAACTGATTTAGGAGGTTTTTGAGAGTGGATTTAATTAGTTTAAACTCACTAATTATATTAACTCTCTCTTAAATTAAGTTTAACTCACTTAACTCAAGGATTTCAAGATTAAGATCACTTCTTAATCACAAGAGGAATTTCGGATTTTTCAATCTCCAAAAAAACCGAATAAACACAATGTTTAAATCAAAACCAAAACTGATTTTTTCATTACTTGATCCATTACATATATCAAGTACAAGCTAAAGAAGGCTTAAAACATTAGCCAAAATAACTAAGCACCAAAGTAATTAAACAAATCAATTAAACAACAAATATCTCTTAATCCAACAAGGATGTAAGGAGGAATAGTGTTGTTGTGTGTTTTGTTGACTTTGGGGCAAAGTGGGGACGGTTTTCTTCAAGCAAGTGGAGGGCTTGTCTTAGCTTGCAAGGGAAGCTTCAAAAGATCTCCATGAGTGCCCATTACACGTCCCAAGTATGGTTCGCAACCCCAAGTACGGTTCGACCAATTTACACTTACGCTAAACAAAATAATTCCGGGTTTTACAAAAACCGTAAATTACAAAAACTGTAATTAAGATTAGTACTTAGCTAAACTTCTAACAAGTGATCCTAATCCATGATATGAGCCATATCCAACGGATCTTGTTAGGTCGAATAGGTGATACTAAATCAGGGTTAAGGATGATCATGTAAGCCATCCTTAATAATCTTGGTACCTTCCCATTTCGTACCATTCTCTCTTTCTTCAAAAGAATTCGACCTCGAATTCTGTTGTTCGAGCTTGAAGGTTGTGCATAATCTTTCTTGTTCACCTCCATGCTCTTTAGAATTGGTGCTTGCATCATTTTGTGGTGGTAGGGTTGGTGGTAGTTGTTCTATTACAACAACCTCCAATAAGACTTCCCTCAAATCGGGATTTTCTACCTCCACTCCCTCATTTGTTTTTGCATCCAATTTATACACAATTGTGCTTTCTTCTTCTTCTTGTTCAGCACTAACTTCACTTTCTCCTTTCGATTGAAGCTTCTCTACTAATAGAGACACTTTCTTCTTGTGAAGTTTTTGCTTCTTATCTTCTTGCATTTGTTGCCTCAAGAATCGAACCTTTTGATTAGCTTCTTGCATCCGTGCAAAAGCTTTAACTAGTTCATCCATATTAACAACAATACAACTTATAGAAGTTCAAGATGAACTACTATTACAATGAATACAAACAGAAGAAAAACAAAACATTCTGCCTAGAGACTGCCCAGAATTTTCACCAAAAATTCGAGCTTCAAAACCTAATCAAATCAACTTGAAATTGAATGAAATTTTGTCACAACGTAGCCCTAGGTGTTTTAAGCACTCGACCAAAATTTCATAAAAAAATAACAAACCAATTGATTGCAGTTTTTATTTTTCTAAAGCTGGTCCAGATTAATCCGGTTTTAGACCACTTAAGAAAAACACGCTGATTATGCTAGCAAATGACCACCAAAAGTTATGAAATTTTACAGGCCAAAACTAGACATAAAAATAACCACTTTCAAAAAAAGAATCACCCAAAAACACGATCTGAGATGTGAGAACCTCGCGTTCAAAGTTACCTCAAAAAACTGTCTTTTACGGGTTGCTTCCTTTTGCTTCTTTTTTGTGGTTTTCCTTCTTCTCCAAGAACGTCTAAGTGCCAAGAGGACTTAGGGGCTGGAGCTCTGATACCACTTAATGCGAAATCGTATATGAAACTGTAACCTAAGCTCGATAAGCTTTACTCACTTATTTATGCTTAAGGATTCTAAATCTGATTAGAGGCTTTACTCACCTAGAAACTGATTTAGGAGGGTTTTGAGAGTAATTCAATTAGCTTCACTCACTAATTATCCTAACTCTCTCTTAGGTTAAGTTTAACTCACTTAACTCAAGGATTTCAAGATTAAGATCACTTCTTAATCACAAGAAGAATTTTCGGATTTAGCTATCCAAATTTACAACAAGCACAAAGCTCAATTTCAACATTCAAATCTCCTTTTCCATTGATGAACCACATATATATATTACAATCTATTCAATCCTAAAAGATCTAAGTACTTAAAAGATTAAACAAAGCAATAAACAACAAATATCTCTAATTCCAACCAAGGTGTAAGAGGAATAGTGTTGTTGTGTGTTTTGTTGACTAAAAGGGAAGGAGGGCCGGTTTTCCACACCCAAGTGGAAGGCTTCCCTTAGCTTGCAACACAAGCTCCACAAATATCTCCAAGAACCCCTTTCACACGTCCCTAGGGTGATTCGCATCCCCAAGTATGGTTCGTCCAATATTACAACTTACGCTAACAAAATATACTCGGTTTTACAAAACCGTAAATTACAAAAACTGTAATTAAACTAAGTAGCTTAATTAACTTCATTTCCTTCGTTGCTTAGCAAGATTATATTAGTACTAATCTTGAGTTAAGCTTGCAACAAAACCGGGCCATCGTTCAAAATACATATAACAGTTTAAAAGGGTGGTTAATGTTGGTTAACCCTTTTAATGACATTTTTAATCTCAAAACCAACCATAACCAATAGTTAAACAAACCGATTAGAGATAGCTTGGTTAGGTTGAGGTAGCTTGATGCATATTGGTTGAAGTAGCTTGGCGTATTCGCATCATACTCTCCTTGTTCGGAGAAAATTCGACCTCGAATTTTGTTGTTGGAGCTTGAAAGCCGTGGATGGTCTTTCTTCTTCAACTCTATGCATTTTTGAATTGATGTTTTGCTTCATTTTGTAATGGTAGTTGTTCTATCGAAACAACCTCCAATGAGGCTACCTTTACTCCCTCGTTTGTTTTTGCATCCAATTCATACACACTTGTCCCACTTCTCTTCTTCTTCTTCAGCACTAACTTCACTCTCTCCTTCTTGGGATTGAAGCTTCTCTACCGATAGAGACACTTTCTTCTTGTGAAGTTTTTGCTTCTTATCTTCTTGCATTTGTTGCCTCAAGAATCGAACCTTTTGATTAGCTTCTTGCATCCGTGCAAAAACTTCAACTAGTTCATCCATATTAACAACAATACACTTATAGAAGTTCAAGATGAACTACTATTACAATGAATACAAACAGAAGAAAAAAAACATTCTGCCTAGAAACTGCCCAGAATTTTCACCAAAAATTCGAGCTTCAAAACATAATCAAATCAACTTGAAATTGAATGAAATTTTGTCACAACGTAGCCCAAGGTGTTTTAAGCACTCGACCAAAATTTCATAAAAAAATAACAAACCAATTGATTGCAGTTTTTATTTTTCTAAAGCTGGTCCAGATTAATCCGGTTTTAGACCACTTAAGAAAAACACGCTGATTATGCTAGCAAATGACCACCAAAAGTTCTGAAATTTTACAGGCCAAAACTAGACATAAAAATAACCACTTTCAAAAAAAGAATCACCCAAAAACACGATCTGAGATGTGAGAACCTCGCGTTCAAAGTTACCTCAAAAAACTGTCTTTTACGGGTTGCTTCCTTTTGCTTCTTTTTGTGGTTTTCCTTCTTCTCCAAGAACGTCTAAGTGCCAAGAGGACTTAGGGGCTGGAGCTCTGATACCACTTGATGCGAAATTGGATATGAAACTGTAACCTAAGCTCGATAAGCTTTACTCACTTATTTATGCTTAAGGATTCTAAATCGGTTTAGAAGTTTATCTTACTTAGAAACTGATTTAGGAGGTTTTTGAGAGGATTTAATTAGTTTAAACTCACTAATTATATTAACTCTCTCTTAAATTAAGTTTAACTCACTTAACTCAAGGATTTCAAGATTAAGATCACTTCTTAATCACAAGAGGAATTTCGGATTTTTCAATCTCCAAAAAAACCGAATAAACACAATGTTTAAATCAAAACCAAAACTGATTTTTTCATTACTTGATCCATTACATATATCAAGTACAAGCTAAAGAAGGCTTAAAACATTAGCCAAAATAACTAAGCACCAAAGTAATTAAACAAATCAATTAAACAACAAATATCTCTTAATCCAACAAGGATGTAAGGAGGAATAGTGTTGTTGTGTGTTTTGTTGACTTTGGGGCAAAGTGGGACGGTTTTCTTCAAGCAAGTGGAGGGCTTGTCTTAGCTTGCAAGGGAAGCTTCAAAAGATCTCCATGAGTGCCCATTACACGTCCCAAGTATGGTTCGCAACCCCAAGTACGGTTCGACCAATTTACACTTACGCTAAACAAAATAATTCCGGGTTTTACAAAAACCGTAAATTACAAAAACTGTAATTAAGATTAGTACTTAGCTAAACTTCTAACAAGTGATCCTAATCCATGATATGAGCCATATCCAACGGATCTTGTTAGGTCGAATAGGTGATACTAAATCAGGGTTAAGGATGATCATGTAAGCCATCCTTAATAATCTTGGTACCTTCCCATTTCGTACCTAAAAGTCACTTTTCTTACGTGTGTGTTTAGAAGACCCAAGAACACAATGCAGCGGAAAACGAACGAACAATGGATATAGACTTTTAGTCGAAAGAATCACTCTTAAAACTAAAAGAATTGTGTTTACTTAAGCTTGATAAGCTTCACTCACTTACTTCCACTTAAGGGTTCTAAATCTGATTAGAGGCTTTACTCACCTAGAAACTGATTTAGGAGGGTTTTGAGAGTAATTCAATTAGCTTCACTCACTAATTATCCTAACTCTCTCTTAGGTTAAGTTTAACTCACTTAACTCAAGGATTTCAAGATTAAGATCACTTCTTAATCACAAGAAGAATTTTCGGATTTAGCTATCCAAATTTTCAACAAGCACAAAGCTCAATTTCAACATTCAAATCCTAAAAGATCTAAGTACTTAAAAGATTAAACAAAGCAATAAACAACAAATATCTCTAATTCCAACCAAGGTGTAAGAGGAATAGTGTTGTTGTGTGTTTTGTTGACTAAAAGGGAAGGAGGGCCGGTTTTCCACACCCAAGTGGAAGGCTTCCCTTAGCTTGCAACACAAGCTCCACAAATATCTCCAAGAACCCCTTTCACACGTCCCTAGGGTGATTCGCATCCCCAAGTATGGTTCGTCCAATATTACAACTTACGCTAACAAAATATACTCGGTTTTACAAAACCGTAAATTACAAAAACTGTAATTAAACTAAGTAGCTTAATTAACTTCATTTCCTTCGTTGCTTAGCAAGATTATATTAGTACTAATCTTGAGTTAAGCTTGCAACAAAACCGGGCCATCGTTCAAAATACATATAACAGTTTAAAAGGGTGGTTAATGTTGGTTAACCCTTTTAATGACATTTTTAATCTCAAAACCAACCATAACCAATAGTTAAACAAACTGATTAGAGATAGCTTGGTTAGGTTGAGGTAGCTTGATGCATATTGGTTGAAGTAGCTTGGCGTATTCGCATCATATAGTCTCCGGGAAGGTCTATCTTGTAAGCATTGTCTCCATAACGTTCAAGAACCTTGAAAGGTCCTTCAGCTCGGGGCATGAGTTTATGCTTTCTTTTACTTGGAAACCTCTCCTTCCTCAAGTGAACCCACACCAAATCTTCCGGAGCAAACAACCTCGGTTTCCGATTTTTGTTTGCTTTCCTTTTGTACATCTCATTTGTTTTCTCGATATTGGTGCGTATTTCTTTGTGAACTTTCACCATTGTTTCAGCTTGTTGCCTAGCATCTCCATGGACATAAGAGTCTTTAGGCAACGAAATAAGATCAATAGGTACATACGGATTTACCCCATATACCACTTCGAACGGTGAATGTTTTGTTGCAAAAGTTGGAGTTCTATTGTAAGCAAACTCCGCATGGCATAACTTGACATCCCAATCCTTTCCCGTCTTGCTCACTAAGCCCCTTAACAAGGTGCCTAGAGTTCGATTGGTCACTTCGGTTTGACCATCTGTTTGGGGGTGATGTGAAGTACTAAACAAAGAACTTAGTACCCATCATCCTCCATAGGGACCTCCAAAAATGACTCAAAAACTTACTATCTCGATCCGAGACAATAGTTCTTGGCACTCCATGCAAGCGAACAATTTCCACTGAAATATAAACAAGAAACATTAAGAGCATCTTCCGTTTTGTGACAAGGCACGAAGTGTGCCATTTTTGAGAAACGGTCCACTACCACCATTACCGAATCCTTCCCTCTTTGTGTCCTAGGAAGAGCCACAATGAAATCCATACTCGACATCCTCCCATGGTCTCTCCTGTTGGTAAAGGAGTGTACAACCCTTATGGAACGTGCTTTTAGCCCTTTGACAAACACCACAACGAGCCAAAACAAGACATGTACTTCTTTGAGCATATGAGGCCACGAAAAATGTTCTTGTAACAACTCCATAGTCTTGTTAACGCCAAAATGGCCAGCTAACCCACCTCCATGAGCTTCTCTAATTAGCAAATCACGAACGGGACATTTAGGAACACAAAGTTTGTTCCCTTTAAACAAAAACCCCTTCCATTTGATGATAATGGTCTTTTGGACCATCCTTGGTAGCCACGAACAAAGTCACGTGTCTCCTCATCAAGAACATAGAATTCTTTAATCAACTCAAACCCAAGTACCTTGGAATCCACCATGTTAAGCAATACGTGTCTCCGAGATAAAGCATCGCCTACAATGTTGGCTTTTCCGGCCTTGTACTTGGCAACAAAATTGAAAGATTGTAAGAATTCCACCCATTTAGCATGACGAGCACTAAGCTTATGTTGGCCATGAATATATTTCAATGATTCATGATCCGAATGGAGAACAAAAAGCTTGTGGTCGCAAATAGTGACTCCAATGATTAAGAGCTCTAACCATGGCGTAAAACTCTTTATCATACGTGGAATAATTCAACTTGGCCTGATTTAGTTTCTCGCTAAAATAAGCAATAGGTTTGCCACATTGAATTAGAACATGCCCCAATACCCGTTCCACCGGCGTCACACTCAACTTCAAATGGTTTAGTGAAATCGGGTAAAGCTAAAATAGGCGTGTTACACATTTTCTCCTTTACAAGTTCAAACGCCTTTTGAGCTGCGTCACTCCATGTAAATTTTCCATGTTTAGTACATTCGGTTATAGGAGCTAATAATGTGCTGAAATTATTTATAAACCTCCTATAAAATGAAGCTAAACCATGAAAAGATCTCACCTCAGTGATAGTGGTGGGAACCGGCCAAGAAGAAATTGCTTCTACTTTGGATGGATCCACCTTCACGCCTTCATCGAAATGATGAAACCAAGGAAGCCAATCTCCCTTTGCATAAACGTGCACTTTTCTAGCTTCCCGTACGCTTTTGCTCTCTTAGAACTTCGAACAATCGTTGCAAATGCTCCAAAATGATCCTCCTTGTTAGAACTATAGACAAGAATATCATCCAAATACACCACCACGAACTTCCCCAAAAACGGCCTAAGTACTTCATTCATCAATCTCATGAACGTACTAGGGGCATTTGTGAGACCAAACGGCATAACCATCCATTCATACAACCCATACTTCGTTTTGAAAGCCGTCTTCCACTCATCTCCCTCTCTCATGCATATTTGGTGGTATCCACTTCTCAAATCAATTTTCGAAAACAAATTGGATCCACTTAACTCATCTAACATGTCATCTAACCTAGGGATGGGAAATCCGTATTTGATGGTTATATTGTTCACAAAGACGGCTATCAATACACATCCTCCATGTTCCGTCCTTTTTGGCACAAGTAAAGCTTTAACAAAGACATGGACTTTTACTCTCTCTCACGTAGCCTTTCTTCATCAATTCACCGATTTGGCTTTGTAACTCCTCACTTTCTTTGGGATTGCATTTATAGGAAGGTTTATTTGGAAGTGGTGCTCCGGAATGAGATCAATTTGATGCTCAATTCCACGTTTAGGGGGTAAGCCATTTGGTAGGTCATTAGGAAACACGTCTCCAAATCCCTCCAATAACTCCCTCAAATCCGAATCTTCAACTTCCATTCCCTCGTTCACCTCCTTAGCAATTAGAACATACACGACCCGATTTGTTCCCAACTCCCTCTCGAATCTTTTTCTCCCCAAAAAACACACTACCACACACGAGGTTCTTTTTTTGTTTAGGTGTAGTGTCTCGGATTTTTGAAGGGGGCAATGGTACTAAGGTTTTGATTTTACCATTCTTGTTTACCTTATACACATTCGAACAACCATCATGCATTACTTTTCGATCAAATTGCCACGGTCTACCAAGTAGAATATGGCACGCAATCATAGGAATTACATCACATAGAATTTCATCTTCATAATTTCCAATGGAAAACGTGATTAAAACTCTATTCTTCACCCTTACTTCACTATCATCATCTAACCATTTCAGTTTATAAGGATGTGGATGTTTAGTAGTAGGTAATGCTAACTTCTCTACGAGTTCGATTGAAGCCACATTTGTACAACTACCACCATCAATGATTAACGTGCATAGCTTCTTATTCACTAAGCATTTCGAATGAAAAATGGTTTCTCTTTGTTCCTCATTTTCAGCCACGACATTAGAGTACAAGGATCTTCTAAGAACCAACATTTCACCCTCCATTTCCGGATTACATACGTCCTCATCACTTTCGTTTCCTAAATCGATTTATCATGTTGCTTTTCTAAGAGGTATAACCTCTCCAATTCGTCTATCTCCTCTATGTCCCTTATAGTCATGACTCTTTTCGTAGGACAAGTCGATTGGTAATGACCATAACCTTGACACTTAAAACATTTCACTTTAAAGGCTTTATCATCTACAACTTTCTCCTTCTCTTTTGGAATGAAATCGATTTTTTGTTCTTATCAAAGTTGCTAGTACTAGTATTAGCTTTAAAAGTACTAAATGGCTTTGAATAAGACTTACTTGTTGTTGCTTTCTTCTTTTGGCTGTCAATTTTGAGAGCCACTTTGCAAGCCTCATCGAAAGAAAGGTATGGGTATACCTCCACCTTCTCACGCACATCCTCATTTAGGCCTCCCAAGAATCCGCCCAATTTTTGCTCCTCCATTTCTTCTATTTCACAAACAATGGAAAGCTTTTCGAATTCCTTGATGTACTCATCCATGGACGTGGTGCCTTGTTTGAGTGTGGACCATCTAACATACTGATTTTGCTTGTAGTTAGTAGGAACAAAACGCTTCCGCAATTGCTTCTTCAATTTCTCCCAAGTAGCAATCTTGGATTTGTTCTCCTTCACCCTTTGCCTCTTCAAGCCTTCTAACCAAATGGATGCATATTTGGTTAGCTTCAAAACAGCAACCTTGTATTTCTTATCATTCGGAGTGTCTTTGTAATCAAAAAACGCTCCAAAGAACGTTCCCATTCAATGTATAATTCCGATCACTAGCTCCGTCAAAATCCGGAACTTCGATTTTCAAACCCCTATCATCGCCCCTAGAACTCCTTTCTTCCTCATTGGGTTTCTTCTTAAACAATTCTAAGGTTATCTTTGCCATCATGTCGTGTAATGCTTCGTTTTGCTTAGCTAGAGCTTCTAGCATCGCATCTCTTCTAGCATTATCATTCATTTCATCGTCCATTTCGGAACTTAGCTCGATACCACTTGATGCGAAATCGTATATGAAATGTAACCTAAGCTCGATAAGCTTTACTCACTTATTTATGCTTAAGGATTCTAAATCGGTTTAGAAGTTTATCTTACTTAGAAACCGATTTAGGAGGTTTTTTGAGAGTGGATTTAATTAGTTTAAACTCACTAATTATATTAACTCTCTCTTAAATTAAGTTTAACTCACTTAACTCAAGGATTTCAAGATTAAGATCACTTCTTAATCACAAGAGGAATTTCGGATTTTTCAATCTCCAAAAAACCGAATAAACACAATGTTTAAATCAAAACCAAAACTGATTTTTCATTACTTGATCCATTACATATATCAAGTACAAGCTAAAGAAGGCTTAAAACATTAGCCAAAATAACTAAGCACCAAAGTAATTAAACAAATCAATTAAACAACAAATATCTCTTAATCCAACAAGGATGTAAGGAGGAATAGTGTTGTTGTGTGTTTTGTTGACTTTGGGGCAAAGTGGGACGGTTTTCTTCAAGCAAGTGGAGGGCTTGTCTTAGCTTGCAAGGGAAGCTTCAAAAGATCTCCATGAGTGCCCATTACACGTCCCAAGTATGGTTCGCAACCCCAAGTACGGTTCGACCAATTTACACTTACGCTAAACAAAATAATTCCGGGTTTTACAAAAACCGAAAATTACAAAAACGTTAATTAAACTAACTAGCTTAATTAACTTCCTTTCCTTCGTTGCTCAACATGATTTTGTTTAGCGTAAGTGTAAATTGGTCGAACCATGCTTGGGGTTGCGAACCATACTTGGGACGTGTGAAAAGGGGTTCTTGAAGATATCTTGAAGCTTTCCTTGCAAGCTAAGACAAGCCCCCCCACTTGGTGATGAAAACCGTCCCACCTTGCCCCAAAGTCAACAAAACACACAACAACACTATTCCTCCTTACATCCTTGTTGGATTAAGAGATATTTGTTGTTTAATTGCTTTGTTTAATTACTTTGGTGCTTAGATTTTTATGGCTAATGTTTTAAGCCTTCTTTAGCTTGTACTTGATATATGTAATGGATGGAGTAATGAAAAATCAGTTTTGGTTTTGATTTAAACATTGTGTTTATTCGGTTTTTTTGGAGATTGAAAAATCCGAAATTCCTCTTGTGATTAAGAAGTGATCTTAATCTTGAAATCCTTGAGTTAAGTGAGTTAAACTTAATTTAAGAGAGAGTTAATATAATTAGTGAGTTTAAACTAATTAAATCCACTCTCAAAAACCTCCTAAATCAGTTTCTAAGTAAGATAAACTTCTAAACCGATTTAGAATCCTTAAGCATAAATAAGTGAGTAAAGCTTATCGAGCTTAGGTTACAGTTTCATATACGATTTCGCATCAAGTGGTATCAGAGCTGCAGCCTCTAAGTCCTCTTGGCACTTAGACGTTCTTGGAGAAGAAGGAAAACCACAAAAAAGAAGCAAAAGGAAGCAACCCGTAAAAGACAGTTTTTTGAGGTAACTTTGAACGCGAGGTTCTCACATCTCAGATCGTGTTTTTGGGTGATTCTTTTTTTGAAAGTGGTTATTTTTATGTCTAGTTTTGTCCTGTAAAATTTCATAATTTTTGGTGGTCAGTTGCTAGCATTGTCAGCGTGTTTTTCTGTAGTGGTCTAAAACCGGATTAATCTGGACCAGCTTTAGAAAAATAAAAACTGCAATCAATTGGTTTGTTATTTTTTTATGAAATTTTGGTCGAGTGCTTAAAATACCTAGGGCTACGTTGTGACAAAATTTCATTCAATTTCAAGTTGATTTGATTAGGTTTTGAAGCTAGAATTTTTGGTGAAAATTGTGGGCAGTTTCTAGGCAGAATATTTTTTTTTCTTCTGTTTGTATTCATTGTAATAGTAGTTCATATTGAACTTCTATAAGTGTATTGTTGTTAATATGGATGAACTAGTTAAAGTTTTTGCACGGATGCAAGAAGCTAATCAAAAGGTTCGATTCTTGAGGCAACAAATGCAAGAAGATAAGAAGCAAAAACTTCACAAGAAGAAAGTGTCTCTATCAGTAGAGAAGCTTCAATTCCAAGAAGGAGAGAGTGAAGTTAGTGCTGAAGAAGAAGAAGAGCAGACAAGTGTGTATGAATTGGATGCAAAAACAAACGAGGGAGTAAAGGTAGCCTCATTGGAGGTTGTTTCGATAGAACAACTACCATTACAAAATGAAGCAAAGATCAATTCAAAAATGCATAGAGTTGAAGAAGAAAGACCATCCACGGCTTTCAAGCTCCAACAACAAAATTCGAGGTCGAATTTTCTTGAAGAAAGAGAGAATGGTACGCAATGGGAAGGTACCAAGATTATTAAGGATGGCTTACATGATCATCCTTAACCCTGATTTAGTATCACCTATTCTACCTAACAAGATCCGTTGGATATGGCTCATATCATGGATTAGGATCACTTGTTAGAAGTTTAGCTAAGTACTAATCTTAATTAGTTTTTTTGTAATAATTAGTTAAGTAGAAATAGAACAGAAGTGAAGACGTTCACGTTCAACCGGAGATTCTGGCGCAGCGAAATCGTTTTGGTTATTGTGAGAAATCTACAAATCATTTTCCAGTGATTCTTTTTTTGTTGGATTTCTAACATCTTGAAGTTTCATCCTACAAAATTTGGTGAGATTTCATGAAGAAACGAAGTTGCAGTAGCCTTTCAATTGAGACGTCAATTCTGGATCAATTTTCGGTTTTTGTAAACCCGGAATTATTTTGTTTAGCGTAAGTGTAAATTGGTCGAACCATGCTTGGGGTTGCGAACCATACTTGGGACGTGTGAAAAGGGGTTCTTGAAGATATCTTGAAGCTTTCCTTGCAAGCTAAGACAAGCCCCCCCACTTGGTGATGAAAACCGTCCCACCTTGCCCCAAAGTCAACAAAACACACAACAACACTATTCCTCCTTACATCCTTGTTGGATTAAGAGATATTTGTTGTTTAATTGCTTTGTTTAATTACTTTGGTGCTTAGATTTTTATGGCTAATGTTTTAAGCCTTCTTTAGCTTGTACTTGATATATGTAATGGATGGAGTAATGAAAAATCAGTTTTGGTTTTGATTTAAACATTGTGTTTATTCGGTTTTTTTGGAGATTGAAAAATCCGAAATTCCTCTTGTGATTAAGAAGTGATCTTAATCTTGAAATCCTTGAGTTAAGTGAGTTAAACTTAATTTAAGAGAGAGTTAATATAATTAGTGAGTTTAAACTAATTAAATCCACTCTCAAAAACCTCCTAAATCAGTTTCTAAGTAAGATAAACTTCTAAACCGATTTAGAATCCTTAAGCATAAATAAGTGAGTAAAGCTTATCGAGCTTAGGTTACAGTTTCATATACGATTTCGCATCAAGAATGGTACGCAATGGGAAGGTACCAAGATTATTAAGGATGGCTTACATGATCATCCTTAACCCTGATTTAGTATCACCTATTCTACCTAACAAGATCCGTTGGATATGGCTCATATCATGGATTAGGATCACTTGTTAGAAGTTTAGCTAAGTACTAATCTTAATTAGTTTTTTTGTAATAATTAGTTAAGTAGAAATAGAACAGAAGTGAAGACGTTCACGTTCAACCGGAGATTCTGGCGCAGCGAAATCGTTTTGGTTATTGTGAGAAATCTACAAATCATTTTCCAGTGATTCTTTTTTTGTTGGATTTCTAACATCTTGAAGTTTCATCCTACAAAATTTGGTGAGATTTCATGAAGAAACGAAGTTGCAGTAGCCTTTCAATTGAGACGTCAATTCTGGATCAATTTTCGGTTTTTGTAAACCCGGAATTATTTTGTTTAGCGTAAGTGTAAATTGGTCGAACCATGCTTGGGGTTGCGAACCATACTTGGGACGTGTGAAAAGGGGTTCTTGAAGATATCTTGAAGCTTTCCTTGCAAGCTAAGACAAGCCCCCCCACTTGGTGATGAAAACCGTCCCACCTTGCCCCAAAGTCAACAAAACACACAACAACACTATTCCTCCTTACATCCTTGTTGGATTAAGAGATATTTGTTGTTTAATTGCTTTGTTTAATTACTTTGGTGCTTAGATTTTTATGGCTAATGTTTTAAGCCTTCTTTAGCTTGTACTTGATATATGTAATGGATGGAGTAATGAAAAATCAGTTTTGGTTTTGATTTAAACATTGTGTTTATTCGGTTTTTTTGGAGATTGAAAAATCCGAAATTCCTCTTGTGATTAAGAAGTGATCTTAATCTTGAAATCCTTGAGTTAAGTGAGTTAAACTTAATTTAAGAGAGAGTTAATATAATTAGTGAGTTTAAACTAATTAAATCCACTCTCAAAAACCTCCTAAATCAGTTTCTAAGTAAGATAAACTTCTAAACCGATTTAGAATCCTTAAGCATAAATAAGTGAGTAAAGCTTATCGAGCTTAGGTTACAGTTTCATATACGATTTCGCATCAAGTGGTATCAGAGCTCCAGCCCTCTAAGTCCTCTTGGCACTTAGACGTTCTTGGAGAAGAAGGAAAACCACAAAAAAAGAAGCAAAAGGAAGCAACCCGTAAAAGACAGTTTTTTGAGGTAACTTTGAACGCGAGGTTCTCACATCTCAGATCGTGTTTTTGGGTGATTCTTTTTTTGAAAGTGGTTATTTTTATGTCTAGTTTTGTCCTGTAAAATTTCATAACTTTTGGTGGTCATTTGCTAGCATAATCAGCGTGTTTTTCTTAAGTGGTCTAAAACCGGATTAATCTGGACCAGCTTTAGAAAAATAAAAACTGCAATCAATTGGTTTGTTATTTTTTTATGAAATTTTGGTCGAGTGCTTAAAACACCTAGGGCTACGTTGTGACAAAATTTCATTCAATTTCAAGTTGATTTGATTAGGTTTTGAAGCTCGAATTTTTGGTGAAAATTCTGGGCAGTTTCTAGGCAGAATGTTTTTTTTCTTCTGTTTGTATTCATTGTAATAGTAGTTCATCTTGAACTTCTATAAGTGTATTGTTGTTAATATGGATGAACTAGTTGAAGTTTTTGCACGGATGCAAGAAGCTAATCAAAAGGTTCGATTCTTGAGGCAACAAATGCAAGAAGATAAGAAGCAAAAACTTCACAAGAAGAAAGTGTCTCTATCGGTAGAGAAGCTTCAATCCCAAGAAGGAGAGAGTGAAGTTAGTGCTGAAGAAGAAGAAGAGCAGACAAGTGTGTATGAATTGGATGCAAAAACAAACGAGGGAGTAAAGGTAGCCTCATTGGAGGTTGTTTCGATAGAACAACTACCATTACAAAATGAAGCGAAAGATCAATTCAAAAATGCATAGAGTTGAAGAAGAAAGACCATCCACGGCTTTCAAGCTCCAACAACAAAATTCGAGGTCGAATTTTCTCCGAACAAGGAGAGTATGATGCGAATACGCCAAGCTACTTCAACCAATATGCATCAAGCTACCTCAACCTAACCAAGCTATCCCTAATCGCTTGTTTAACTATTGGTTATGGTTGGTTTTGAGATTAAAAATGTCATTAAAAGGGTTAACCAACATTAACCACCCTTTTAAACTGTTATATGTATTTTGAACGATGGCCCGGTTTTGTTGTAAGCTTAACTAAAGATTAGTACTAATATAATCTTGCTAAGCAACGAAAGAAAGGAAGTTAATTAAGCTACTTAGTTTAATTACAGTTTTTGTAATTTTCGGTTTGTGTAAACCCGGAATTATTTTGTTAGCGTAAGTTGTAATATTGGACGAACCATACTTGGGGATGCGAATCACCCTAGGGACGTGTGAAAGGGGTTCTTGGAGATATTTGTGGAGCTTGTGTTGCAAGCTAAGGGAAGCCATCCACTTGGTGTGGAAAAGCGCCTCCTTCCCTTTTTAGTCAACAAAACACACAACAACACTATTCCTCTTGCACCTTGGTTGGAATTAGAGATATTTGTTGTTTATTGCTTTGTTTAATTTTTAAGTACTTAGATCTTTTGGGATTGAATAGCTTGTAATATATATATGTGGTTCATCAATGAAAAAAGAGTTGGTTGTTAAACTTGAGCATTGTGCTTATTCGAACTTTTGGAGTGCAAACCCGAAATTTCCTCTTGTGATTAAGAAGTGATCTTAATCTTGAAATCCTTGAGTTAAGTGAGTAAAGCTTAACCTAAGAGAGAGTTAGGATAATTAGTGAGTGAAGCTAATTGAATTACTCTCAAAACCCTCCTAAATCAGTTTCTAGGTGAGTGAAGCCTCTAATCAGATTTAGAACCCTTAAGTGGAAGTAAGTGAGTGAAGCTTATCAAGCTTAAGTAAACACAATTCTTTTAGTTTTAAGAGTGATTCTTTCGACTAAAAGTCTATATCCATTGTTCGATTGTTTCCGCTGTTAGTGGGTCTCCTAAACACACGTGAGAGGAGTCTCATTTCGCATCAAGCTTCCTCAACCAAGAACACAAGCTATTCGACTAACTCAAGGATTTCAAGATTAAGATCACTTCTTAATCACAAGAAGAATTTTCGGATTTAGCTATCCAAATTTTCAACAAGCACAAAGCTCAATTTCAACATTCAAATCTCCTTTTCCATTGATGAACCACATATATATATTACAATCTATTCAATCCTAAAAGATCTAAGTACTTAAAAGATTAAACAAAGCAATAAACAACAAATATCTCTAATTCCAACCAAGGTGTAAGAGGAATAGTGTTGTTGTGTGTTTTGTTGACTAAAAGGGAAGGAGGGCCGGTTTTCCACACCCAAGTGGAAGGCTTCCCTTAGCTTGCAACACAAGCTCCACAAATATCTCCAAGAACCCCTTTCACACGTCCCTAGGGTGATTCGCATCCCCAAGTATGGTTCGTCCAATATTACAACTTACGCTAACAAAATATACTCGGTTTTACAAAACCGTAAATTACAAAAACTGTAATTAAACTAAGTAGCTTAATTAACTTCATTTCCTTCGTTGCTTAGCAAGATTATATTAGTACTAATCTTGAGTTAAGCTTGCAACAAAACCGGGCCATCGTTCAAAATACATATAACAGTTTAAAAGGGTGGTTAATGTTGGTTAACCCTTTTAATGACATTTTTAATCTCAAAACCAACCATAACCAATAGTTAAACAAACTGATTAGAGATAGCTTGGTTAGGTTGAGGTAGCTTGATGCATATTGGTTGAAGTAGCTTGGCGTATTCGCATCACATACACTTAAGGGACAAGATTGATTCACTACGATTACCTTCCGGACACTCTCCACAGCACCATATTGCGTCATCCCGCGCTCCGCCTAGGACAAGCCGGCAGGAAATGTAGGGTCACGAACCCTTTCCGGGGCCAATCCTGGAAAATACTCATAAAACCAAATCTGTAACAATAAGATCACCTTAGTACTGATCAAGATAACGAGACAAAAAATGGACGATGTGTACAGTCATTCCTCCAGAAGCCTCCATGGACCAAATAGGGAGACTGGCCCACCATCACTCAATTGCTCGCAAGATGCGCATGCGATACAAGAGACTGCAATAGCCCAGCTCGGCCCAGTCATAGGTCGACACCTGAGACAACTCACTCAAGGACTGCAGATATCGCGTCGAGATACGCGATCCCCTATCAGTGCGCAACAGGCCACAGACGGCTAACCACAACAGAATGCGAACCTTCTGCTCCTCAGTAGTCCCCTGCAGGGTGAGTCCTCTAGCCACTTTAGACCGAGGAGCGTAAGACGCATTTGGAGGAAGCATATCGGGAACAGGGCCGATCAAACCTCGAACCACCGCCGACTTGAACGACAACGAATCACCTATCGGCACCCGGACGCAAGTAAAAGACAAGCCGGAAATCAAGGAGAAATTCAGCGGAGTGATGGTCAACTCCCTACGACGCATGTGAAAGGAGTTGGTAGTATCCCACCACCACTCCAACAAGCCTCGGACGATAAGCTGAGAGGAATGAACCTCTCCCATATTCTCATAAACATCGAGAAAAGAGGACAGACCACTCTGGTCGATGAGGACAGCTCGATCTCGGACCTTTCGGACTTTCCTGAGCCAGGTAAAGTCAAAAGTCCCAAAATGACGAGTATTACCCTCGTCGTGCAAAGGTAAGAACAATCAATAAAATGCCTAGGCTATCGTATAAAACGAAGTCGACATAACGCGGAATACTTACGACGCCTTAGAGCGGGCGATGTGAAATGTGATGCTTTGGGTCAAAGCACAGCTGGTCGGGAGTCCACCCCACGACCTTCCACGCCCTCCTAGATCCTGAAGTTGCCCTGCCATCGTCCTCCCCACCCGACTCTTCCGACGACATGCTAATCGGATTGAACATCACAAATGAAGCTAAGAATCAAAAAAGAGTTCCCGACTCTAATTTACCTGATTTCATGAATCGATAAATCCTAAATAACCGCTTCAAAGCGTCACCACTACATGTGATTCCCAGAATCCATTTCACACATCAAAATAGATTCATTGCCTAAAACATGATTTCTACCAGCAGAATCATCACACATTCAAAGTTCCCTATGCAAGTTTCTAGGTTCCAAACTTAGAAGCTACGCTAATCTTGATTCTGAGATTCATGATCCAAGAATCACCACACATTCAAAGTTCCCTAAACATATTTCTATGTTCTGGATTTAGAAATTACATCAAGTACTGTTATTCTAGATTCATGATCTAAAGAATTATTTAACCACAAACTCACATGAAACGAGTATCAAACTCGTGAAGAACAACAAAACTGTCCGGAAAACTCGCTGGAAGCTCGCCGGAGCTCGTCGAAAACCGTCGAAGTACACCGGAAACCCGCCGGCAAATGTAGCCCGAACTCGTCTGAAATGGCAAACTTCGCCTAACCAAAAGCCGGCCGCCCAAAAAAAAAAGGGGGTCAAATCGCCCGAAATAAAAAAAAATAAGAAGGGGGAAAAAGATGAAACAAAACCGAAAAAGCGAGAAGTACCTGAATTACCGGAAAACCGCCAGGAAATTCGCCGGAAAACGGCCCGAAAAAGGGGTCAAAGTCTTCGAAAATTTTCGCACCCCAAGCTCTTCGAAAATCGCTCAAAGATGCCCAAAAATACCGTAAAAGTAACAATTAAACAAAAATAATCACTCCTCCAAAGTAGATCTGAAGAAATGCGAGAGAAATAAGGAGTTTTTAAGCTTCGAAATTTCGAAAATGGAGTTGGACTTAGGAGAGAGAGAGAAGTAAAAGAAAACGGCGAAGGAAGAGAGGAATGGGAGAAAAGAAGGTCGCCCATATTTTTAGGTCGTTTTAATGACTTTGTGCCCGGCCGCGCCACATGCGCCCGAGAAACACTTGCGTCGGACGCGCCACATTGCACCCAGCTGCAACATTACACGCCAAGCTCAGGCCTGTGCGTCTGGCACACAGTCCTACACAACGCGCTTGGGGGCTTCTTAGCCATGCGAAGCCCACACACCTAATTCCGAATAATTTCAAGTGTTCGTTACGACATTGCGCGCGACAACTCAGCGAACTTTCAAAAGTTTGTAAAAAAATACGATTTTGACATCCAACAAATTCTCAATGCATGTAATTCAAGAAACGATGAATAGTCATAACAATCAATGACGGCACACAAACCGTCAACAACGGGACACAAACCGTTGGGTCTGGAGACCATTTTCAATCAACTACATCATTTTTTTGGGAGCGGGACAAACGACATACTGCTCAGCCACGTAGAGTGGGATACAAATACTCTACACCATTTGTCCGGGAGCGAGACAAACGACATACTTGCTCGACCCCGTAGAGTGGGATACAAATACTCTACACCGTTTGTCCGGGAGTGGGACAAACGACATCTTGCTCGCCCCAGTAGAGTGGGATACAAATACTCTACATCATTTGTCTGGGAGCGGGACAAACAACATACTTGCTCGGCCAGGTGGAGTGGGATGCAAATACTCTACATCATTTGTCCGGGGAGCGGGACAAACGACATACTTGCTCGGCCAAGTGGAGTGGGATACAAATACTATACACTACACCATTTGTCTGGGAGCGGGACGAACGACATACTGCTCAGCCCCGTGGAGTGGGATACAAATACTCTACACTACATCACTTGTCTGGGAGCGGGACCAACCAACAGCTCAGCCCTGTGGAGCGGGATATAAATGCTCTACAACATCTATTTCACCTATCATTTCATTTTTGCAAATTTACAATTACTTTGCAAATATGTTTCACACATGTCTGTTCCTGAAACTTTCATTTGTTTTGCAGGTACCGGCGCAAAAGGGTGATTTTAGATTGCAGAGCATCTATAATCATTCTCCGTCCCGACACGTGTACTTTGATTTTCTGTTTTACAAACCTCAGTCCAACTGGGGCTTCTGTAGACACATAATCGTGTCTCCCCATTTAAGGGTCCAATGATGAAATATACCGCGGTCTTAGTTGGCATGGCCCAATGGAGGAGCAGTCCGAATAACCAGGCAATATGTGTTTTAAAATAATATTATAAAAGCCTAATTAATAATTCATGATGATTAATTGTAAGTTCAACCCGTTAAATGTTTTTTTAAAGTCCATTTTAAAAGCTCAACTGAATATTTATTATTTTCATAAGTATTTTTCTAATATTTATTGTTTTGATAAATATTTTCATAATATTTGTTATTTTGATAAATATTTTCCTAAAAGCTTTTATTATTATCTTTTACCCATAAATCAGATTTTTAACCCGGAAAATTCTATCTCCGAATTTTTAGGGATAAAAAAGGCATCTTGAAAGCACGCGTAACATAAAAAAGGAATATTCTGGAATATTCCGGAATATGCGCAGGACGCGACGGCTGCGCAAAGCGTGCCACGTGCATCCAGCACATTGGCCATATCGCGTCAGGCACTCCAATGAGCGCCTGACACGTGGACTTGTGACTCAAACAGAGTTCTGCGCCTAGCGCAAGTCTTGTGTGAGACGCAAGTTAAAATTTTATCTTTTAAAAAACGTGTTTCCACGTGCAACGTTTTAATTGGACGGAACACGTCAGGCAGGCCAACCTGCGCCTGATGCGTGTCCTCGCGCATGCCACGTAGGACTGCGCCTGGCGCAGGTCTTGCGTGGAGCGCACGCTTTGTTTTGCCTATAAATACGGGCCAATTTCCCGAATCAAAGACGGCTTTGAATTATTATTTTTACGCACGCAAATACTCTCAAACACTCCGAAACATACTTCGAATACGAAACGTTCAAACACTTTTAATCTTCCACATTAATTCTTGTTCCTGATTCTACTATATTCCTGGTTCCAAGATTGCTTCGACTGAAGGTCACTACGCTCTTCGATCTAAACCGCATAGGTATAATCCTGAGGGCTCTTGAATAATCCTATTTATTTTATTGAAGTTACTAACTTTCTTTTTTGTCATGATGTAGATTCTTAATTAATAACCGTGGTTTTTTTATAAATTCTAACCTCTTTTCATATATTTTTTGTATATAATGTTCATATTATTATGATTTTCTTGCATGCCTTTTTATCACCCATGTGTCATGATGCTAAACAAGACCAAAAGAATTGTTCTAATTAATTCAGATAATTTGGACAACCTGCTAGGAACCTTGTAAAATGATTGTATAATAACTGATCACTAAATAATTTGTCTTTTGTGTGTTTTCTGAACCCATCTAGAGTAATTATTTTAGGGTGCTTTAAAAGGTTGTTTGATTATTCTATTGCATATAATTTGTTGTGAATTGTTATTTAGTAGAGGCCAGCAATGGGCAATATTGTTCCTGACTATATTGTACCCTCAACCTCGAACTCAACTTTTTGGTTCCTGACCATCTATGGAGTCATGACGGGGAAATCTACAATGGATAAGTCTCTAAGATGTCCCTACCGTTTCAATATCCAATTTGGTTTATGATTCTTCCTCTAAAGAATTGTTGGCGACTTCAAAACATATTTTTAATAAAACCTTAACAATGGGGTAGTCAAATAAACGTGCTCACACCGCGTGTAGGCATTAAAGGAATGAAAAATCCACGCCTACACTTTCAATTCGTTTTCGGTTTCCTTTGCCTATGAATACATCATTTCTTCGAACGACTTTTCACAATGCTTTCCTATGACTCCTCCACATACTCTCCTATACTCAAACACTCAAACTCACATTCATACCTTCGGATTTCCGATTTCCAGCTTCAAGATTGCTCATCCTGAAGATCGTTGCATAAGACCCATGCGACAAAGGTATAATTACTAAGGGTCAATTCCAATTTAATTCCTTTTCTTTACTAACAATTTACTTGTCACAATGTATATCTTGAAGGAATTAATGCTCTTCTGTACATTCTAATCTCTACTCCTTTTTATTTTCTTATATATTATTATGATTGTTCTGCTTATGCTTTCATCACCAACATGTTATTATTGCTAATCAAGACCTAAGAAATTGTTTTAACGCCTAATCAGATAATTTGGACAGCATATCAGGAACCCAGTAATTTTGATTGCTTAATAACGTATCACTAAAAAGTAGTCTTTTTCATGTGTTTAATAAACCAATTTAGACTAATATTTTTAGGGTGCTTGAAAATATTATTTGGTTGTTCTTTGGTATAAACTTTGACATGCATCGATATTAAGTAGAGGCCATCAATGGGAGAATTTAATTCCTGATCTTATTCGTACCCTCACCCCCGAACTCAATCTATGGTTCATTTACCATCTATGGAGTCATTGTAAACCCCCGTAAATTTATGAATTTTATAAATATATTTTAACATATAGTTATTTATATTTAAGTATATTTTAGTATTTAAATGATTTATTTCTTCAAAGGTTGACTATTTGAAAGTCAAAGAAATTATTTTAATGATTTAAGAAAGTCAAATAGTTTATTAAGTCATGCTTTGAAAATATTTGAAATGTTTGAAATGCTGTTTGGATTTTGAAAAGGATTCCAAAATGGGTTTGAGGAACCTAAACACTTTTAGACTTGGAAAAGGATTTCTAGTTTGAGCCCAATTACCTTTTCCTATGCCCACAAGGGGAACCTATATAAACCCCCATAAATACCCAAATTTTCCCACACAATTATTTTCTCTCTCCTCCTTCCTCCCACAATCTCGGTTCTCCTATTTCTTTTTCTCTTTTTTTGGTTTTCGTCTTCATTCTCCTTCAGCCTTCACTTTTTTTGTTCTTCGCCTGCCGCCTTTGTTCCGACGGTCGTTCACCGACTGCCGGAAGCCGTCATTGCCCCGGAAGCCGTCGCTGCCCCGTCGGCGTTTCTTCCTCCTCTTTCCTTTGCTTTGGTTTGATTACTTTTCTTCCTCCTCAAGTTTTATTCAAAGTTTATATTTTTAAGATTTGATTAATTTATTTATGTTTAAAAGCTTTAGTTTGATGATTTATTTATGAATCTAAGTTTATATAATTTATGTATTGAAGAAATAAAAATTTAGATTTGCATATTAGGTTTGAATTGGATTTTTAATTATCAAAGCATGAATTTTTAGGGTTTTAAAGGTTGGAAAATCATAGTAGTTTATTATAAGTTATGAAATTGATTATTTTTATGATTTTAAGTATGTTTATATATGTTTTAAGGGAGTTTTAACAAATAATATATTGCTGGAAATTTAAAGGGAGTATTGTTATGGAGTTTTGTGATGAGTTTTAACAATTAGTGTAGTAGTACTGTACTAGGAGGTTTAATAAGCAAGTTTTATGTTGGGAAAGGTTTTTAAACATGTTTAAGAAGGGTTTAAAGTATTTTATTATTGCTGTAAATTCATAAAGGATTGATTGTGAATTTATATTGGTTG
The DNA here is from genome assembly GCA_947648045.1 of Beta corolliflora. Taxonomy (NCBI): domain Eukaryota; kingdom Viridiplantae; phylum Streptophyta; class Magnoliopsida; order Caryophyllales; family Amaranthaceae; genus Beta; species Beta corolliflora. Next base: position 887,117 of record CANSZD010003082.1, on the reverse strand, counting down.
TTTTAGGTGTAGAATTCTCTCTAAGCGACTTTTAAGACTGTTAAAGTGACCTCTCAATTTGTCTACACAAGGTACGTATATACCTATGTGTTGATTGGTTTAGTATCATGATTTTAAGGATGAGAATTATGTAGTATCATGTATATGAACTATGTTGAGTTCATATATGATTTATATTATGTTGGATTTGCATGTTTTATGCCGTTGTGTGGAACTTGTTGATTATGAGATTTATATTATGTTCGTATGGAAGATTGATGCATGCATATGGTTGGGAACTTTATTTTATTAATTCACATGGGGGAATCAATATATAAATATATATATTGGTTTGGATCATGATTGATCATTTATTCCCTTTTGAGTATTTCGCTGCTTTATAAGGACCGAGGGCCTTATTTGGTAAGTTGATATTTTATACCTATGAAAGGTAGTTTGGTTGTTGGCTAGGTTCAACAAATAAAGGAAGTTTGCATTAAAGTTGGAATTAATCTTGGGTTGTTAAGTTGTGTGATGATTTATCTAATCCTAAGATAAAAATGGAAGTTTATGATTGTTGAATGATTATAATGTTTGTTTTACTTGTGAGTCATAGCAAGTAATAATTGGTTAATCATGTAAAGTGGAACTTGGATAGCAATAGCTTTAGACTTGTGCACGTCTGAAGTGTTGGACAATTAGGAGTTGGAGCACATAATGGTAGCCCATGGCTTTTCCTGGGACCGGATTGATCACCGTGTCCTATTTTTATTTTAAAGGTTCCTCGATATCGTAGGTCATGGGAATACGGAGTCGAGCCCGTATTTCGTCTTCCAAAGGGAAGGCTGGTTTTAGTTAGACAACTCGATCCATTGACTATTCCATCTAAAGTAATAAAAATGTTATTGTGAAGTTTAATTCGGTTAAAGATTTCTGCAAGTTATTATATTATTATTTATTCCTACTTACTATTTATTAGTATCATGTTAGGATTGTTTATTTGTTTAGTATGTAGTACTCAGCTTTGCTGATTACGTGCTTTTATTTGTGTATGTTGATCATGGCTATGCCTTATTAATCCTGTGATGACCCATTTTGGTGAGCAGTCTCTAGGGATCAATGGTTTGAAGATGGCATCATTGGGTTCGGGATTGGAGAGCTTGTGTAGACTATTTATCGTACTTTGAGTTTATACTTTTCATAGTTGATTTTGGTTTTAAGTTTGACTTTGACTTATGTTGGTTTTACTTTTGGAGTTGACTTTGTTGTTGACTTAGTTTTATTTATAAAGTTTATTATGTTTTCCGCTGCAAAATTCTGAATAAGCCGATACGTTTTCACACGGGCGATAATGCTTTGATGATTCTCTATGTTTTATATTAAAAAGGTATTTTAGAAAAAAGAGAATTGTCGGGGTGTTACAAAGTGGTATAAGAGCTTTAGGTTTTATTGGTCTTTCGTGCCAACCTTAAATTTTTAGGCGCCTAACTAGCTAGTTACTTAAAATGAATTTCTTTGAATTGAGCTCCTACTTATTCATTGTGTTGAAATTACCTTTCGAAAGTTCTTTTTCAAGATTTCAAGTATTATTTCGGTTCGAATAACATTTTTCAAAGGGTTCGAATTTTTTTTTATTATGTCCGAATTTTTTTTTATTGAGTTCAAAAATTTCTAACTATAATAGTTAATTTTTTTTATTTCGTTTTTCGGTTCGTTATAAATTCGAATTTATTTATTTAAATTATTTTAATACTCTAGTTTATTTAATTATTTTATTATTTTATGAGAGATGGGTAGTATAGGAAGGGCATATAGGATAGAAACATTATATGTCCGCATTAAATAGTTAGTTCGAGCATGATTATATTTTTTTCTTCCCCGATAATTGTTTATGTTATTCCTATGCCTCATAATATTGTTGTTATTCTTGCTTATTGTTTATTGTTGGGATTATACGTTAAGTGAGAGTACCAATTGCTTATAGAAGTTATATTTATTTGTTGTAGATCTCTAGCCATGTCTGATAGAGAAGCTACTATAGTTGTGAGCTACTAGAACCCTATTGTGTTGAGTGATGATGAGAGTGATGGAAGTTATGAGTCTGACAGTGATAGCTACACTAGCCTAGAGTTCATTATGCGTAATGTGTTAAGAGCATGCATGCCTGATAGTGATGATGAGGTTCTTCACGAGTTTGACCATGCTAGAGGGCGGACTCGAAGGGATATCTACCATCTTTGTTTTGAGACCCGAGAGTGATTCCGAGTCGAAGAGGACGAGCCTCAATCTAAAAGGTTGCGAAGATCCAAGAGATTTAGAAGATATGTTTATTATAATACTAAGGACATTGATGAATTTGAAGATGAGATTTTCACTCCGAGAAAACTACAAGGAATCAAAGGATAAGACCGATGATGTTTCACCTTAGATTATTTAGCTATTTATTTATGCTTTAAGAATAATGTTGGATAATTAGTCCACCAGTGGTTTAAATTTATTTCATAAGTACCTTTATTTTATTTTAGGAAAAGTACAGTATTATGGTTTAGAGAATTATGACTAGTATCTTTTGAGAAATAAAAGACAAATATTTAATTATCCAAGTGAGCAGGAACTTATTTTGGCACGCGAATGAGAATATTTTTATTTATTTGTTATGATTGAACTTTTATTCATTGTTCCTCAATTGTGTGTTCTTGATGTGAATATTTTCATGGATGATTGATGATGATTATTTTGTGATATGGTTGTAACGTCATGAGAAATTGTTTGTTGATGAGATCTTTATGGTCAAATCAAATGTTGCCTTTCTAGAGAATGGCATGTAAGTTATGTATTGAAACCTAAAGTAGACTACGTTAATTTCGGTCGCGCAGTAGAATGACTAACAACGGTAACGATTTAGCTGCTGCTATTCACCTTTTGGCGGAGACTCTGACTCAGGAAAGAGCTAAGCGTCCCGATTCTGCTGGGGACATGTTTGATAGACTAGACAAGGTTAAACCACCATACTTTAAGGGGCAAGCTGATCCTACCTTCTTAGAGAGTTGGATTAGAGAGTTTGAGAAAATCTTTGGGGATGTGAACTAACCTGAGGGTATGAAAGTACGTCAAGCTATACTATACCTAAAAGATTAGGCTGATTTATGGTGGAGAGAAAATGGGGCTATACTGAGTGCTGTTGAGGGATTCAATTGGGATTCTTTTGTTACTGCCTTGAGAGGGAAGTTTTACCCTGCTTTTATGAGGAAGCAGAAAGCCCAGGAGTTTATCAACCTTATGATGGGGAGTATGACCATCTTTGAGTACTATAACAAGTTCATAGCACTGTCGAGGTTTGCACCTAAGGTAGTAGCCACTGAGGAATTAAAGGCTCAAAGGTTTGAGCAAGGCTTGACTGAGGAAATCCAGTTGGGGTTGGGTGGTGAAACTTTTTTATCTCTAGATATTGTGTATGGAAGAGCCGCCCACATTTATGGTCTTCAGTCGAGGCGTGATAAGAAGAATGTTGTAGTGGGTGCGAGAAGAAAGGATTTCAATGCTGGGGGAAATCAAGTGAATTTCAAAAAGAACATGAATGGGAATGGGAATTTCCAAGGGAGGAATAATCAGGGCTACAACAATAAGGGCCAATCTGAGAGAGTGTACCAGTGTAAGAAGTGCAGTAATAACCAGGTAGAGACTGCAAGGGAGACTTAGTGACCTGTAACTACTGCTAGAAGAAGGGCCATAGGGAGTATGAGTGCTTTACTAAGCAAAAGAAAGAGCAAAATGGCAATGGGAGTGGTAACCAGGTGAGGTTTGGGTTCAACCAGTCGGGAAATCAAGGTTCGAAGCCTGTAGGGGCACATAACAACCAAGGGAGCTACAATAAGCCTGCTAGTAAGAGCAACAACAACCAGAACAAGGCTCCGGGTAAACTGTTCGTGATGAGTCGCAATGAAGCTGAACGATCTGCCGACGTAGTTTCTGGTACTTTTTCTATTAACTCCATGCTAGTTAAAGCGTTATTTGATTCGGGGGCGACTTATTCTTTTATTTCATCATCTGTTATTAAAAGACTAGGGTTAGTAGATATTGAGGTGATGAATTTGCCTCTTAGTATACCTACTGGTGAGACCATAAGGTGTACCAAGTTGTCTAAAGATTTGCCTCTGGAGATAGGAGGCTGTATTTTTCCTTCTGATTTGATAGAGTTTAATCTGGGAGACCTAGATGTAATTCTGGGGATGGATTGGTTAGGTTTCTACAAGGCCAAGATAGACTGCGAAGTTCAAAAAGTAGTGTTGCGAAACCCTTTGGGGAAGGTGGCCTCATATAGACGTTTTGGGAAGCCCAAGAACTTTGAGGTTATTTCTACGATGCAAGTGAGGAAGTTGATGAAGAAGGGGTGTGAGCTATTTTTCTGTAGTGTGCAAGATGTGAGTAAAGAGGTTGGAGTGAAGATCGAGGATGTTCCAATCGTGAATGAGTTTATGGATGTGTTTGCGAGTGAGATTTTGGGTATGCCGCTTGCAAGAGCCGGTTGAGTTCACCATAAACTTAGTTCCTAGAACTGCACCTATATCTAAAGCACCTTATAGAATGGCACCTCCTAAGATGAGTGAGTTGAAGACGCAATTGTAAGAGCTGTTCGATAAGGGTTATATTAGGCCTAGTGCATCACCAGTGGGGAGCTCTCGTGTTGTTTGTTAAGAAGAAAGATGGGAGTATGAGGTTGTGTATTGATTATAGAGAGTTGAACAATGTAACCATCAAGAACAAGTATCCTGTGCCTAGGATAGATGACCTATTCGACCAGTTGAATGGAGCGAGTATGTTCTCGAAGATTAATTTGCGTTCGGGGTATCACCGATTGAGGGTAGGCGATAAGGATATACCTAAGACTGCGTTAAGGACTCGTTATGGTCATTATGAGTTTACTGTAATGCCGTTTGGGTTGACTAATGCACCTGCCATATTTATGGACTTGATGAGTAGGATTTTCCATGAGTTCTTAGATAAGTTTATTGTGGTATTCATTAATGATATGTTGATTTATTCAAAGAGTGAAAAAGAGCATGATGAGCACTTGAGGATTATATTGGAGACGCTTAGGAAGAGTCAATTGCATGCCAAGTTCTCTAAGGGTGAGTTTCGTTTGGAAAAAGTAGCATTTTTGGGTCACTATGTGTCTAAGTAAGGAGGCTATGTTGATCTCGTTAAGATTCAAGTCTGTGAGTGAGTGGCCTACTCCAAAGAATGTGTCCGATATCCCAAGTTTCCTAGGTCTAGGCGGCTATTATATGAGATTTGTGAGAGATTTCTCGAAGATAGCGAGGCTAATGACCAATTTGATGAAAAAGGAGTCAAAATTCGAGTGGAGTGAGAAGTGTGAGGAAGCTTTTCAGATTCTAAAAGAGCGTTTGACCTCCGCACCTGTTTTGACCCTACCTGATGGGAATGAGGGATTTGAGGTGTATAGTGATGCTTCAAAGAATGGTTTGGGATGTGTGTTGCAGCCAGAATGGGAAGGTGATCGCGTATGCGTCGCATCAGTTGAAACCTTATGAGGCTAATTACCCTACCCATGATCTAGAGTTAGCTGATATCGTGTTTGCTTTGAAGATTTGGAGACATTACCTTTATGGGGCAACCTGTAAGATCTTTACAGACCATAAAAGTTTGAAGTACAGAAAGACCTCAATATGAGGCAGAGGAGATGGTTAGAGTTAATAAAAGATTATGACCTAGACATCCAATATCATGAGGGGAAGGCGAATGTAGTTCTTTGATGCGTTGAGTAGGATATCGAGCCATGGCATAAATGCCTTGGTAGTTCTTCGAAGAATTGTGTCGAGATATGCAAAGGCTTAGCTTAGAAATCTTAAATCCTGGGGAGATCGAGGCAAGATTGAGTGCTTTGTCATTGGGGTTGTCAGTTTTCGACGAGATCAAAGAGGGTCAAGTTGGGGATGAGAGCCTAGAAAAGATTAAGGAAAAGATGAAGTAAGGTAAGGAAGTTGATTTTAAGATCCATGATGATGGTAGTCTGAGGTTCAAGGGAAGGTGGTGTGTACCACAAAAATGTGATGACCTTAAGAGGCGATTTATGGATGAGGGGCATAATACTCCATATTATGTGCACCTTGGGGGTGACAAGCTGTATAAGGACCTTAAGCAGATCTATTGGTGGCCAAACATGAAGCGTGAGGTTGCCGAGTTCGTGTCTAAGTGTCTAATCCGTCGGATAGTCAAGATAGATCATAAGAGACCCATGGGGAAGGTTCAATCCTTAGAAGTTCCTAGATAGAAATGGGATTCCATTTCAATGGATTTTGTGATCGCTTTTGCCTAGGACGAGGAATGGCAATGATACTATTTGGGTTATTGTGGACCGTCTGACGAAGTCGGTCGTGTTCATTCCAATTAAAGAGAGGACTAACCATGGAAGAAGAAGCAACTTGCAAAGACGTATATTAAGCATGTAGTGAGATTGCATGGGGTTCCACCAGATATCATTTCAGATCGTGATTCGAGATTCCTCTCGAAATTTTGGCAAAAGGTCCAGCTGAATCTTGGGACAACATTGAAGATGCCTTTCACCCTGCGACCGATGATCGAGCCGAGAGGACTAACCAAACTATGGAGGATATGTTGAGAGCGTGTGCTATTGGCTTTCAGGGTAGTTGGGAAGACCAATTAGATTTGATTGAGTTTTCATACAACAATAGTTATCATGCGAGTATATGAAGATGGCACCTTTTGAGGCCTTCGTATGGAAGGAAGTGTAGAAGTCCCATTTGCTAGAATAATTTTAGTGAGAATATAGTATTGGGGACATAATTCATTGAGGAGACCGTCAAGAATGTGAAGTTGATTCGAGGCTAGAATTTAAGTCGCTCAAGATAGGCAAAAGAGTTATGCTTGATTTAAAGCGAAGAGAGGATGAGTTCGAAGTAGGTGATAAAGTGTTTCTGAAAGTATCACCAACTAAGGGCGTGATGAGATTTGGGAAAAAGGGCAAATTAGGTGCCAAATATGTAGGTCCATATGAGATTCTACAAAGAATTGGGAAGGTAGCTTATAGGTTGGCTTTGCCAATGGAGTTCGAGAAGATGCACGATGTGTTTCATATTTCCCAACTCAAGCGTTATATCCCTGATGAGCGTCATGTTTTGGAGCTTGAGAGGATTCAGATTGATAGTAGCCTCACAAATGAGGAAAGGCCTGTGAAAATTCTTGATAAGAAGGTGCGTAGTACAAGCAATATGGATGTCGATATCGTGAAAGTGCTTTGGTCGACCCATGAGTCCCGAAGAGGCAACGTCGGAAGCCGGCGAAATGAAGAAGAAGTATCCGGATTTATTCCCTGAGGTGAGTTATGAGGGCGTAACTCGTTTTCTTTAAGGGGGGTAGAATGCGATATAATTTCGCGCTTTTTACCTATTTTTATGATATTTTAATGTATTTTTATACTTATTTTGGCGATTTGCACATGTTGGTGCAAAATAAATAGATTCTCCGCATAAGAAAATGTGTTCATAAGTAACACAAGTGTTTTTAAGTTGGCAAAAGAGTGCACATGAGTGCCAGAAGTATTTCTCCAATGGGAGTGAGTTAAATTGAAAATGTGGGAGTTTTCGTGTCAAGTTTCGGGGCGAAACTTCTTTTAAGAGGGGTAGACTGTAATCCCCCGTAAATTTATGGATTTTATAAATATATTTTAACGTATAGTTATTTATATTTAAGTATATTTTAGTATTTAAATGATTTATTTCTTCCAAGATTGACTATTTGAAAGTCAATGAAATTATTTTAATGATTTAAGAAAGTCAAATATTTTATTAAGTCGTGCTTTGAAAATATTTGAAATGTTTAAAATGCTTTTTGGATTTGGAAAAGGATTCCTAAATGGGTTTGAGGAATCCAAACACTTTTAGACTTAGAAAAGGATTTCTAGTTTGAGCCCAATTACCTTTTCCTAAGCCCACAAGGGGAACCTATATAAACCCCCATAAACACCAAATTTTTCCCACACAATTATTTTCTCTCTCCTCCTTCCTCCCACAATCTCGGTTCTCCTATTCCTTTTTCTCTCTCTTCGATTTTCGTTTCGTTCTCCTTCGACCTTCACTTTTTTTTGTTCTTCGCCGGCTGCTACTGTTCCGACGGCCGTTCACCGACCGCCGGAAGCCGAAGCCGTCGCTGCCCCATCGGCGTTTCTTCCTTCTCTTTCCTTTGCTTTTGTTTGATTACTTTTCTTCCTCAAGTTTTATTCAAAGTTTATATTTTTAAGATTTGTTTAATTTGTTTATGTTGAAAAGTTTTAGTTTAAAGATTTATTTATGAATCTAAGTTTATATAATTTATGTATTGAAGAAATAAAAATTCTGATTTGCATATTAGGTTTGAATTGGATTTTTAATTATCAAAGCATGGATTTTTAGGGTTTTAAAGGTTGGAAAATCATAGTAGTTTATTATAAGTTATGAAATTAATTATTTTTATGATTTTAATTATGTTTAAATATGTTTTAAGGGAGTTTTAACATATAATATATTGCTGGAAATTTAAAGGGAGTATTGTTATGGAGTTTTGTGATGAGTTTTAACAACTAGTGTAGTAGTACTATACTAGGAGGTTTAATAAGCAAGTTTTATGTTGGGAAAGGTTTTTAAACATGTTTAAGAAGGGTTTAATGTATTTTATTATTGCTGTAAATTCATAAAGGATTGACTGTGAATTTATATTCGTTGTTTAAGGCGGAGAATTCTCTCTAGGCGACTTTTAAGACTGTTAAAGTGGCCTCTCAATTTGTCTACACAAGGTGCGTACATACCTATGTGTTGATTGGTTTAGTATCATGATTTTAAGGATGAGAATTATGTAGTATCATGTATAGGAACTATGTTGAGATCATATATGATTTCTATTATGTTGGATTTGCATGTTTTATGCCGTTGTGTGGAACATGTTGATTATGAAATTTATATTATGTTTGTATGGAAGATTGATGCAAGCATATGGTTGGGAACTTTATTTTATTAATTCACATGGTGGAATTAATATATATATATATATATATATATATATATATATATATATATATATATATATATATATATATATATATATATATATATATATATATTGGTTTGGATCATGATTGATCATTTGTTCCCTTTTGAGTATTTCATTGCTTTATACGGACCGAGGACCTTATTTGGTAAGTTGATATTTTATACCTATGAAAGGTAGTTTGGTTGTTGGCTAGGTTCAACAAATAAAGGAAGTTTGGATTAAAGTTGGAATTAATCTTGGGTTGTTAAGTTGTGTGATCACTTATCTAATCCTAAGATAAAAAAGAAATTTTATGATTGTTGAATGATTATAATGTTTGTTTTACTTGTGAGTCATAACAAGTAATAATTGGTTAATCATGTAAAGTGGAACTTGGATAGCAATACCTTTAGACTTGTGCACGTCTGAAGTGTTGGACAATTAGGAGTTGGAGTACATGGTGGTAGCCCATGGGTTTTTCCTGGGACCGGATTGATCACCGTGTCCTATTTTTATGTTTAAGGTTCCTCGATATCGTAGGCCATGGGAATACAGAGTCGCGCCCGTATTTCGTCTTCCAAAGGGAAGGCTGGTTTTAGTTAGACAAGTCGATCCAAGGACTTTTCCATGTAAAGTAATAAAAATGTTATTGTGAAGTTTAATTCAGTAAAAGTTATCTGCAAGTTATTATATTATTATTTATTCCTACTTACTATTTATTAGTATCATGTTAGGATTGTTTATTTGTTTAGTATGTAGTACTCAACTTTGCTGATTACGTGCTTTTGTTTGTGTATGTTGATGATGGCTATGCCTTATAGATCCTGTGATGACCCATTTTGGTGAGCAGTCTCTAGGGATCAATAGTGCATTGTCCATCTACAGGTTTGAAGATGATGCATCATTGGGTTCGGGATTGGAGAGCTTGTGTAGACTATTTATCGTACTTTGAGTTTATACTTTTCGTAGTTGGTTTTGATTTTAAGTTTGACTTTGACTTTTGTTGGTTTGACTTTTGGAGTTGACTTTGTAGTTGACTAAGTTTATTTATAAAGTTTATTATGTTTTCCGCTGCAAAATTCTGAATAAGCCGATACGTTTTCACACGGGCGATAATGCTTTGATGATTCTCTATGTTTTATATTAAAAAGGTATTTTAGAAAAGAGAGAATTGTCGGGGTGTTACAGTCATAACGGGGAAATCTACATTGGATAAGTCCTTAAGTTGTCCCAAGGTTTCCCAATATCCAATTAGGTTTATGAGTCTTCCTTTAAAGACTTGTTGTCGACTTCAAAAACGTTTTCAATAAAACCTTTACAATGAGATAGTCAAATACGCGATCATCCCGCGTAAGCGAATAAAAACACGCCTATAGTTTGTTGATACTGTTATGGAGTTTTATGTGAATTTGAAATAATTGCCAGATATGTCTTTGGGTTCATCTGTTTTTGAAAGTGAAGTATCTATGTCTGTGTCATCTTTGGCTTCTCTACTTAATGTGCCCAAGGATGGGTTTGATAAGTATGTTGGGGATAGTTGGCCCAATATTATTGGGGTAACAACTCATGAAATTTACAAGTTCCTGTTTGTTGCTCCCTACAATAAGAAAGCTAGTTTTCAATCTGCCAATTTGCATGAGCCTATTATGTTGGTCCTACACTCCATTTGCAACAAAGTTTTGATTCCCAGGGCTCAGGGCAGTGGAACAATTTGAATTATGGAGATAGTCTTGATTAATCTTATGATGAAAAAGATCAAGATCAATCTCCCTGCTCTCATCATTGATCATTCAATGAACTGTTTCTCCTCCTCTCATCATGCCCTGGCCTATGGATCTATCACTACCCTCCTGCTCCTTAAACAGAAGATGCCTTTTAATGGGGAAATAATGCCTCTTCAGGTTTTTACAAAGAAAATTTTGGGGCAAAAAGGGTTGGATGTGTCCTCAGATATGCTGAGGTTCAAGGAGTTTGTGATACCAACTGAGAGAAAGAAATCAGAGAAAAAAAACAGAAAGATAAGGGGAACCAGTGCTGATGATGTTGTGATTGAAAGATTGGACAACCACGAGAAAACTTTGGATAAGATGTACAAACTGATTGAGGGTATGTCCAAATCCTACAAGTCTAAGGTCACCAAGCTTGAGAAGAAGTTGACCGAGACTCAGTTGCTGGTCATCTTCCTTCCGGAGGTAAAGGCTCAACTTCCTGCAGCTGGGGTTGCTACCGATTCTACTGATCCCCGTCTTCCTGTTGATTCCCGTCTTCCAGTTCTTCCTATGTAAGAGGAACCAGCTGACGATGAGGAAGAATAAGATGGTGATAGTTCCTCTTAGTCCTCCTCCAACAATGAAGAAGATGATGGTGATGAAGCCTCTGATGGAGAGGGCGAAGGAAAGGTTGATGAAGATGATGAGAAGTGATTGCACCTTCCAACCGTTTCCACCCTTCCCAATCTGATAAATGTTTATGCGTGACTGTTTTCTCCCCTTATTACAAAACAATTTTTTTATGTAATTTGGGTTCCCGTTTGACTATGTTGGTTTGTATTTTGATATTTTCTTTTTGGTTTACGAATTGTGAGTTGCATGACCAACCTGATTTCTTGCAGCATGATTACTTGAATGGTAGTTGATGCTATTCTTTTTGGATGACATCAATACCTTATTTGCAATTATTCTATCTCTAAGTACTTTTTAATAATGCCAAAGGGGGAAAATGGTTGAAAATTAAGCGCCTCATTCTAGTTTAGATTGAGTCTGTCTAATTTAAATTTCAAGAGTCTTTATTTTATTTTCTGGTTTAGGAAACAGTTCACATAATTAACTGTTTCATTCCTTGAGTCTTGTGTCAAGTCAGCTCATTAAATGGTTTTTATGAGCTTTGATATATTGGAGTTCTCGGTTTAAACTAACTTGTTAGTTACAGGAAATTTCAAAGAGTTTGTTATCATCAAAAAGAGGGAATTTATTGAGTCTCCTAATTTTTGAATGGTGACAAACAGCTGCAGGGAAAAGTTGTTCTTACAGGTGCTTATGAGCTGTTAAGAAACAGCTGAGAAACTAATTGTTCCTAACTGTATACTGAAATAGTGAAGGACTTCTTACTACGCTATGTTATTAGTTGTGTGGCAAACAAGTCCCTTGTAAGACTTGAAACTAGGAGGCCTTCTCGAAGATATTCGAGGAAAAGACAAGTGTTGATCTGTTGATTCAAGTGAAGCTTCAATAATTGAAGTACATGAAGATAGAATAGGATCTTTTATTGATTCATCTTAGGTCTTCATGTAATGACTGTGTATTATATTTTTAGTGGAATTGCTTGTGTTGTTCTTAATGTGAAACAATAGGGTTTTGAATATAGGAACCAGTTGGTTGTATATTCAGAACACTACTGAACAGGGTAACAAGTATAGATACCAGCTACTTTGTCGAGTGGTTGAGCTTGCTGTTTTAGGAAACATTTTCGAAAAAATATTTTCAAAAATACTTTCCATTAAAAAAAGGGTTGCTAGCATTTAGAAATCTTTATTCAGTATTTTGCTACCTTAAAGCGTGTGAATATCTTGAATAATATATTTCCTTCAAGAAAAATACTATTCAAGATATACTTTACTTAACTTAAGATTATCCTATCTTAGGTATCTTGAGTTAGGGCATGCTTAAATGTTCGACTTTTGGTATATAAATATTGAGTAAGGATTCTACATCACCCTTGATACTTTCCCGAAATTTTTTCAGCATTTTTGAGAGCTTTTACAAAGAGAACAACTCAGCAGTACATTTTCCTAAGATAAAGTATGCATTCCATAAAGCTTAAAACCACTCTTTATTTTTTTTTTGTCAGAGAGCGTGTTTGAGAGAAGTTGATTGTATTGAATCTCTAACAAAGGGTTAGTGATTGGGTAGCGTTTGTCAGCTCATTTATGAGTGCTTGTGAGTTCAAGTGCGAAATAGCACACTTGAGTAAGTGTGGGGTGAGTTGTTTCCCTGGAGTAAGGAAAACAGGTGAGTTTTTTGAGTTCAATAAAAAGAAAACTAGTGTAGGAGGGCGTAGGCCCTTGCTTGGCTGAACCTCGTTAAATTTGGTGTGTTCTTTATTACATTTGAGTTTTGTTGTTTCCGCTGTCAGAAACCAGCCCAACTGATTCCTCCTTAAATCGAAAGAATTTGAATTTAGCACCAATTTTTCTAACTACTCAATTCACTCCCCCCCCTTCTTGAGTACATTGTAAACCTTGAAAAGTGCAATGAGCTAAAAGTAAATTAAGTTGTTATATATATTCTTTGTTTCATGATGTAAAGGAGGGATTGTTTAAATGTGCAACAACTAAACATCTACCCTCGTATATTAGATAGTTTAGGTAATTACTTACATCGCTAACATTCACTTGTGGAAAAAAGCCCATCGGATCCGGTCAAAACCGGGCTTACATATCTCGTTTTGATCCTGATCGGATGCGCCCGGAGCAACTCGTACAAATTAACTAATCCGGTCCTAAACTGGATCAGTTAATACCCTACTGATCCGGTCAATAGTGAAAACCGGATTAGTTTATAGCAATAACTAATCCGGTTTGCACTCTTGGACCGGATCGAAGGGGTCATTTTAAATAAATAAAAAATTATACCGCCGCCTAATGCAACAATCGCCTAAGTCTACTCTTTATGCACGCAAAGACGCTATTTAGAACAAAAAAGTAGAATCTTTCAGAAAAAAAAAGAATATAGTACAAAATAAATTACAACATCAACCATAAGAACGAAAAAAATACAACAATACAAAAAACTTATATAAAAAACGAAAATATATATGGAATTGATGAAGACGAGAAAATTATATAAAAAACGAAAAATTAAACATTACAGATAATTACAAAAAAACCAAAAAACGAGAACTACAGAACTCAACTTATACTGAAAATTAAGAGGCGAAAAAAAAAACACAAACGAAAATGGAAATCGAAATTTAGAAGCTAAAAACTAAAAAATAACCTAGATCCAAAACTAAAAAACTAAATTGAAAAAACTCAAATGAAATGGAACTTGAAATGAACGAACGAACTCAAATTGTCCGCCGCCAAATTGTATATGCCGGTGTGCGGGGGTAAGGGTTTGTTGGCGAGAGATGGTGGTGGTTGCGTTGAAGAGCGACGACATCTCGCGGCAAGTGCGAGACTGGGCAACGGGTTGGCAGAGATGGATGGATGGTGCCTGCAGTTGAGGATGGTCGCTTCGCCTTCTTCCTTCGCGTCTCTTCGCGCTTCGCCTTCTTCCTTCGCCGGCAATGAGAGAGGAGGGTGAAGAGAATGGGGGTGGAGATCTTAGGAGGGCTGGTGGTTTCAAGTGAGGAGGGTCGATGAGATGGGAAAGGTCTATTGGTTTAGGGTTTTGAAGTTAGGAGAGAGAAACCCCGGTGTGATAGAGGAGGAGAGAGAAACGGCGTGTATGAGTGGGTGAGGGGAGGATATGAGATGAGGAGTGAGGGAACCCTAACCGATCGGTTGAGAGGGGAGGGTGAGACGGGATCTGAGAGGAGTGAGGAAACGACGTGTGAGGGCAAGTGAGATTGAGAGGGGGTTTTGTGTTATGGCATCATGGGCTTGTGTTTTATAACATAGTTGGGCCAACTAATCGGTCCATCCTTCCCAAACGGATCGGTTTGGTTCGAATAAATTGTACGAAAATATTGCTAAGTGACGATCCGGTTTGGGCCCTAACCGAATCGATTAACTTTAGGCGATCCGATTTGCACCAAATCGGATCAGTTATCTTGTGTTATATCCGCTTTTTGCACTAGTGATTCACTAGCTAGGTAGAGTTCCATGAAAAAAAAACAATTTAAAACCAATTAATTGTGAACAAGATACTTAAACTATACTTACACAACTAACATTCACTAGGTAGATTTTAAAATCTGGGGAGAGGGCGCTTCACGCATGCTCCAACAACTAGTGGAATCAAAAGTTGGAAATTTGGAATGGACTAGTAGAGATAATGGGCATGTTTGGTTCAAGTCATGTAATAGAAATGAAAAGGCATCAAATAGAGGATTAGAATGGTAACCAAAAACTTGCTACGTTTATTAGGTGTTTGGTTCAAGTTTTAAAATGAAAAGGAAACCATTACCACCAACAAATGGATTTTGTTATTGAGAGGTAAGGGAAGGCAACATACTAGGGAAATTCATTACCACCAACTATTATAATAGTAATTGATTGAGGAGATTGGAGCCCAAAAATGTTGAACCTAAAATGCTCTGATTTTCATTTTATGGGTTGGTGGAGGCGATGATTAGACATGGTTGATAATGGAGTAATGGACAGAGCTTTTCATTGGATAAGGTCAATGCAGGGTCATTATTATAGGCAGAAGATTTTGAATAGGAATACAGATATTAAAAAAGGTTTTTAGGTGTACTCGTTTCTTACTTTTTTCCTATCCTCTGAGCTCTGTAACCTTAGCCAAATAACCAGGTTTAATTTAATGGTGGATAAGGGATTCGTTGGGTTTAAAAAAGGGATTGGAAACATGTGGATATGAGGTTCCATATAAAAATTGATCCAACCATACAACTTTTTTAGTTTTAGTAATATCACATTGATTTAACTCCATTTCTAAATCTTCAACCAAACAATCATGTAATTGCTCATTTTGTCATGCTATGGTGGGTGTAATGAACTATTTTCTTATACAATGTCCAAAAAAAATTAATGATTTGCATTTTGCGTTGCACCAAAACTCCCTCCATGTAGGCTCAAGTATTTCCCACTTCTTTTTCTTAGTTCGAGATAGTTAGATGAAGTAACGATTCAGGCATTCAAAGCATTACCTTAGCAATTTATATAAACAAAGTCGCTAATAAGATAGTTGTATTATCTTTAACTAGCTACCTCACATAGCAACTGATAATTGCTTATCTAATAAATTGTTACTATTGTCAAAGCAAATTTGGCACATGGCCAAAACCAAATAGTAATTTACATGAAAAAACAACCAGCTCCATACTACATCACACCAGCTCTAAATACAAACTTCAAACTCCAACCATTCACAAAAATATCCAAAAATACATTAAATTTGGAACTAGCAATGAAATAGGTAATTCATGAAACAAGCGCTACATACATAAGTTATGTAACTTCGAGTTCTTAAATTAACAAAAAGAACTAATAGTGATGTAATTATAATAAAAACAAAAGTCCACCTCATCTCATAGGAAAACCTCCAAGAGCCACTTAATCAAGTAGGAATAGGCATTTTCAATGCAGCCTTTTCGACCAAATTGGGTTGGAGAACGTTAACATAACCAAATGCTTTGTGGTCTCATATGTTGAGACATAAGTACCACAGAGGGAGATTCGATCTTGAAATGTTAGTTCCAAAGAAAGGTATGTCAAACGTTTGGAGTGAAATCACTGAAAATGCGAAATTCCTTTGTGAAGGAATGTGCTCGGCTTTACCCCAACCTCTTAGAGAATTGGTAATCCAACCAATTTCCTCTAACTTAATTAGAAGGAGCTACAACAGACATGTGGGAAATTAATCATGGTTGGAAATGAAATACGTTTGTTCCCTATTTACCACAAAATATCCTCAAAATTATTCAATCTCGTGCTCTCAAACATGATCCAAAGATTATCATTTTAGATTTTGTAATCCGTAAATAACTTCTCGGTTACCTTGTATAGGCTAGGGGATTAAGGATAACTCTTCTCCTAAGTTAGTGTGTTTACGGAATTGAGTAATCCGTAATCATAAGTTACTTTTATTAACTTTGCATTACAACCTGGTAATGCGATTAACTCGTTTGTTTTTCGAAGAGGATTAGTAACATATCCTCTTTCTATTTCTCCATGTTTATCTTGGATAGTAACTTGGGGAGCTGTGTTTAGTTTGTTGGCAATAGTCAGGAAATTTGATATATACTGTCTAACTAAGGGGTTCATTGTCTGTTTTGTTCAAAGGGTTAATTTATCTTTAAAGGAAGTAGTATCTGGGACTAAGTTGGGGTAATCTTCCACTAGTGGAAAAAAGCCTAAGGGCTGCAGTCAAAAGTGGCCTAAGGGCTGCGTTTTTTGACCGCAGCAATTAGAGCAGCAGCCCTTAATCTATAGGAAGGGCTGCGGTTATGAACCGCAACCCTTAGGGAATTAAGGGCTGCGGTCGTAAGAAAACCGCAGCCCTTGGCACAAAAGGCTGCGGTTAATAGGGAAAACCGCAGCCCTTGGCCATTTAAGGGCTGCGGTTTTCCCTATTAACCGCAGCCCTTTTGTGGCAAAGGGCGGTTTTTTCCTATTAACCGCAACCCCTTTTGTTAATTTTTTTTTTTTTTTAAATTCAGCTATATAATAATATATATGCGCTCGTTCCCTGTGTCGCTGGTTCCTTGCTGATTTACTTTGTTCCATATTACAAACCTCATAGTGCATATATATATAGAGTTTCCAATTATATATGTAATAATTATATATATATATAATAATAATAATGTTAAGGAGTACTTAAGGCAAAATTATATTAATTCTAATACAAAAAACTACATTAACGCAACAACCGAATAGCTTGCCAACTTGTTTCGAACTTCTAGCTAGTTCTTGCAAAATCCTAACCAATGTATCGTCATAGACAATCTTGACAAATGTAGGTTGCCAACTTGTTTCGAACTTCATCCAATTCTTCAATTGTGAATTCATCCAACCTTGGTGCGTCGTTTTCCATGTAAACCTTGCAATAATATGAATATAATAAATTAATAAGATCAAGTCAAACATTTACAATATATAATAACAACTAACTCTTGCAATTAGCTAATTAAACAACCAATTTTCGAGTTGATTTTGTCGATTTTTGTGAATTTGAGCTATTTTACATCCCAAAACTAACTACATGCATGTTATATATATATATATAGGAGCAAAACTAACACACACCACTTACTTTATGCATAGTTGAAGTGTTAATGTCATATTTAGGTGCAAAAGATTAGAAGTTCAATTTTTAGGTTCGTTTCGGGGGCGATTTTTGTGAATTTGAGCTATTTCACTTCCCAAAACTACCTACATGTTACCTATAGGAGCAAAACTAACACACACCACTTACTTTATGCATAGTTGAAGTGTTAATGTCATATTTAGGTGCAAAAGATTAGAAGTTCAATTTTTAGGTTCGTTTTGGGGTCGATTTTTGTGAATTTGAGCTATTTCACTTCCCAAAACTAGCTACATGTTACATATAGGAGCAAAACAAACACACACCACTTACTTTATGCATAGTTGAAGTGTTAATGTAATATTTAGGTGCAAAAGATTAGAAGTTCAATTTTTAGGTTCGTTTTGGTCGATTTTTGTGAATTTGAGTTATTTCACTTCCCAAAACTAGCTACATGTTAGCTATAGGAGCAAAACTAACACACACCACTTACTTTATGCATAGTTGAAGTGTTAATGTCATATTTAGGTGCAAAAGATTAGAAGTTCAATTTTTAGGTTCGTTTCGGGCGATTTTTGTGAATTTGAGCTATTTCACTTCCCAAAACTACCTACATGTTACATATAGGAGCAAAACTAACACACACCACTTACTTTATGCATAGTTGAAGTGTTAGTAGTCATATTTAGGTGCAAAAGATTAGAAGTTCAATTTTTAGGTTCGTTTCGGGGGCGATTTTTGTGAATTTGAGCTATTTCACTTCCCAAAACTAGCTACATGTTACCTATAAAAGCAAAACTAACACACACCACTTAATTTATGCATAGTTGAAGTGTTAATGTCATATTTAGGTGCAAAAGATTAGAAGTTCAATTTTTAGGTTCGTTTCGGGGTCGATTTTTGTGAATTTGAGCTATTTCACTTCCCAAAACTAGCTACATGTTACCTATAGGAGCAAAACTAACACACACCACTTAATTTATGCATAGTTGAAGTGTTAATGTCATATTTAGGTGCAAATGATTAGAAGTTCAATTTTTAGGTTCGTTTCGGGGGTCGATTTTTGTGAATTTGAGCTATTTCACTTCCCAAAACTAGCTACATGTTACCTATCGGAGCAAAACTAACACACACCACTTACTTTATGCATAGTTGAAGTGTTAATGTCATATTTAGGTGCAAAAGATTAGAAGTTCAATTTTTAGGTTCGTTTCGGGGTGGATTTTTGTGAATTTGAGCTATTTCACTTCCCAAAACTAGCTACATGTTAGCTATAGGAGCAAAACTAACACACACCACTTACTTTATGCATAGTTGAAGTGTTAATGTCATATTTAGGTGCAAAAGATTAGAAGTTCAATTTTCGGAGTTCGTTTCGGGCGATTTTTGTGAATTTCAACTATTTCACTTCCCAAAACTACCTACATGTTACATATAGGAGCAAAACTAACACACACCACTTACTTTATTCATAGTTGAAGTGTTAGTAGTCATATTTAGGTGCAAAAGATTAGAAGTTCAATTTTTAGGTTCGTTTCGGGGTCGATTTTTGTGAATTTGAGCTATTTCACTTCCCAAAACTAGCTACATGTTACCTATAAAAGCAAAACTAACACACACCACTTACTTTATGTATAGTTGAAGTGTTAATGTCATATTTAGGTGCAAAAGATTAGAAGTTCAATTTTTAGGTTCGTTTCGGGGTCGATTTTTGTGAATTTGAGCTATTTCACTTCCCAAAACTAGCTACATGTTACCTATAGGAGTAAAACTAACACACACCACTTACTTTATGCATAGTTGAAGTGTTAATGTCATATTTAGGTGCAAAAGATTAGAAGTTCAATTTTTTACGTTCGTTTCGGGTCGATTTTTGTGAATTTGAGCTATTTCACTTCCCAAAACTACCTACATGTTACATATAGGAGCAAAACTAATTAGTTACATACCTTTTGAAGATAATCGATGTCAATACAACGGTTGACTATATCAAACATGTACCGCAAAGATTCGTAATAGCCACAATCAACACCATTCTTTTGTTGCGGACATCGAAATTCACCAAATTTAAACATCCACAAACATTCATGTTAAATTTAGAGTATATATGAAAATAAATGATTCGACATAAGATTCACCAAAGTAGTTACCTCAATTGATATCCAAAGAGGAGCTTTTCCTAATCGAAGTCCAACTCCATAATGGTGCTTCATCACACTACATCAATACATTATAAGATGTTTATTATATATATATATATATATATATATATATATATATATATATATATATATATATATATATATATATATATATATATATATATATATATATATATATATATATATATATATTAGGTACACATATTGTTCTAGTTAAGTTACCTATTCAATAGTGACTTGACTAGTAAGCTCCGTGGTGGTTGTCGACGAAGAGAATCAAAGTGGTAAACGTGATTATTTGACAAACATATCACAATGAGCGTCCAATGGAGACTATATAAGGAAATAATATAAAGTTACTTATTCAACGGTTCGGTGAATTTTGTTATCGATATATGGAACAAGAAGGTAAGTTATCTAAACAAGGAAATAAAGTTATAGAAAATAAAGTAAAGCATCAAGTTTGGTGTAACAAGCTTACGCTTCAACATATGGAACAAGGATGCACTTCTCTTCTAATCGATGTGATTGTTTGAAACTAGTATCGAGATATTCTTTCACATCGGTTTTGTTTTTTAAACAATTGTCATTTCGCATCATACTTGGACATAACCAACCAATCTTTGTCTCACTCATTTTTTCATTCAATTCAGTACACAATAACCTGAGAAAGCATATAATAAAAAGTAAACATACTTATCATGGAAGTTGAAAACTATTATAAACTTGTAAATTAAAGTAAGTTATGTATGTATCACCTCATGAAAGCTTGTATCATTGTTCCACTCAACATTTCTCCACGTAAGAATTCTTTAACATCGTCTTTGAACAGGGGACTATTCAAGACTTACTCCTAATGAGCAAGTCTTGAACGGGTATCTAGGCATATGATTGATGATGATGATTCATATAACTTATACATTTCATAGCTTAATTAAACTGTTTTCATCCAATCTCATATCAAGAAATATACATACACATAGATTGAATCTACATATATACACAATAAATGAAGATATATAATGAATTGTCTTTATCATAAATACATACCAATAACAACTAATATGGAGATCGATCTTTATATATACTCTGCGCTATCTCCTAGTTGATTTGCCGCTTCCAATATGCTAATATCTAAGACACATAAAATCGAAAAAATTGTTAGCATATAGTAAATGCAAATTGCATATTATTATAAGAAATACATTAATATATATAAATTATCATATCTTACCCACATTGAAACACATTACAACAAAATTCAAGTCATATTCCACTAGTAAAATTACAACTTAAGGAGCATATTAAGGAGCATATTGAGGTTTTTGATCAACAAAATTACTGTTTTCAAAGATCCCACCTAAACTAATCCCATTTCCAAAGTCTTGATGTGTGAAAAAGTTTGAAAGAAACTTAGGATTGTATTTAAATTCATGGTTCAGGCATTCTAATTCAGGATCAACAAGCACAGGATACATCAAGAAACGAAGAAAAAACAAGGGTTTTGGTTAATTTCTCTTGGACAAAAGATCAAACACCTTGTGGGTGTGGATTTTTTTTGTTCTTCACCAATAAATTTAGAGAAATTAAAAGTTAATTACGAGAACAAAAGTTACCAATTAAGCAAGTGAAGCAAAAATCAACTAGAAACATATATGAAGAAAAATATCAAAGGATAGAACTATAAGATAACATAAAAATTAAAGCTTTTGACTTTCTAGGTGTGTAAAAGAAGGTTAATCTAGTGAAAAACAACATTAAATTCGAAAATTGCAAACCTAGCTATAGGCCGACGCGGTGGTTCGGTGGTGGGCGACCACAGGTAGTGCCGCGCGATGGCGAGAGAGGGGGTGGGTGGCGCACGGCGGTGGATGCCGCTCGGGTTGTTGGCGCACACGGTGCCTCGCGTTCGAGTGGTTGGCGCGCAACTTAGGGGCGGTTTTCGCGCTCGGGTGCGTGGGGAGGAACTCGGCTGGTGGCGTTTCTAACCACGGCGAGGGTGGCGCGTAAGAGAGGAGAGGGTTACGCGTGGTACGGCGAGCGCGCAGGAGGTGGAGAGGGTGATGGGCTGGGTCGGCCTTGGAGAGGAGAGAGTGAACGAAAATAATGAGCGAGCGAGGGAAATGCAAATTAAGCGCGGTCTTCTTTGGCCGAGAGAGTAAAAAATAAAAAAAGGGCTGCGGTTGTGTAGAAAACCGCAGCCCTTCTCTAAGGGCTGCGGTTAAGCCCATAACCGCAGCCCTTTGTTCCGGTAAGGGCTGCGGTTTTACGCTTAACCGCAGCCCTTAAAGGAAGGGTTGCGGTTTTCTACACAACCGCAGCCCTTTTACAACAGCAATTGACAATTTTTCCTCTAGTGTTCGTCATTGATAAATGTTTTGGGAGAAGTTTGTATTTGGTAGTTTAGGAAATCTCTTTTTTGAGAAGGGAATCCATAACTTCTTCTTATAATAGCTTTGCCTTTGGCCTGGGATCTTTGGTTAGCACCATTATCTTGTTCTTGATATCTCTGGCCACTGTCATTATCTTTTGAGCTTTCTCTACTTCTTTTCACTAGAATAAGCTCTTCTAATAACGTATTTATCAATAGTTTTTGTTCTTGATTCTCTTGAATCAATTGTTGAACTAACTCTGGAGAGATAATCTCATATTGTTTGATATCAGCTATAATCCTATTTATTTTCTTCCTTGTAATGAAATCTTGTAATTTATGTGTCAGCCAACATTTAACAGTCCTGTTATCTGTTCTTAATATAATTTTTCTGTAAATAATATAAGGTTCAAACTTTTTAGTACCATCTTTAACTGCTTTTAGCTCCTTTTTATTAATATCCCAATTTATTTCATTTTCCTTGAATGTTCCTGAATGGTATATGCATATATATTCTCTTTTATCATTATTGTATCTGTATTTCAATACTGCACCATAACCATTATTAATTTCGCTAGCATCAGTTTCTACTATCCACACAAATTCCTTATCTTCATCAGGAAAACTTAATTTTGGTAATCTTCTAACTAGTTCTTTGATTTTTTCCAAATTTTTTGAATCGGTATCAGTCCACCTAAAATCATTTTTGAATCGGTATCAGTCCACCTAAAATCAGTCCAAATTTATTAAGTGGTTCTGTAAATTGTTATAATTTTGGAACAAATTCTCTGACTTGGTTAACTATTTCTAAGAATTTTTGTAATTCTTTCTTGGTATTAATTTCCCTTTGAAATTCTATGATTTTTTTAGCTATATGTTATTGCATTTTTACTCCTGCTTTATATATTTCGAATCCTAAAAATTCTATTTGTGTTTTAAATATTTCCATTTTCTTTTTACTTAAAACTATTCCACTATTCCTTATTATTTCTATAAATTGTTCTAATAATTTATAATGTTCTTCTTGTATTTTGGAGTATATTAATATGTCATCAATATATACTATACAATTTGGTAATTGATTTAGATATTTATCCAAAAATGCTTGGAATCGTCCAGGGGCATTTTTGTAGGCGTGTATTTTTCAATTCCTTTAATGCCTACACGCGGTGTGAGCACGTTTATTTGACTACCCCATTGTTAAGGTTTTATTAAAAATATGTTTTGAAGTCGCCAACAAATCTTTAAAGGAAGAATCATAAACCTAATTGGATATTGAAACGCAAGGGACATCTTAGAGACTTATCCAATGTAGATTTCCCCGTCATGACTCCATAGATGGTCAGGAACCAAAAAGTGAGTTCGGGGGTGAGGGTACAATATAGTCAGGAACTATACTGCCCATTGCTGGCCTCTATAAATAACGATTCACAACATATTTTATGCAATAGAATAATCAAACAATATTTTAAAGCACCCTAAAAATAATTAATCTAGGTTGGTTCAGGAAACACATAAAAATACTAATTATTTAGTGATTAGTTATTAGGCAATCATTTTACAAGGTTCCTAACAGGTTGTCCATGTTATTTGAATTAGTTAGAACAATTCTTTAGGTCTTATTTAGCATAATAACGAGTGATAAAAAGGCATGCATGACAATCATATAATATGAATAATAAATAGAAAATATGAAAAGAAAATAATGCAGGGAGTTAGTATAATATATACAATACTTACAATCACGGGAATATATTAATAACCTACATCATGAATAAAGTATTAGTAACTTCATGAAAATAATAAAAATAATAAAGAAATAAAATAAAGTTAGTTAATTTAGTTGACCCTCAGAAATTATACCATCGTCCGGGGTCGTTGATTTGTACGGATCTTGGAAAATTGAATGTTTGTACGAGTTGTTAAAAAAGATGTGTGTCTTGCGTATAAATGTGTTGCGGTCAAATGCTAGCATAGATCAGGATGAATTTGTTATCTTGGTGGAGCAAGTCGTTGGGTACAGAATATGTTTAGCATTGACTTTTGTGGATGATGTGGCGAATTGATTTTGTTGTGGTGGAGTTTGATGATGGATGATGATGAGAAATCAGGTGGTGATGTATAGTATAGGATTATAGGGTATCAGGTAGGGTGAAGGTGAGTGACGGAATTGTGCGTGAGTGTAGGTTAGACGTGTGATAAGAGGATGGTGATGATTTGGTTCGATGAAGGTGTGCTCCTTTCTTGATTTTTGATGAATTAGGGGAATTAGTATTGTTAGGCGTGTGAGATTTGTCGAGAGATTGATGTGGAGTAATTTGTGTTGTGTGCTGTGTATTTGTGAGAGATGCCGTCCGGATTTTTTTTATGAGAGAGGTTAGGGGTAATATATATAGGTTTAGGGTGGTTGGGTTGCAAAAGGTTTTCGAAAATAATTGGGCTTCTTAAAAGATTTTTATAAAATAGTTAGATAAAGATTTTTAAAAATACTTTGGAAAAAGATGATTTTTTATAAAAATATATTTTTATTAATAAAACTAATCAATATAATTAATGAATTCTATTAATTAAATTGGGCTAGAAAAGGAGTTTTATAAAATGGGCTTTCATAAAAGCTTTCAAAGATGGGACTTAAAAAGTTATTTTAAAACGTTTTAGAAAGTGGGCTTTTATAAAAAGGGTGTTCGAAAATGGGTTAATAAATAGAGGTTATAAATTGGTTTGGGTTTAAAACATTTTATTTTAGACTCGTTCTCTATTCTTTCCTCGATCCGGACCAATTGGAGCAGGGTATTAGTCATCATAGGGTACTAAATGGGGAGACACGATTATGTGTCTACAGAAGCCCACACTTTGACTGAGGTTTGGAAAACCAAAAGTCAAAGTATACGTGTCGGAACGGAGAATGACTCTGGATGCTCTGCAATCCTAAATCACTCTTTTACGCCAGTACCTGCAAAACAAGCAAAAGTTTCTGGAACAGACATATATGAAACAAATTTGCAAAATAAATATAAATTTGCTAAAATGAAATGATATAGGTGAAGAGAAATCATGAGCTATTATGGTCCGGCTCTTGTCGGGATGGAGCTATTATGATCCCGCTCTAGGGTGTTGATGACGTGTAGAGCTATTATGGTCCGCTCACGACGGGATAGAGCTATTAATGGTCCGGCTCATGACGGGATAGAGCTATTAATGGTCCGGCTCACGACGGGATAGAGCTATTATGGTCCGGCTCATGACGGAATAGAGCTATTAATGGTCCTGCTCAAGACGGGATAGAGCTATTAATCGTCCGGCTCACGACGGGATAGAACTATTAATGGACCGCCTCACGACGGGATAGAGCTATTAATGGTTCGGCACACGACGGGATAGAGCTATTAATGGTCCGGCTCACGACGGGATAGAGCAATTAATGGTCTGGATCATGACGGGATAGTGCTATTATGGTCTCGTTCCAGGGTAATGATGATGGTTCGCATACCTAACGGTATGTTTCCCACTGTTAATACTCCTGAGTACTTGTTGTCTCTCGAGTAAGATTTGTGTGGAGTATAGCATGTTGGAAGAATGGCAAAATTGTATTTTTGTTGCGGATTTAAAAATCCGTTAGTGTGTCACGCGCGATGTCTTAACGAACATTTGAACTCATTTGGAATTGAGCGTGTGGGCCCCACTTGGCTAAGAAGCCCCCAAGCGTGTTGTATAGGACTGTGTGCCAGACGCACATGCCTGCGCTTGGCGTGGTGTACAGCGCTGGACGCAGTGCGATGTCGTAATGAAAATTTGAATTAATAAGAAGTTGAGCGTGTGGGCCCCACTTGGCTAAGAAGCCCCAAGCGCGCTGTACAGGGCTGTGCGCCAGACGCACAGGCCTGCGCTTGGCGTGGTATGCTGCGCTGGACGCAGATTGCTGCACGTGGCACAACGTTGTCGGTGCACTGGACGCACCATGTATATATCACTTGTCTTCTGTTGTTAATTTGTATTGGTCCGCAGACCTTAGTGGAATATCACTCGTATAGAGTCGTTTAATGTTGGGTACCTGTGAATACAAATAACACACAGATATACGGACAAACAACTAGGGAACATGCATGTGTCCCGTGATGTGGGTGCTAGTGTATGGATTGGACATGACTTGACCTATAAAGAGTGACCTCTAATACTCTAGACTTAAAGGTGCTATCGTGTGTGCATACGTGTGTGTGTGTATGTGTGTGACTTGATGATTGATGTTAGAATCCTATGGCTGAGGATGAAGAATGCAATGCTTGACACAATGTTTGGATGATGCAGATATGTATGCGGATGATATGACACTAATGCAAATGATATGATTTGATGATTCCACTTAGAAGCTCAAATTTTCGTTTAGAAAACTGTTTTTGAAAGAGAATAAAGGGGAAGCCCCCAAGGATGATCCATGTACGTTATGTTTGTTTCGAAATGCGTTGTAGTTGTTACGGACCAAAGTGACCCATAAAACAGTTAGGATCTCGTATGGGTCTGGAGCCCACAATATTTTGTATTGACTCGTAATGAAGTCCTTATCAATGTAATACTCCGTATTTTCGGAAGTTATTCTTTTATAAATAAGAAAATATAAAGAATAAAGTTGAAGGTTTCGTTTTATTTTCTAAATAAAATAAGAAATCGGAGTTTGAGTTGAAAACAAATCCTATTAAGCCAGGGTTTACCGTGCTATAAATAGGAGAAGAAAAAAAAAAATCAAAACCCTAAGTTCTACCACTCAGCCGTTTTCTTTTACCCAAGATTTTTCTCTCTCCTCCTTCCTTCTTTTCTCCTGCGTTCTTTCTTCCTTCTCTTCTCTACTTTCTTTCTTTTCCCTTGCATCTGGGAACCTCCCCTCGCCGGCGTTCGAGTAGTGAAAGAGGTCGCCGGCTGTTCGTAGACGCTGCCAGAGGTCTCGTGTGAGGCTGCGGTTCGCTCGAGTTTGGTGGTTCGTTCGTGGGGTCGAGTGCTTGCGAGGTTCGTGCGAGTGTGGGTCGAGACTCGCGTGGTTGTGCGGGTTTCTGCCGGAGGTCTGGGCAAGTTCGTGAGGGTCAAATCGAGGGGTGCGAGCTTGGTCGCTCGTGCGGTGCGTCGAGGCGTCGAGGAGTGGGCTCGAATCTTCGAGCGTGGTGGTGTGTGGCTGGTGTTGTAGTCGGATTCTTCGACACGTCGTCGGGGTTGTCGCCGGCGAGTCCTTTGGGTATAAAAAAAAAATTCTCTTTTCTACTTGTAATTAATTCATATAATCTGATTTTGTATTCTTCGATTAACTTTGATTAAGTTGATGATGTTTAAATAAGACATAAAGTAAAGAATATAAATCAGATTTGTAAGTATACTAATAGTTCTTGTGATGATTTTTAATTCTCAATTCTGTTTTTATTATACTTATGTATATTGGGTTAAGTTTGTGATTTTAAATAAAGGTACACATTATGAACTAAAAGAAATCAGATTTATTATATACTACTAGTTCTTACTTTGTTTTCTTTTATTTCTTTAATTCTGATTTTATAAGTTCTTATATATGTACCTATTTAAGTTGTTACTATACACAAAGTGGTATAAAAGTTAAGAAATCAGATTATTTGTTATAGTTAGAATGTTATAATGGCCTTGTTATTCAAATCTGATTTTAGTAGTATTGGACATAAGGATTTAAATGGAGTTGGTAAAGGTACTATGCTATTAAACTAACTAAAATCAGCTTTGCTCACTGTTTTTGGCTCTTAAAAGACGCTAAGTTCGATAGAGTTATGAAAGAAAAGAAAGTTAATAAACAACGAGATTAGTTATTTTTATACTCCGAAATACTAAGTTTATTTAGCTAGTCACGTGTTATATGTTAATAATATCAAGGACGTAGCACTGAAGTACTCCCTTATTCGATTAGGTCCCAATTTCATAAGCGGAACGTTTTAATAGTCAGCAAAGATTCTCCGTTACAAGGTACGTACGCGTACTAGTTCAGTTGCAATTACTAGTATCATGTTAGGTTGTGGATTATTCTATTGGAACCTAGAATCATGATAGGGAACGATTGTATGATGGTGATTGTTGAGATTGTTTGGTAGCATGATTGCGGTATGTAGCTTTGTAATGCGTAATTCTATCGTATCATAAGCATGAAAGTTTTGGATTTGTATTCTTTGATCTATGGTGTAACAAGGATGTTACAAGAGGTAAAGATTTGAGTATTGTATCTAAGAAGGAATGTTAAAATGATTACATGTTTAATGTGGTATGAATGGTCAATACTAAGAAAGGATTTTGGCAATAAACTTGTAGTTGGACTCCCTACAAGTGATGAACAATGGGGGGAGTGTGGGACTTGTTCTACACTCCTACGCAGGCCTACTGTGACGACAGTAGTGTCCTTATAAATTTTGATAACTCAAGTAGGCGGAAGGTTCCGTACGATCTTGGGGGTATGCATACTAAGGTGATGGATGTGGAACGGAACGAAACCGTATTTACATTTCATCTAATAGACCAAGTTGTCTATTAAGGATTAAGTAGCCCGTATGATTCTAGAAAGATGACGGTGCCCGTTTGATGCCAAATAAATTGTAAAAACGGAATTTAATGTTTTTGTAGAATCATGTTTAGGAATTGTTATTATTATTCTGATTATGTTTAGTGTATTATGTAATTGATTATGTACGTACTCAACATAGCTGATTGTTTGTTATTTGTGATGTTTGTTGACCTGTGATGAACCATTGATATTTCAATGGGGAGCAGATTAGATATGCTGGTGATGCTGCATGAGTTTGGCATACGGGGATATTTTCTGGTTTATAAACTCTTAAGCGTTTTTGTTGAACTTATAGAATAATTAGTATTCATAGTTAATGGTTTGAATAAAAGGGGTCCATGGTTATTCTCGAGTTGTAGTTTAAAGTTATCATTTTATTTCCGCTGCAATTTAGTTTTCATAATAAAGAGTAAGTTAGTGTTTTAAATTTAATATGCCTTGCGTTTCACCGCGGCGGTAACACTCCTAAAGTCGATGCAACGTAGTTTAGACGTGTATGGATTTTGGGGGTGTTACAAAACTGGTATCAGAGCTAAAAGTTCCTATTTTTCAAAGATATTTGAAAGATTTTTATAAAAATGGGTAGTATGGGATATGAGCATATAGATTACTTTTACGTGCATTAAATCATAGGAATGATTTTATTTGTAATGTGTTTCTTGCCGT
Source organism: Beta corolliflora (assembly GCA_947648045.1). Classification (NCBI taxonomy): domain Eukaryota; kingdom Viridiplantae; phylum Streptophyta; class Magnoliopsida; order Caryophyllales; family Amaranthaceae; genus Beta; species Beta corolliflora. The sequence goes on along the minus strand of CANSZD010003082.1, from coordinate 857,408 downwards.
ACTTGTCTGATATGTTTATAGAAAGTATGAAAATACTGTGGAATGAATCAGATGTTCTGATTATATGAAATCTGGTGTGGTTTACTTAATTGAATTTGTGAAAGGTTCTTTGAAATCTTCGAAGTATGAATAAATTAGGAGGATGTACAAGGATAGGTACATAGATAGTGGTTAGGAGCACTAAAATTTCAAGTTAATATAATATTCTAAGGATGTTTCAAAAAGGTATTGAACTAAAACCTTATTTCGAATATTTTAGGAAAGAACCATCTAATTGTTGTAAATATTTTGAACCTCTTTAAGGAGTTCTAAAATTGAAAATAATCGTTTTACCTCTTATATATGTTTATATATAATGTATACTTAAAAACCTTTACTTCTCTGGAACTTAGACTACTTTTTTCTTTTAATTCGCGAATAGATTACGACCTAGGTCCTCAGGAATACCTGATGAAACACCGAATAGTGGAAGATTGGGGCACCTGGGCCTATAAGATTAAAGCTGTTGTGGAATATAGAACCTTACATGGAGATACTAGACTAAGGACTGAAATGGAGAAAATATACTTTATGTTGCAGTACGTCCCTAAGGAGGAACCCTACCATTTCGTACACCGCAGATATTGGGATATATGGTTAGAAAATGGAGGTTTTAATGCAATCAAACATACTTACTGGAACCAATACCTTCCTACTGTAGGGCAATTCATCACTGATCTTAAATACTGTGTAAATGATTGGAGAATTCGTGAGAAAAGAAGTTGGGAGCCCTCTACCTCATCACCTTCAGTTAGAGGAACCTATCATGTGGGGGAAAGCTCGGGAACTAAGGTTGTAGATGTGAATTGTGAGAACCCTAGAGTTAAAGCTGAGCCACAAACGTCACTTAGAGCTGTAAAAAGAGCAAGATACCAAACTTTTGAGGATGAGTTCATACCCGAGGACTACCACATAGCGTCAAAGCTTAGAACTGTTACCTACATTTCCGATGATGAAGGGAATAATAGGACATTCATTACAGTGATGGGGGAAGATCATGTTGCACCTATACTTGACATAGAAAATGAGGAAGAGGAAGATCCTAATGAAAATGAGCCTGCTGAAGGAGATCCGATTGAGGAAAATGAGCCCGTAGAAGAAGAGGAAGAACCCCTGGATGAAGATGAACCTATAGAGGATGACGAGCCTTTTGAGGACAAAGCTGACATGGAAGAAGGAATAGAAAATCCTAACTCAGATGACGAAGCTCACCATTATAGTCCCTAGTTTCTTTTGAATATATAATTAGGATTATAATATTATTTTATTCGTTTATTTCAGTTTTAATAAGGCTTGCATGCCAAGTAGCAAATTAGCATTCTTTTTATTCCTTTATTTATTCATATTATGTTTTCCTTGGAAACAATAAATCTTTCCCTTTTCAATAATAATACAATATTTTATTTCTTTTATTATGTGATGTAACGTCTTATTTGAGATGTTTTATTGCAAGTCAATAGAGACTTAATGATTGTTCGCAATAAAAAACGTGCTATATGAACGTGCCAATGTGTAGTAGTTATGTAAATAAACGACTATGTGCATGTCGCCAAAAATGACCGTTATGTCATTTATCGGCGCAGAATGGTTCGTCAGGGCGGTACGCCTGATTCCTCTCTGAATGTCGAGCAATCGATTCGTGATCTAGTGCAGATCACAGCTAACCTAGCCCAAGGACATAACCGGGATGGGGATTTGTCTGAAAAGGTTGCCCGTAGGAACCCACCAGTATTGAATGGGAAAGGGGGACCCGAAGAATTGGAAAATTGGGTTGGGGAGTTTGATAAGCTTTTCTTTACCCTCTCCTGTCCAGATGACAAGACTGTGCCCTTAGCAAGCTATTACCTACAGGGGGATGCCCATTTTTGGTGGACTCAAGCTAAAGACAACCTCCTTAAACAACCTGACTTTGGGTGGGAAACCTTCAAGAAAGCCCTGAGGGATAAGTATTACCCACCATACCTCAAGAAGCAGAAAGCCCAAGAGTTTATAATGCTAGAACAAGGGAACCTGTCTGTTGAGGAATATTATCGCAAATTCATTGAGTTGATGAGATTTGCTCCTGAAATTGCCCCTACTGAGGAAGCTAAGGCCTCACGTTTTGAATTAGGGCTCACCCTTGACCTACAAGGGAGACTGGGGGGAGATACTTTCACCTCGTTGGACCATGTCTTTGGCAAAGCTACCCACCTATATGCCATAAGGAAACGAGAGGAAGGGGGTAAACAAGGTGAGAAGCGAAAGGAGAATCCAAATCCTGAGGTTCAGAGATTTGAAAAGAAACACCATGGGAACCAGAACAATCAAACCTCCCAAAGAAACTTCAATAAGGGACCCAACAACGATAACAATAACAGCAACAATAACACCAATAACCGCAGACCTGAGCGTGTGTATAGGTGTAAGAAGTGCCCATACAACCATCCTAGGAAGGATTGCGAGGGTAATAAGGTGGAGTGTCATGAATGTGGGAAAATGGGGCATAGAGCGTACGAGTGCTATTCGAAGAATAAGGTTAACCCCAATAGTCAAGAAAAAAGGAACTATGGAGACAAGCCTATGAATGGGAATGAGAATGGTGAAAATGCATACAATGGGTCAGAGAACTCTAATTACTCCAAACCACCAACCAATGCAAATAATCAGGCACCAAATGGGAACCATGTGACCAACAATAATGATAATAGGGGCACAGGGAAGCTGTATATGATGACGGCTAGCGAAGCGGAAGCTCGTAGAGATGTTGTCACGGGTACTTTCTCTATAAACTCAATTCCTGTTAAAGTCTTGTTCGATTCTGGAGTATCTTTGTTTTTTTTTGTTGCCCATACAACTATTAGAACTCTTGCATTGGTTGAGTCCGAGTCAATTTCTATGCCTATAGTTATTCCGCCTGGTGCTTCTTTCCTTCCGATCTAATAGAGTTTAATTTATCGAACCTAGACGTCATTCTGGGAATAAGATTTTTCGACCCTACCTCGATAAATTCGTAGTCGTGTTCATAGACGATATATTGATCTATTCATGGAGCAAGGAAGAACATGAGGGACATTTGAGGCTTATTTTACAGACACTTAGGGAGAACCAATTGTATGCAAAGTTTTAAGCATGTTATTCGAATGCATAAAGTACCCGGAGCTCTTTCAAGAGGTAGGTGAGTTACGGGGACGTAACTTTTCTTTTAAGGGGGGAAGAATGCGATAGAACTTCGCGCTTTCACCCTAAAGTTTCCTAAAGTTTGCTTAAGTCTGTTATTTATGTGTATTATTGCTTATGTGTCTTTCGAAAACCAGAAAACGCTTGGGACTTAGAAGTGCAAAAGATCGTCGTTAAGACTGGCTATCTCAAAGTTTCGGGACGAAACTTCCTTTAAGGGGGGAAGCCTATAATACTCCGTATTTTCGAAAGTTATTCTTTTATAAATAAGAAAATATAAAGAATAAAGTTGAAGGTTTCATTTTATTTTCTAAATAAAATAAGAAATCGGAGTTTGAGTTGAAAACAAATCCTATTAAGCCAGGGTTTACCGTGCTATAAATAGGAGAAGAGAAAAAAAAAAAAAAATCAAAACCCTAAGTTCTACCACTCAGCCGTTTTCTTTTACCCAAGATTTTTCTCTCTCCTCCTTCCTTCTTTTCTCCTGCGTTCTTTCTTCCTTCTCTTCTCTACTTTCTTTCTTTTCCCTTGCATCTGGGAACCTCCCCTCGCCGGCGTTCGAGTAGTTAAAGAGGTCGCCACTGCTCGTAGACGCCGCCGGGAGGTCTCGTGTGAGGCCGCGGTTCGCTCGAGTTTGGTGGTTCGTTCGTGGGGTCGAGTGCTTGCGAGGTTCGTGCGAGTGTGGGTCGAGACTCGCGTGGTTGTGCGGGTTTTCGCCGGAGGTCCGGGCAAGTTCGTGAAGGACAAATCGAGGGGTGCGAGCTTGGTCGCTCGTGCGGTGCGTCGAGGCGTCGAGGAGTGGGCTCGAATCTTCAAGCGTGGTGGTGTGTGGGCGGTGTTGCGGTCGGATTCTTCGACACGTCGTCGGGGTTGTCGCCGGCGAGTCCTTTGGGTATAAAAAAAAAAAATTCTCTTTTCTACTTTTAATTAATTCATATAATCTGATTTTGTATTCTTCGATTAACTTTGATTAAGTTGATGATGTTTAAATAAGACATAAAGTAAAGAATATAAATCAGATTTGTAAGTATACTAATAGTTCTTGTGATGATTTTTAATTCTCAATTCGTTTTTTATTATACTTATGTATATTGGGTTAAGTTTGTGATTTTAAATAAAGGTACACATTATGAACTAAAAGAAATCGATTTATTATATACTACTAGTTCTTACTTTGTTTTCTTTTATTTCTTTAATTCGATTTTATAAGTTCTTATATATGTACCTATTTAAGTTGTTACTATACACAAAGTGGTATAAAAGTTAAGAAATCGAGATTATTTGTTATAGTTAGAATGTTATAATGGCCTTGTTATTCAAATCTGATTTTAGTAGTATTGGACATAAGGATTTAAATGGAGTTGGTAAAGGTACTATGCTATTAAACTAACTAAAATCAGCTTTGCTCACTGTTTTTGGCTCTTAAAAGACGCTAAGTTCGATAGAGTTATGAAAGAAAAGAAAGTTAATAAACAACGAGATTAGTTATTTTTATACTCCGAAATACTAAGTTTATTTAGCTAGTCACGTGTTATATGTTAATAATATCAAGGACGTAGCACTGAAGTACTCCCTTATTCGATTAGGTCCCAATTTCATAAGCGGAACGTTTTAATAGTCAGCAAAGATTCTCCGTTACAAGGTACGTACGCGTACTAGTTCAGTTGCAATTACTAGTATCATGTTAGGTTGTGGATTATTCTATTGGAACCTAGAATCATGATAGGGAACGATTGTATGATGGTGATTGTTGAGATTGTTTGGTAGCATGATTGCGGTATGTAGCTTTGTAATGCGTAATTCTATCGTATCATAAGCATGAAAGTTTTGGATTTGTATTCTTTGATCTATGGTGTAACAAGGATGTTACAAGAGGTAAAGATTTGAGTATTGTATCTAAGAAGGAATGTTAAAATGATTACATGTTTAATGTGGTATGAATGGTCAATACTAAGAAAGGATTTTGGCAATAAACTTGTAGTTGGACTCCCTACAAGTGATGAACAATGGGGGAGTGTGGGACTTGTTCTACACTCCTACGCGAGCTCTTGTGAGGACAGTAGTGTCCTTATAAATTTTGATAACTTAAGTAGGCGGAAGGTTCCGTACGATCTTGGAGGTATGCATACTAAGGTGATGGATGTGGAACGGAACGAAACCGTATTTATATTTCATCTAATAGACCAAGTTGTCTATTAAGGATTAAGTAGCCCGTATGATTCTAGAAAGATGACGGTGCCCTTTCGATGCCAAATAAATTGTAAAAACGGAATTTAATGTTTTTGTAGAATCATGTTTAGGAATTGTTATTATTATTCTGATTATGTTTAGTGTATTATGTAATTGATTATGTACGTACTCAACATAGCTGATTGTTTGTTATTTGTGATGTTTGTTGACCTGTGATGAACCATTGATATTTCAATGGGGAGCAGATTAGATATGCTGGTGATGCTGCATGAGTTAGGCATACGGGGATATTTTCTGGTTTATAAACTCTTAAGCGTTTTTGTTGAACTTATAGAATAATTAGTATTCATAGTTAATGGTTTGAATAAAAGGGGTCCATGGTGATTCCCGAGTTGTAGTTTAAAGTTATCATTTTATTTCCGCTACAATTTAGTTTTCATAATAAAGAGTAAGTTAGTGTTTTAAATTTAATATGCCTTGCGTTTCACCGCGGCGGTAACACTCCTAAAGTCGATGCAACGTAGTTTAGACGTGTATGGATTTTGGGGGTGTTACAAAACTGGTATCAGAGCTAAAAGTTCCTATTTTTCAAAGATATTTGAAAGATTTTTATAAAAATGGGTAGTATGGGATATGAGCATATAGATTTCTTTTACGTGCATTAAATCATTGGAATGATTTTATTTATAATGTGTTTCTTGCCGTACTTGTCTGATATGTTTATAGAAAGTATGAAAATACTGTGGAATGAATCAGATGTTCTGATTATATGAAATGTGGTGTGGTTTACTTAATTGAATTTGTGAAAGGTTCTTTGAAATCTTCGAAGTATGAATAAATTAGGAGGATGTACAAGGATAGGTACATAGATAGTGGTTAGGAGCACTAAAATTTCGAGTTAATATAATATTCTAAGGATGTTTCAAAAAGGTATTGAACTAAAACCTTATTTCGAATATTTTAGGAAAGAACCATCTAATTGTTGTAAATATTTTGAACCTCTTTAAGGAGTTCTAAAATTGAAAATAATCGTTTTACCTCTTATATATGTTTATATATAATGTATACTTAAAAACCTTTACTTCTCTGGAACTTAGACTACTTTTTTCTTTTAATTCGTGAATAGATTACGACCTAGGTCCTCAGGAATACCTGATGAAACACCGAATAGTGGAAGATTGGGGCACCTGGGCCTATAAGATTAAAGCTGTTGTGGAATATAGAACCTTACATGGAGATACTAGACTAAGGACTGAAATGGAGAAAATATACTTTATGTTGCAGTACGTCCCTAAGGAGGAACCATACCATTTCGTACACCGCAGATATTGGGATATATGGTTAGAAAATGGAGGTTTTAATGCAATCAAACATACTTACTGGAGCCAATACCTTCCTACTGTAGGGCAATTCATCACTGATCTTAGATACTGTGTAAATGATTGGAGAATTCGTGAGAAAAGAAGTTGGGAGCCCTCTACCTCATCACCTTCAGTTAGAGGAACCTATCATGTGGGGGAAAGCTCGGGAACTAAGGTTGTAGATGTGAATTGTGAGAACCCTAGAGTTAAAGCTGAGCCACAAACGTCACTTAGAGCTGTAAAAAGAGCAAGATACCAAACTTTTGAGGATGAGTTCATACCCGAGGACTACCACATAGCGTCAAAGCTTAGAACTGTTACCTACATTTCCGATGATGAAGGGAATAATAGGACATTCATTACAGTGATGGGGGAAGATCATGTTGCACCTATACTTGACATAGAAAATGAGAAAGAGGAAGATCCTAATGAAAATGAGCCTGCTGAAGGAGATCCGATTGAGGAAAATGAGCCCGTAGAAGAAGAGGAAGAACCCCTGGATGAAGATGAACCTATAGAGGATGACGAGCCTTTTGAGGACAAAGCTGACATGGAAGAAGGAATAGAAAATCCTAACTCAGATGACGAAGCTCACCATTATAGTCCCTAGTTTCTTTTGAATATATAATTAGGATTATAATATTATTTTATTCGTTTATTTCAGTTTTAATAAGGCTTGCATGCCAAGTAGCAAATTAGCATTCTTTTTATTCCTTTATTTATTCATATTATGTTTTCCTTGGAAACAATAAATCTTTCCCTTTTCAATAATAATACAATATTTTATTTCTTTTATTATGTGATGTAACGTCTTATTTGAGATGTTTTATTGCAAGTCAATAGAGACTTAATGATTGTTCGCAATAAAAAACGTGCTATATGAACGTGCCAATGTGTAGTAGTTATGTAAATAAACGACTATGTGCATGTCGCTGAAACAGCCGTTATGTCATTTATCAGCGCAGAATGGTTCGTCAGGGCGGTACGCCTGATTCCTCTCTGAATGTCGAGCAATCGATTCGTGATCTAGTGCAGATCACAGCTAACCTAGCCCAAGGACATAACCGGGATGGGGATTTGTCTGAAAAGGTTGCCCGTAGGAACCCACCAGTATTGAATGGGAAAGGGGGACCCGAAGAATTGGAAAATTGGGTTGGGGAGTTTGATAAGCTTTTCTTTACCCTCTCCCGTCCGGATGACAAGATCGTGCCCTTAGCAAGCTATTACCTACAGGGGGATGCCCATTTTTGCTGGACTCAAGCTAAGGACAACCTCCTAAAACAACCTGACTTTGGGTGGGAAACCTTCAAGAAAGCCCTGAGGGATAAGTATTACCCACCATACCTCAAGAAGCAGAAAGCCCAAGAGTTTATGATGCTAGAACAAGGGAACCTGTCTGTTGAGGAATATTATCGCAAATTCATTGAGTTGATGAGATTTGCTCCTGAAATTGCCCCTACTGAGGAAGCTAAGGCCTCACGTTTTGAATTAGGGCTCACCCTTGACCTACAAGGGAGACGGGGGAGATACTTTCACCTCGTTGGACCATGTCTTTGGCAAAGCTGCCCACCTATATGCCATAAGGAAACGAGAGGAAGGGGGTAAACAAGGTGAGAAGCGAAAGGAGAATCCAAATCCTGAGGTTCAGAGATTTGAAAAGAAACACCATGGGAACCAGAACAATCAAACCTCCCAAAGAAACTTCAATAAGGGACCCAACAACGATAACAATAACAAAGAACAATAACACCAATAACCGCACTGAGCGTGTGTATAGGTGTAAGAAGTGCCCATACAACCATCCTGGGAAGGATTGCGAGGGTAATAAGGTGGAGTGTCATGAATGTGGGAAAATAGGGCATAGAGCGTACGAGTGCTATTCGAAGAATAAGGTTAACCCCAATAGTCAAGAAAAAAGGAACTATGGAGACAAGCCTATGAATGGGAATGAGAATGGTGGAAATGCATACAATGGGTCAGAGAACTCTAATTACTCCAAACCACCAACCAATGCAAATAATCAGGCACCAAATGGGAACCATGTGACCAACAATAATGATAATAGGGGCACAGGGAAGCTGTATATGATGACGGCTAGCGAAGCGGAAGCTCGTAGAGATGTTGTCACGGGTACTTTCTCTATAAACTCAATTCCTGTTAAAGTCTTGTTCGATTCTGGAGCATCTTTGTTTTTTTTGTTGCCCATACAACTATTAGAACTCTAGCATTGGTTGAGTCCGAGTCAATTTCTATGCCTATAGTTATTCCGCCTGGTGCTTCTTTCCTTCCGATCTAATAGAGTTTAATTTATCGAACCTAGACGTCATTATGGGAATAAGATTTTTCGACCCTACCTCGATAAATTCGTAGTCGTGTTCATAGACGATATATTGATCTATTCATGGAGCAAGGAAGAACATGAGGGACATTTGAGGCTTATTTTACAGACACTTAGGGAGAACCAATTGTATGCAAAGTTTTAAGCATGTTATTCGAATGTATAAAGTACCCGGAGCTCTTTCAAGAGGTAGGTGAGTTACGGGGACGTAACTTTTCTTTTAAGGGGGGAAGAATGCGATAGAATTTCGCGCTTCCACCCTAAAGTTTCCTAAAGTTTGCTTAAGTCTGTTATTTATGTGTATTATTGCTTATGTGTCTTTCGAAAACCAGAAAACGCTTGGGACTTAGAAGTGCAAAAGATCGTCGTTAAGACTGGCTATCTCAAAGTTTCGGGACGAAACTTCCTTTAAGGGGGGAAGCCTATAATACTCCGTATTTTCGGAAGTTATTCTTTTATAAATAAGAAAATATAAAGAATAAAGTTGAAGGTTTCGTTTTATTTTCTAAATAAAATAAGAAATCGGAGTTTGAGTTGAAAACAAATCCTATTAAGCCAGGGTTTACCGTGCTATAAATAGGAGAAGAGAAAAAAAAAAAGAAATCAAAACCCTAAGTTCTACCACTCAGCCGTTTTCTTTTACCCAAGATTTTTCTTTCTCCTCCTTCCTTCTTTTCTCCTGCGTTCTTTCTTCCTTCTCTTCTCTACTTTCTTTCTTTTCCCTTGCATCTGGGAACCTCCCCTCGCCGGCGTTCGAGTAGTGAAAGAGGTCGCCGACTGTTCGTAGACGCTGCCGGAGGTCTCGTGTGAGGCTGCGGTTCGCTCGAGTTTGGTGGTTCGTTCGTGGGGTCGAGTGCTTGCGAGGTTCGTGCGAGTGTGGGTCGAGACTCGCGTGGTTGTGCGGGTTTCTGCCGGAGGTCTGGGCAAGTTCGTGAAGGACAAATCGAGGGGTGCGAGCTTGGTCGCTCGTGCGGTGCGTCGAGGCGTCGAGGAGTGGGCTCGAATCTTCAAGCGTGGTGGTGTGTGGCTGGTGTTGCAGTCGGATTCTTCGACACGTCGTCGGGGTTGTCGCCGGCGAGTCCTTTGGGTATAAAAAAAAAAATTCTCTGTTCTACTTTTAATTAATTCATATAATCTGATTTTGTATTCTTCGATTAACTTTGATTAAGTTGATGATGTTTAAATAAGACATAAAGTAAAGAATATAAATCAGATTTGTAAGTATACTAATAGTTCTTGTGATGATTTTTAATTCTCAATTCTGTTTTTATTATACTTATGTATATTGGGTTAAGTTTGTGATTTTAAATAAAGGTACACATTATGAACTAAAAGAAATCAGATTTATTATATACTACTAGTTCTTACTTTGTTTTCTTTTATTTCTTTAATTCTGATTTTATAAGTTCTTATATATGTACCTATTTAAGTTGTTACTATACACAAAGTGGTATAAAAGTTAAGAAATCAGATTATTTGTTATAGTTAGAATGTTATAATGACCTTGTTATTCAAATCTGATTTTAGTAGTATTGGACATAAGGATTTAAATGGAGTTGGTAAAGGTACTATGCTATTAAACTAACTAAAATCAGCTTTGCTCACTGTTTTTGGCTCTTAAAAGACGCTAAGTTCGATAGAGTTATGAAAGAAAAGAAAGTTAATAAACAACGAGATTAGTTATTTTTATACTCCGAAATACTAAGTTTATTTAGCTAGTCACGTGTTATATGTTAATAATATCAAGGACGTAGCACTGAAGTACTCCCTTATTCGATTAGGTCCCAATTTCATAAGCGGAACGTTTTAATAGTCAGCAAAGATTCTCCGTTACAAGGTACGTACGCGTACTAGTTCAGTTGCAATTACTAGTATCATGTTAGGTTGTGGATTATTCTATTGGAACCTAGAATCATGATAGGGAACGATTGTATGATGGTGATTGTTGAGATTATTTGGTAGCATGATTGCGGTATGTAGCTTTGTAATGCGTAATTCTATCGTATCATAAGCATGAAAGTTTTGGATTTGTATTCTTTGATCTATGGTGTAACAAGGATGTTACAAGAGGTAAAGATTTGAGTATTGTATCTAAGAAGGAATGTTAAAATGATTACATGTTTAATGTGGTATGAATGGTCAATACTAAGAAAGGATTTTGGCAATAAACTTGTTGTTGGACTCCCTACAAGTGATGAACAATGGGGGGAGTGTGGGACTTGTTCTACACTCCTACGCAGGCCTACTATGACGACAGTAGTGTCCTTATAAATTTTGATAACTCAAGTAGGCGGAAGGTTCCGTACGATCATGGGGGTATGCATACTAAGGTGATGGATGTGGAACGGAACGAAACTGTATTTACATTTCATCTAATAGACCAAGTTGTCTATTAAGGATTAAGTAGCCCGTATGATTCTAGAAAGATGACGGTGCCCGTTCGATGCCAAATAAATTGTAAAAACGGAATTTAATGTTTTTGTAGAATCATGTTTAGGAATTGTTATTATTATTCTGATTATGTTTAGTGTATTATGTAATTGATTATGTACGTACTTAGCATAGCTGATTGTTTGTTATTTGTGATGTTTGTTGACCTGTGATGAACCATTGATATTTCAATGGGGAGCAGATTAGATATGCTGGTGATGCTGCATGGGTTTGGCATACGGGGATATTTTCTGGTTTATAAACTCTTAAGCGTTTTTGTTGAACTTATAGAATAATTAGTATTCATAGTTAATGGTTTGAATAAAAGGGGTCCATGGTGATTCCCGAGTTGTAGTTTAAAGTTATCATTTTATTTCCGCTGCAATTTAGTTTTCATAATAAAGAGTAAGTTAGTGTTTTAAATTTAATATGCCTTGCGTTTCACCGCGGCGGTAACACTCCTAAAGTCGATGCAACGTAGTTTAGACGTGTATGGATTTTGGGGGTGTTACAATCAAGGTACACATGGAGCCCAAGGATGATCGATTTAGTTGAAGACTATGCTGGATTTGAAATACGTTATTGAACGAGCTTTCGTAGCGCTTGAGTTGTATATGCTTCGAGGTTTGTATGTCAAGGGCCTAAGTGAGCCCATAAAGTAGGTACAATCTTGTATCAGTGTGGGTTTTAAAACCCAAGATTTCATGTATGGACTCGTAATGAAGTCCTTATTACAATAGGCCTAGACTTGGAGCCTATGATTTTCTATGTGGACCAGTGATGAAGCCCCTAGTAAGATAGAGTTGATGATATATCCAACTTGATTGCTTGATTTTGAAGATATCTCGTCATGCTTAGCGGAAGTTTCGACCGAAGATTCCATATAGGGTTCCTAAGGTGAGAAGACAAGAAAGGCCAAAGAAAAGAACACTCAAAAGATGAGGCGCGGTTATAGCGCTGAGTGTTTTAAGGTTATGCTAAGGTTGGCTTAGAAGCGATAATGTGGCTTAGGAAAAGGAAGTGATTAGAATAAGAAAAGGCAGAGTCATAATGAACCGACTCACGCAATGAGGTAGGCTGATGATGCATGTATAAATCCCAGTCTAGCTCTAAGGGTAGGGGATGAGCATTGAAAACTCGTGATTTTGGGAGATCGCGCTTTTCTCATGGGCCTAGGCGAGCCTTAATAATGTGTTTTGAATTAAAATGGCCGGGCCTCGAAAGAGGTTGCCTACGTATCCATGATGGAATCAGGCCAGTCGTAGCTCTTAACATTTTAATCGGTGGCCTAGCATTTTGCTTTGGAGCCATTTGCAATGAATTAGGCATTGAATTAAGCATTGAATTGGAAGAGGTCTTTGGCAAGGGTGGATAATGATGTAGGTTTGGTTTGGTTTTAAGCGGTCGAACCTCGGGGTGAGGTTTCCTACGTATCTTTAGCAGAATCAGACCATTCGTAGTTCAGGCTAATGAATGAGAAGATGCCATGACTTTTGCCTAAGTCACCCTTATGGGTTTTCGACCTAGCGGGCTTGGGTTTGTCTTTTATGGCTTATTGGAATGCAATGTGATTGTGGGTTGTTAAGAAGGTTTATCACAGAAGATTTGAAGTTGGAGGTTTAGAATCGCAGGTTTAAGGTTTTGAAGGAAATACCTTTGTTTGCAACACTTTTTTTTGCACTTTTTTGTATCATTTTTTTTTGGCTTCTTTTATTTTATTCTTCAATTTTGCTTTGATTTTTCTTGTTGCCTTTTTTTTACCCTTTATATTTGATTGATGTCAAGTGTACCTCCACTAAGGTAGGTTAGAGGGAAATGGGTGTTATTTTAGGTTGAAATGGAGGAATATTTGTAGTGAAGGGAGGAATGCCTCTTTTATATATGCCAGTTGTTTATTGCCTTTATAAGAATAGTCATGAGAATTAGAAATTCATTTCTTATAAGGCGACAATCGTGATTTCCATTGATGCTCATTAGTGCAAGGTTTGAAAAGAAATACTCATTTATCAATTAAAAATTATGAGTACATGCATTGAAAGGGACAACCTATATTAGACTGGGCGAATAAGATAAATGAAACAGAAAATGAAATCCTAAGTCTGGACTCCTACGTCACGTGACGAGACAACTTCGTTGCTTCGATCTTCATGAGTTCTCTTTCTAAACGAAAAGATAAGAAGTGTATTTTTTTTATGGTGATTGGACCTAAGCGAGTCCAAATGTTTTAATGAGTGATTGAGCTCAGAGATGTGTCTGCTTCTATGGCATTGAGGTCATTGTCTCCGGCATTTTTTACAGCAGTAGGGAGTGTGAGCCTCCCCTCGTCTATCATATCTTAGATAACCTCTTTTAACTTTTTGCAGGAAGCAGTCTTATGTCCATTGCCTTTGTGGTATTTGCAATAGGCATCCTTATCCCATGTTAGTCCTTTTCTATTTTTATGAGGGTCTGGAGTGGGCCCAATAGGAGAAATTGCACCTTTAGCATGAAGGTGGTCAAAAGCAACCTCATAACTCATGTCTACCGAGGTATACTTCCTTTGCGATTTCGTTTTAGGCCTGATGGCATTATGTAGAGATCCATGTGAAACAGTGACATGAAGGTGCTTAGAAGGTATTCCAATCGGAGTAACAGTGAAATCGGACTTGATCGAATGCCTGAGAATTGAGCTATGTGGTATGATGTTGTTAATTTCATTGATCCGTTGTGGGTCATCTACCATTGTATCGAATCTATCTAGTGCCTCGTAATCTGCACTGTAAATCTCATGAAGAACCATGTAGTTTGGCTCTAGTTTGACAACACGTGCTATAAGATCTACTAGCATACCCTTCCACTCATCGACTTGTTCTTGAAATGTGTTTGCCATATTGCGTATTTCCTACAATGGATCATCCAGCAGGAGATTAGAGATGGATTGATGATGGAGAGAAAGAAATGGAGTGAAAGAATGTGTGTTTGTTTAAAAGTTAAGCTCCAAGGAACGAATCAGAATATCATGAATGCATGATGTTTTTTTTTGTTTTTTTTTTGGACGCATCTAGACCTAATGCATGTATGCATGACTCTTTTGGTTGCATCTAGACTTAATGTATGTATGCATGACTCAATCTATGCGTTCGAACCTGTAAAGGCTGCCTACATATCCCAAAAGAGGGAATCAGATCGCTTGTAGTTCGGAACCACTAAATGCGGAATGGATGAAATGAGATGGAGAGTATGGATGCAATGAGACTCTTATGGACTCTAGTTATGCATGAAGTGTATGAACAATGGACTATGCAATGCAGAGGGACTCGTGTATGAATGCAATCCTAATTGACATGAAACTCTAATGACTTCAGAGTCCTAGACTTGAAAGACTTCTAATGACGTTAGAATTCTAGATTTGTCGGTCTTTCAAGGATGCTATACTCCTAATGTGCATGAAACTCTAGTGAACCTAGACTCCTAAAGTGAATGAAACTCTAGTGGACCTAGACTCCTAAAATGGATGGAATTCTAATGGATTTAGACTCCTAAGATTGACAGAATTCTAATGACTCTAGACTTCTTAGGTGGGTGAACCTAGACAGGGTTAAGACTCCTAACATGGACAGAGTTAGATGAGATGAAGATCTCTAAATGGAGTGAAACTGGATGAACCTAGACATATGAGTTAGACGGACTTCTAGTGCAGTTAGAATTCCTAGGTGGACGAGACTTTTACAACAAGATGGACACTAAAAAAAATCCTAAATGATGTGCACATGAAAATATGGATAATATACATGAAATGAATTTTTGAAACAAGATATGTGATAGGAAAAGAAAAAAAGATGGAGATTTTTTTTTTTTGAAAAAAGGTGGATATAGAATTTTTGAAGTAGATAGGAGATTGAAGATGGGATGAAATTTTGAAAAAGATAGGAGAATGATTTTTGACAAAAGATGGGGATGAATTTTCAAAAAAGATGGGGGATATAGTTTGGTAAAGGATGGGGATAGAATTTTCGAAATAGATAGGATATTAGAGATTGAAATATTTTTTGAAATGGATATTTTTTTAATAAAAGAAAAAAGATGGAGTTTTTTTGTTTGTGATTAAGGGATTAGAGGAAAAAGAAAGGATGCAGGTAAATCAAACGTAAATCAGGCGCGGCATGCAGGTAAGAAGCAAAGCAAGCAAAAAACTGAATGCGTCGAACGCGGGATAAAGCGAGGGACACGGGGATGACACTGTGTCAGGCGCGACGCTCAGCGCTAAGCTCGAGGTAGAAGCGCTGCACGCGGACTACGCATTGCACGGGACGAGGGAATACTGCGTTAGACACGCAAAGTTGCGCGGAGCGCGTTTTACTTAGAGAGTCGAGATTTACTGTTTTACTCGTCGCGTAAATTCGTTCGATTGTTTTTTACTCGAAATGTTGCACAATGTAAAATAATTGAAGGCACGCACACACAAATATGCACAAATAGTATAATATGCAAAGTTCTGAACCTAAAAGTCCAATTCTACGTTTCAACTATTGGTCAGGTTTAAGTTAAGGCTGAAAAGGGTCTATGACTAAGAGATTGATCCCACGCTTCGTACCCTTGCTTAAAGAGGTGGCCACGTGTAAGACGCACTCCAGTCTCAAGTCAGGAACAAGAGAACAATGCCATGGTTGGGTAGGTTTGCTTATAACTAAGATCCAACACTATCGCTCAGGAAGCTTTATGGAAGGACAAAGCGCAAACCCCCGGGGTGACCTCACACATAGAACATGTGCTAATGAGGCATGGTAGTTTGTCCTTATGGTGGCTGAACAATAGCCATGCACATGCAAAACTGTATATTATTATTCTAAGGCATAAAATAAGAATGAATCGTATTTTTCAAGTTTCACCCACTCATTTAAAAAAAATTAATTTTTTTAAAATCCACCCCAGTGAAGTCGCCAAATTGTAGGCGTGGATTTTTCAATTCCTTTAATGCCTACACGCGGTGTGAGCGCGTTTATTTGACTACCCCATTGTTAAGGTTTTATTAAAAATATGTTTTGAAGTCGCTAACAATTCTTTAAAGGAAATTAAGAATCATAAACCTAATTGGATATTGAAACGCAAGGGACATCTTAGGGACTTATCCAATGTAGATTTCCCCGTCATGACTCCATAGATGGTCGGGAACCAAAAAGTGAGTTCGGGGTGAGGGTACAATATAGTCGGGAACTATATTGCCCATTCTTTGGCCTCTACTAAATAACGATTCACAACATATTTTATGCAATAGAATAATCAAACAATATTTTAAAGCACCCTAAAAATAATTAATCTAGGTTGGTTCAGGAAACACATAAAAAGACTAATTATTTAGTGATTAGTTATTAGGCAATCATTTTACAAGGTTCCTAACAGGTTGTCCATGTTATTAGAATTAGTTAGAACAATTCTTTAGGTCTTATTTAGCATAATAACATATGAGTGATAAAAAGGCATGCAGGACAATCATCTAATATGCATAATAAGTAGAAAATAAGAAAAGAAAATAATGCAGGGAATTATTATAATATATACAATACTTACAATCACGGGAATATATTAATAACCTACATCATGAATAAAGTGTTAGTAACTTCAAAAAAATAATAAAAATAATAAAGAAATAAAATAAAGTTAGTTAATTTAGTTGACCCTCAGAAATTATACCACCGTCCGGGGTCATTGATTTGTACGGATCTTGGAAAATTGAATGTTTGTACGAGTCGTTAAAAAAGATTTGTGTTTTGCGTATAATATGTGTTGCGGTCAAATGCTAGCATAGATTAGGATGAATTTGTTATCTTGGTGTAGTAAGGCGTTGGGTACAGAATATATTTAGCATTGACTTTTGTGGATGATGTGGCGAATTGATTTTGTTGTGGTGGAGTTTGATGATGGATGATGAATGATGATGAGTAATCAGGTGGTGATGTATAGTATCGGATTATAGGGTATCAGGTAGGGTGAAGGTGAGTGACGGAATTGTGCGTGAGTGTAGGTTAGACGTGTGATAAGAGGATGGTGATGATTTGGTTCGATGAAGGTGTGCTCCTTTCTTGATTTTTGATGAATTAGGGGAATTAGTATTGTTAGGCGTGTGAGATTTGTCGAGGGATTGATGTGGAGTAATTTGTGTTGTATGCTGTGTATTTGTGAGAGATGTCGTCCGGATTTTTTTTATGAGAGAGGTTAGGGGTAATATATATAGGTTTAGGGTGGTTGGGTTGCAATAGGTTTCCGAAAATAATTGGGTTTCTTAAAAGATTTTTATAAAATAATTAGATAAAGATTTTTAAAAACACTTTGGAAAAAGATGATTTTTTATAAAAAGATATTTTTATTATTAAAACTAATCAATATAATTAATTAATTCTATTAATTAAATGGGCTAGAAAAGGGGTTTTATAAAATGGGCTTTCATAAAAGGTTTTCAAAGATGGGACTTAAAAAGTTATTATAAACGTTTTAGAAAGTGGGCTTTTATAAAAAGGGTGTTCGGAAATGGGTTAATAAAAAGAGGTTATAAATTGGTTTGGGTTTAAAACATATTATTTTAGACTCGTTCTTTATTCTTTCCTCAATCCGGACCAATTGGAGCAGGGTATTAGTCATCATAGGGTACTAAATGGGGAGACACGATTATGTGTCTATAATTTTTATATTCAAATGGTAATACATTCCATTCATAAAATCCATTAGGTACTTTGAATGCTGTTAATTGTTTAAATTCTTCTATTAATTTAAATTGGTGAAAACCACTTTTACAATTAAATTTTGAGAAGTAATTATAACCTTGTATTTGTCTCATTTTTAGTATTTTATTAGGTATTGGATAATTGTATGTAATTGTTTTCTCATTTAGAATTCTATAATCAATAACCATTCTTGTTTTTCCTCTTTTTTGTTCTGAATGGTTGTTAACTATAAATGCACTACTGCTATGTTTAGAATTACTTGGCCTAATTAATCTTCCAAGTCCTCAATCATAGGTACATTTGTATGCTGATTTTTGCACATCTGGCATAAGTGTTTATTATTTTGTTGCATCCACTAGCAATATTTCTTCAACGTATCTTTTGTCATAAAATTGTTTGGGATGAATCTTGTTTGAGGAGGCTCATCTGGATGTAGGAGACTCCATACCCATGCTTTCATAGTTTCTTCAGCATCGTGGCTATATTCCCTACTTTGAGTTATTATTAATGTATTTATCTCTTTATGATTAATCCATGGCGTAGTAATAGCATGACATAGAGCTTCACAAATAACTTTGATTTTTATAGCTCGGTTTTCACTAAGTATATCTTGCACTTCATTAAAGTTTATCTCTGACTGGGCCTTTATTTCTTTAGGAATGATGTACGCAGATGCACATCCTATTTTCACAAACCTCATGGCTGGTTTTATCTCTTGATAAGTAACTTCCCCAGTAGCTGTGTAACACCGTACAAAAATCATTTTTGATTTTGTAATATGTAAATAACTTCTGGTTACCTTGTATAGGCTAGGGATTAAGGATAACTCTTCTCCGGTTAGCGTGTATACGGAATTGAGTAATCCGTAATCACAAGCTGCTTTTATTATCTTTGCATTACAACATGGTCATGCGATTAACTCGTTTGTTTTTCGAAGAGGGTTGGTAACACATCCGCTTTCTATTTCTCCATGTTTACCTTGGATAGTAACTCAAGAAATTTGATATATATTGTCTAACTAAGGGGTTCATTGTCTGTTTTGTTCCAAGCGTTAATTTGTCTTTAAAGGAAGTAGTATCTGGGACTAAGCTGGGGTAATCTTCGTCATTGATAAAGATTTTGGGACAAGTCTGTATTTGGTAATTTAGGAAATCTCTTTTTTGAGAGGGGAATCCATAACTTCTTCTTATAATAGCTTTGTCTTTGGCCTGGTATCTTTGGTTAGCACCATTGTCTTGTTCTTGATAGCTCTGGCCACTGTCATTATCTTTAGAGCTTTCTCTACTTGTTTTCACTAGATCAAGCTCTTGTGGTAACTTATTTATCAATTGTTTTTGTTCTTGATTCTCTTGAATCAATTGTTGAACTAATTTGGAGAGATAATATGCATAACAATTTTCATTAGTTTTTAATAATTCTACTGTAAACTCATATTGTTTGATATCAGCTATAATCCTATTTATTTCCTTCCTTGTAATGGAATCTTTAATTTCCGTGTCAGCCAACACTTAACAGTCCTGTTATCGATTCTTAATATAAATTTTTTGTAAACAATATGAGGTTCAAACTTTTTAATACCATATTTTACTGCTTTTAGCTTCTTTTTATTAATATCCCAATTTGTTTCATTTGCCTTGAATGTTCCTAAATGGTATCTACATATATATTCTCTTTTTTCATTATTGTATCTGTATTTCAATACTGCACCATAACCATTATTAATTTCGCTAGCATCAGTTTCTACTATCCACACAAATTCTTCATCAGGAAAACTTAATTTTGGTAATCTTCTAACTAGTTATTTGATTTTTTTTCCAGCTTTGTTGAATCGGTATCAGTCCATCTAAAATCGTGATCTTTTTTCAGCTTTTTAGTAAGTGGTTCCGTAAATTGTGATAATTTTGGAACAAATTCTCTAACTTGGTTTACTATTCCTAACAATTTTTGTAATTCTTTCTTGGTATTAATTTCTCTTTGAAATTCTATGATTTTTTGAGCTATATGTTCTTGCATTTTTACTCCTACTTTATCAATTTCGAATCCTAAAAATTCTATTTGTGTTTTAAATATTTCCATTTTCTTTTTACTTAAGACTATTCCACTATGTTTTATTATTTCTAATAATTGTTCTAATAATTTATAATGTTCTTCTTGTGATTTGGAGTATATTAGTATATCATCAATATATACTACACAATTTGGTAATTGATTTAGATATTTATACATAAATGCTTGTAATCTTCCATGGGCATTTTTATATCCAAATGGTAATACGTTCCATTCATAGAATCCATTAGGTACTTTGAATGCTGTTAATTGATTAGAATCTTCGGTTAATTTTAATTGATGAAAACCACTTTTACAATCAAACTTTGAGAAGTAATTATAACCTTGTATTTGTCTCATTTTTAGTATTTTACTAGGTATGGGATCATTGTATGTAATTGTTTTCTCATTTAGAATTCTATAATCAATAACCATTCTTGTTTTTCCTCTTTTTTATTCTGAATGGTTGTTAACTATAAATGCACTACTGCTATGTTTAGAATTACTTGGCCTAATTAATTTTCTTGCTAATAATTCTGTTATATGCATTTTAAATTCTTCTTCATCTCTTTGTGTATTATTAAAGGATTTTTGAGATATTATACTATTTTGATCTTTTAATGTAATTTGTATTTCAGTTTTGTGTTTATGCCAATTTGCTAATGGATTTTCATTACATAGTTCTTCTAATTTTATTTTTAAAGGGGTAATTTTATCTAAATATAATATTCCAATATCTATTATTGCAAAATTGATGTTTTCTTTCTTTGTTTTCATTCTTTGAACCAGTTTTTCTTCTTCTCCCTTTTTACATTTTTCCCATTCTTGAGATATTCTTTCTCTATTTTTTACTATTCTAGCTTTCAACTTGTGTTTACATGGGGTAAATTATGTAAGAAAATCTTTATCTAAGCTAATTGGTTTATAATTGTTAAGGAAATTATTTCCTAATATCATATCTTTTCATGTTAATTCAAAGCAATATACTCTAGGTATAATTCATATTTTGTTCCAAATTTGTATTTGTACATTAGTTTGATAAAGGGTAATTCTGCTACTATTATTATTAAAATAACTTATCCTGAATGGTGTATCTAATTTCTTCCATTCTAGTAACTAATTTTCTTTCATAATTGTGGTTGCTGCTCCTATATCTACCATCGGTGTGTAGTATATACTTTTATATCCTTCAAAAATTATTTTAATAAGAATATACGTTAAATTACTCATTGATTATTCTTGTTTTAAATTGAATTTGGTTATAAGTGTACTCAAAATAGTCTGATTCTATTTTCCAGGGTTTGACTTTGTTTAAAAATTCTTTTCCTAATATAAATTTGTCACTTAGGCTTACTTCATATTCGATATTTATATTTTGTGTTGCAAATTTTGTTGTAACAATTACTTTTCCTTTAAGTTTTAAATTATTGTACATTATTTTATTTAATAATTTATCTATATAGATTGAATTATTATCCATATTTATATTTATTTGTGCTTTTAAGTTTACTCCTTCAATTTGTATTATAATATAATAATCTTGTGACCTTAATAGAATAGGTTGATCATTATCTTTTTGTTCTCTAGATCTAGAAAAACTCATTCTTTTTTTACTATATCTAGTTCTCCATATCTAGGTTTAGAGTATAATTTTAATCCTTTATCCATTTGTAATAAAGGCTCCATAAATGGGGTATCTATAGTTATTGGTCCTACTTTATTTTTAGTATAAACGTGGTGTTGATTAGTTAGTATGTAAGCATTTTTACATTGTACAGTCATTACTTTAGATCCATTTAGCATCTTTATTCCATCTAGATTACAATATAGAACCAATGTCTTTTCTATATTCTTATCAGTTAAGCTTATTGAATAATTTGGTTTAATTATGAACCTTACCTTTTGGTAAATTAGATTTCCTTTAAGTTCAGCTATAATAGCTTTCTCTATAGGTTCTTTAATTCTATCCTCTGCTAATTCTAATTCCAACGGAGTATCTATCCCTTCTTTAAAACATGCTTTTATTATTATTTATGTTGCCGCCAATTCCACAAATCTAAAAGTAATTGGTTTATTTCCTAATAATTGGTGAATTTTTGTTATTTCTTCGTTTAGCACTTCATTTGTTATTAGTGGAACTTTAGTATTACCTTGCACTTCAGTTATATCAATAACGTGTTCTCTATCAGCTTTCACTAAATACTCATTCTTATATTTTCTAAATATTTTCTTGATTAAGTTTCTCTCAAATATCTTATTTGTTGACAAAGTAAATGCTTCATACTTTAATTGATTATACTTTTGAAGATAAAAAATAGCTCTTTGGTCTTTACTTTGTGGAGTAAATTTTCTAAGGTTACAACAGATTTTGGATTATCACCTTATCTCTTATCCTTATCTTCTATATTAACTCCACCATCCTTTAGTCAGTTATATCAACTTGTGTGTCTGGGTTGTACTGCTAGAGGATTCTTCCTTATCTTCCAAGTCTTCAATCATAGGTACAAATGTCTGCTGATTTTTGCACATCTGGTATAAGTGTTTATTTTTTTGTTGCATCCACTTGCAATATTTCTTCAACGTATCTTTTGTCATAAAATTGTTTGGGATGTATCTTGTTTGAGGAGGCTCATCTGGATGTAGGAGACTCCATACCCATTCTTTTATAGTTTCTTCAGCATCATGGCTATATTCCCTACTTTGAGTTATAACTAATGTATTTATTTCTTTATGATTAATCCATATAGGCGTAGTATTAGCATCACATAGGGCTTCACAAATAATTTTGATTTTTATAACTCGTTTTTCACTAAGGATATCCTGTACTTCATTAAAGTTTATCTTGGGCTGGGCCTTTATTTCTTCAGGAATGATCTACGTAGATGTACATCCTATTTTCACAAACCTCATGGCTGGTTTTATCTCTTGATAAGTAACTTCCCTGGTAGCTGTGTAACACCGTACAAAAATCATTTTAGATTTTGTAATCTGTAAATAACTCCTGGTTACCTTGTATAGGTTAGGGATTAAGGATAACTCTTCTCCGGTTAGTATGTATACGGAATTGAGTAATCCGTAATCATAAGCTGCTTTTCTTAACTTTGCATTACAACCTGGTAATGCAATTAACTCGTTTATTTTTCGAAGAGGATTAGTAACATATCCTCTTTCTATTTCTCCATGTTTATCTTGGATAGTAACTTGGGGAGCTGTGTTTAGTTTGTTGGCAATAGTCAGGAAATTTGATATATACTTGGGTTCATTGTCTGTTTTGTTCCAAGGGTTAATTTATCATTAAAGGAAGTAGTATCTGGGACTAAGCTGGGGTAATCTACGTCATTGATAAATGTTTTGCGAGAAATCAGTATTTGGTAGTTTAGGAAATCTCTTTTTTAGAAGGGGAATCCATAACTTCTTCTTATAATAGCTTTGCCTTTGGCCTGGCATCTTTGGTTAGCACCATTATCTTGTTCTTGATAGCTCTGGCCACTGCCATTATCTTTAGAGCTTTCTCTACTTCTTTTCACTAGATCAAGCTCTTGTGATAACTTATTTATCAATAGTTTTTGTTCTTGAATCAATTGTTGAACTAACTCTGGAGAGATAATCTGCATAATAATTTTCATTTGTTTTTAATAATTCAACTCTAAACTCATATTGTTTGATATCAGCTATAATCCTATTTATTTCCTTCCTTTTAATGGAATCTTGTAATTTCTGTGTCAGTCAACACTTAACAGTCCTGTTATCTGTTCTTAACATAAATTTTTTGTAAACAATATAAGGTTCAAACTTTTTAATACCATATTTAACTGCTTTTTATTAATATCCCAATTTATTTCTTTGCCTTGAATGTTCTTGAATGGTATCTGCATATATATTCTCTTTTATCATTATTATATCTGTATTTCAATACTGCACCATAACCATTATTACTTTCGCTAGCATCAGTTTCTACTATCCACACAAATTCCTTATCTTCATCTGGGAAAACTTAATTTTGGTAATCTTCTAACTAATTCTTTGATTTTGTCGAATTTTTTTGAATCGGTATCAGTCCACCTAAAATCATGATCTTTTTTCAGCTTTTTAGTAAGTGGTTCCGTAAATTGTGATAATTTTGGAACAAATTCTCTGACTTGATTTACTATTCCTAAGAATTTTTGTAATTCTTTCTTAGTATTAATTTCTCTTTGAAATTCTATGATTTTTTGAGCTATATGTTCTTGCATTTTTACTCCTGCTTTATCAATTTCGAATCCTAAAAATTCTATTTGTGTTTTAAATATTTCCATTTTCTTTTTACTTAAGACTATTCCACTATTTTTTATTATTTCTATTAATTGTTCTAATAATTTATAATGTTCTTCTTGTGTTTTGGAGTATATTAGTATATCATCAATATATACTACACAATTTGGTAATTGATTTAGATATTTATCCATAAATGCTTGGAATCGTCCAGGGGCATTTTTATATCCAAATGGTAATACATTCCATTCATAAAATCCATTAGGTACTTTGAATGATGTTAATTGTTTAGATTCTTCAGTTAATTTTAATTGGTGAAAATCACTTTTACAATCAAATTTTAAGAAGTAATTATAACCTTGTATTTGTCTCATTTTTAGTATTTTATTAAAGGTATTGGATAATTGTATGTAATTGTTCTCTCATTTAGAATTCTATAATCAACAACCATTCTTGTTTTTCCTCTTTTTTATTCTAAATGGTTGTTAACTATAAATGCACTACTGTTATGTTTAGAATTACTTGGTCTAATTAATTTTCCTGCTAATAATTCTGTTATATGCATTTTAAATTCTTCTTCATCTCTTTGTGTATTATTAAAGGGTTTTTGAGATATTATACTCTTTTGATCTTTTAATGTAATTTGTATTTCAGTTTTGTGTTTGTGCCAATTTGTTAATGGATTTTCATTACATAGTTCTTCTAATTTTATTTTTAAAGGGGTTATTATATCAATATATAAAATTCCAATATCTATTATTGCAAAATTGATGTTTTCTTTCTTTGTTTTCATTCTTTGAACCAGTTTTTCTTCTTCTCCCTTCTTATATTTTTCCCATTCTTGAGATATTCTTTCTCTATTTTTTACTATTCTAGCTTTCAACTTGTGTTTACATGAGGTAAATAATGTAAGAAAATCTTTATCTATGCTAATTGGTTTATATTGGTTAAGGAAATTATTTCCTAATATCATATATGTTCCTGTTAATTCAAAGCAATATACTCTATGTATAATTAATATTTTATTTCAAATTTGTATTTGTACGTTAGTTTGATAAAGGGTAATTCTGCTACTATTATTATTAAAACCATTTATCCTGAATGGGATATCTAATTTCTTCCATTATGGTAAATAATTTTCTTTTATAATTGTAGTTGCTGCTCCTGTATCTACCATCGGTGTGTAGTTGTAATTTTTGTTGGAACAATTACTTTTCCTTTAAGTTTTAAATTATTGTACATTATTTTATCTAATAATTTATCTATATAGATTGAATTATTTTCCATATTTATATTTATTTGTGCTATTAAGTTTTCTATTTCAATTTGTATTATAATATAGTAATCTGGTGACCTCAATTGAATAGGTTGATCATTATCTTTTTGTTCTCTAGATCTGGAAAAACTCATTCTTCTTTTTACTATATCTAGTTCTCCATAGCTAGGTTTAGAGTATAATTTTAATCCTTATCCATTGGTAATAAAAGTTCTATAAATGGGGTATCTATAGTTATTGGCCCAAATATATTTTTAGTATAAACTTGGTGTTGGTTAGTTAGTATGTAAGCATTTTTACATTATACAGTCATTACTTTAGATCTAGGAAAAATTAATGGCAGGGGTCCCAACTATCGCTCAACATTTTTAATAGGTCCCAACTATTGATTAACCTGTGGAGGTTCTAACTTTGGGGGGCATTGTTTTTTATTGGACCCGGATGACTTAAGACTTACTGAACAGGTAAACTAATATTATTTTATTTAATTTTTTTTTATTTCTTAAATCATTAAACAACTTTACTTTTTATTTCTTGAAGTCATCAACTAGGATCCTCTGCTTCAATGAAGCACGAGGGAATACAGGAAGGTGGGGCGAAGCTCCGGTTGGGCGGTGGCGCGGCGTGAAAGTGGCGGCAAGACTGAACAAATAATCCTAACAACATGTAAACCCCCACCATGAAAATATAAACCCAACAAACCCACACAAGGAAAATCTAAAAATTAGAATGCAGTAAATAATTCAAACCCCAGGAGATTTCTAGCAATTCGTAAGAACATAAGCATCAAGTGTCAGTAGCAATTTGCATTCAAATTGGTGCAAAGAATTGTAATTTATGGGGGAATTTTGCAAGAACATTGATAGAGGAGATGAACTGGGTTATATGAAGAACCCTAGGAGAGAGAAGACACCAATTCCGATAATTTTTCCCTGACTGAATTGATGTTTGGTCCGTCATTAGTGAACTTCATGTTCAGTGGTTTCAGCTTTGTCATCTTTATTACTTCAACGTTGTCGTCTTCTTCGAATTATGGGTTGTCGTGACTTTGCCATTGTGGGTGATAGGGTTGTTTGTGGTGGTTGGTGGTGTGTGGTAATTCGGTTTGGACTGCCATTGTTGATGAGAGAAAAAGATGGAGCGGATGGATATGATGAACAATAAAGATGAAGGTGACTAGGTGAGGGGTAGAGAAGAAGAAGAGAAAAGGGGTGTCACGTGACTTTTAATGGAGTCACGTGACTCGTAACCTGCTCCAGCAGGTAAGTAACTTGCAAGGTCTAATAAAAGACAATGCCCCACAAAGTTAGCACCTCCACAGGTTAATCGATAATTGGGACCTATTTAAAATGTTGGGTAATAGTTGGAACCCCTGGCATCAATTTTTCCTTAGATCTATTTAGCATCTTTATTCCTTCTAGCTTCCAATATAGAATCAATGTCTTTTCTATATTCTTATCAGTTAAGCTTATTGAATAATTTGGTTTAATTATGAACCTTACCTTTTGGTAAATTAGATTTCCTTTAAGTTCAGCTATAATAGCTTTCTCTATAGGTTCTTTAATTCTATCATCTGCTAATTCTAATTCCAACGGAGTATCTATTCCTTCTTTAAAACATGGTTTTATTATTATCTTTGTTGCTGCCAATTCTACAAATCTAAAAGCAATTGGTTTATTTCTTAATGATCAATTAATTTTTGCTATTTCCTCGTTTAGCACTTCTTTTGTTATTAATGGAACTTTAGTGTTACCTTGCACTTGAGTTATATCAATAACGTGTTCTCTATCAGCTATCACTAAATATTCGTTCTTATCCTTTCTAAATATTTTCTTGATTAAGTTTCTCTCAAATATCTTATTTGTTGACAAAGTAAATCCTTCATACTTTAATTGATTATACTTTTGAAGATAAAAAAAATAGCTCTTTGGTCTTTACTTTTTTTTTTTGAGGGAGCTTTGGTCTTTACTTTGTGGAGTAATTTCTTCATCGTAATCTACTTCCTGTAATTCTTTTTCCATCACTTGTAGTCTCAACTTTATCTTCTTCGCTAATTATTATTTCATCACTTTCTGTTTCATATTCTAGAACATATATTTCTTCTTCTGGCGGTATATTATTTTTCCCTATTTCATATTCAGCGATATGTAATTCAATAAAGTTAATATTTTTATTTACTTTAGGATTTTTATTTACTTTATTTTTACATTCTCTTGCTATATGACCTATTTGTCCACAATTGTAGCACCTACATATTTTTTTGGGTTATTAACATATTGATAAATTTTTCTTCTTATATAATAATTTCTGTTCGATTTCTTCTTGTGTCTCTATTTTCCATATGGTTTAAACTTTTTATACTTCTTAGGCCTAAACTTTGGTCTTTTATTTCTACGTTTTTATTTAATCTATAGCATCCAAATTTTGGTGTTTCATATCTTTCACAGCAATCACTTATTTTAGATCTGAGATGGCCAATATCAGATCTTTGTTGTTTGCACAAGCCAAATATTCAATATTTAACTCATCTTCAACATGAGAAACCTCAAAGGTCAAATCTTTATCATGGAAAGTAGAAAAAGCTTCAACCTTTACGTCCTCTTCAACAACAATTAGATCTAAGATTTCTTCCACTATGTCGCAAGGAACATCTTCAAGATACTTATTAAGCTTTTCATTCAAAGTTTGAGTCGAATCATATATTAAATCCCACTTTGGTAGTAGTCGTAGTTATAACTCATCAAATATTTCGTCATTAGAAAGACCATCACAAGAACGAAAAGAACAATTCATGATTTCATTGATATAGGTTAGAATCTGTCCACAATCTAAGTCGAAAGTTCAGATTTCAAAACTCCATCAAAACTACTTGAAATCTTGTGAAATTTTTTCAGTACTTAGTTCTATATGTCTGAAACACTCGACCAAAATTTCATTCAAAAATTCGCTGCCAGCTATTCGCAGTTTATTTGTTTCCAAAACTGGTCCAGAATAGTTCGATTTTGACCAATTATCATATACGTGTTCGAATAAATATCAAGAGCTATAAAAAAATTATGATACTTTTCTGTATTAAACTAGATAAAAAGTAGTCCAATTTCAAGCCAAGAAAATATGAAAAATTCGTTGTATGCCAAGAGAAAGAATTTTCCAAAGTTTACCGGAAAATTGCTAGAATCTGCCAGAAAATTGGCTCTGAATGTTTCGATCGCTGTGACTTCAACTCTAATTGGATTGGGCTGAAATTTTGACACGACGTAGCCCTGAATTTTATCTTTCCAAAGAACCAAAAGCATCACAATTTGACCACCGTACGCACCCTTACGCGCCGTCTTAATGAACCCTGCTCTGATACCACTTAATGTGGATTTTCTTGGCTTGACTCGATCCTTTTGTGTGCTTATGAAACTCGAACTTGCCTATGGTGTTTTAGGTCTAATAATGGACGAAAATAAGTAACAAGGATATGAAAAATTTGTTTCAACCAAAACAATAAAATGATACTAATCTGTTGAAGCGTGAACGAAAAGCAGTTTGCCGTGACGTGGATGACCACAGTCCTAAAAGACGATTTCGCGCTACCCTGGTGCAGTAGAAACCAAGCGATCGTCCTCCAGGATTAGCACGACTCCAATATATGTGTGAACTCACACACCTCAGATGGAGATCAGAAAATTGCCCAAAAACCAGAGAATATTTTTGTGGAGAAGTTTTGAAGAGAGAGTTATTATCTGTGTATTTTGACTGAAGAGAATCAGCCTTTAAGAAGGCTTCAAAGAGAAAAACGGAAGGTTGAATATAAGGAATGAGAATCAATTAAGCTCCGGAAATCTTGCTAGCAACGGTTACAGAATACGCTAATAATGGTAATCCGAGTTCTGGCGATTTACGACAAAACAAAAGAAGAAAATCTAAAACGGACCGCGACCCACGCCCGCGCCGCGCCGCCACGAGCCCGCCGCCCGGCGCACGCGCGCGTGTGTGCTGCATCCATCCATCTAGTATTCTATCAAACAAGAAGTGCTAAGGAACTCCTATTAATAAACAAGGTGAAACATAGCTATTTTTCCAATGTGGGACAAGAGCCTTTTACTTTGAGGTATTCTATCAAACAAGAAGTGCTAAGGAACTCCTCACTTTGAGGTTTTTCTTTTAGAGTAATTGTTGAACTTCCAACAATCCCCCACAGATTCAACAAGAGAGAAAAGAAAAGGAATGAAAAAACTGGCTTTGGGCAAAACAAACCAATTGCATTAGTGTCAATGTCTTGCGACTTCAATTAACACTTAGTGCTTTTATGCTAGGATCTCTTTCCTATCAAGTGACTTAAGTCTTGAACTTAATAGGGAGTAAAAGATACATCACTTAAAGCACACAATTGAACATGTATAATATTCTGATTCTCCGCGAATAATAGTGACGCCTTATACTGGTCATACGTCCATACCTGGATGCTCATAGATGTTCTAGAGAATTAGCCCATGCAATTCTCATAAGAAACGGCCACACTTCCACATCTAAGTAGGTGAATCCCATCAAGTGTGAGCTACATCACACCTCCAAATATATGGATATCGGTTCATTAAGAGCTTTAGCTCACCCTAAATCTCAATTTCAATTTGTAGCAAGTACATTACATCATAAACATCTAAGGATGAGAAATAACAATTTGTGCTTCCAAATTATTCATAATGTCCTCCCTTGAACTCATAGTGAGTAGGAGTTCATTAGTTACAATTCATCCAATGGGCCTTAAGCCCATCCCTTCCGATGTTTCCAAAACTAGTTTTCTACACAGGCCTTTGGTTAGCGGATCCGCGATGTTCCTTTCTGATTTAACATAATCCAGTGATATCACTCCATTTGACAACAGATCTTTGACAGCCTTATGCCTCAAACGAATGTGTCTCTTTTTCCCATTGTAGACGTGGTTGTTTGCAACAGCTATGGCGGCTTGTGAATCACAGTGGAGAGCAACAGAAGGAGCTGGCTTCCCCCACATTGGAATATCTGCAAGCAGATTTCTCAACCATTCAGCCTCATGACCTGCCAATTCAAGAGCAATAAATTCAGATTCCATAGTGGACATAGCAATACAAGATTGCTTGCAAGATTTTCAAGATACAGCTCCACCACCTAGTGTAAAGACATAGCCACTAGTAGAATTAATTTCATCATTACCAGATACCCAGTTTGCATCACAAAAACCTTCCAAGACAGCTGGAAAGTTAGAGAAGTGTAGACCCCAATCCATGGTATCTTTAAGATACCTAAGCAACCGTCGAAGAGCATCCCAATGATCTTTGTTGGGGTTATGAGTGTACCTGCTAAGTCTACTTACCGCATAAGCAATATCAAGTCTTGTGTAGTTCATAAGAAACATAACACTTCCAATAACTTTCGCATACTCGGATTGACAAACTGGATCACCCGTATTTTTCATTAAATGAAAACTTGAATCATAGGGGGTTCTAACTAGATCGACATCAAATGAGTTAAACTTTTTAAGAAGTTTTTCTACATAGTGAGACTGATTTAAACAAATACCACTTGGAGTTCTTTTAATTTTAACTCCCAAAATAACATCAGCCTCACCCATGTCTTTCATTTCAAATTTTGAACTTAAGAAATAGTTTGTCTCTTTGACACGGTCCAAGTCACTACCAAATATTCGCATATCATCCACATAGAGACAAATGATAACACATCCAGAGGCATCAAGCTTAGAGTTAACACAAGAATCACCTTCATTTACATGAAAACCATTACTTACCACGGTTTTGTCAAATTTGTCATGCCATTGTTTCGGAGCTTGTTTAAGTCCATACAATGACTTAACCAACTTACAAACCTTATTTTCTTGACCAGGAACGACAAACCCCTCAGGTTGAGTCATGTAAATCTCTTCCTCCAAGTCTCCATTCAAAAATGCAGTTTTCACATCCATTTGATGCACAACAAGATTATGAATGCAAGCAAGAGCTATCAAAGTTCTAATTGTTGCAATTTTGGTGACAGGGGAATAAGTATCAAAATAATCTATTCCATGTTTTTGAGTAAATCCCCTGACAACAATTCTAGCCTTATACTTGTCAATCGATCCATCAGGTTTCAACTTTTTCTTGAAGATCCACTTACAAGTAATGGGCTTGCAACCCCTGGGTAAATCAGTCAATTCCCAAGTATTATTACTTAGGATTGAATCAAGTTCATTATTAATAGCTTCTTTCCAAAATACTGCATCAATGGACCTCATTGCCTCATCATAAGTTTTAGGATCATCTTCCAAAATGAAAGCAGAGACAAAATCATTGTCAATCAAATAAGGTTCACTTTACACTAGAGGAAAAAAAGCAAAGGGCTGCTATACAAGGGCTGCGGGTATCTGGTAAACGCAGCCCTTATAATTAAGGGCTGCGGTTAATATTAAAACCGCAGCCCCTAATTCTTCACTTGTTGCACGCGAAAATTTCCCGCACTTATACACACAAAACCCTAGCTTTTCTCTTTCTTTCTCTCCGCATCCCCGATTTTCCCTCTCTCACCTCATCAAACCCCATCCTTCTCTCTCTTCGCAGCTCTCTCACCCTCCGCCGCGGTTCTCTCGCCGGAGCTTCTCTCTCACATGCCGTTGCGCTCTTTCGTCGGTGCTCCTGTTCTGCAACGTGGACGACTTATGGATGGCCGAAACTTACAGAAGATCAGAAGCTGAAGAAAGATGACATGATTCGCGTTATGTCGTTCCGCATTAACAACCAGCTGCAGTTTGCTATTTTCAAAGACTAGAATCTTAATTCTTCAGGTTTGTTTTTGATATTCAAGTTTTGGATTGCTTTTGAGTACTTTTGCTATTTAAGGAGCAATTTTCAGGCTTCCAAGTTTCGCATCTCATTGTTGCTGTGTTGGTCAGTGGTGTGCCTCCTCTTTCTCTCTCCCTATCGTCGCGCTCAACCTCCAAACGCTCCTCTATAGATTGTACTCTCTCTGATGATCTCGGTTCGTTTTCCCCTTTTTTCAGATTTAATTTTACTTTTTCTATGTTCTTTTTAATCAAATCCGATTAGGATTGTTTGTCTTCTACGAAATACGGTTTTGTTGTATTTTTAAAGATAAATTTGGTGTTGTTTTGAACTGTGGATTATGCAATTAGGGTTTTGTATGAATTTGTATTCATATTTGTTTAATTTTTAGATTAGTACTTGTGTGTTAGATTATTATTATATTATGAAAGCCTGATACCTCTATTGGTTATGTTTGGTAAGTGTGAAAATTATGAAGGATGTCTTGATTTGTTTATCTTTCAAGTTCATTGAAATTGGATGGTGTTTCGAGTGTGTATATGAGGATAGTGCTTTTGTATATTGGGTGATACATTGGTGTTGGATTTTTGAAAATGGGACTCTAGTTGAGGTCACGGACTCCGAGTTAAGATTTGTTTATCTTTCGCCGCATTTTCTCCCTCCTCGGTGCTGTAGGTGCTCACGAAGGCTTCCCGTTCCTCCGGCATCGTTCATGGATGTAGTAGTTCGAATTATGCAATTATTTTGCATTCTTCTTGATTCTTTTGCTTTTGAACATTCCGATTTTGAAGGTATATGATTATGTGAAATTCATGGTGAGAATAAGTTTGTGTTTATTCAACATCACATGAGTTTTCTTTAGCTTTGAATGTGAAATCTTGCTAATTTTTGACATTGAAATTTCGGGGTATATTATATTGGTGCGGGGTTGTGATGCGTCTCTGCTTCTAGATGATAGTAATGGGAATCAAAATCGTTCAATAGAGAGAAACGCCTTCCCAAATCAAACTACGAAGGGATTTGATATACGTTGTCCTTTACTTTTAATCCTAGTTACTAAACCAATCAAGGACTTCCACTTTTATTGCATCGGCTTATTAGTTTAGAGCCTGCAACCCTATTTCTAAATACTCATTCCCCGGTGACCATTAACCGAGGAGCCGGAGACAGTTGATGGTGTCAAGGGCTGCGGCCCAACTCTGTCCGAACCCAAAAGTCTGTGTCTCTGCTTCTCCTTACCCCCGTTATCTCCTTTGCCAAGTTTAGATTTTGATGCATATGATGTTTTATTATTTGCTTCATTTTATTTATTTTCCTTTTCTTATTCGATTTGGTTCTAGGGATTGTGGTATGTTATAAATAATGAATGCACACTTGAAATAAGAACTTTCATTAAATATTAAAAGCAATAGAGGTTTGTACCATTGGTTTTTGTCTGTGTTTGTTCACATGTGGAAGTAGTAAGTTGTTGGCCGAACATATTCCTACACAGAATTATATCATCGCCTAACCTTGAATATAGATTTGGAACTAGACTTGAGATGCTAACTGTATGAGGAATATCAGATATACATGGAATTTATGTTGAATCCAACCTATAATATATTGCTTTCCAATGTGCGACTTACTTGTCAATAGAGGAAGGATGTTCTATTTCTTTCATTGACGACCTATGTAAATATAAAACCGGCGACTCCGCATACACAGGGAGAAGACAAAGAAGGTCTCTACTCTCTCTAGTATAAGGTGGATATACCTAATTCTAGAGGGAAAAAATCAAGGGCTGCGGTTATCCGAAAACGCAGCCCTTTATTCTAAAGAAATCACTAACATAGTTACGAGATGATTTGTGATTGTGGATTATTTACAACAACCCATTTATGTAAATTAGTCTATGGGAGCAAGTTAAGGGTTTTGATTGCACTTGTTGAAATCTTCTTCTTAACCCATTTAAACTCTATTTCATTATTGAGGATCTTTGTCAGTTTGGTTAATAGTTTGGTTATGTGTATTATTAAGCAAAGGCAAGGGGACAATGGTCCTTGGGCCCCTTTTGACCGCAGCCCTTGGGCTTTTTTCCCTCCTAGCTAGCTTATTCGATTCTCAATGCGAGTTTATACATTGATTTATATTGCTTTGATATGTTGATAATGGATATATCTTTCTTACGTGGAAAGTTCATTTGTTAATAGCATGATACATGGTTATAATGCTTTTCGAGGTGCGTTGCGATGCGAGTATACCATGGCTAATATTATTATTGGAGATGGTGTGAAGAAACCAAAGGGAGACAGGTTAGAATTCTTTTTCCGATTATGTTTTAGAAATTAGAACCCTTTTATCCGAAGTTGATTGTTCGAGGATGAACCTTATTTATCCCCCTTTTCCCCTTAGTTGAAGATGATTGTTCGAGGAATTAGTATGGGCATTGTAGCCCCTTTGGGATCATGGTGCTTTGGTTTTATTGAATTGTTTTGACCTTGATTGTTTGCTTCATGCATAAAGTTGGTGAATATTAGTTAGTTATTGATTTTTGTGGGATTTCTTGGCCTAATATGCATCAAAGTGGTTATTTTAGGACTTTAATTGCTTGATCCATGG
The DNA here is from genome assembly GCA_947648045.1 of Beta corolliflora. NCBI lineage: Eukaryota > Viridiplantae > Streptophyta > Magnoliopsida > Caryophyllales > Amaranthaceae > Beta > Beta corolliflora. The sequence goes on along the minus strand of CANSZD010003082.1, from coordinate 822,222 downwards.
ATAATGAAGTGGTTATAGCTTGATATTTGTGTGATTTATTGGCCTAATAAGCAATTAAGTGAATGTTTTCATGGGTTTTTTGTCCATTGATTCATGCAAAAACATGGTGGTATAATGTAATTGTATGCATTTAGTGTCATCAAACATAATTTGACAAACTATTATAATCATCTAAGTTTGTTGATTCATTTTTAACTACATTTGGGATAAGAAGAGAACATTTTAGGCTATTTTCGACCATTATGAACCTTTTAACACATTTAGGATCATATAATGTAATTTGGCCATATATTTGGCAATAATAATTAGTTTACAAACAATTAGGCTTATATAACATCATTTATTTGTTTCTAAGTACATTTTGAGTAATTAAAGGCCGTTTTAGGACATTTTCGATTATATAGGAAAAATTTTACGCATTTAGGGTCATGTAATATAATTTGATTATACATTTGATAATAATAGTTAGTTTACAAACTATTAGAGTCATTTAACTTTATTTTTAATTATTTATTATTTATGATTAGGTTTACTTGCTTTGGATGTATGTTAGGATCATATAATGTATGTATGGTAGTTGAACTTAGATGTAATCATTTTATACCAAAAAATCAATATAAGAATCACTAAAAGAAAATCTTGACTAGTAATAATTTGGTGGTTGTTCTTTGTCAATGGTGAGAATCATGTTATAGCCTTAAAGGTCCTAATAGCTACTTTGGTGGTGGAGAAAGAGGATAATCTAAGGATGCCAGTTCCTCTTGCTCCATATCCTACACCTCCAGTACCTTTCACTCCACCACCCTGCCAGAACCCCACCCCACCCCAGGCCCCCTGCTTGCCCCCTGCTTTGCCCCCTGCTACACCCCTAGCACAGCCCAGGCACCCCCTGGCTTCCCCTCCCCGCCCCCACCCCCTGCCCGGCCTCCTGCCCGGCACCCCGCCGCCCCTTTGACCCGCAACCCCCTGCTAGCCCCCTGCTAGAACCCCACCCCACCCCCAGGCGCCCCTCTGCTCCCCCTGCTGCCCCCCTTGCTACACCCCCTAGCACGGCCCGGCACCCCCTGCTTCCCCTCCCCCTGCCCCCACCCCCTGCCCGGCACTCCGCCCGGCCCCCCCCGGCCCCCAGCCCCCCAACCCCGCTGAGAACCCCACCCCACCCCAGGCCCCCTGCTGCCCCCCCTGCCCCCCTGCACACCCCTAGCACAGCCCAGCACCCCCTGGCTTCCCCTCCTCCTCCCCCCCCCTCCCCGCCCCTGCCAAAGACCCCCAACCCCCCAGCCCCCCACCGCTAGCCCCACCCCCCACCGCCCCTGCTACCCCCTGCGTTACACCCCTGCACTGCACCCAAGACACCCCCGCTTCCCTCCCCGCCCCCCCCTCCAAGACTTCCCACCCGCCCAGACCCGCAACCCCCCTGCTAGCCATTTGTTTAGCCATTTGTTGTTGTATTGTAAGCTGCCATGTACTTACAACATCAACAAATTGAAAGTTGTTCTTGTGGAGTGGGTCTGTCCAGCTTCTGCTTTGTAGTACTTGCATAGATATAGTTTCAACTCCAAATTATAGCGGTTTTGGTTTTATTTGCCAGGTTCTATCATCTCTAGAAAAGTTGCTTTTGAGGGATTCGGATGCTGATCTTGGTGGAGTTGTTGTAATGTCTTCATGGCTGTTCTTTGGTTGGTTATTTTTTGATGGTTGTGATCCTGCTCATATATTGCAATTCGAACATTCGAGGGCAGCCTCGAACTAATGTAATTTAGTTATTATTTTCTTTATATTCGTGTAAAAAACATAATTTGTAATGAAAAATGATACTTATATATATATATAAACTGTTTGGGAACATTTAGGACAAAAAAATCCAAAAAAAAAAAAATTTTTTTTTTTTTTTTTTGGGTCACAAGGGCTGCGGTTTTGGAAAAACCGCGACCCTTAGTGGGTTAAGGGGCTGCGGTTAAGGGCTAAAACCGCAGCCCTTAACTCACCAAGGGCTGCGGTTTTGGCCATGCAACGACCCTTAACCTACTAAGGGCTGCGGTTTTCCTTGGACCGAACCCTTAACGCGCTAAGGGCTGCGGTTAAAAACCGCAGCCCTTCCTAAATGTCAAGGGCTGCTAGTCTAATGGCTGCGGTCAAAAAACGCAGCCCTTGGGCCCTTTTTGACCGCAGCCCTTGGGCTTTTTTCCTCTAGTGTTAGAAAGCAGTAATAAAATCAGGTCCAAAACTGTTAGGTGCTTCTCCTTGGCTCCGAATCTGAAACATGATTATCTGAAGGAGGAGCAGCACAAAAGTTAGGTGCAGAGCTAGAAGATGGCAAATCATTACTAATGCAAGAGGATTTCATAGGAAAAATGTGTTCAAAGAACTCTGCATCTCTTGATTCAATACCACCTGCATAAGAATTGTTAGCACCTTTAACAAGGAAATGAAAAGCAGCACTTTGATAAGCATATCCAATAAAAATTGAATCAACTGTTTTTGGACCTATTTTGTCTCTCTTGAAGCTAGGAACCCCCACTTTCGCTAGACACCCCCACACTTTTAAGTAATTCAGGTTGGATGCTCTACCGTTCCACAATTCATAAGGAGTTTTGTCTAGTTTCTTATGAGGTACTCGGTTTAAAACATGACAAGCAGAAAGTATATCTTCCCCCTACATATTATCAAGAAGTCCATAACTAATAAGCATGGCATTCATCATGTTCTTAAGAGTCATATTCTTTCTTTCAGCAATTCCATTTTGTTCAGGGGTATAGGGGGCAATCATTTCATGAACTATACCATTCTGCTCACAAAAAGTCTTAAGAGAGTTAGGGTCATATTCTCCACCCCTATCACTCCTTAGTCTCATGATCTTTCGATCTAGCTGATTTTCTACCTCAGCTTTGTATTTGAGGAACATTTCCACTGCTTCATCCTTTGACCTGAGAAGATAAATCATAGTAAAACGAGAACAGTCATCAACAAAAGTAATGTAATACCTTTTACCACCCCTGCTCTCATGAGTTTTAAAATCCCTCAAATCACTATGAACAAGCTCTAGTACTTCAGTCTGTCTATCTATTGATTTGATTGGCTTCTTTGCAAATTTGGCTTCAACACATACTTCGCATTTTGAAAATTCAGTTTTAGAGAAGTTTGGAATTAAATTCAAATGTTTAAGCCTTTAAATAGAAGCAACATTAACATGACCCAACCTTGCATGCCATAAATCAATAGACTCAGCAATATAAGTAGAAGAAGTACTAGCCATTTTATTCATAGTTTCAACAGAAGCATCATGAATAAAGAGCCCCCCATTGCAAAACCCCTTCCCTACAAAGTCCCCATTATGAGTAAGAACAAGCCTATCAGATTCAAAAGAAAGTCTAAGACCAGCTTTCATAAGCAAACTACCAGACATCAAATTCCTACGCATTTCAGGAACATGTAAAACATTAGTAAGAGTGAGAAGCTTTCCAAAACTAAGTTTGAGAATTATCTTCCCTTTCCCTTGAACACTTGCTGAAGCCGAGTTGCCCATGAACACATTCTCACCATCAGTTTTGTCGTAGGTTGAAAACATGTTCTGATTGCTCCAGTATCAACGATCCATTCAGTGACATTACCTGTAAGATTAACCTCTGACACAACAACTACAAAGTTATCAACAGCTTCTGCAACGTTAGCTTAGTTCTGTCCATATTTCTTCTTACTTCTGCAGTCTTTGGCTTTATGACCTAGCTTACCACAATTATGATAGTTTCCCCTGAATTTGTATTTCTGTACTACTCCTTGAGGTGTGAAATCCTTTCTAAAGGTCTTACCAGAATGATTTAAAGTCTTAGGTTCCACCAGATTTGCCTTAGAAGAACCACCAAAGATATTGGTCCCCTTATCCTTAATATGATTTTCCTCCTCAATTTTCCGGAGACCTATGAGCTCCTCTAAGGTTAGGTCTGTCTTTTTATGCATCAACTGGTTACGAAAGTCTTTCCATGAGGGAGGCAGTTTTTCAATCAACACTATGGCAATGGTATAATCACAGATACACAGTCCTTCACCAACCATAGCAATACAGATATTCTCATAGTCATGAATTTGGTCAATTATAGGTTTATCATCATCAAGTTGAAAACCTAACCACTTACTAACACAATAACGTTTAGTCCCAGCATCATCAGACCCATATTTTACCTTAAGTGCATCCTAAATGTTCTTAGCATGATCAAACAACATGTATATATCAAGTAGAGCATTAGACATATGGTGCAACAACATACCCTTACAAGTTCTATTGTCCTTAGTAAATTTCGCTTCAAATTCAGATTTTTCAGTTTCACCAGAAGGTAAGGTTACATCCTCAAGAACATACGCAACATCAATTTGTTCCAAATAAAATTGCATTCTAATAGCCCAACGTTTATAATTTTTCCCATCTAACGGTTTTAGTTTGGACATGTCAGGAATAGTGGATTTGGAAGCCATAATCGTCTTTTAGATTGTTGCAACCAAAACAATAAAATGATACTTATCTGTTGAAGCGTGAACGAAGAGCAGTTTGCCGTGACGTGGATGACCACTGTCCTAAAAGACGATTTCGCGCTACCCCGGTGCAGTAGAGACCAAGCGATCGTCCTATAGGATTAGCACGACTCCAAGATATGTGTACACTCACACACCTCGGATGGAGATCAGAAAATTGCCCAAAAACCAGAGAATATTTTTGTGGACAAGTTTTGAAAAGAGAGTTATTTTCTGTGTATTTTGACTGAAGAGCATCAGCCCTTAAGAAGGCTTCAAAGAGAAAAACAGAAGGCTGAATATAAGGAATGAGAATCAATTAGGCTCCAGAAATCATGCTAGCAACAGTTACAGAATACGCTAATAATGGCAATCCGAGATTCTGGCAATTTACGACAAAAAAAAATAAGGAAATCTAAAACGGACCGCAGAACCACAACCCACGCCCGCGCCGCGCTCGCCACGAGCCCGACCCGGCCGACGCGCGCGCGTGTGTGGTGCATCCATCCATCTAGCACTCTATCAAACATGAAGTGCTAAGGAACTCCTATTAATAAACAAGGTGAATCATAGCTATTTTTCCAATGTGGGACAAGAGCCTTTTACTTTGTTTTTCCACTCCTCACTTTGAGGTTTTTCTTTTAGAGTAATTGTTGAACTTCCAACACAATTCAACTATCTCGGTATGGTTTGAAGAATAAAGCTATCTCGGCTAGATTCAACAGTGTTATTTTGCTATCTCGGCTAGATTCAACAGTGTTATTTTGCTATCTCGGCTAGATTCAACAGTGTTATTTTGCTATCTCGGCCAAAACAACAATAATTCACAAAGGAATCACTTTTTATCAAAACTCAAAACTCTCTCTCTCTGATTTTATTAATGCATTAAAAAGCCTTTATATAGGCGTGCAAACACAAAGCAACCAAAATAAACCCTAGTCCTTCTAAGTCTAGGAAACTACGAACAAGATAATAAAGAAATCACACTCCTAAACCAAGTAGAACAAGCTCAACTTGGCGCGTACTAACTCGACTCCTATTAAAGATATAACTCTACTCCAATTAGAATCCTAATCCAACTAAGATTTGGATTTCTAACTCAACTAGAATTTATAAACTATTAGACTCCTAACATAACTAGGAGTTCTAATCCTACTAGGATTAGGATATTGAGAGTCCTATTCCTACTAGAACCTAGGAAAACTACCAAGATTCCTAACAGAACTAGAAGTTAAAACACCTAAATTACATAGAATTCTAACAGAACTAGAATAGTACATAATTAATACTCCTCATACGCATCACTTGTTTTTTAAAAGCTTTTTGGTTATTAACTTCTGTACAATAGTTTTTATACCAAGTTTGTAAGAAAGATATTTGTTCTCCTAAGGTACCTGATTTAGGTTCTTTAGAGTATGCTTCTTCAACCATAGTATTTATAGGAGTGGGTAATTTTTCAAAGTATAATTTTCGAAATATAGCTAATTGCTCAGTTATTTCTGTTCCTAATTCATAATAATTCATTTGGAAAGCACAATTGTATCTTTTTAGATCTTCTGGGCACATAGAGCATATTTCCATGTTATATAATTGAGATTGTAATAGTCACCCCAACAACACGAATATTCTACTTTTAATTATTCTCTATATTATCATATAGGTCCTAGAGATAGGAAAATTCTGATATGTTTATGCTATATGACTTATGTACTTGTATCTCTGTTATTTTAGTCGAGAAGTTAGAGGAGAAAATATTATGTAATTGGTGATATGGGATCATTTTTAGGAATATAGTAAGAATCGTACTTAAGAAGTTATAAAGGGTGATTGTAAAGTAGTATATGAGGTAGGTGGACAAAGAAAAGATAAGTTAATTTTTTTTTTTGGCAAAATAAAGACAAAGGAGAGACAATGTTGAATTAAAATATGTAAGTGGATAAATTCAAGAGGTTTGATTTTATATTTGTTGGGAGAATAGGAAAGTAAAGGTAGCTAAAAAAAAAATAGTTATCCAAGTCATCACCCACTAAAAACTCTAAAAACTCCAACTTCCAACCCATATACCCCGTCAAACTCAAGCCCCCAAAAATCAGAAAATAGGAGAGAGAAAGTGAGAAATAAGGAAGAAAGAAAAAGAAGGAAAGAGGAAAAAAAAGAGAGGAAGAACTAAGGTTGAAACCCTACCTTCTCTCTTCAATTTCTCACTCATTTTCTACCCAATCTTACATGCAAACTCATTTTTGTTTTCCTTGATGTGTATACTAGGTATTACCAAAGAAAATTTTCAAGAATGAGTGGAAAAACACCCCCAAACTCTAGTCTAAAACGGTGAAGGTAAGCTGAATTTTTTTTTTTATTTGGGAAGAGGAAGCTTTGTTTTTAATATCTTGAGGTAAGATAATTAACTCATATGAACACTTTGGGATTATAGGAAGGTCGAAAATTCTGCATTTTGGAGGAAGAAAGAAGAGTTGGGCAAAGGAGATTAAGGTACACAAGTCACTAACTCTCTTTGGGGTTTGAAATGAGATTTGGGTAAAAGAATTGTTTTATATAAGTGCATGCATGTGGGTTTTGGAAAAAAAATTTATGTTGTATCTTCAAATTTATAAGAATTATATGAATTTTTTTTTCCTTGCATGTGTTTCTTTGGGGATGATTATATGTTCTTGTTGATTGATTGTGGAGTTATGAGTTGCAAGTTGAGAAATAAGGATTTTCTTAGTAAATGTTGGAATATTTTGTTTGAATATTTGATCTTGTGAATGAATCAAGGGCCATATTTTACTGTCAAAATATTGATAAGTTCTTCTTGATGGAAGAACCCAAGTGCATGTGAAGTAGATTAAACATTGGAACATAAACTTCTACCATCCCGTAAGAATTTGGACCAGTTTTATTAAAACGTATTTTTCGACATTTTCTGGGTATTTTTGGCCAAAATACTATTTCACAAAAGTTGTTCGTATTAAAATTTTACTCAGGATAGGTACAAGAATCGTCCAATTTGGATTTCGTATGAGGAAGGTATGGTCATTTTAAGTTCTGTTTAAAAATTGAAATTTTTGCGGGACAGTTTCCATTTTAGTAGATTTTGTGGTACATTCCAGATTTTCCAAGAAATATTTCAAACAGCATTTTAAGGATAAAATTATTATCTTGAATAATTCAAAGGTTAAACGATGAGTTGAGTAAAAGAGTAATAAGTTCCTTTCATCAATGAATTATTTAATTACTTCCTACAATTTTATTGAACGTAATTGATTTGGTTGATTATAAGTCTTCAAAAAAAAAATTAATTTTCATAAATGAAAAATATGTTCAAGGAGTATCTATTTGATAAACCTCTCTCCAAATTTAACTACAACCATACTTACCAAGCCATAGTTCCTAATATCAAATGATAATAGTTTCCTCACCCAACTTTAACAACTCTGAGAGTAATAATCGAATGACCTACGTTTGTTAACACAAATATCTTATTCTTTATGTATTTTGAGAAATCCATATAATGACCTACGTTTGTTAACACAAATATCTTTTCCTCAAGAAGTTAGGTCCATCTCTTACGAGTTAGCCCAGATAATAATTTAATAGCAATTAAGAGGAATTAAAATTATCAATGTGTTTGTGTGATCACCTACAAGAAGGGGAAGTAGCCGTGAACGGTGATGAACAACAATTGCAGGCGAGCGTGGTGTCTCGTAGCTGCCGTTATTAAATTGTAAGTTGCAGGCGAGCATGGTGTCTCGTAGCTATAGGGACATGTCCTGAAAGTCTTGCAAGCATATGGTAAATAGGAGGGTGACGACCCCCACAGTTTAGAGACAGTCGGTCGTGGTGACCCCTCTCTAATCGTGTTCACTTTCCCCATAAGGATTAAATGATATTGATTGATATCAATAATGTTGAACTAATAGAAAGAACTGTAATGATAGAAAGAAACCAACAAGGATGTGAGCACTTGACGTGTTGCATATTAATTCTTTTGGGATGGGTTCTTTTTTTTGAAATAAAGTAATTGCGAAGGAAAAACTAGATTCAGCCACCATAATATTTTTCCTAAAAATCTATTTGTGTACTCAGCTTTGCTGACTTGTGTTTTGTTCTTTGAACCTGTCTCGGTGGGGGCAGTTGATTATCGTTTTGCAGGTGACTATTAATGTTTATGTATGGATGTCAGATGCTCTTGTGGAGACTTGTATTGTTTTGTTGTATGTTAGCATGGTGGACAATATTGGAAAAACCATGGTGTATTTTCGGTTTGTAATATTTTTATTATGAAGTAAGATGGTTATTTTGTAAGTAAGTTTTAATAGTTCATGTTGTAAAATGCTCATTCTCTTAAGCTTAGGCTTAAGGGGGATCCAAGTAATAGTTCGCCCAAGACTGGAGCTTCCGCTGTTATATAAAAGTACTTATTTAATAAGGTATTTTGGTGCAGGCTATTACAGAGATTTACTATATTCTTTCTTAGCTTCTATATGTTTTAAATCTGCATTTAAATTTTCAAATTCTCTTCTTATAGCAATTTCATATTTTTTCAACATTTGTGTTGACTCTGTCATTTCATATCCTTCTATCTTAGTACTTCTTATTTCTGTTTTTTCTATTGTTCCTATGTGAGTTAACTAGTTTTTAACTATTCTTGTGATAGTCCCTTCAATGTAATTAGATGCAATATTAACTGGGATTTTTGCTTCAATTAATTTTGCATTTATTTTAGCTACCAAATTTTGTATATCTAAAACAACATTTTCTGAACAATCTAAATTTAAGGTTTCTCCTACTTGAATATCTTTTGGTATATAGTTATCTTCTATTTTGCTTCGATACTTCCATATATGTTCATTATTTCTATTGTGACTACCATAATTTCTTTTTCTTAATATAGGTTTATAGTGTCTACTAGTCTTCATATAATAATAATCGTAATCTTCCGTGAGTACATTAAGATCTTTTTCTTTTTCTGTAATAAATTCAGATTATGAATATTTTGAGTAACTAAATTCTTGACTAGATTGGTCTGAATTAAAATCTTCATTGTTTTCTTCTATATTATTGACTTCAAGTCTTTCTACTCCGGTATCTATTGTTTCTATTAGTATTATTCATTATTGTTTCGTCATCTGATTCTTAAATTTCTGATATTTCACTTTTTTCTTTTACATTCAATATAAGTTGTTCTTCTATTTTGTCAAATCTGTTATTATACTCTATTTTAAACTTTTGTATTTCATTGTAAAAATTATTTTCTACTCTATAAACTTTGTCTAATATTTGTTTACTATTATGATGTAATAATTTTTATTGATTCTTCTATTTTCCTGATTCTTTCATCATATCTTCTCTCTAATTTATCTAATTTTTTTATATATGTCATTTATTGTTTTGTTTTCTTGATTGTTACATTCTATGTTTGTTATCTCTACTAAGTCCCTTTCTTTAGCTAATCTTCTTTCTCTTTCAAATTCATTTTCTAATATCATTTCTTTTCTATCTTTTATTAAATATAATCTTCCTTTCATAATTTCTGCAAATTGTCTATTATGATTTGTTTTATATATTTAAAATGGACCATCATTATATCTCATTATTTCTTCATCAATAATCTTTTCGTCTTTATTCATTATTCTAGTTGTTTAATGACTCTCTTATATTCTACTTCTATTCTTTTCTTTAAAAGTAATTCAGGAAATAACTGAGAGGATTCTATAAATATCTTTTTATCGATAATCTCATAACCCTGATCTTCTAATTCTAGTGGAACTTTTGTATTGCTAGACTCAGTCTTGCTATCCTTTAATAATTGTATAATTAATAATATGTTTGTATTTATTATCTTTAGGTTATTTACTAGATTACCTTCTTGCTCTAATTCACTCATATGTATAAGATTGATTTATTTTTCTTATATTCATTATAATCTTTATGTGTTTTAATAGCTATATCTTCATGTTCTTTTCTTCGTATATTTAACATTTCTATCTTATTGTCTAAGTCTTTTAACTTTTCTTCAACATTATTGTCCTTTGTTAGTTTTGCTTTTTCTGCTATCATTTATTTATTTATTCTAGCCATTCTTCTTTTGTTTCGGTTTCCTATGTTTTTAATATCTGCTTCTAAAATTGTTAGCATTATTTTTAATTTTGCTCTTCTTATAGCCTTTTTAATTTGAGATTTAATTGTCATATATATAACGAATTTTATATATGTTTGAATTTTATTTTTCTTTCTAAGAGTTTATTTTTCTTAATTTGGGTTTTAGTTATTAATTTGATTAAAGCATCTTTTGTTTCAATATCTTTCCTTCTATGTGCTTCATATAAATAATTATCATAACCATCTATTTTAGTTTGTAAATTCATGATTCGAAAATCTAAAATAAATTTTCTAATATCTATATTTCTTTTAACGTCTCTTATTTGTGTTTTCATATACTCAGTAAATCTAGTATTTGAGATTTTCTTATAAACTTTGGTTGAACTCAATCCCTTCATTTATAATATAATTCAATCTGTTAATAATAGTTCTATCATCCTTCATATAAGTATTAGTAATCCGCCCTTCAACTCTTAAGCTTAAAAGCAAATTAACTAAGATCACACCTTTTCACCTCACCACATAGGTTTTACGTATTCTGTCCACAACAGTCTTCTCATATTCAACGGCATAAAAGGACTACTACTACCAGTTGTCTCTTGGTTTAAAAGCATGATTTTACGAAATCGAGGAGAGCATATTTAAGATAGTACAAGTCCTATATGAAGTTATAGAATTATTATTACTAAAGGATTGAATTTATACTTAGTTCATAAGAAAGAATTTTACCTTAGCTTCTTCCATAACTATGAAAGATTATCCTGATATGAAAATAACTTCTCCAAACTCTGATACCAACTTTATCTATTTAAACCACTATATGACCTATTTATGACATCATTAATATAAGTAGTAGCAACTTTGAATTTATTATATACATCCCAAACCATTCTAAGTTGATATATAATGATGTATTTAACAATTGTTCTCAATTCTATAAATGCAAAGTTAACAACAGAAATATGTAATTGCCTTTTCTAAGGTTACAATAGATTTTGGCTTATCACCTTATCTCTTATCCTTATCTTCTATAGTAACTCCGCCATCCTTTAGTCGGTTATATCAACTTGTGGGGCCTGGGTTGTACTGCTAGAAAATTCTTCCTTATATTCCAAGTCTTCAATCATAGGTACAACTAACTGGTTATTTTTGCACATCTGGCACAAGTGTTTATTATTTTGTTGCATCCACTTGCAATATTTCTTCAACGTATCTTTTGTCATAAAATTATTTGGGATGTATCTTGTTTGAGGAGGCTTATCTGGATGTAGGATACTTCATACCCATGCTTTCATAGTTTCTTCAGCATCGTCGCTATATTCCCTACATTGAGTTATTATTAATGTATTTATCTCTTTATGATTAATCCATATAGGCGTAGTAATAGCATGACATAGAGCTTCACAAATAACTTTGATTTTTATATCTCGTTTTTCACTAAGGATATCTTGCACTTCATTAAAGTTTATCTCTGGCTGGGCCTTTATTTCTTCAGGAATGATGTACGCAGATGTACATCCTATTTTCACAAACCTCATGGCTGGTTTTATCTCTTGATAAGTAACTTCCCCGGTAGCTGTGTAACACCGTATAAAAATCATTTTAGATTTTGTAATCTGTAAATAACTTATGGTTACCTTGTATAGGCTAGGGATTAAGGATAACTCTTCTCCGGTTAGTGTGTATACGAAATTGAGTAATCCGTAATCATAAGCTGCTTTTATTAACTTTGCATTACAACCTCGATAATGCGATTAACTCGTTTGTTTTTCGAAGAGGATTAGTAACATATCTTCTTTCTATTTCTCCATGTTTATCTTGGATAGTAACTTGGGGAGCCGTGTGTTTAGTTTGTTGGCAATAGTCGGAAATTTGATATATACAAACCTAACTAAGGGGTTCATTGTCTGCTTTGTTCCAAGGGTTAATTTGTCTTGAAAGGAAGTAGTATCCGGGACTAAGTCAGGGTAATCTTCGTCATTGATAAATGTTTTGGGAGAAGTCTCGTATTTAATAGTTTACGAAATCTCTTTTTCCGAGAAGGGAATCCATAACTTCTTCTTATAATAGCTTTGCCTTTGGCTCGGTATCTTTGGTTAGCACCATTGGCGACGCCATTATCTTTAGAGTTTTCTCTACTTCTTTTCGCTAGATCAAGCTCTTCTAATAACTTATTTATCAATAGTTTTTGTTTTTGATTCTCTTGAATCAATTGTTGAACTAACTCGGAGAGATAATCTCGCATAATAATTTTCATTAATTTTTAGTAATTCAACCGTCAACTCATATAGTTTGATATCGCCTATAATCCTATTTAATTCCTTCCTTGTAATAGAATCTTGCAATTTACGTAGCCGACCCAACACATAACAATCCGTTATCCGTTCTTATTATAAATTTTTTGTAAACAATATAAGGTTTAAACTTTTTAATACCATATTTATCTCCGCTTTTAGCTCCTTTTTATTAATATTCCAATTTGTTTCATTTGCCTTGAATGTTCCCGAATGGTATCTACATATATATTCTCTTTTTTCATTATTGTATCTATATTTCAATACTGCACCATAACCATTATTAATTTCGCTAGCATCAGTTTCTACTATCCACACAAATTCTTTATCTTTATCAGGGATACTTAATTTTGGTAATCTTCTAACTAGTTCTTTGATTTTTTCCAGATTTTATGAATCTGTATCAGTCCACCTAAAATCATGATCTTTTTTCAGCTTTTTAGTAAGAGATTCTGTAAACTCGATAATATTGGAACAAATTCTCTGACTTGATTTACTATTCCTAATAATTTTAATAATTCTTTCTTGGTATTAATTTCTCTTTGAAATTCTATGATTTTTTGAGCTATATGTTCTTGCATTTTTACTCCCGCTTTATCTATTTTGAATCCTAAAAATTCTATTTGTGTTTTAAATATTTTCATTTTCTTTTTACTTAAGACTATTCCACTAGTTTTTATTATTTCTATTAATTATTCTAGTAATTTATAATGTTCTTCTTGTGTTTTGGAGTATATCGAGATATCATCAATATATACTACACAATTTGGTAATTGATTTTGATATTTATCCATAAATGCTTGGAATCTTCCAAGGGCATTTTTATATCCAAATGGTAATACGTTCCATTCTTAGAATCCATTAGGTACTTTGAATGCTTGTTAATTGTTTAGAATCTTCAGTTAATTTTAATTGGTGAAAACCACTTTTACAATCAAACTTTGAGAAGTAGTTATATCCTTGTATTTGTCTCATTTTTAGTATTTTATTAGGTATGGGAAAATTGTATGTAATTGTTTTCTCATTTAAAATTCTATAATCAATAACCATCCTTGTTTTTCCTCTTTTTTGTTCCGAATGGTTGTTAACTATAAATGCACTACTGCTATGTTTAGAATTACTTGGCCTAATTAATTTTCCCGCTAATAATTCGTTATATGCATTTTAAATTCTTCTTCATCTCTTTGTGTATTATTGCAGGGTTTTTGAGATATTATACTATTTTGATCTTTTAATGTAATTTGTATTTCGGTTTTGTGTTTATGCCAATTTGCTAATGGATTTTCATTACATAGTTCTTCTAATTTTATTTTTAAAGGGGTTATTTTATCTAAATATAATATTCCAATATCTATTATAGCAAAATTGATGTTTTCTATCTTTGTCTTCATTCTTTGAACTAATTGTTCTTCTTCTCCCTTTTTGCATTTTTTCAATTCTTGAGATATTCTTTTCCTATTTTTTACTATTTTAGCTTTCAACTTATGTTTACATGGGGTAAATAATATAAGAAAATCTTTATCTATGCTAATTGGTTTATATTGGTTAAGTAAATTATTTCCTAATATCATATCTTTTCTTGTTAATTCAAAGCAATATACTCTAGGTATAATTAATATTTTGTTCCAAATTTGTATTTTTACATTAGTTTGATAAAGGGTAATTCCGCTACTATTATTATTTAAACCATTTATCCTGAATGGTGTATCTAATTTCTTCCATTCTGGTAAACAATTTTCTTTCATAATTGTGGTTGCTGCTCCTATATCTACCATCGGTGCGTAGTATCTACTTTTATATCCTTCAAAAATTATTTTAATAAGAATATACGTTAAATTACTCATTGATTATTCTTGTTTTAAATTGAATTTGGTTATAAGTGTACTCAAAATAGTCTGATTCTATTTTCCAAGGTTTGACTTTGTTTAAAAATTCTTTTCCTAATATAATTTTGTCACTTAGGCTTACTTCATATTCGAAACTTATATTTTGTGTTGCAATTTTTGTTGTAAAAATTACTATTCCTTTAAGTTTTAAATTATTGTACATTATTTCATCTAACAATTTATCTATATAGATTGAATTATTTTCCATATTTTTATCTATTTGTGCTTTTAAGTTTTCTCCTTCAATTTGTATTATAATATAATAATCTTGTGACTTTAATTAAATAGGTTGATTATTATCTTTTTGTTCTCTAAATCTAGAAAAACTCATCCTTCTTTTTACTATATCTAGTTCTCTATAGTTAGGTTTAGAGTATAATTTTAATCCTTTATCCATTGGTAATAAAAGCACCACGAATGGGGTATCTATAGTTATTGGTCCTAGTTTATTCTTAGTATAAACTTGGTGTTGATTAGTTACTATGTAAGAATTTTTACATTGTACTGTCATTACTTTGGATCCATTTAGCATCTTTATTCCATCTAACTTCCAATATAGAACCAATGCCTTTTCTATATTCTTATCGGTTAAGCTTATTGAATAATTTGGTTTAATTATGAACCTTACCTTTTGGTAAATTAGATTTCCTTTTAAGTTCAGCTATAATAGCTTTCTCTATAGGTTCTTTAATTCTATCATCTACTAATTCTAATTCCAACGGAGTATCTATTCCTTCTTTAAAACATGTTTTTATTATTATCTCTGTTGCCGCCAATTCTGCAAATCTAAAAGTAATTGGTTTATTTCTTAATGATCGATTAATTTTTATTATTTCCTCGTTTAGCACTTCTTTTGTTATTAATGGAACTTTAGTATTACCTTGCACTTGTGTTATGTCAATAACGTGTTCTCTATCGGGTATCACTAAATATTCGTTCTTATCCTTTCGATTATTTTCTTGATTAAGTTTCTCTCAAATATCTTATTTGTTGAGAAAGTAAATCCTTCATACTTTAATTGATTATACTTTTGAAGATCAAAAATAGCTCTTTGGTCTTTACTTTGTGGAGTAATTTCTTCATCGTAATCTACTTCCTGTAATTCTTTATCCATCACTAGCAGTCTCAACGTTATCTTCTTCGCTAATTATTATTTCATCACTTTCTGTTTCATATTCTAGAACATATATTTCTTCTTCTGGCGGTATAATATTTTTTCCTATTTCAAATTCAACTATATGTAATTATTTAATAAAGTTAATATTTTTATTTACTTTAGGATTTTTATTTACTTTATTTTTACATTCTCTTGCTATATGACATATTTGTCCACAATTGTAGCACCTACACTTCTTTGGGTTGTTAATATACTTATAAATTTTTCTTTTTATATAATAATTTCTGTTCGATTTCTTCTTGTGTCTATATTTTCCATATGGTTTAAACCTTTTATACTTCTTGTGCCTAAACTTTGGTCTTTTATTTC
The DNA here is from genome assembly GCA_947648045.1 of Beta corolliflora. NCBI lineage: Eukaryota > Viridiplantae > Streptophyta > Magnoliopsida > Caryophyllales > Amaranthaceae > Beta > Beta corolliflora. The sequence continues at coordinate 805,948 of CANSZD010003082.1, read as the reverse complement.
AACGTGTTTTATTTAATCTATAGTATCCAAATTTTGGTGTTTCCTATTTTTCACAAGAATCATTTATTTTTGCATGTTTTTAGAAGCTTTTTGGTTATTAACTTTTGTACAATAGTTTTTATACCAAGTTTGTAAGAAAGATATTTGTTCTCCTAAGGTACCTGATTTAGGTTCTTTAGAGTATGCTTCTTGAACCATAGTATTTATAGGAATGGGTAATTTTTCAAAGTACAATTTTCGAAATATAGCTAATTGCTCAATTGTTTCTGTTCCTATATCATAATAATTCATTTGAAAAGCACAATTGTATCTTTTTAGATCTTCTGGGCACATAGAGCATATTTTCATTTTATATAATTGAGATTTACTATATTCTTTCTTAGCTTCTAATATGTTTTAAATTTGCATTCAAATATCCTAATTCTCTTCTTATAGCAATTTCATATTTTTTCAACATTTGTGTTGACTCTGTCATTTCATGTCATTCTATCTTAGTACTTTTTATTTCGTTTTGTCTATTGCTCCTATGTGAGTTAACCAGTTTTTCACTATTCCTGTGATAGTTCCTTCAATATAATTAGATGCAATATTAACTGGGATTTTTGCTTCAATTAATTTTACATTTATTTTAGCTACCCAATTTTGCATATCTAAATCAACATTTTCCGAACAATCTAAATTTAAGGTCTCTCCTACTTGAATATCTTTTGGTATATAGTTATCTTCTATTTTGCTTCGATACTTCCATATATGTTCATTATTTCTACTGTTTCTACCATAATTTCTTTTTCTTAATATTGGTTTATAGTGTCTACTAGTCTTCATGTAATAATAATCATCATCTTCCGTGAGTACATTAAGATCTTTTTCTTTTTCTGTCATAAATTCAGATTCTGAATATTTTGAGTAACTAAATTCTTGACTAGATTGGTCTGAATTAAAATCTTCATTGTTTTCTTCTATATTATTGACTTCAAGTCTTTCTACTCCAAGATATCTATTGTTTCTACAAGTATTATTCATTATTGTTTCGTCATCTGATTCTTGAACTTCTAATATTTCACTTTTTTCTTTTACATTCAATATAAGTTGGTTCTTCTATTTTGTCAAATCTGTTATTATACTCTATTTTAAACTTTTGTATTTCATCGTTAAAATTATTTTCTACTCTATAAACTTTGTCTAATATTTGTTTAGTATTATGATGTATAATTTTTATTGATTCTTCTATGTTCCTGAGTCTTTCATCATATCTTCTCTCTAATTCATCTAATTTTTTATATATGTCATTTATTATTTTGTTTTCTTGATTGTTACTTTCAATGTTTGTTATTTCTACTAAATCCCTTTCTTTAGCTAATCTTCTTTCTCTTTTAAATTCATTTTCTAATATCATTCCTTTTCCATCTTTTATTAAATATAATCTTTCTTTCATAATTTCGCAAATTGTCTATTATGATTTGTTTTATATATTTGAAATGGACCATCATTATATCTTATTATTTCTTCATAAAAAATCTTTTCGTCTTTATTCATTATTCTAGTTGTTTAATGACTCTCTTATATTCTACTTCTATTCTTTTCTTTAAAAGTAATTCAGGAAATAACTGAGAGGATTCTATAAATATCTTTTTATCGATAATCTCATAACCCTGATCTTCTAATTCTAGTGGAACTTTTGTATTGCTAGACTCAGTCTTGCTATCCTTTAATAATTGCATAATAATAAGATGTTTGCATTTATTATCTTTAGGTTATTTACTAGATTACCTTTTTGCTCTAATTCACTCATATGTATAAGATTGATTTATTTTTCTTATACTCATCATAATCTTTGTGTGTTTTACTAGCTATATCTTCCTGTTCTTTTATTTGTATATTTAACATTTCTATTTGGTTGTCTAAATTTTTTAATTCTTCTTCAACATTATTATCCTTTGTTATTTTTGATCTTTCTGCAATCATTTCTTTATTTATTCTAGCCATTCTTCTTTTGTTTCGGTTTCCTAAGTTTTAATATCTGCTTCTAAAATTGTTATCATTATCTTTAATCCTGTTCTTCTTATAGCCTTTTTAATTTCCGATTTTATTGTCATATATATAACGAATTTTGTATATGTTTGAGTTCTATTTTTCTTTCTAAGAGTATTTTTTTTCTTAATTTGAGTCTCAGTTATTAATTTGATTAAAGCATCTTTTGTTTCAATATCTATCCTTCTATGTGCTTCATATAAATAATTGTCATAACCATCTATTTTAGTTTGTAAATTCATGATTCGAAAATCTAAAATAAATTTTCTAATATCTATATTTCTTTTAACGTTTCTCATTTGTGTTTTCATATACGCAGTAAATCTTGTATTTGAGATTTTCTTATAAACTTCGGTTGAACTCAATCCCTTCATTTATAATTTACCTCAATCTGTTAATAATAGTTCTATCATCCTTCATATAAGTATTACTAATCCGCCCTTCTACTCTTTAGCTTAAAAGCAAATTAAGTAAGATCACACCTTTTCACCTCACCACATAGGTTTTACGTATTCAGTCCGCAACATCCTTCTCATATTCAACGGCATTAAAGGACTACTACTAATCCGCCCTTCTACTCTTGGTTTAAAAGCATGATTTTACTAAATCGAGGAGAGCATATTTAAGATAGTACAAGTCCTATATGAAGTTATAGAATTATTATTACGGATCTTAGCATTATTATAAACTAAAGGATTGAATTTATACTTAGTTCATAAAAAAGAATTTTACCTTAGCTTCTTCCATAACTATGAAAGATTATCCTAATATGAAAGTAATTTCTCCAAGATCTGATACCAACTTTGCGTGGTTAAGAAAATTATAGAAAAACTACCAAAATTTTTGAAGTAGAGAGAGGGGTAAGTGAGTAGATTTTTGTAATGAACTCCTTGATGATTCCTCACCAAGATTTTTCTTTGTTATTTATTGGCAAATGATATTACAAAGTCCGTACATAAAAAGCTAGTTTTATTTTAAACCATACAAACCGGCTATTTTTCTAAGGTTACAACAGATTTTGGCTTATCACCTTATCACTTATCTTTATCTTTTATAGTAACTCCACCATATTTCAGTCGGTTATATCAACTTGTGGGGCTCGGGTTGTACTGCTAGAGGATTCTTCCTTATCTTTCAAGTCTTCAATCATAGGTACAAATTGTCTCGCTGATTTTTGCACATCTAGCATAAGTGTTTATTATTTTGTTACATCCACTTGCAATATTTCTTCAACGTATCTTTTGTCATAAAATTGTTTGGGATGTATCATGTTTGAGGAAGCTCATCTAGATGTAGGAGACTCCATACCCATGCTTTCATAGTTTCTTCAAAGATCGTGGCTATATTCCCTACTTTGAGTTATTATTAATGTATTTATCTCTTTATTATTAATCCATATAGGTGTAGTAATAGCATGACATAGAGCTTCACAAATAACTTTAATTTTTATAGCTCGTTTTTCACTAAGGATATCTTGCACTTCATTAAAGTTTATCTCTGGACCGGGCCTTTATTTCTTCAGGAATGATGTACGCAGATGTACATCCTATTTTCACAAACCTCATGGCTGGTTTTATCTCTTGATAAGTACCTTTCCCAAAGTGTGTAACACCGTACAAAAATCATTTTAGATTTTGTAATCTTTAAATAACTTCTGGTTACCTTGTATATGCTAGGGATTAAGGATAACTCTTCTCCGGTTAGCGTGTATACGGAATTGAGTAATCCGTAATCACAAGCTGCTTTTATTAACTTTGCATTACAACCTGGTAATGCGATTAACTAGTTTGTTTTTCGAAGAGGATTAGTAACATATCCTCTTTCTATTTCTCCATGTTTATCTTGGATAGTAACTTGGGGAGCTATGTTTAGTTTGTTAGCAATAGTCAGAAAATTTGATATATACTTGTCTAACTAAGGGGTTCCTTGTCTGTTTTGTTCCAAGGGTTAATTTGTCTTTAAAGGAAGTAGTATATGGGACTAAGCTGGGGTAATCTTCGGCATTGATAAATGTTTTGGGAGAAGTCTGTATTTGGTTGTTTAGGAAATCTCTTTTTTGAGAAGGGAATCCATAACTTCTTCTTATAATAGTTTTGCCTTTGGCCTGGGATCTTTGGTTAGCACCATTATCTTGTTCTTGATATCACTGGCCACTGTCATTATCTTTAGAGCTTTCTCTACTTCTTTTCACTAGATCAAGCTCTTCTAATAACTTATTTTTCAATAGTTTTTATTCTTGATTCTCTTGAATCAATTGTTGAACTAACTCTGGAGAGATAATATGCATAATAATTTTTATTAGTTTTTAATAATTCAACTGTAAACTCATATTGTTTATTATCAGCTATAATCCTATTTATAACCTTCCTTGTAATGGAATCTTGTAATTTCTATGTCAGGCAACACTTAACAGTCCTGTTATTTGTTCTTAATATAATTTTTTTGTAAACAATATAAGGTTCAAACTTCTTAATACCATATTTAACTGCTTTTAGCTCCTTATTATTAATATCCCGATTTGTTTCATTTTCCTTGCATGTTCCTGAATGGTATCTGCATATATATTCGCTTTCATCATTATTGTATCTGTATTTCAATACTGCACCATAACCATTATTAATTTCGCTAGCATCAGTTTCTACTATCCACACAAATTCCTTATCTTCATTAGGAAAACTTAATTTTGGTAATTTTCTAACTAGTTTTTTTATTTTTTCCAAATTTTTTGAATCGGTATCAGTCCTTCTAAAATCATGATCTTTTTTCAGGTTTTTAGTAAGTGGTTCCGTAAATTGTGATAATTTTGGAACAAATTCTCTGACTTGGTTTACTATTCCTAAGAATTTTTGTAATTCTTTCTTGCTATTAATTTCTCTTTGAATATCTATGATTTTTTGAGCTATATGTTCTTGCATTTTTACTCCTGCTTTAGATATTTCGAATCCTAAAAATTCTACATGTGAATTAAATATTTCCATTTTCATTTTACTTAAGACTATTGCACTATTCCTTATTATTTCTATAAATTGTTCTAATCGTTTATAATGTTCTTCTTGTATTTTGGAGTATATTTGTATGTCATCAATATATACTACACAATTTGGTAATTGATTTAGATATTTATCCATAAATGCTTGGAGTCGTCCAGTGGCATTTTTATATCCAAATGCTAATACATTTCATTCATAAAATCCATTAGGTACTTTGAATGCTGTTAATTGTTTAGATTCTTCAGTTAATTTTAATTGGTGAAAACCACTTTTACAATCAAACTTTGAGAAGTAATTATAACCTTGTATCTGTCTCATTTTTTGTATTTTATTAGGTATTGGATAATTGTATGTAATTGTTTTCTCATTTAGAATTCTATAATCAATAACTATTCTTGTTTTTCCTCTTTTTTCAACTGAATGGTTGTTAACTATAAATGCACTACTGCTATGTTTAGAATTACTTGGCCTAAATAATTTTCCTGCTAATAATTCTGTTATATGCATTTTAAATTCTTCTTCATCTCTTTGTGTATTATTAAAGGGTTTTTGAGATATTATACTATTTTGATCTTTTAATATAATTTGTATTTCAGTTTTGTGTTTGTGCCAATTTGCTAATGGATTTTCATTACTTAGTTCTTCTAATTTTATTTTTAAAGGGGTAATTTTATCTAAATATAAAATTTCAATATCTATTATTGCAAAATTGATGTTTTCTTTCTTTGTTTTCATTCTTTGAACCGGTTTTTCATCTTCTCCCTTTTTACATTTTTCCCATTCTTGAGATATTCTTTCTCTATTTTTTACTATTCTAGCTTTCAACTTGTGTTTACATGGGGTAAATAATGTAAGAAAATATTTATCTATGCTAATTGGTTTATATTGGTTAAGGAAATTATTTCCTAATAACATATCTTTTCCTGTTAATTCAAAGCAATATACTCTAGGTATAATTAATATTTTGTTCCAAATTTCTATTTCTACATTAGTTTGATAAAGGGTAATTTTGCTAATATTATTTTTAAAACCGTTTATCCTGAATGGTATACCTAATTTCTTCCATTCTGGTAAACAATTTTCTTTCATAATTGTAGTTGCTGCTCCTATGTCTACCATCGGTGTGTAGTATCTACTTTTATATCTTTTAAAAATCATAAGAATATACGTTAAATTACTCATTGATTATTCTTGTTTTAAATTGAATTTGGTTATAAGTGTACGCAAAATAGTCTAAAATATCTGAAGGAAACCTGCTTTTGTTATAAAAATTATCACACTATCGTTTGCCTATAAATAACAAAGCTTTGATTTTGGTATTAGAGCTTGGAGAAGTTATTTTCATATCAGAATAATCTTTCATAGTTATGGAAGAAGCTAAGGTCAAATTCTTTCTTATGAACTAAGTATAAATTCAATCCTCTAGTTTATAATAATGCTGAGATCCGTAATTATAATTCTATAACTTCATAAAGGACTTGTACTATCTTAAATATGCTCTCCTCGATTTTGGAAAATCATGCTTTTAAACCAAGAGACAACTGGTAGTAGTAGTCCTTTTATGTCGTTGAATATGAGAAGGCTGTTGTGGACAGAATACGTAAAACCTATGTGGTGAGGTGAAAATGTGTGATCTTACTTAATTTGCTTTTAAGCTTAAGAGTTGAAGGGCGGATTAGTAATACTTATATGAAGGATGATAGAACTATTATTAACAGATTGAAGTATATTATAAATGAAGGAATTGAGTTCAACCAAAGTTTATAAAAAAATCTCAAATACAAGATTCATTGCGTATATGAAAACACAAATAAGAAACGTTAAAAGAAATATAGATATTAGAAAATTTATTTTAGATTTTCGAATCATGAATTTACAAACTAAAATAGATGGTTATGACAATTATTTATATGAAGCACATAGAAGGAAAGATATTGAAACAAAAGATGCTTTAATCAAATTAATAACTGAAACCCAAATTAAAAAAAATAAACTCTCAGAAAGAAAAATAGAACTCAAACATATACAAAATTCGTTATATATATGACAATTAAATCTCAAATTAAAAAGACTATAAGAAGAGAAAAATTAAAAATAATGATAACAATTTTAGAAGCAGATATTAAAAATTTAGGAAACCGAAATAAAAGTAGAATGGCAAGAATAAATAAAGAAATGATTGCAGAAAAAGCAAAACTAACAAAGGACAATAATGTTGAAGAAAAATTAAAAGACTTAGACAACCAGATAGAAATGTTAAATAAACAAATAAAAGAGCAGGAAGATATAGCTAGTAAAGCACATAAAGATTATAATGAATATAAGAAAAATAAATCAATCTTATACATATGAGTGAATTAGAGCAAGAAGGTAATCTAGTAAATAACCTAAAGATAATAAATGCAAACATCTTATTAATTATGCAATTATTAAAGGATAGCAAAACTGAGTCTAGCAATACAAAAGTTCCACTAGAATTAGAAGAATAGGGTTATGAAATTATCGATAAAAAGATATTTAAAGAATACTCTCAGTTATTTCCCGAATTACTTTTAAAGAAAAGAATAGAAGTAGAATATAAGGGAGTCATTAATCAACTAGAATAATAAATAAAGACGAAAATATTATTGATGATGAAATAATAAGATAAAATGATGGTTCATTTCAAATATATAAAACAAATCATAATAGACAATTTGCAGAAATTATGAAAGGAATATTAAATTTAATAAAAGATAGAAAAGGAATGATATTAGAATATGAATTTGAAAGAGAAATAAGATTAGCTAAAGAAAGGAATTTAGTAGAAATAACAAACGTAGAAAGTAACAATCAAGAAAACAAAACAATAAATGACATATATAAAAAATTAGATAAATTAGTGAGAAGATATAATGAAAGAATCAAGAAAATAGAAGAATCAATAAAAATTATACATCATAATACTAAACAAATATTCGATAAAGTTTATAGAGTAGAAAATAATTTTAACGATGAAATACAAAAGTATAAAATAGTGTATAATAACAGATTTGACAAAATAGAAGAACAACTTATATTGAATGTAAAAGAAAAAAGTGAAATATCAGAAATTCAAGAATCAGATGACGAAACAATAATGAATAATGCTATAGAAACAATAGATACTGGAGTAGAAAGACTTGAAGTCAATAATATAGAAGAAAACTATGAAGATTTTAAATCAGACCAATCTAGTCAAGAATTTAGTTACTCAAAATACTCATAATCTGAATTTATGACAGAAAAAGAAAAAGATCTTAATGTTCTAACAGAAGATGACGATTATTATTACATGAAGACTAGTAGACACTATAAACCTATATTAAGAAAAAGAAATTATGGCAGTAACAATAGAAATACTGAACATATATGGAAGTATCGAAGCAACATAGAAGGTAACTATATACCAAAAGATATTCAAGTAGGAGAGACCTTAAATTTAGATTGTTCAGAAAATGTTGATTTAGATATACAAAATTGGGTGGCTAAAATAAATGCAAAACTAATTGAAGCAAAAATCCCAGTTAATATTGCATCTAATTATGTTGAAGGAACTATTACAGGAATAGTTAAAAACTGGTTAACTCACATAGGAACAATAGATAAAATAGAAATAAGAAGTACTAAGATAGAAGGACATGAAATGACAGAGTCAACACAAATGTTGAAAAAATATGAAATTGCTATAAGAAGAGAATTTGGAAATTTAAATGCAGATTTAAAACCTATAGAAGCTAAGAAAGAATATAGTAAATCTCAATTATATAATATGGAAATATGCTCTATGTGCCCTGAAGATCTAAAAAGATACAATTGTGCTTTTCAAATGAATTATTATGAATTAGGAACAGAAACAACTGAGCAATTAACTATATTTTGAAAATTATACTTTGAAAAATTACCCATTCTTATAAATACTATGGTTCAAGAAGCATACTCTAAAGAACCTTAATCAGGTACCTTAGGAGAACAAATATCTTTCTTTCAAACTTGGTATAAAAACTATTGTACAGAAGTTAATAACCAAAAAGCTTTTAAAAACATGCAAAAATAAGTGATTACTGTGAAAAATATGAAATACCAAAATTTGGATGCTATAGATTAAATAAAACACGTAGAAATAAAAGGCCAAAGTTTAGGCATAAGAAGCATAAAAGGTTTAAACCATATGGAAAATATAGACACAAGAAGAAATCGAACAGAAATTATTATATAAAAAGAAAAATTTATAAGTATATTAACAATCCAAAGAAGTGTTGGTGCTACAATTGTGGACAAATTGGTCATATAGCAAGAGAATGTAAAAATAAAGTAAATAAAAATCCTAAAGTAAATAAAAATATTAACTTTATTGAATTACATATAGCTGAATATGAAATAGGGAAAAATAATATACCGCCAGAAGAAGAGATATATGTTCTAGAATATGAAACAGAAAGTGATGAAATAATAATTAGCGAAGAAGATAACGTTGAGACTACTAGTGATGGATAAAGAATTACAGGAAGTAGATTAGGATGAAGAAATTACTCCACAAAGTAAATACCTAAGAGCTATTTTTGATCTTCAAAAGTTTAATCAATTAAAGTATGAAGGATTTACTTTGTCAACAAATAAGATATTTGAGAGAAACTTAATCAAGAAAATATTCAGAAAGGATAAGAATGAATATTTAGTGATAGCTGATAGAGAACATGTTATTGACATAACACAAGTGCAAGGTAATACTAAAGTTCCACTAATATCAAAGGAAGTGCTAAATGAGGAAATAACAAAAATTAACAAATCATTAGGAAATAAACCAATTACACTTTTAGATTTGTAGAATTGACAGCGACAGAAATAATAATAAAAGCATGTTTTCAAGAAGGGATAGATACTCCGTTGAAATTGGAATTAGCAGATGATAGAATTAAAGAACCTATAGAGAAAGCTATTATAGCTGAACTTAAAGGAAATCTAATTTACCAAAAGGTAAGTTTCATAATTAAACCAAATTATTCAATGAGCTTAACTGATAGGAATATAGAAAAGGCATTGGTTCTGTATTGGAAACTAGATGGAATAAAGATGCTAAAGTAATGACAGTACAATGTAAAAATGCTTACATACTAACTAATCAACACCAAGTTTATACTAAGAATAAACTAGGACCAATAACTATAGATACCCCATTCATGAAGCTTTTATTACCAATGGATAAATGATTAAAATTATACTCTAAACCTAACTATGGAGAACTAGATAAAGTAAAAAGAAGAATGAATTTTTCTTGATATAGAGAACAAAAAGATAATGATCAACCTATTCAATTAAAGTCACAAGATTTACAAATTGAAGGAGAAAACTTAAAAGCACAAATAGATATAAATATGGAGAATAATTCAATCTATATAGATTAATTGTTAGATAAAATAATGTACAATAATTTAAAACTTAAAGGAATAGTAATTATTACAGCAAAAATGGCAACACAAAATATAAATACCGAATATAAAGTAAGCCTAAGTGACAAAATTATATTAGGAAAAGAATTTTTAAACAAAGTCAAACCCTAGAAAATAGAATCAGACTATTTTGAGTACACTTATAACCAAATTCAATTTAAAAAGAGAATAATCAATGAGTAATTTAACATATATTCTTATTAAAATAATTTTTGAAGGATATAAAAGTAGATACTACACATCGATGGTAGATACAGGAGCAGCAACTACAATTATGAAAGAAAATTGTTTACCATAATGGAAGAAATTAGATACACCATTCAGGACAAATGGTTTTAATAATAATAGTAGCAGAATTACCCTTTATCAAACTAATGTACAAATACAAATTTGGAAAAAAAATATTAATTATACCTAGAGTATATTACTTTGAATTAACAGGAAAAGATATGATATTAGGAAATAATTTTCTTAACCAATATAAACCAATTAGCATAGATAAAGATTTTCTTACATTATTTACCCCATGTAAACACAAGTTGAAAGCTAAAATAGTAACAAAATAGGGAAAGAATATCGCAAGAATGGGAATAATGCAAAAAGGGAGAAGAAGAACAATTAGTTCAAAGAACGAAACACAAAGAAAGAAAACATCAATTTTGCTATGTAATGAAAATCCATTTGCAAATTGGCATAAACACAAAACTGAAATACAAATTACATTAAAAGATCAAAATAGTATAATATCTCAAAAACCCTTCAATAATACACAAAGAGATGAAGAAGAATTTAAAATGCATATAACATAATGATTAGCGGGAAAATTAATTAGGCCAAGTAATTCTAAACATAGCAGTAGTGCATTTATATTTAACAACCATTCAGAACAAAAAAGGGGAAAAACAAGAATGATTATTGATTATAGAATTTTAAATGAGAAAACAATTACACACAATTATCCCATACCTAATAAAATACTAAAAATGAGACAAATACAAGGATATAATTACTTCTCAATGTTTGAATGTAAAAGTGGTTTTCACCAATTAAAATTAACTGAAGATTCTAAACAATTAACAGCATTCAAAGTACCTAATGGATTCTATGAATGGAACGTATTACCATTTGGATATAAAAATGACCCTGGAAGATTACAAGTATTTATGGATAAATATCTAAATCAATTACCAAATCGTGTAGTATATACTAATGATATACTGATATACTCCAAAAACACAAGAAGAACATTATAAATTACTAGAACAATTAATAGAAATAATAAAAACTAGTGGAATAGCCTTAAGTAAAAAGAAATATTTAAAACACAAATAGAAATTTTAGGATTCGAAATAGATAAAGCAGGAGTAAAAATGCAAGAACATATAGCTCAAAAAATATTATACTATTATTGATCTTTTATTTTGGATAGTACTTTAATGAATTTATTTATAATTAATTATTATCTTCTATAGTAACTCCACCATCGTTTAGTCGGATATATCAACTTGTGGGGCCTAGGTTGTACTGCTAGAGGATTCTTCCTTATCTTCCAAGTCTTGAATCATAGGTACAACTGTCTACCGATTTTTGCACACCCGGCATAAGTGTTTATTATTTTGTTGCATCCACTTGCAATATTTCTTCAACGTATCTTTTGTCATAAAATAGTTTGGGATGTATCTTGTTTGAGAAGGCTCATCTGGATGTAGGAGACTCCATACCCATGCTTTCATAGTTTCTTCAAAGCATCATGGCTATATTACCTACTTTGAGTTATAACTAATGTATTTATTTCTTTATGATTAATCCATATAGGCGTAGTAATAGCATGACATAGGGCTTCACAAATAACTTTGATTTTTATAGCTCGTTTTTCACTAAGGATATCTTGTACTTCATTAAAGTTTATCTCGGGCTGGGCCTTTATTTCTTCAGGAATGATGTACGCAGATGTACATCCTATTTTCACAAACCTCATGGCTGGTTTTATCTCTTGATAAGTAACTTCCCAGAGCCGTGTGTAACACCGTACAAAAATCATTTTAGATTTTGTAATCTTTAAATAACTTCGGGTTACCTTGTATAGGCTAGGGATTAAGGATAACTCTTCTCCTAGTTAGGTGTATACGGAATTGAGTAATCCGTAATCATAAGCCGCTTTTATTAACCTTGCATTACAACCTGGTAATGAGATTAACTCGTTTGTTTTTCGAAGAGGATTAGTAACATATCCTCTTTCTATTTCTCCATGTTTATCTTGGATAGTAACTTGGGGAGCTGTGTTTAGTTTGTTGGCAATAGTCAGGAAATTTGATATATACTGTCTAACTAAGGGGTTCATTGTCTGTTTTGTTCCAAGGGTTAATTTGTCTTTAAAGGAAGTAGTATATGGGACTAAGTCGGGGTAATCTTCGTCATTGATAAATGTTTTGGGGGAAGTCTCGTATTTGGTAGTTTAGGAAATATCTTTCTTGAGAAGGGAATCCATAACTTCTTCTTATAATAGCTTTGCATTTGGCTCCGGGATCTATGGTTAGCACCATTATCTTGTTCTTGATATCTCTGGCCACTTGTCATTATCTTTAGAGCTTTCTCTACTTCTTTTCACTAGATCAAGCTCTTCTAATAACGTATTTATCAATAGTTTTTGTTCTTGATTCTCTTGAATCAATTGTTGAACTAACTCTGGAGAGATAATTTGGATAATAATTTTCATTAGTTTTTAACAATTCAACTGTAAACTCATATTGTTTGATATCAGCTATAATCCTATTTATTTCCTTCCTTGTAATGGAATCTTGTAATTTACGTGTCGCCCAACACTTAACAGTCTTGTTATCTCGTTCTTAATATAAATTTTTTGTAAACAATATGAGGTTCAAACTTTTTAATACCATATTTAACTACTTTTAGCTCCTTTTTATTATTAATATCCCAATTTATTTCATTTGCCTTGAATGTTCCCGCATGGTATCTCGCATATATATTCTCTTTTATCATTATTGTATCTCGTATTTCAATGCTGCACCATAACCATTATTAATTTCGCTAGCATCGGTTTCTACTATCCACACAAATTCCTTATCTTCATCGGAAAACTTAATTTTGGTAATCTTCTAACTAGTTCTTTGATTTTTTCCAATTTTTTTGAATCGGTATCAGTCCACCGAAAATCATGATCTTTTTTCAGCTTTTTAGTGAGTGGTTCTGTAAATTGTGATAATTTTGGAACAAATTCTCTGCCTTGGTTTACTATTCCTAAGAATTTTTGTAATTCTTTCTTGGTATTAATTTCCCTTTGAAATTCAATGATTTTTTGAGCTATATGTTCTTGCATTTTTGCTCCCGCTTTATCTATTTCGAATCCTAAAAATTCTATTTGTGTTTTAAATATTTCTATTTTCTTTTTACTTAAGACTATTCCACTATTCTTTATTATTTCTATAAATTGTTCAAATAATTTATAATGTTCTTCTTGTGTTTTGGAGTATATTAGTATGTCATCAATATATACTACACAATTTGGTAATTGATATAGATATTTATCCATAAATGCTTGGAATCGTCCAGGGATATTTTTATATCCAAATGCTAAAATATTTCATTCATAAAATCCATTAGGTACTTTGAATGTTGTTAATTGTTTAGGTTATTCAGTTAATTTTAATTGGTGAAAACCACTTTTACAATCAAATTTTGAGAAGTAATTATAACCTTGTATTTGTCTCATTTTTAGTATTTTATTAGGTATTGGATAATTATATGTAATTGATTTCTCATTTAGAATTCTATAATAAATAACCATTCTTATTTTTCCTCTTTTTTGTTCCGAATGGTTGTTAACTATAAATGCACTACCACTATGTTTAGAATTACATGGCCTAATTAATTTTCCAACCTAATAATTCTGTTATATGCATTTTAAATTCTTCTTCATCTCTTTGTGTATTATTAAAGGGTTTTTGAGATATTATACTATTTTGATCTTTTAATGTAATTTGTATTTCAGTTTGGTGTTTGTGCCAATTTGCTAATGAATTTTCATTACATAGTTCCTCTAATTTTATTTTTAATGGGGTAATTTTATCTAAATATAAAATTCCAATATCTATTATTGCAAAATTGATGTTTTCTTTCTTTGTTTTCATTCTTTGAACCAGTTTTTCTTCTTCTCCCTTTTTACATTTTTCCCATTCTTGAGATATTCTTTCTCTATTTTTTACTATTCTAGCTTTCAACTTGTGTTTACATGGGGTAAATAATGTAAGAAAATATTTATCTATGCTAATTGGTTTATATTGGTTAAGGAAATTATTTCCTAATATCATATCTTTTCCTATTAATTCAAAGCAATATACTCTAGGTATAATTAATATTTTGTTCCAAATTTATATTTGTACATTAGTTTGAGAAAGGGTAATTCTGCTACTATTATTATTAAAACCATTTATCCTGAATGGTGTATCTAATTTCTTCCATATTGGTAAACACTTTTCTTTCATAATTGTGGTTGTTGCTCCTGTATCTACCATCGGTGTGTAGTATCTACTTTTATATCCTTTAAAAATTATTTTAATAAGAATATAAGTTAAATTACTCATTGATTATTCTTGTTTTAAATTGAATTTGGTTATAAGTGTACTCAAAATAGTCTGATTCTATTTTCCAGGGTTTGACTTTGTTTAAAAATTATTTTCCTAATATAATTTTGTCACTTAGACTTCATATTCTACATTTATATTTTGTGTTGCAATTTTTGTTGTAATAATTACTTTTCCTTTAAGTTTTAAATTATTGAACATTATTTTGTCTAATAATTTCTCCATATAGAATGAATTATTTTCCACATTTATATCTATTTGTACTTTTAAGTTTTCTCCTTCAATTTGTATTATAATATAGTAATCTTGTGACCTCAATTGAATAGGTTGATCATTATCTTTTTGTTCTCTAGATATGGAAAAACTCATTCTTTTTTTTACTATATCTAGTTCTCCATAGCTAGGTTTAGAGTATAATTTTAATCCTTTATCCATTGATAATAAAAGCTCCATAAATGGGGTATCTATAGTTATTGGTCCTAGTTTATTTTTAGTATAAACTTGGTGTTTATTAGTTAGTATGTAAGCATTTTTACATTGTACTGTCATTACTTTAGATCCATTTAGCATCTTTATTCCATCTAGTTTCCAATATTGAACCAATGCCTTTTCTATATTCTTATCAATTAAGCTTATTGAATAATTTGGTTTAATTATGAACCTTACCTTTTGGTAAATTAGATTTCCTTTAAGTTCAGCTCTAATACCTTTCTCTATAGGTTCTTTAATTCTATCATCTACTAATTCTAATTCCAACGGAGTATCTATTCCTTCTTTAAAACGTGCTTTTATTATTATCTCTGTTGCTGCCAATTCTACAAATCTAAAAGTAATTGGTTTATTTCCTAATGATCGATTAATTTTTGATTATTTCCTCGCTTAGCACTTCTTTTGTTATTAATGGAACTTTAGTATTACCTTGCACTTGAGTTATATCAATAACGTGTTCTCTATCACCCATCACTAAATATTCGTTCTTATCCTTTCTTAATATTTTCTTGATTAAGTTTCTCTCAAATATCTTATTTGTTGACAAAGTAAATCCTTCATACTTTAATTGATTATACTTTTGAAGATCAAAAATAGCTCTTTGGTCTTTGCTTTGTGGAGTAATTTCTTCATCGTAATCTACTTCCTGTAATTCTTTATCCATCACTAGTAGTCTCAACTTTATCTTCTTCGCTAATTATTTTTTCATCACTTTCTGTTTCATATTCTAGAACATATATCTCTTCTTCTGGCGGTATATTATTTTTCCCTATTTCATATTCAGCTATATGTAATTCAATAAAGTTAATATTTTTATTTACTTTAGGATTTTTATTTATTTTATTTTTACATTCTCTTGCTATATGACCTATTTGTCCACAATTGTAGCACCTATACTTCTTTGGGTTATTAACATACTGATAAATTTTTCTTCTTATATAATAATTTATGTTCGATTTCTTCTTGTGTCTATATTTTCCATATGGTTTAAACTTTTTATACTTCTTAGGCCTAAACTTTGGTCTTTTATTTCTACGTTTTTTATTTAATCTATAGCATCCAAATTTTGGTGTTTCATATCTTTCACAAGCAATCACTTATTTTAGCTTGTTTTTTAAAAGCTTTTTGGTTATTAACTTCGTACAATAGTTTTTATACCAAGTTTGTAAGAAAGATATTTGTTCTCCTAAGGTACCTGATTTAGGTTCTTTAGAGTATGCTTCTTAAACCATAGTATTTATAGGAATGGGTAATTTTTCAAAGTGTAATTTTTGAAATATAGCTAATTGCTCAGTTGTTGTTGTTCCTAATTCATAATAATTCATTTGGAAAGCACAATTGTATCTTTTTAGATCTTCAGGGCACATAGAGCATATTTCCATATTATATAATTGAGATTTACTATATTCTTTCTTAGCTTCTATATGTTTTAAATCTGCATTTAAATTTCCAAATTCTCTTCTTATAACAATTTCATATTTTTTCAACATTTGTGTTGACTCTGTTATTTCATGTCCTTCTATCTTAGTACTTCTTATTTCTGTTTTGTCTATTGTTCCGATGTGAGTTAACCAGTTTTTAACTATTCCTGTAATAGTTCCTTCAATATAATTAGATGCAATATTAACTGGGATTTTTGCTTCATTTAATTTTGCATTGATTTTAGCTACCCAGTTTTGTATATCTAAATCAACATTTTCTGAACAATCTAAATTTAAGGTCTCTCCTACTTGAATATCTTTTGGTATATAGTTATCTTCTATTTTGCTTCGATACTTCCATATATGTTCATTATTTCTATTGTTACTTCCATAATTTCTTTTTCTTAATATAGGTTTATAGTGTCTACTAGTTTTCAAGTAATAATAATCGTCATCTTCCGTGAGTACATTAAGATCTTTTTCTTTTTCTGTCATAAATTTAGATTCTGAATATTTTGAGTAACTAAATTCTTGACTAGATTGGTCTGAATTAAAATCTTCATTGTTTTCTTCTATATTATTGACTTCAAGTCTTTCTACTCTAGTATTTATTGTTTCTATAGTATTATTCATTATTGTTTCGTTATCTGATTCTTGAATTTATGATATTTCACTTTTTTCTTTTACATTCAATATAAGTTGTTCTTCTATTTAGTCAAATATGTTATTATACTCTATTTTAAACTTTTGTTTTTCATCGTTAAATTTATTTTCTACTCTATAAACTTTGTCTAATATTTGTTTAGTATTATGATGTATAATTTTTATTGATTCTTCTATTTCCCTGATTCTTTCATCATATCTTCTCTCTAATTTATCTAAATTTTTATATATGTCATTTATTATTTTGTTTTCTTGATTGTTACTTTATATGCTTGTTATTTCTACTAAATCCCTTTCTTTAGCTAATCTGCTTTCTCTTTCAAATTTATTTTCTAATATCATTCCTTTTCTATCTTTTATTAAATATAATCTTCCTTTCATAATTTCTGCAAATTGTCTACTTTATTTTGTTATATATATTTGAAATGGACCATCATTATATCTTATTATTTCTTCATCAATAATTTTTTCATCTTTATTCATTATTCTAGTTGTTTAATGAATCTCTTATATTCTACTTCTATTCTTTTCTTTAAAATTAATTCGGGAAATAATTGAGAATATTCTTTAAATATCTTTTTATCGATAATTTCATAACCCTGTTCTTCTAATTCTAGTGGAACTTTTGTATTGCTAGACTCAGTTTTGCTATGATTTAATAATTGCATAATTAATAAGATGTTTGCATTTATTATCTTTAGGTTATTTACTAGATTACCTTTTTGCTCTAATTCACTCATATGTATAAGATTGATTTATTTTTCTTATATTCATCATAATCTTTGTGTGCTTTACTAGCTATATCTTCTTGTTCTTTTATTTGTATATTTAACATTTCTATTTGGTTGTCTAAGTTTTTTTTAATTATTCTTCAACATTATTATCCTTTGTTAGTTTTGATCTTTCTGCTATCATTTCTTTATTTATTCTAGCCTCTTCTTTTGTTTTGGTTTCCTAAGTTTTTAATATCTGCTTCTAAAATTGTTATCATTATCTTTAATCCTGCTCTTCTTATAGCTTTTTTTAATTTGCGATTTAATTGTCTTATATATAATGAATTTTGTATACGTTTGAGTTCTATTTTTCTTTTTAAGAGTTTATTTTTCTTAATTTGGGTTTTAGTTATTAATTTGATTAAAGCATCTTTTGTTTCAATATATTTCCATCTATGTGCTTCATATAAATAATTGTCATAACCATCTATTTTAGTTTGTAAATTCATGATTCTAAAATCTAAAATAAATTTTCTAATATCTATATTTCTTTTAACATTTCTTATTTGTGTTTTCATATACTCGAGTGAATCTTGTATCCGAGATTTTCTTATAAACTTTAGTTGAACTCAATCCCTTCATTTATAATATACTTCAATCTGTTAATTATAGTTCTATCATCCTTCTTATAAGTATTACAAATGCGCCCTTTAACTCTTAAGCTTAAAAGCAAATTAAGTAAGATCACACCTTTTCACCTCACCACACAGGTTTTACGTATTCAGTCCGTAACAGCCTTCTCATATTCAAAGGCATAAAAGAACTACTACTACCAGTTGTCTCTTGGTTTAAAAGCATGATTTTACGAAATCGAGGAGAGCATATTTAAGATAGTACAAGTCCTATATGAAGTTATAGAATTATTATTACGGATCTCAAAATTATTATAAACTAAAGGATTGAAAATATACTTAGTTCATAAGAACGAATTTTACCTTAGCTTTTTCCATAACTATGAAAGATTATCCCGATATGAAGATAACTTCTCCAAGCTCGATAACAACTTTGCGTGGTTAAGAAAATTATAGAAAAACTACCAAAATTTTTGAAGTAGAGAGAGAGGTAAGAGAGAAGATTTTTTGTAATGAACTCCTTGACGATACCTCACCAAGGTTTTTTCTTTGTTATTTATAGGCAAAGGATATTACATAGGACGTACATAAAAAGTTACTTTTAATTTAAGCCATGCAATGGCTATTTTTCTAAGGTTACAACAGATTTTGGCTTATCACCTTATCTCTTATCCTCATCTTCTATAGTAACTCCACCATCCTTTAGTCGGTTGTATCAACTTGTGGGGCCTGGGTTGTACTGCTAGAGGATTCTTCCTTATCATCCAAGTCTTCAATCATAGGTACAATTGTCTGGCGATTTTTTGCACATCCGGCATAAGTGTTTATTATTTTGTTGCATCCACTTGCAATATTTCTTCAACGTATCTTTTGTCATAAAATTGTTTGGGATGTATTTTGTTTGAGGAGGCTCATATGGATGTAGGAGACTCCATACCCATGATTTCATAGTTTCTCCAGCATCATGGCTATATTCCCTACTTTGAGTTATAACTAATGTATTTATTTCTTTATGATTAATCCATATAGGCGTAGTAATAGAATGACATAAGGTTTCACAAATAACTTTATTTTGATTTTTTTAGCTCGTTTTTCACTAAGGATATCCTGTACTTCATTAAAGTTTATCTCGGGCTGGGCCATTATTTCTTCAGGAATGATGTACGCAGATGTACATCCTATTTTCACAAACCTCATGGCTGGTTTTATCTCTTGATAAGTAACTTCCCCGTTAGCTGTGTAACACCGTACAAAAATCATTTTTGATTTTGTAATCTGTAAATAACTTCTGGTTACCTTGTATAGGCTCGGGATTAAGGATAACTCTTCTTCGATTAGTGTGTATACGAAATTGAGTAATCCGTAATCATAAGCTGCTTTTATTAACATTGCATTACAACCTGGTAATGCGATTAACTCGTTTGTTTTTCGAAGAGGATTAGAAACATATCCTCTTACTATTTCTCCATGTTTATCTTGGATAGTAACTTGGGGAGCTGTGTTTAGTTTGTTGGCAATAGTCAGAAAATTTGATATATACTGTCTAACTAAGGGTTCATTGTCTGTTTTGTTCCAAGGCTTAATTTGTCTTTAAAGGAAGTAGTATCTGGGACTAAGCGGGGGTAATCTTCGTCATTGATAAATGTTTTGGTAGAAGTCTGTATTTGGTAGTTTAGAAAATCTCTTTTTTGAGAAGGGAATCCATAACTTCTTCTTATAATAGCTTTGCCTTTGACCTGGTATCTTTGGTTAGCACCATTATCTTATTCTTGATAGCTCTGGCCACTGCCATTATCATTAGAGCTTTCTCTATTTCTTTTCACTAGATCAAGCTCTTGTGATAACTTATTTATCAATAGTTTTTTATCTTGATTCTCTTGAATCAATAGTTGAACTAACTCTGGAGAGATAATCTGCATAATAATTTTCATTATTTTTTAGTAATTCAACTGTAAACTCATATTGTTTCATATCATCTATAATCTTGTTTATTTCCTTCCTTGTAATAGAATCTTGTAATTTCTGTGTCACCCAAGACTTAACAGTCCTGTTATCTGTTCTTAATATAAATTTTTTGTAAACAATATAAGGTTGAAACTTTTTAATACCATATTTAACTACTTTTAGCTCCTTTTTATTAATATCCCAATTTATTTCATTTACCTTGAATGTTTCTGAATGGTATCTACATATATATTCTCTTTTTTCATTATTGTATCTGTATTTCAATACTGCACCATAACCATTATTAATTTCGCTAGCATCAGTTTCCACTATCTACACAAATTCTTTATCTTCATCAGGAAAACTTAATTTTGGTAATCTTCTAACTAGTTCTTTGATTTTTTCTTTTTGAATTGGTGCCAGTCCACCTAAAATCATGATCTTTTTTCAGCTTTTTAGTAAGAGGTTATGTAAACTGTGATAATTTTGGAACAAATTCTTTGACTTGATTTACTATTCCAAAGAATTTTTGTAATTATTTCTTGGTATTAATTTCTCGTTGAAATTCTATGATTTTTTTAGCTATATGTTTTTGCATTTTTACTCTTGCTTTAACTATTTCGAATCCTAAAAATTCTATTTGTGTTTTAAATATTTCCATTTTCTTTTTAATTAACACTATTCCACTAGTTTTTATTATTTCTATTGATTATTCTAGTAATTTATAATGTTCTTCTTGTATTTTGGAGCATATCAGTATATCATCAATATATACTACACAATTTGGTAATTGATTTAGATATTTATCCATAAATGCTTGGAATCTCCAGGGGCATTTTTATATCCAAATGGTAATACGTTCCATTCATAGAATCCATTCGGTACTTTGAATGCTTGTTAATTGTTTAGAATCTTCGATTAATTTTAATTCTTTGAAAACCACTTTTACAATCAAACTTTGAGAAGTAATTATATCATTGTATTTGTCTCATTTTTAGTATGTTATTAGGTATGGGATAATTGTATGTAATTGTTTTCTCATTTAAAATTCTATAATCAATAACCATTCTTGTTTTTCCCCTTTTTTATTCTGAATGGTTGTTAACTATAAATGCACTACTGCTATGTTTAGAATTACTTGGCCTAATTAATTTTTCTGCTAATAACTTTGTTATATGCATTTTAAATTCTTGTTCATCTCTCTGTGTATTATTGAAGGGTTTTTGAGTTATTATACTATTTTGATCTTTTGATGTAATTTGTATTTCAGTTTTGTGTTTATGCTAATTTGCTAATGGATTTTCATTACATAGTTCTTCTAATTTTATTTTTAAAGGGGTAATTATATCTAAATATAAAATTCCAATATCTATTATTGTAAAATTGATGTTTTCTTTCTTTGTTTTCATTCTTTGAACCAGTTTTTCTTCTTCTCCCTTTTTACATTTTTCCCATTCTTGAGATATTCTTTCTCTATTTTTTACTATTCTAGCTTTCAACTTGTTTTTACATGGGGTAAATAATGTAAGAAAATCTTTACTATGCTAATTGGTTTATATTGGTTAAGGAAATTATTTCCTAATATCATATCTTTTCCTATTAATTTAAAGCAATATACTCGAGGTATAATTAATATTTTGTTCCAAATTTGTATTTGTACATTAGTTTGATAAAGGGTAATTCTGCTACTATTATTATTAAAACCATTTATCCTGAATGGTGTATCTAATTTCTTCCATTCTGGTAAACAATTTTCTTTCATAATTGTAGTTGCTGCTCTTGTATCTACCATCGGTGTGTAGTATCTACTTTTATATCCTTCAAAAATTATTTTTATAAGAATATAAGTTAAATTACTCATTGATTATTCTTGTTTTAAATTGAATTTTGTTATAAGTGTACTCAAAATAGTCGGATTCTATTTTCCAGGGTTTGACTTTGTTTAAAAATTCTTTTCCTAATATAATTTTGTCACTTCATATTCTACATTTATATTTTGTGTTGCAATTTTTGCTGTAATAATTAATTTTTCCTTAAGTTTTAAATTATTGTACATTATTTTGTCTAATAATTTATCCATATAGATTGAATTATTTTCCACATTTATATATATTTGTGCTTTTAAGTTTTCTCCTTCAATTAGTATTATTATATAGTAATCTTGTGACCTCAATTGAATAGGTTGATCATTATCTTTTAGTATAGACTTGGTGTTGGTTAGTTAGTATGTAAGCATATTTACATTGTACTGTCATTACTTTAGATCCATTTAGCATCTTTATTCCATCTAGTTTCCAATACATAACCAATGTCTTTTCTATATTCTTATCAGTTAAGCTTATTGAATAATTTGGTTTAATTATGAACCTTACCTGTTGGTAAATTAGATTTCCTTTAAGTTCAGCTATAATAGCTTTCTCTATAGTTTCTTTAATTCTATCATCTGCTAATTCCAATTCCAACGGAGTATCTATTCCTTCTTTAAAACATGCTTTTATTATTATTTCTGTCGCTGCCAATTCTACAAATCTAAAAGTAATTGGTTTATTTCCTAATGATCGATTAATTTTTATTATTTCCTCGTTTAGCACTTCTTTTGTTATTAATGGAACATTAGTATTACCTTGCATTTGAGTTATATCAATAACGTGTTCTCTATCAGCTATCACTAAATATTCATTCTTGTTGACAAAGTAAATCCTTTATACTTTAATTGATTATACTTTTGAAGATCAAAAATAGCTCTTTGGTCTTTACTTTGTGGAGTAATTTCTTCATCGTAATCTACTTCCTGCAATTCTTTATCCATCACTACTAGTCTCAACGTTATCTTCTTCGCTCATTATTATTTCATCACTTTTTGTGTTTCATATTCTAAAACATATATTTTCTTCTTCTGGGGGTATATTATTTTTTCCTATTTCATATTTAGCTAAATGTAATTCAATAAAGTTAATATTTTTATTTACTTTAGGATTTTTATTTACTTTATTTTTACATTCTCTTGCTATATGACCTATTTGTCCACAATTGTAGCACCTACACTTCTTTGGGTTGTTAATATACTTATAAATTTTTCTTTTTATATAATAATTTATGTTCGATTTCTTCTTGTGTCTATATTTTCCATATGGTTTAAACCTTTTATACTTCTTATGCCTAAACTTTGGTCTTTTATTTCTACGTGTTTTATTTAATCTAGAGCATCCAAATTTTGGTGTTTCATATTTTTCACAGCAATCACTTATTTTAGCTTGTTTTTTAAAAGTTTTTTGGTTATTAACTTCTGTATAATAGTTTTTATACCAAGTTTGTAAGAAAGATATTTGTTCTCCTAAGGTACCTGATTTAGGTTCTTTAGAGTATGCTTCTTGAACCAAAATCTGGTATCAGAGCTATAAAATTCTTTATCAAGTGTTTTTCTTTGTTCTTTATAGACAAACGATATTACATAGGACGTACATAAAAAGTTACGTTTAATTTAAGCCATATAGCTGGCTATTTTTCTAAGGTTACAACAGATTTTGGTTTATCACCTTTTCTCTTATCTTTATCTTTTATAGTAACTCCACCATCCTTCAGTCGGTTATATCAACTTGTGGGGCCTGGGTTGTACTGCTAGAGGATTCTTCCTTATCTTCCAAGTCTTCAATCATAGGTACAGTTGTATGCTGATTTTTACACATCTGGCATAAGTGTTTATTATTTCGTTGCATCCACTTGCAATATTTCTTCAACGTATCTTTTGTCAAAAAATTGTTTAGGATGTATCTTGTTTGGGGAGGCTCATCTGGATGTAGGAGACTCCATACCCATGCTTTCATAGTTTCTTAAGCATCGTGGCTATATTTCCTACTCTGAGTTATTATTAATGTATTAATCTCTTTATGATTAATCCGTATAGGCGTAGTAATAGCATGACATCACTAGTGGAAAAAAGTTCAACCGCTGCGGTTAAAACCGAGCTTACCGCTCCCGTTTTGGACCGCATCGGTTGGACTCGCAGCAGTCCCCAAGTATTAACTGATCTGGTCCTAAACCGGATCAGTTAATCATTTACCGCTGCGGTTTTGGGTGAAAACCGGAGCGGTTAAGCAACTTAACTGCTGCGGTTTTGACCCAAATCCGCAACAGTTGACCACCCCAAAAACCAATTTTTTTTTTTTTTTTTGCATTTTTTCATTATTAATCGATATAAAATCAATAGTATATATCAATACTCATTTTATTAAGCATATTATGCTTAATTGAAGCATAAGCATAAATAATTAGATACATAAAAATATTAACTATAATCTAGCTAAGTCTACATTGATTGATTCTTTAAGCTTGAGATAAACAGAGAGCCTTTCATCTACAACATCTACTGAACATCCAACAGGAGCATAATTCTCATTCCTACTTATGTAGGGCTACTAGAAATCATGTGCCACTAGACAGAAGTATCATTTTCCATCATCATCTTAGCCTTCCATGGTCCTTTGTAAGCAGGATTTGGGATCTTTGGGGCTCGCCATATTCCATCATCATCTTCATCCCAGTCATCAGGCTACAGTAGTAGTACAAAGTTATAGTAGTAAGAATCTTGGTGTTCCATTAGTCTACATCATATTGTACACGGGACCATAAATTAACTTAAATTTTTACTTAGGAAATTTAATAAAACATCTGTACTTTGCGGATAGCAAGCCTCCCAAACCATTTAAGTAGAATGTTAGGCTTGCTTCCTTAAAGAAGCAGCTCATGATTTGTTCAAATATATCCACTATTCAAAAGCACATACCTTTTTGGCTTTAGTGTCCTTTATCTTTCTTGGAGGAAGAATATCCCAGTCAGTATACAAGCTTCCTGAATCTCTTTCACGATTATCGACCAAAACATTGTATGTTGTATCTGGTCGAATGATGAAGGCGTAAAAATGTGTTAGTTTGTCAGTTTCACATTGCAGATCCTTCCTGACGGGATAATTTTGCCCTTGATAGGAGACTATAAGGTGAAGCTTTTTGGCCTGTGTGCCACAAAGATCTGGTCTAAACATCAAGCTACAACAAGGAAAAGAAACTTAGAAAAACTTCTTGCAGGATCAAAACTTAAAGAGATGCAAGATTACACATTAATACAGACAAAGAGGAAAACTTTGCAAGAGAAATTATTAACGCCTAGGCTGCATCTCATTGATCTTTTCATTGATGGAGAATAAAGGAGTTCAACGCTTTTACCAAACAGGCAATACAATCCCAATCAACAGGTTAATCGTGCCAGAGGAAACTACCAAAATCCCTTTCTTCTCTAATGCATCTAACTAGCTTATTCCTTTTTTTATCGGTTTCTTTAATTAGGTCGTGATCCACTGGGCTAACCCGTACTCATTAAGAAGAAGAATATCAGGAAGATTGCTGTAGAAAGCACTGATGGGAGTGTTGTATGTAGAAGGAAAGAACTGAAATAGTACACTATGAAGGCTTGAAAAGTTACAAAGAACTTTCATAGAGGGGTCTTTAGCAAGAGGAAAAAGAAGTTTTCTCCAAAAAAATGAAGCTTTTCTCAAAATGTCTAGATTAAGGGCCACCCAAGTTTAATCAGAACTACAATATGTTCGAATAAGTTTACATTGGTTAGTTTAGTTCAGATAGGTTCCAATATGTTTAGATGAGTTCATATGAGGGGATATCAATCTCGATTTTACAACTACAATAAGTTTAATAAATTCACATAAGTTTCAAATAAGTTCATTTAGTGGATTTCAGGTGAAAAGAACACACCCTTAGAGGTCTCATTAGCAGTTCGATACACAACAAGGTGTCGGGTCTTCATTTCATTTATACCTATCCTTGATGGTTTAATCATCATACACATTATTGGATGGTTTACTTTGTGAAAATTATCTTGTATTGCGTTTTTTACACGCTAAATCTGCTTGTGTCACATTTGTGTCGCCACACACTAATTTCCTATCATGTACAGGTCAATTCTCATATCTTGTTCAAAATTGCCACTTCTTTCTACCATCACTACAGTACCCTTATATAGTTTTTTTTTTTAAAAATTATTAAGAGTAGAGGACAAAAGAACAAATGCAGTGACCTCTGCATTATCTTTTCTTTCTCCCTGTATTTTGCTTCAATTCCACACAGCCCTCCAATATTTAGATTATATCTCAGTAGAAGTTTCAATTACGTAAGCAAGCAAATCACTAAATTTTCATTACAGGTTGTTGGGTTGACAGCCTGATGCTTTTGTGGGAAATTCATCATCTTGGAAAGTTTTTTGTGGGAAAAAAAGTTGTGGGATTTTAGAAAAAGGGCTTTAGGGTGGAATGAACATGGGTTTTAGGGTGGAATGAACAAGGGTTTCAATCACCAAGCAAATAAACAACTAATCCAACACCAACATCTTCATATTTCATCAAACTCAAATTTCAGAAATTAACAATGGTATGCATTCTAGCTTTGCAAATATAGAGAGAAGAATAGAAAAATGAGAGAGAGAAGGGGTAGTACCAAGAAGGGTGACCCGGTGGCGGCACCATCGTCATTTAGTGCAACTTGATATTCCAAGGTTAAATTACTAATCATGGGGGAAGCAGGGGGAGGGGGTTGTGCGGGGGGGCAAGAAGAGGGGGTGTGTAGGGGGCAAGAAGAGGGGGGTGTGCAAGGGAGATTAAATTAAGAGAGAGGCACTTATAGTAGCTCAAACAGACAAACTAATCATGGACTTCAGTCTTCAAAACCCATAAATATGCTAAAGTTCTAGATTAAATAAAGGTAAATATCTAATTATGCATTTGAATAATAGTATAAGCTGCATTGATAAAGATACATTTCAAAACTTTCAACAGAAAATACATAGTGGCCTCCATCAAGATCACACGAAATATAACCAAGATCGAACGAACTCTTCATAAGTGACATTGCATACCATCATTTATTCAAAACTAACTCACAATACTACTAACAGCATAGTCATACGCATACATCATACCTGAGCATCAACCTATAAAATTAATCACCTGCAAGCTCAACATAACAGCCCACAAGACAGAAAAAGTCAAGTATCCATACAGAAGTTTGCTGAAGACTGTCATTTCAGGATGATCATGCAGAGGAATGACTGCAGACGTCGGGAAGCAAAATATGCACATCTGCCCAAAAAACAAGTAAGTTTAAAACACTAAATGGAGGCTGGAATGACAATACTAACAGATTCATGAAGAGAAACAAAGTGATGTATCCAGAATAACAAAACTACTTTATGATGATTGGTAACACTAGTAAATGGAAGACTATGACATAGTGACAACACAAAACTACTTTATGATGATTGGTAACTAGTAAATGACTCAAGCCTGATCTCTTCAACAAGGAGTAAGCACTTCAGAAAATCCATGAACCTCTTATAACTATTAGCAATGTATCTTATATGACCTGATGATAGTCTGCTAAACAATAACCTTTTTCTTTATTTAAACTGTACAAGTCATTTCATTCTTTGTGTAGGGTAGTTGCTATATATAATACATTGATTCGAGACAAAAGGTAAGTCAGCTAGAAGAGTGAAATTACAGCAAAGTATTACGCATTTGAACCAGATGAACGAAGATATTTCCAAGCAAAAAAAAGTAAAACATGTTGTATAGAGCTGTGAACTATTAGTTGAATTGATTTCTAAATAGTATCCGTAGTCGAAGGTGCATGAGAAGTTAATGGCACAATAAAGTGATAGAGAAAAGAAAATATGACATTACTGTAAAACTGTCACACTAATGAATATCCAAATATGTTATAGGTTAGGCCCATGATCTTTATCCAAACCAAAGAAGGGACAGTTTTTGCATTCTGAAATTGAAAGTGAAACATTGACACAGAAAGGCAAGCTTAATTGAAATAGAAGAGAAAGAAAGAAATCGAGTGAAATTAGGAGTAGTGCACTCAACAACACGCTCATGATCTTTATGCAAACCAAAGAAGGGACAGTTTTCGCATCCTGATTCCCTAAACTGCAAGCAATCAAACATTACATAAAGAAGAAATAGAGAGAATACTTGCATACAATATCAAAACCCTAAAATAAACAATTCACAATACCAATTCACAATTCCTGATCGTAGGTTTTCACAAGCTTGCAGCGAAGCCAAGCTCTGAGTTCATGCCGAAAGTAATATAGGGACTAAGAGTCCCCCACGCCACAGTCCCGGGATTGGCCAGCCATTCATATTTCAGATAACAGCATGGCACATAAAAGTTGGACTTGTGAGTTTTACCTATTCCAATCAGGCTCAGTTGATTTAGCAGCCTTCCTCTTTGAAAAATAGGATAGTTTGTTGACAATATCCTTCTTCACTGGTAATTTAGGGAATTCCTATATAGTTTGTTGACACTATCCTTCTTCCCTTGTAATTTAGGGAATTGCTATATTTATGCTGGCTAAGATACACTTGGCGTCCACCAGGGGTAAATGTTCTCAAGCCATGCCTGACTGATCATTTCATTGGCTATATGTAGTCAAATCTTTGAGGTAGACAATCATCTAACTAGTTATAGGTTGTAACCAATGTGAGGCTTCTAAGGTCACCAAATGAAGATGAACAACCATTTGGCATTGGGTGGACGACTGTATTTTAAGCTAAGCAGATATCTTGTCAATGAAGAGAATGGAATTAACTTTTACGAGCTTCTAGCTTCCATAGAACTCAAGATTCAACAATCAAGGGATTACATCTATATCAATCTTGATAACTCAAGTTTAAGATCCTCATTCAAAGTACACTAGCATCTTATTACATAACCAAGTGAAAGTTATTAGGCATTAACAGCTCGAGCCCCACACTACATCTCAATTGTCACCCATCCCATTGTTTTTTTTCAGGCGATCTTCATCCAAAGCATATCCCAAAATCACTACTACCAAACACACAATAAATAGCAAATGAACCTACCCAAAATCGATTGCGTAAAGCCTTCTATTTCATGCAATAGCACAAATGTATATAAGCTCAAAAAAATAAATTGTCAAACTTGTTAGATAAAGAAGAAATAGAGAGAATACTTGTATACAATATCAAAACCCTAAAATAAACAATTCACAATACCAATTCATAATTCCAGATCGTAGGTTTTCACAAGCCTGCAGCGAAGGCAAGCTCTGAGATCATGCCGAAAGCTCATCGGTATTTGTGCCACCACCACGAAGAGAGAGGGGAAAGGAGAACGGCGCGACGGCGCCGTAACCACCAACATGAGCAGAGGAGGGAGAAGCACGGGAACAACAGCACCGACACTAGCAGAGGGAGGGAAGCTCCGGCGAGCTTCGGCAATCGCCGGTGAGGCGACAGCGCACTGGTGAGCGAGAGAGAGACAGAGAGATCTCACGGGGAAGAGAGAGAATTTTGATTTTGGGGTTTGGGGATTTCTCACGGGAGAGAAATAAATTAGAACTGAAGCGAGCTAGGGAAAACAAGGGATACAAAATAAAATTAGGCAACATTAAGTCATTAACCGCTGCGATCAAGAGAACCGAAACAGTTAACAGAAAACCGGATTGGTTTCTTGTTAACCGTAGCGGTTCTCTAAAGCATGGCGGTTAATGTTGCCCGCTTTTCCTCCTAAAATTTTACGGATTTACCGCTTCGGTTCTCTTAGTGACCGCAGCGGTTGTGTTGTGACATATAGCATTTTTTCTACTAGTGCATAGAGCTTCACAAATAACTTTGATTTTTATAGCTCGTTTTTCACTAAGGATATCTTGTACTTCATTAAAGTTTATCTCTGGCTGGGCCTTTATTTCTTCAGGAATGATGTACGCAGATGTACATCCTATTTTCACAAACCTCATGGCTGGTTTTATCTCTTGATAAGTAACATCCCCGGTAACTGTGTAACACCGTACAAAAATTATTTTGGATTTTATAATTTGTAAATAATTTCTGGTTACCTTGTATAGGCTAGGGATTAAGGATAACTCTTCTCCGGTTTGTGTGTATACGGAATTGAGTAATCCGTAATCATAAGCTGCTTTGATTAACTTTGCATTACAACCTGGTAATGCAATTAACTCGTTTGTTTTTCGAAGAGGACTAGTAACATATCCTCTTTTGATTCCTCCATGTTTATCTTGGATAATAACTTGGGGAGCTGTGTTTAGTTTGTTGGCAATAGTCTGGAAATTTGATATAAACTGTCTAACTAAGGGGTTCATTGTCTGTTTTGTTCCAAGGGTTAATTTGTCTTTAAAGGAAGTAGTATCTGGGACTAAGCTGGGGTAATCTTCGTCATTGATAAATGTTTTTGGAGAAGTCTGTATTTGATAATTTAGGAAATCTCTTTTTTGAGAAAGGAATCCATAACTTCTTCATATAATAGCTTTGCCTTTGGCTTGGTATCTTTGGTTAGCGCCATTATTTTGTTCTTGATAGCTCTGGCCACTGCCATTATCTTTAGAGCTTTCTCTACTTATTTATCAATAGTTTTTGTTCTTGATCCTCTTGAATCAATTGTTGAACTAACTCTGGAGAGATAATCCGCATAATAATTTTCATTAGTTTTTAGTAATTCAACTGTAAACTCATATTGTTTGATATCAGCTATAATCCTATTTATTTCCTTCCTTGTAATAGAATCTTGTAATTTCGGTGTCAGCCAACACTTAACAGTCCTGTTATCTGTATTTAATAGAAATTTTTTATAAACAATATAAGGTTTAAACTTTTTAATACCATATTTAACTGCTTTTATCTCCATTTTATTAATATCCCAATTTGTTTCATTTGCCTTGAATATTCCTGAATGGTATCTACATATATATTCTCTTTTTTCATTATTGTATCTGTATTTCAATACTGCACCATAACCATTATTAATTTCGCTAGCATCAGTTTCAACTATCCACACAAATTCTTTATCTTCATCAGGGAAACATAATTTTGGTAATCTTCTAACTAGTTCTTTGATTTTTTCTAATTTTTTTGAATCGGTGTCAGTCCACCTAAAATCATGATCTTTTTTCAGCTTTTTAGTAAGAGGTTCTGTAAACTGTGATAATTTTGGAACAAATTCTCTTACTTGATTTACTATTCCTAAGAATTTTTGTAATTCTTTCTTGGTATTAATTTTTCTTTGAAATTCTATGATTTTTTGAGCTATATGTTCTTGCATTTTTACTCCTGCTTTATCTATTTCGAATCCTAAAAATTCTATTTGTGTTTTAAATATTTCGATTTTCTTTTTACTTAAGACTATTCCACTATTCATTATTATTTCTATTAATTGTTCTAATAATTTATAATATTTGATAAGCGCGTAATATGTTATATTTTTACTCCATAATTTTAGTATGATATTCGTCCTTTATATGTTATTTTTATATTTTACCTACGTTTATTAGATTGTGGTTATTTATATCTATATTATGTTATATTGAATAATTAGCTTATTTAGGTGTTGTTTTATATCATAGGAAAAAGAGCAAGATATAAATCACAAGGGTTGCTTCCATCTAAGTTGCACGTGAGGACTATAAGGAAGACTACAAAGAGATTAGAACTAGTATCTTCTAAAACAAGAAGAGCAGCAAGACTACACTTGCTAAGATGAATAAGATGAATCTTAATCCTTTTCCACCGTAAGTCAAGAGAATAAGATGAATTCAATCTTATTTCATTCTATCTTTTGGCACCTTCTTATCTTTATCCATCACGAAACTAAATATGTTTTTGGGGGGTATATATTACCCAAATGAATGACGCTCAAGGGACGCATAATTTAGCCAAAAAAATATCGAGAGTTGAGCGAGGGTTTGATTGAGTTCGTAGTTGGGTAATCAGCAAGTGAAGGAAGTCATTGAAGGGATGTCTCGAATTCAAGGTCGAATTGTACGGTGTTCTTAGGCATATATTCATGAGTTCTTCTCTTATTATTCCCAATTGCTCTTCTTTTAAATTACTTTGCTATTTTATTAGATTCTTATTGTGAGTATGGTGAATTAGTTTGGATATTATTATCGACTTGAGTGTTTTGCCCATTAATTATTATTTGAATTTGCTTGTGATTCATGTTTAATTGGTGAGTATGCATATTACTAGTGTACATATGTTTGTCAATTATTCCTATCTATATGGTTTTGCTTAGTTTAGATCATATAGTCAAGTAGTCCCTAATTTGCGTTAAGTCTGCGATCATGGTTTAATTTAAATTAGAAAGTAAGTTGAACCTAATTATTATAAGCATCTATGTGATTAGAATAATTAGGATTAATGATGTCTCCTAGTTTATAATGCTTCCAATTTATAATTTTTACAAGTCACAATCATATTTGTATTAATAAGATTGGTTTAGAATCGATTTTAGCCTAGTTCAAAATTGGTTTTAAGTAAGGGAAGATAGGGAGTCGGCTATCAAAGTCTTTACAGTTAATCTAATAATTATATTTGGTTAATTTCGCAAGGTGGACTATTTATCGTACTAGTAATTAAATCTAATAAAACTATGAAGTTGAAATGGTTAATTGTGTCGTCGCTTGTAAATAGTAGTTTATTAGTACTTTTACTTTGTCTAAATAGTTCTTTACAACCGAAACCCCCCGGTTAATTGTATGTATGTGAATAGTGTAAATAGCATAAATAGTATAACTTTGTGTATAATAATTATTTTATGCCTTAGTTGGATTTTTCAGTTTAGGAATTTAGTAGTCTCTACGTGGGATCAACCCTTTCTTACCCTTTTACTAGTTGTTCATATTTTTAAAGGTTTAAGATAGGTTTTTAATTTTATACGGTAAACGACACGTATCAAAATTTGGCGCCTTTCCGGGGAGATTATTTAATTTTCCTCATACTTTTTGTTCAACTCACTAGATTCTTTTATTATTTTTGTAAATATCTGTTATATGTTGTGATAAATATATCTACAAGTCCCCATTTAGTCATTTGTTTTTTTCTCTTTATACAGTTGACTGCAATTTTCACTCCTTTAATATGCTTGTGCTATTGCCTTTATGCTCTCTAGTTAGCTTGTTTGCCAACTAATAAAGGGGCAGTAAGTAGCTCTTGTCTTAAAGTTTTGAATTGCCCTGTGTTAGAAAATAATTTAACTATACCTTAGTTTGCTTCGACAGTAAAATATTATGTCTCAATTATAGTCCATACCAAACTTTCTAGCAATTATAGGAGGAACTCGAGTAAAATTTGTACTATACAAGCCTTGGGCTAGTTAGTTAGGTGACTGCAACACCTAAATCACAAGCTAAAGTATCTTGTTATAGTTTAGAATTCTATTTTATAATCTGATAGAACTCTTAAGTTCCTTGCAATACTTAAATTGAGCTCTAAGTATGTTTATTAGGACGCATTAATTAGTTAGATTGCAAATATTTATAACACTTCGTAATGAATTGTAAGGACATGCCTGCACTCTATGCAAATTTGGTATCCATGCTTCTAGGAGTTGTTGTGCTCGCTTGTTTGGTTTCATCTTATTATTCATCAACTGTCACAAAATTCAGAATTAGTTGACAAAGGATTAATGTTAATATAATGTGTTTTTTGAATTAGGATTAAGTGGCAGGTTTGTAATTGATTTCTTCTGCACTACTAATATGTTACGAGTTGTGGTTCACATAATTCCACTCATTACTTAATCAATACTAAAACTCATTAATAATAGAAAGACTAAAAGCAAAATCACAAATTTAAATTTTGCTTTATGAATGGCTTAACCAGGGAACTTTAGTTTTCTGACTGCATGCATTCTTAAATGACATTTGCTTTGACAGAACTCATCTAATGCGATTTTGGTGCTGTGCTCTAAAGGGAAATGTCATGATTTATGGGTTGAGATGTTTGATTAGAAGACGTGACATTATATGTAATATTGTGTGCTTGGAATTTAGATTCATTAAAATAATCTTATTCCCTTGTTTTGATTATGCCACCTGGTCTTTAGTTTGTGGATAATTAAATTCCATGTCTATATGAAGTTCTTCCTTTCACTTGGCTAGAGTTATAGCTCTAATTCATGGTTGAGAGTTTATAGGGGTGTTTGCTATATTATTGCCTATACAATAGTGCATGTGAATTATCTAAATTACTCACCTGCGATATGCATACTTCGAGTAGTAATTCCTTCAAATGCATAAGCCGGGCAAGTCTTCATGTTGTTATAAAGCTTAGCTGCCCCAGATTATTCTTGATAATTAGAGTGACCTTAACTGTCTCTAGTTATATAATTAGACATGTCTTGAATGTTTCCTAATATATATATTATATAAGATACAACAACGTCTAATTTAGCTTCTTGACTAAGAAGTACCTGACACTGATAGTACTATATGATTTGGTTACAAATTGAGCTCTTACTTTGTATGTAATGGCTGTGAAATACATGAAGCTAATGTAAATGCAGATGTCTATGGTGATCTATCTATACTTATTCAATGATCTCTAATAAACTCTTAACCACAAGAATTTAATCAGTCCGTAAATTGGTGGTAGTCTATGAAAATATGGTAGCCGTAGCTAGTATAGAGTGATATGAAACTTTGAAATTATATGGTAGCCGTAGCTAGTATAGAGTGATCTGAAACTTTGAAAGTGACATTGATTCGTTAAAAGATTGATTTTTTTCCCTTGTTCTTGTTGTATTACTCATTGCATAGTAGTAGCATAAAAGATGTTAAAGTATCTACTTGTTTAGTTGGCACTCCTAAGTTGAACCATAGATTTGTATTCTCTTCTCTTATGTTAAGCATGATTAATATGATGGAGAGTAATATGGTCTGACATTTTGATACACTAATGCATATATATATTGATCTGGTAGTATGAATTTGTGAGTTAAACATCTAATGGGATGAATAAGGTTAGTAGAGCCATGTTTTAGTGGACTATAAGTAATAATTACATGCCAGCATTCTTGTCCTGATTTTTTGTTTCATAATTTCTTTGCTCTAACTAAATATCATTTGTCAAGTATGTTTCTTATTTTAGTACAGTGTTTCGGGTGCATGAGTTTGGATACTACAACCAAACTTCAAGGAATAAACCAATTCATTGAAACTCTAAATGAAGCTAGCCACGCCTACTGGTGATCTGACCCCCTTGGCTGAGAATATCAACTGCACTACCAACACACCACTCATTGGTACAGTACACCATTGACAGCACTACAGCAGCACAGTACCAAAGCGTTTTCGCCTGCTCCCAGATTAGTCACAAAACCAGCGAAGTCCTCTAATTCTTTTCTTCATTTCTTTTCCATTGGGGACAATGAAAAATGTAAGTGTGGGGGAGATACATGCTTATTCGATCTTGTGGTATAGTTGGTTCTGTATAGAGAAAGTATATATTAGTTAAACTTGTGATTGCTGGAAACAAGATGTTGGGTTACAGGTTATAGATGTCACGTTGTTCTATTGCACTTGTATAGTAGTTTTATTGTTTTTTGTTCTGTTATTTAATTCAATTTGCAAAAAAAAAAATGTGCTTTTGTTTGCATTAGTTTTAGAATTGTTAAAGTTAATTTAGGATTTCCACCTCTTAATTTCTAAAGGAATGACTATTAGTAAATTTTCGAAATAAAAGATTTTGGAATGTTGTATAATTGGAATATAATAGTCGCACTTGAGAGATTTATAATATAATTGAAAAAGAAACTATTTTGCTTCTCTTAAATAAGATGGGTAGATAAATAGACCAAACCTTGTGAGCTTCTGAGCCTATTAGACCGACACATCTGCATCAGTCTCATTATTTTCTTTCTTGTGTGATAGTTCCTTAATGAAGTGTGGCTCTTGAACTTGACTTGGGATTCTTTGAGGCTTTTGTGACAAATGCTATGAAGAAATGATTTAGGCGCTCTTTTCATTTTTTAGCCTCAGAGATCTTCTTTCATATAATATTTCCCTTTATTTAGCCCTTTTGATCCTTAAAATCCGTGTTTATTTGCTAACCATACATTACAAACCTGCGGCCTCCTACATATTATACCCAAGCCTGGCTAAGGGGAGTTATTATATTATTATATTGAGTTTGTATTGTATGTTTAAGTTATAGTGGAGATATATTGAAAAAAACAAGAGGAAACAAGGGTTATGAAATTCAAAAAAAAATTATTGGAAAAAAGAATTAGAGAAAATAAATGTTTGAAAGTCATAGAAAGGTGAAAATGCTATGAAGTTTCCATATAAGTTTTGTTATTGCATTACTTGTGAAGGATATGGTGAATAATAGACAAAGAAACAAAATTGGAGTATGATGGTTAAGTATAAATGGAGTTTGTTGTGACTGAGACATCTTAAGTCATGTATTTTTGCTCCCTTTAGCTTTGCTTCTAATTAACTCCACATTCCTAAATATATCCCTACCCTTTAACCTTAGCCACGTTACAACCTTTTGAAAGACCTTGGGATCTTTATGCATTTTGTCACTTTCAAGTGGAGAATTGAAACGATGGTCAAGTTTAAAGAAATATACTTCATTTTGAGTCGACTTGGTTATAGGTTTGAGTGAATATTATTTAACCCCAATCACATGAGAGTTGAGTGTTTCATTCATACCTGTGAGAGTCTATTTATTGAACTTGATACGCAGACAAGTGTGGATTCATGCTAGATATTTTGAGTTGTGAAGATAACAATTTGTTCATGAAGTATTATGAGTTGTGATAGTTCGATTGTTTAAACACTAAGAGTATGACATATACACTAACATTTTTCTCTACGTTTTTCCGACTAACTTTAAAATGTTTTAGTTTCTTGTAGTGTAATTATCTAATTTAGTTATTTCCGACAAAGAAAATTGAGGTGGTCTATTAGGTCTTGCATTTAGCTATCCATGTTTTGCTAATTGGTTTGAAAACCTATGTTAATAAGGCTTTGTGGGTATGCCATCTGAAAATCCTCACGAGACCGTACTCGTCCACTAGGGTAGCATGGGGGTTTAAAAGGCATGTCGCACGTTCTAAGTGCAATCGTGATTCCTACGACAGTGAGTTAGGTTTATTACTTTCTTAGTATATTTCTTATTTTTATTTTAGTAGTATTTTGTTCGAGGGCGACCAAAGGCTAAGTATGGGGGAATTTGATAAGCGCGTAATATGTTATATTTTTACTCCATAATTTTAGTCTGATATTCGTCCTTTATATGTTATTTTTATATTTTACCTACTTTTATTAGATTGTGGTTATTTATATCTATATTATGTTATATTGTTTAATTAGCTTATTTAGGTGTTGTTTTATATTATAGGAAAAAGAGCAAGATATAAATCACAAGGGTTGCTTCCATTTAAGTTGCACGTGAGGACTATAAGGAAGACTACAAAGAGATTAGAACTCTTATCTTCTAAAACAAGAAGAGCACCAAGACTACACTTGCTAAGATGAATAAGATGAATCTTAATTCTTTTACACCGCAATTCAAGAGAATAAGATGAATTCAATCTTATTTCATTCTATCTTTTGGCACCTTCATATCTTTATCCATCACGAAACTAAATATGTTTTTGGGGGTTATATATTACCCAAATGAATGACGCTCAAAGGACGCATAATTTAGCTAAAAAAATATCGAGAGTTGAGCGAGGGTTTGATTGAGTTCGTAGTTGGGTAATTAGCAAGTGAAGGAAGTCATTGAAGGGAAGCTTAGTCTCAAATTCAAGGTCGAACAAGAGCCACGGTGAAATGCGGGGTCGTAGCCGAGTTTTGTACGGTGTTCTTGGGCATATATTCATGAGTTATTCTCTTATTATTCCCAATTGCTATTCTTTTAAATTATTTTGCTATTTTATTAGATTCTTATTGTTAGCATGGTGAATTAGTTTGGATATTATTATCGAGTTGAGTGTTTTGCCCATTAATTATTATTTGAATTTGCTTGTGATTCATGTTTAATTGATGAGTATGCATATTACTAGTGTACGTATGTTTGTCAATTATTCCTATCTATATGGTTTTGCTTAGTTTAGATCATATAGTCAAGTAGTCCCTAATTTGCGTTAAGTGTGCGATCATGGTTTAATTTCAATTAGAAAGTAAGTTCAACCTAGTTATTGTAAGCATCTATGTGATTCGAATAATTAGGATTAATGATGTCTCCTAGTTTATAATGCTTCCAGATTTTAATTCATACAAGTTGCGATCATATTTGTATTAATTAGATTGGTTTAGAATTAATTTTGGCCTAGTTTAAAATTGGTTTAAAGTAAACCTATAGAGAAAGCTATTATAGCTGAACTTAAAGGAAATCTAATTTACCAAAAGGTAAGGTTCATAATTAAACCAAATCATTCAATAAGCTTAACTGATAAGAATATAGAGAAGGCATTGGTTCTATATTGGAAGCTAGATGGAATAAAGATGCTAAATGGATCTAAAATAATGACAGTACAATGTAAAAATGCTTACATACTAACTAACCAACACCAAGTTTATACTAAAAATAAATTAGGACCAATAACTATAGATATCCCATCCTTAGGTCGCCCTTTCGAGTTTTAAACGTAGCGAGCTTGGACATACCTTCAATAAGACATGAAAATTGATTTGAAAGGTTTGAGGTTTAAGGTCTGGATGAAGGTTTAATTGGATGGGCTAAGGTCAGGATTATGGCTTTGGATTATGTGGGACAAGGTAAGAGTTATGGCTTCTTTTTTTTTAATGTTAAGGTAAGGTTTATGGGTTTTACGGTATTTTAATGGATTGAAGGGTTTGAAATGAGGGGTAGAACTTGTGTGTAATCCTCCCTAGCTTTACTTTTTGCCTTTGGCTCATTCTTTTTTCTCTTTTTTTTCTTTTGCATTTTTGCTTTGTGTTTTTTTTTTCTTTTACAGTTGTTGTTTTTGCACTTTGAATTTTTCTTTCTCTTTCTTTTCTTATTTTTCCTGGCATTGGTTTTTTTTATGTACGGAGGCTTGCACATAAGTTTTTGTGTTTTACGGTATTGAAAATTAAGGTTTGAAGTCTTTGTGTGATGTTTTGATTTGAAAGAATTTTTAGGCTAAGGATCATGAATATGGTGGTTTAGGGATTTTTTGCATGGAAATGGCTATAGATTGTGATGACTTTTTAAAATGATGGAGGGAAGAGGGAAATAACTCTTAATCCAAAGTATGTCCATTTTTTTATTTTTTTATCTTATTTCATTTTTTATTTAATCAAATGTCATTTAATTTGCAAATAATTGGAGTTTCATCATCGAATACGAAGCATAACTAATGGAAGATGGCCAATGAAAATGCAATATTTTATTGATTAGAATTATTAGAAGGTTGATAAATACAATGTCCTAAATGACATAGATTTGATAAGGAAGGAAAATAGAGAGTTAGGGGAGGGACTCTCTGACTCTACCTAGAAAACTAGAAACAAATGACTAAGCCCCTTGCACTGTTGAGACAATGCTCAAGGGGTTGTGGTTGTTGCTGAATGAAGGATTCAAAATCTACCGTCATCAACCATGTCCTGTAGAGTGTGTTTTGAGGTCCAACACTCAGATGTTAGATATTCATTCCCTTGGTGGTATTTGCAGTAGAAGTTTGAATTCCATTTCTTAGTCCTCTTTTCAGGAGCAGGGTCTGGAGTAGGGCCAAGAGGAAGGAGTGCTCCTCTTGCACTATGCCTATTGAAGGCTTGATCTTCTAAAGATATGCCTAAGGGAGTGCAGGTTCTTTCGAGCCTTTGATGACCCTCTTTATAGTGTTTAGGGCATTGATCTCATTGCTCTTGGAGCCATAAGGGTTATTGCTAATCTTCTAGGAGAAGTTATTGTTGCTGTAACCCTTATTTTTAGAGGCTGGAAACTTTTCTTTGATCAGTAGACCAACATTGTAGAGCTTCGAGAAAGATTCAATAGGTTGGAATTAGATGTGATCTCCGTACTTGGATTGCAAGTTACGGATCAGCAATTGAACTTGATCCTCTTCAGATGGCCTATTAGTCATTTGTGCGGCCTTTGCCCTCCATCTAGTAAGGAAGGTGACAAAGTCTTTGTTGTGGTTTTGCAAGGTCAGTTCTAATTAACGAAGGCCAATTGGAAGCTGAGCATTGTATCGGTATTGTTTATGCAACTCTTCTTTGATGTAGTCCTAGTCATTAAGCTTTGTCTTGTTAAATGATTTGAACCATTTGGATAGATGTGCATCCAAAGTGAAGGGTAAAACATATGCAAATACGTCCTTCCTCATGCCTTTGAGAGCCATAGAGATGGAGAAGGCTCTCAGATGATCGTCTAGATCTGCGACCCCCTTAAATTTTGGGAGGTCACCCAATGCTACCTTTTAAGGAAGCTTTCCTTTTAGTTCAGGGTCAATGAATGGCCCTGAGCCTGACTCTAGAGTTCAGGAATTAACTAGATCAAATGCTCGAACTAGTGGACAAAACCTTATATGTCACTTAGTAACATATCCGGTTTTTTTAAAACCGGATCCGAAAACCCGAAAAAATTTGGGATGGAAAGCTGGGCAAAGAAACGGATCCGGTCCTTCAGTGAACCGGATCAGTTAACAGAAAACTGATCCGATTTTCTGTTAACTGATCCGGTTCACTAAACTGGATCAGTTAATCCCCTTGGTCCATATAAGAAACGCGGCCCAGATCACTATTTCCCATCACGCGGCCCAGCTCGCTTACTCCCCCTTTTATTTCCCAAACCCGAAATTTCTCCCATCTCCTCTCTCCTCTCTCCTCTCTCCTCTCTTCTTTCTTACCCCACAAACATCTCCTCCCTCTGAGAAAAGTATCACCGAAACAACAAATCCTTCAACAAAATCATTACCCTAAAAATCCAGTCATATCCTATAACCTCATCACCAATGAAATCCTTGATTCATACTTACTATAACACTCTGATGCATCAAATTAACTTCTCATCTACCACAAACTACCACAGATTTAAACTTCATTCGTCGCAAGGTGAGGCGATTTAAACTCTCCAATGCAATCCAATTCCAGATCAAATTCTCCCTCCTCTATGATTTCCCCAAACCCTAAACGCGCGTCAAGGTGATTTCCCTCCCCTTTTTCTCACCCCACGAACATCTTCTCCATCTCTCACGCGTCGCAAGGTGAAACACTGTCGTCGCCGTCAACAATCTCCTTCATTCGTCGTAAGGTGAAGTGATTCACAAATAATTTTTTTCGCCTCTTTCGTTCGTCGTTCAACGAGTTAGAGCCTTTAATTTAGTAGGTTTGTAATTCCAGATCTAGTTCGTTTGTTTTGTAGTTATGTTTCGTTCGTCGTTCGTTTGTAATTCCATATCTAGTTTTGTAGTTAGGTTTCGTTCGTCGTTTGTTTGTAATTCCAGATCTAGTTTTTTTTTTCTACTTAGATTTCGTTTTTGTATATTTAGGTTGTAATTTTCGTTTTTTTATAATTTTGCAAATCTTCATTGTAATTCCAGATGTAGTTAGATTTCATTTTATTATTTTCGTATTTTTATTATTTTCGTTCGTCGTTCATTTTTCTTTCATTTTTAGTAATTTTCGTTTTTTAGTTAGATCTAGTTCCTTTATTTGTAAATTTTGGTTCATTTTCATTTTTTGTTATGAAATTCCCAAGCTTTCGTGGTTTTTTTTCGTTCTTTAGTAATTGTTGAACTGGTTTTTTATAATTTTCATTCAACGAGTTCGTCGTTCATTGTTGAACTGGTATTCTTTGTCTTCGTTCTGCAAATTTGGTTTTTTTTATGTTCATTCAAACTCAATTGATCCGGTTTTCAACCGGATCAACTACTTTTTGCCAGCCGCTCTGGGCCCATCCTATCTGGACCAAAACCGGATTTGTAAACCCGATTTTGACCGGATCAGATGGGCTTTTTTCCACTAGTGTGGTGGTGGAGTCTCATCACACTCTTGTTCATAAGGTGTCAGTTATTCACTTAGAGTTTTGATCTCTTTATCTTGTTCCTCAAGTTGAGAGTTCATTAGTTGATGCTGAGCTATGATGGCATTGAGTTGTTCAATAATATCTCCCATTTCAGATGATGATTCCAAAGTTTGAGATGATTCATCTGAAAAGGTTATAGTTCGTTAGACTAGTCTGAGAGTGGGCTAACATTATTCCTCTCTGCTTGGTGTTCCTAAGTTGTAACCTCACGACTCGTCATGAACATAAATTGAATCGACCTTACTTGTAAGTTTTCGGAAATGATTTTGGAAATGAGAAATAATTTAAGATGGATGGTTTTTGGAATAGTAAGAGTTGACCATGATGCATACATGGGCCTAACTATATGCATATGCAGACATGCACTGGACTATGCAAGCAGACTAGAATCATCGACTGGGCCTTTATGGTAATAGGGAAGAGTAGGTTTGTTATACTCAAATATTGGGCCTTTATGGTGATAGGGAAAGCTAGACTTTGAACTTTTATGGAGAGTAAGTAGACTAGAATCGAAGATTTGATCTTTATGGAAATAAAGAAGACTAGATTTTGTAGTTACACGGAGATTAAGCAGGTTAGACTCAAACAACGGGCCTTTATGGCAAAAGGGAAGACTAGACCTTGAACTTACATGGAGAATAAGCAGGTTAGACTCGGAGATTGGGCCTTTATAGACCCGGGGAGGACTAGCTTCGCTGGACTCAAGGATTAGGCCTTTATGGACTTAGAAAGTACTAGCTTCGCTCGAATCAAGGATAGGCCTTTATGGCAATAGATTTTGGGCTTGGTCCTACATAACTTGACATTGGAATTGACAAGGGTTTATATGGAGATGCAAACTAGACCCAAGATTTGAATTGGGCTTATGTGGGCTTAACTTTGAAATAGTCTGGGAGTAGCACATGGGCTTCACTTTTGAATTAACTGGGATTAGACTTCGATTGGGCCTATATGGGCTTGACTTAGACTAGTGTTCACATAAAGATGCAAATGGTTCTAAAGTTTGGAATGAGTTAGACTTACATAGGTTTAAGATGAATAAAATTTTAATAGGACATATATGAAAGATGCACATGGGCTTAAAATGAATGCACAGACTCTTGGGTTGACTTAACTGGATTGAGTCGATTGGATTGTGTTTTTTTATAAATTTTTGAAATTAATTTTGTTTTTAAAATGGACCCCGTTATTTTTATTTTATACTATTTTTTTGAACAAATAAGATATTATTAGATGTTTGAGATGGGGGTAATTTTTTGTAAAAAAATGATTTTAAATTTGATGATGATAAATAGGATTAATTTTGAAATAGGATGATGATGAATAAAAAATTCAAAAAAAATATAGGACAGAAGAGGGTAATGTTAGTTTTGAAAAAGATGATTTTTAT
Organism: Beta corolliflora; assembly: GCA_947648045.1. NCBI lineage: Eukaryota > Viridiplantae > Streptophyta > Magnoliopsida > Caryophyllales > Amaranthaceae > Beta > Beta corolliflora. Next base: position 761,735 of record CANSZD010003082.1, on the reverse strand, counting down.
TTTCTAAAAAGGATAGGATGGGATAGGATGGATATGTTGGAAAGGATAGGCTGGATAGAATGGATAAGATAGGAAAGGATGAGTTGCATAATGACTCAAAACTTTGTCAAGATCAATCATCTAAATGGACTAACAAGAGAGAGTCAATCTTAGATAATATGCGTGGAAAAGATTAATTTTTATCTTTGACTTAGGTGAGTTTTTTTTTCAAAAGATGACTTAAAAGTGATCATGTATGATAATGCAAAGATGGATAAAAAAATGGCAAATAAACAATTGAAATTGAACCGTGGGAATGATGTACTGCTTGCGCCACACGCAAAGGGCTTCTTGTGCCACACAAGCAACTTGTGCCTCGCAACAAGCTTGCCTGCATGCAAGATTATGCGCCAGGTGCACTTGCGTGTGGCGCAAGATTCGTGCGTTTGGAGCATGGTCTTCACATAGCGATTTTTTTTTCGACAATTTATTGGTCGTTATTCGATGTTTCTAGCGTAATTCCAGGGGAATAGGGGGAAAGCATGTTGAGCATAGCAAATAAGCAATCAATGATGTCAAATAGGAAACAAACAGTATGCAGTTTCAAACTAAAGTCAAGATCTATGTGCTTATACTATGGTTAGGCTTAGGTTAGACTTAAAAAGGGGTCCATGACTAAGAGATTAATCCCACGCTTCCTATCTTTGCTTAAAAATATGGCCACGTTTAAGATGCACTCTAGTCTCAAGTCAGGAACAAGAGAGCATGCCATGGTTTGATAGATTTACTTTTGCCTAAGATCCAACAATATCGCTTAGGACGCGTTTTGGAGAGACAAAATGCAAACCCCCTGGAGGTGGCCCAAAGCATAGAACATGCGCTAGTAGGGCAAGGATATAACCTCACGGTGGCTCTGAAGAATAGTCATGCATATGTAAAATTGTAATGTTATTTAAAAACATAAAACAAGTATGAATCGTATTTTTCGAATTTCACCCACTCATCAAAATTAGATTTTGAATCCTCCCAAATGAAGTCGCCAAATTGTAGGCATATTTTTATTGTCTACGCGGTTTGAGTCCATATTTGACTACCACATTGTAAAAGGTTTCTGTTGTGAAATTCATTTTCAAAAAGATGTCGCCAACCAAGTTAATTGGATATTTGGGAACTCATAGGGACATCTTAGAAACTTATCCAATGTAGATGTCCCCATCATAACGTCATATAATTGGTCAATGAACCAATGACTGAGTTCAGGGTTGAGGGTATGAATATGATAATGAATCAAATCCGCCCATTGTTGGCCTCTAATCAATACGATTCATATTTTAATTTTATGCAAATAAACAAACAATCATTCATGCATTCGAAACATTAATCTATGTTAGTTTATTGAACAAGCAAAAGACTAATTATTGTGATATGTTCATTAAGCAATCAAATTACTAGGAACCTAATCCAATTTTCCAAATTATATGACTTTAATATTGGAACATTTATTTAGGTCTTTGATTAGAAAGAATAAACATATGAAGAGTGATGAATGCACTAAACAATAAGCATGCATGAATATAAATATAGTACAATAAAGGAAAAGAAATTAGAAAAGGAATATACAAGAAGTCATGAATTTTTTTAAGATTTACATCATTAAAAATTCGAATCTTCAAAGAATTAAATTGGAACTGAAATGTTAAGGACCCTCAGGATTATACCTTTGTCGCCTAGGTCTCAAATAACAATCCGTAAGAGAGCAATCTTAAAACTTAATAGGAGATTGAAGTTGTGTTTTTGTAGTATTTGATTTATTTTGAAGGAACATTAGAGGAAATCGTGAAATTAAGTTGAATTTTTGAAACCGAATGGAATGAGGTGTATTTATAGGGGAAATTTGAAAAAACGAGATAAGATCAGCGTTCGCGGTACGCATCAGCGCTTCTGGGCACGCATCACCATGTGCGGCGTGCATCAGCCATGGGTGACACGCATCAGCTACACGTTTCTGAATTATGATTACGGTCTCGATGTCGCGCGCTCGCATCGCACAACCGCAAATTTAGCGGAGTTTTATTTCTTTATCCAATCTTAAAAGATTCTTTTTGTCCATTTTTAAATATTATCATTTAAATACGAAAATCACTTTCTAGATGATAAAACATATGATTTTCACAATATCTTTTATTTAATATAAAAATAACTAATTATCAAGAAAAATTAATTGCACTTTCCGAAAGTAGGCTTAAAAATACAATTAATTATCATCAAAAATTAATCGGACTTTTAAAACTAGGCTTAGAACCTTTTTAATTAATAAATAGACTTTGCAAACGATCTTGAGCTTACCTCTTCGTATTGTTATCCTTTAGATTAGAGCAATTAGGACGATGGTAAGTATCATCTTCAGTTATTAAATTTCGGAGACACAATTAATATATTTCTGAGAAAAAAATTATATTAAAAGATACTTCTGAGTAAAAAAATTATATTTTGAAATACACTCCCAAGTTTTCAAAAATCACTTATCCAATAACGATGTAAAATTTCAAGTTTTCAAAAATTAAAATATAGAACGAATAACCTCATTATCTTAACAAATGTGGATTAGCAAGGCATATCAAATATTTAATTTTAGGAACTTTTGCCATAAATTATCCATAAGCATACGCATTCACTCCAAAACCAAACCATTAACAGCAGAAAAACCTTAAAAAGCAACTGTCCCTAACCATTTATCTACTCACGAAAACTCTGAACATGTATATCCGAAATCAATACTGTAGACACATAATCGTGTCTCCCCATTTAAGGGCCCAAGGATGAAACATACCACGGTCATAATTTGTCTGACCCAACCGAAGAGCAGCCGTAGAGCCAGACCCAAAACTGTTTTTAAAGCATAAAGCTTATTTATTTACAATAATGATCCAAAATCCAATTTTAAAGCCAATTAATTATTTCCGATAATTAATTGTATTTTGAGTCCACAAATTAAATATTTTGGGCCTAATCTTTTGAAAAGCCCAATTAATTATTAATGATTATTAATTGTATTTATTTATTATTTTAATAAATATTTTTAGAAAGAACTAAATATTTCAAAGATATCAAGGATTTTTAAGTTGAAATCACATTTTATCTCGTAAAATAGCTGGTTTCCGGAATTAAAGATAAAAGATAAAAAGAATCTTTAGAAAACCGCACCGAAAGGGATAGAAGAGCACGCATTCGGAGGTCTAGCACTAAGGAATAAAATCGAGAAAGAGTCGCGAACTAGGATCGCTCTCCAGCTAGCTAGTTCAGATTAGCGTGCTGTCCCATTTAACTACATTTATTCCTCTAATCCATAGCCAAATAGAACGCAGCAGCTGGGTCGAGTGTTCGCCCACTGATGAGTCTTCGCCTTATGAAAACAAAAAGTATCCGCCCCTTAGATCGTTCGAAATAGTGCATCCCATGCCTTTCCTGGTTGGAAAACCCAACCGGTGATTTCTGACAAGGCGTTAAAAAAGGCTGGCCATATTAGTGGGGATTTTGCTCACTGCACCTGTTGTAGCCTAAAAATCTAAGGCTTACTTTTCTTGCCTAAAAGCTAGTCAGAGCCTAGCCCCTTGAAGGTGGCTGCAAGTGATTGGTTGGTAAATTCTCACAAATCATGGTCTGCCACGAGTCATGATCTGATTTGTTAGCCAATCAGATGCCACTATTCTAGGACAGTTTTTAAGGTTAGATGTCATCTTGCAATCACTATAAATACCCCTGAAATCAGGAGAAAGATCATTCAATGCAAACAGTGCAAAGTTACTCTGCAAAAATACTCTCTCACTTTCTCTCTCTAGATCTACTTCCTCCTTACAACTCCTAATATCTGACTTAAGCTTCGGAGAGGGAACCAACACCCAAACCTCCATGGTGGGTCCCTTTTTGCAGGTTCGGGAACGAAGCTCAGGCTCGGACCAAGCAGATTCAGCCATTGTTGCACAAGTCTCAAAGTGAAGAACATCTAAGGGATACTAGTTTACTTGTTAGACAAGAAAGTTCAGCCTATAGCTTACTTGTTGGACAAGAATACTAAACATTTGGCGCCGTCTGTGGGGAGACGCAACGATGACTGATTGTCAATCGTCCAACGTGGCCATAAATCGAAGTTTTCAGATCAATGTAGAAGACATAGTAGATCATGAGAGACCGCCTCGAGGATGGGATAGTAGATCAATGTTCCTGGACAAAGCCAAGTGCCTGTTATACTGGAGAATCTTGAACGACCAGTGACTGCTGCCCATCTTGAGAACGTCTTGAATGATTTTCAGACTAAGATGGCAGTGGTCGTCCAGAAACAGATCAAGAGCAACATGATGTTTTTCCATCTTAACCCTGAGCCAGCCGCTAACAATCTAGCTCCTTTTAGGGGACATTCCCAAGAAAATCGTCCAGGTCCTAGTCGACCTGTTCGTCAGGAACCCTCTAGGAGGACGGCCAGAGAAAAGCAGCCAGAAGGCAGTGAACAACGAAGGAAGATGGACTGGAACCTGGTGGTCAGGACCCAGGATCAGGTTCGCCCAAGCGGGCACCGAATGGAAACAGATGCCAGGGAATATCTAGAGGCAAAGAAAGCTGCTGCATTGCAACGGTCAGGACGAAGGACCCTCCTTTGAGGTTGCCGACCAGAACGGAAGGACGAAGTTTAAGCCTCTCTCTTGCCCATCCAAGACAAGAGAGGACGGTGGTTCAGCCCATAGTTTATAGACGCCCAACCCCTGCAAACACTTCATCTGATCCTGTGATAAAGGAATATCGTAAGGATTTCGTACCCATCGACGGACAGTTGGGAGCTCTCCGGATTAACTGGCCCACTCCATTCTCGGCCAGGATCATGGAGGCGCCCCCATTTCCAAAGGTTAAACTCCCTACTATTGAACCTTTTGATGGAACAACAGATCCAGACGATCACCTATCTGCTTACAAGCATCAGATGTACGTCCAAGGAGTGGATGATGCTACGTGGTGTAAGAACTTCCCAGCAACTCTAAAGGGAGTAGCACAGAAGTGGTTCAACAATCTTTCACCCAATTCAGTCAATAATTTTACTGAACTCAGTTTCTTATTTACTAGTCACTTTGTTGCCAATAAGCAAGAGCAAAAATCAAGCATGCACTTGGGTAAGGTCGTGCAAGGACCTAAAGAAGCTCTTAGGAGTTTTGTTAAGAGATTCAATCTAGAAGCCCTTCAGATTCAAGATCTTAATGCAGGGGTGGCCTTTGACGCCTTTATCAGGGAACTAAGGCCAGGAAGTTTTAAGTTCGATCTTGTTAAGAAGAAAATCACCACTCTTGCCGAGGCATCAAGGGAAGCCGAAGCATTTATACACGCCACTGAAGTATGTGCCGAGGCAAAGCACCCCGAGTCCAAGAAGCCTGAAGAGGTTACTCAGCCAAAAAAGAGCAACCTCAAAAAGGCCGAGACTTAGGCAATTACCTCAACCACAACTTCGTCCAGGGTAAGCAAGAGAAAGGAATCTGAGCCTTCTTCATCCAACCCCATCGAATTCAGCAAGGACCAATACTCCATTCTCATGGAGATAAAGGACCAATATGAGCTGAAGGCTCCAGCTGAGATGAAGACTCCTTACAGAAATAGGGACAAGAGCAAATACTGTCACTTTCACAAGGACTGCGGTCATGAGACCAATGAATGTAAGCACCTTAAGAGGACTTTGGAGGATCTAGCTCGAAAAGGAAAGATGAACTCCTATTTGCCTCATGGGGGAAGGAAGTTTCAGAGGAAGGATGATCGGCAGACTAAGAAGAAAGAGAGTGAAAGCACGAACGAGGATGTTGTCCTTGTAATTTCAGGAGGGTTTGCTGCTGGAGGACCAACCAATACAGGCACAAAAACTACCTCGGGAGCTCGGCCAAGTCTTACTAGGCGATCGGACAAAGGCCGAGCCCTTCCCAAAAGTGGTAGTTAGTGAACAAGATCGGGGGAAGCTGGGAACTCTCCATGATGACCCTTTGGTTGTAGAAATGAAGATAGCAAACTTGAGAGTAAGAAGAATTCTGATTGACACCGGAAGCTCAACAGACATCATTAGCGCTAATTGCTTGTCCAGATTGAAGTTTGATGAAAAGAACTTGGTTCCTGTCCACCATCCCATCATTGGGTTTGGGGGAGGAATCATTCATCCTATGGGAACTGTTACTTTGCCCGTCCGAGTGGGAGAGAAGGAGGCCTCAAGGACTCTGTTTATCAAGTTCTTGGTCGTCTGATACTTGATAGCCTACAATGTCGTACTTGGACGGCCAACTCTGAATCATGTTAAAGCTGTAATAGTCACTCACTTGATGCTTATGAAGTTTGAGTGTGATGATGGCAAAATTGGCTTCTTGTATGGAAATCAGCAAGCGGCTAGGGAATGTTACCTAACTACCCTCAAGTCGTCGTCATGGACAGCAGACAATGAAGACCAGACGAAGATCGGTGGCGAAAGGAAAACGTCTGAAATTGGGAAAGTTAAGACGAGAGTTGCTGGCGAAAGGAAAACGTCTGAAATTGTAAGGGACCAAGTGGCCTCGTTGAAGATGGCAATTGAAAGTCCTCAGACGCCTGCCGCTCCCTCCAGGAAAACGTCTGAACTTCTCCCCAGCAGAAAAAGGAAGTATGAGCTCGTCAAGGAGGAGCCATCCTCGTCTGAGGAGGTGATGGCTATTATGGGGCTGGCACTAGAACGACCAGAGCCGGTGGAAGCTCCAGAAGATGTCTGTTTAGATGAAGCTCGTCCAGAAAGAACCCTCAAGATTGGGTCTTCACTTTCTCTGGAGTTGAGAGGCCTTTTAATCAGTTTGCTGAAAGAATTTCAAGATGTTTTTGCTTATTGTGTTGAAGAAATGCCTGGAATCGATCCAGAGATAGCCATCCACCGGCTGAATGTCGATCCAAGTTTAAAACCTGTTCGTCAAAAGAAAAGGCATTTAGGACCGGCCAGGAACCAGGCGGTCGACCAGGAAGTTCAGAAGTTGTTGGAATCAAAATTCATCAAAGAGACTTATTATCCCGAATGGATAGCGAATGTAGTCATGGTGCCAAAGCCTAATGGCACTTGGAGGATGTGTGTGGACTACACCGATCTCAACAAGGCTTGTCCCAAGGACAGTTTCCCCTTGCCTAAGTTGGATCGACTTGTGGACTCCACAGCCGGCCATGCTTTGTTAAGCTTCATGGATGCATATTCAGGCTTTCACCAGATTCCCATGTGGATAGAGGATCAGGACAAAACGTCCTTCATTACTGAGAAAGGGTTGTATGGTTGGCTGAGGATGCCTTTTGGCCTCCGTAATGCGCCGACCACCTTTCAAAGACTGATTAACACCGTCTTTCAGCCACAGTTGGGAAGAAACATGGAAGCATACATTGATGATATGATAGTCAAGAGTCGGCAAGAGGAAGATCATGTTGGTGATTTGAGAGAAACTTTCGAAACTCTCAGAAAATACAAGCTAAGATTGAACCCCAAAGAAAGGCGTCTTTGGAGTCTTGTCAGGGAAGTTCCTAGGCTTCTTAGTAGATCAAAGGGGAATAGAAGCCAACCCTGAGAAGATCCAAGCTATTCTAGACATGAAATCCCCGTCAAAGATAAAGGAAGTTCAACGATTGATGGGTTGCTTAGCTGCTCTTGGACGATTCTTGTCTAAGTCGGGCGACAAGTGACATCACTTTTTCGCTACTGTCAAGAAGAAGGCCAAGTTTGAGTGGACGACGAAGGCGAGCGGGCGCTTCGACAAAGTCAAGGATCACCTTCGACACCGTTGCCTAGGGTCGGTCGATCCCGAGGGGGAGAAACTGTTTGTATACTTGGCTGTGTCCACTAAGGCTGTGAGTGCTGTTCTGCTAGCTGAAAGAGAATCCGTGCAAGTGCCAATATACTTTGTGAGCCATGTGCTCAAGGATGCGGAAAATAGGTACACTCCAGTCGAGAAGTTTAGATTGGCCCTCGTCTTGGCCAGCAGAAAATTAAGGCCCTATTTCTTGGCTCAAAGTATACTCGTCTATACTGACCAACCCTTGAAGCAAGTTTTGCAAAAGATGGAAGCCGCTGGACGGATGTTGAAATGGGTTGTTGAGCTTAACATGTTTGATATATCATTTGAACCAAGGAAAGCCATTAAGGGGCAGGCCTTAGCAGATTTTATAGTTGAGCTTACTCGGCCAACTATAGAACCAATATTTGATCCAGCTGAAGGGAGGAAGCATTGGATGCTCATGGTTGATGGATCGTCCATTGTCAATGGATGTGGGGCAGGAATTATTTTTCAATCTCCAGAAGGAGACAAGTTTGAATATGCGCTAAGATTCTAATTTCAAGCGTCCAATAACGAAGCTGAATATGAAGCACTTCTAGCTGGAATCAAAATGTGTAAAGTGGCAGGAGCTCTTGAAATTGAGGCCAAATCGGACTCTCTCTTGGTCGTCAGTCAAGTCAATGGAGACTTTGAATGTAAAGAAGCAGCGATGGGAAAATATATGCGTCTGATCAAATATGAGATTGAGCCTTTGAAATGATTTGTCTGGACCAAGTGCCAAGGTCAGAAAATCATCAAGCAGACGCTCTCTCAAAATTGGCCAGCTCGGCTGAAGGTGATGCGCCAAGAACAGTGTTTTGGGAAGTTAAACCAAAGAAGAGCATTGACCAAGAACAAATCATGTTTCTTAGCCGAGGGGCAGTTTGGATGGAGCCAATAATAGAATACAAGAAGACAGACGGGCGGCGCCTTCGGACCTGTGGAGGCTAAGTACGTGAAGGCTCGAGACAAATGGTTTGAGCTGTGGGATGAGACCCTTTACAAGAAGTCATTCAATCGTCCTCTCCTCAAATGCATCACCAGAGAAGATGGTCTAGAGGTTCTGAAGGAACTCCATAAAGGAGCTTGTGCATCTCACATTGGGGGAAGAGCATTGGGAGAAAAGGCTTTAAGGACGGGGTATTACTGGCCTACCTTAAAGGAGGATGCCCTCGTCTATGCAAAAAAGTGCGACAGTTGTCAGAAGCATGGAAATCTGCATCAGAAGCCGTCCAATTACTTGACTCCTATCTTATTCCCTCAACCCTTTGCCAAATGGGGTATGGATATTCTGGGACCTTTCCCCATAGCCGCTGGGCAAAAGAAGTTTGTAATTGTAGCTGTGGACTATTTCACTAAATGGATAGAGGCTGAAGCTATGCGGGGTATAACAACGAGCGACGTCAAGGGCTTTATTTGGAAAAACATTATAACTCCTTTAGGCATGCCACAGTCCATCGTCTTTGATAATGGTCCACAGTTCGAAACGCCTAAGCTGAAAGATTGGTTGGCAGAAAGAGAAATCAAAGCTCATTTCGCTGCAGTCGCCCACCCACAAGCCAATGGGCAAGTAGAGTCCTTCAACAAGATTCTATCCAATGGAATAAAAAGGAAGTTGGATAATGCCAAGGGACAATGGGTTGAAGAACTACAACTAGTCTTATGGTCCATCAGAACAACCGCCAAAAATTCTACAGGGGAGACACCCTTCATGTTAGTTTATGGCACTGAAGCCGTCTTGCCCATTGAAATTGAAGAACCCACCCTGAGAGTCATGCTGTACACGGAAGATGCCAACTGGGCAGCATTGCGCACGGCTTTCTTATTGCCTTTGTTTATTTTTTACCAAGTTGGTTCACTTTGGGGCATTAAATCAGTTATTAGTCTAAAAGTGACAATAACTTGGACAAAATTACAAAGAACAATAGAGCGTCAAAAATGCTCACTTCTTTGCCGAACATCACTCCCTCGAAGAGACCGGCCAAAGTGTAATAACCTAAAAGTTAAAAACACATAAATGGCCAAAAATTGACAAGAATCTCTAGTAAGAGAAACCTCAAAGTCTCTAAGAGAAAGCTGACCTGAAATAAGCCCTTATTAATGGATACTTACTTTCAAATACACGGTCAGCTAAGTAGTAAAAACCCTAGTAAGGGATCACTACTTCCTGACGAGTGTTGCTCCCTCAAGGAAGCCGGCTAAGACATGGTTTGAACATGTATCTAAAGCTCGTCCTTAGCAATTTCAGCAGGCTTGGCCAATGTTGGCCGCTCTCCTTCTTGGATCGTGGCCCGTCCATAATATACGGTTGAGCTAAGCCCAAGAAGGGGGGATAAGACAAGCCTATAGGAAGAGCTAAAGAGAAAGGTCGTCCAAAGACCAGGACGAACTAGGCAATAGATGCCCTTGTAATGGTTCGCTACTTCAGGACGAGTATTACCAACTCGAGAAAAACGGCTAAAGCGTGGCTCGTCCATAAAACCGATATGTATTGGCCGCTTTCCCTCTTGGGGCAAGATTCGTCTGAATGTGCAGACTGTCCAAAGTTCCAATACGAATCTCACTATGTACTTGGCTACTTTTTAGAGATCAACGATCGTCCAAGGGCAAGGATGACAATCTATCCCTATCCTTATTTTGCAAACCATCCAAAGTTCCAGGACGAGTCTCGCCTTGTACTTGGCTATATTCTCGACCTTCCAAGGACAAGGCAGATAATTGACCTTAATCAAGCCTACCGACCGTCCGAAATCTCGGACGAATCTCATTTAGTACTTAGCTGCATTTGGGAACGTTTTACGATCGTCCAACGCCAAGGACGGCAATTATCATTAACTAAATTTTGTAGACCGTCCAAAGTTCCAGGACGAGTCTCATTTTGTACTAAATTATCAAGCCTTGTCACGATCGTCTAAAGACAAGGACGATGCTCTTTCCTTAAACATGTGTGTAGATTATCCAATATTCAGGACGAGACTCACTTTATACTTGATAAAAATTGAAGTACAAGAAAAGAAAGGACAAGCAATTGGCAAAAAGTCTCTTCATATATACCTGGCAAAAATTTACAGCTTAAGACTAGAAGAGATAAAGCTACGACGGCAAACAAGCCAAAAAACTTAGGAAAATAAACCTAAAACTAGGCATCATCTTCAGTACGAGTTTCTTGGTCGTCTTCAGGAGTTTCTTCCTCGACCACAGCCTCGTCGTCCGAGTCTAAGAATTTCGGAGGCTCCTCGGCACATACCATGGCACGATGAACGCTCTGTGAAATTCCAGACGGCGAACGAAGCTAGGAACCTCACTAGGCTTGGCCAACATCTCAAAAGCCTTGACGGCCCAGTCTTTTGACGTCTCGACGACTTGAGCCAAGCCTTCTTTGGCGTCGTTAAAGGCCTGGGCCGCTTTCTTTTGCATACGGGCATTCTTCGCCCTTAGGATGATATTCTCCCTCCTCAGCTGGACAGCGGCCAGAAAAGCAGTATCCCTTTCGCCCTTCAGCTCAGCTACGACGGCGTCTAAGGTCATTTTCAGTCGGTCTTGTTCCGTGTACAGCTGGTTGATAGTAACAAGATAATTCTTGTTTTCGGATTCCAGGAGGGCTGATCTCTTCTCTAAGGCCTCCAGGGATTGACGATGGAGGGTATTAACCATCTCAATATCATGGATGGCCTTGTCGCCTGCCGTTGTAGCAAGGTGGACGAGGTTCTTGTTCTCCTTTCTAAGCTCTCTCGCCCACTCCTCAGTCAACATGCTGCGAGCAAATAACTGGAACAATGAAAACAAAGCAAGTCATTAGACGAGTTATTAAACAAAGTAGTTTTGTGCAAGTAAAAAACAAAAAACGGCAGTAAGTTATACCTCAGCGGCAAGTTGTGACATGTAGCCCACATGCCCGGCTGATGCTCCCCTCAACCCCATAATATAGGATTCAGGGTAACATTTGAAGAGCTCCTGCTTGAGTCGATCTCGTTCTACTTTTGACATCTTGGCAAAAGCAGCAGAAGACTCTTCGTCCGAGTCTAGGGCGGGAGTAGCAGAAGCCCGCTTTCTTTTGCATACGGGCATTCTTCGCCCTGAGGATGATATTCTCCCTCCTCAGCTGGACAGCGGCCAGAAGAGCAATATCCCTTTCGCCCTTTAGCTCAGCTGCGACGTCGTCTAAGGCCATTTTCAATCGGTCTTGTTCCGTGTACAGCTGGTTGATAGTAACAAGATAATTCTTGTTTTCGGATTCCAAGAGGGCTGATCTCTTCTCCAAGGCCTCCAGGGATTGACGATGGAGGGTATTAACCATCTCAATATCATGGATGGCCTTGTCGCCTGCCGTTGTAGCAAGGTGGACGAGGTTCTTGTTCTCCTTTCTAAGCTCTCTCGCCCACTCCTCAGTCAGCATGCTGCGAGCAAATAGCTGGAACAATGAAAACAAAGCAAGTCATTAGACGAGTTATTAAATAAAGTAGTTTTGTGCAAGTAAAAAACAAAAACGGCAGTAAGTTATACCTCAGCGGCAAGTTGTGACATGTAGCCCACATGCCCGGCTGATGCTCCCCTCAACCCCTTAATATTGGATTCAGGGTAACATTTGAAGAGCTCCTGCTTGAGTCGATCTCGTTCTACTTTTAACATCTTGGCAAAAGCAGCAGAAGACTCTTCGTCCGAGTCTAGGGCGGGAGTAGTTGTGGGTAAAGCGGGGCCTTTGCCCTTATCTGAAAGAGGGGGGGAGTCAGTTATCTTGATGGCAAAGACAATGGCTTGTCTATTGGACGGACTCATGGACCGTCCGCCGACCCGCAACGTCCTAACTATATTTGGATAATACAACTCACCAGACGAGATGGAGGCCGTCCTAACAGCTAGCGGCATCTGCGAAACCAGCTTCGCTACCGAGCCGCCGGGCTCCGGTAGTTCTCGATGCCGTCTCCGGCTCCGGAATAACCAAAGCCAAGGGCCGACTGCGGTCCGATTTCGGCGAGAATCCGCAGTAAAGCGTCCAACCGACCAGGCAGGGTCGAACTCTTCTCCCCCTCGGCAGGGACAGCAGCGGAAGGCTCCTCTTTAAGGACCTTGTCTTTCAGGGGAGGCATGGCTTTCTCCCCCACTCCTCCACCAGCAGCAGTAGTCTTCTCCATCTTCTTCCTGGTAAAGCCCTTAGGCTTTTTTGCTGGAGGCTGGTCCGCAACCGATGTTGGCCTCTTCTTGGACGAGGATAACTTCCCAGGCGTAAGTTTGTTTTTAGGGGCATTTTTCTGCACAAATGAGCAAGTCATTATACTGGCCGTCCAAAGAGCAAAAGCTATAAAATATTTATAAGGCTTCAGGCGAGAATCACCCAAAGAAGGAAGGCGTCCTAGAATGGACACCCCTTTTCTAAGGGAACCTCGTCCAAAGTAGTTCCCACACGAAGACGAAAGTGATGCGAAGAAGGAAGCCGTCCAAAATTGGACAGACTAGAAGGATTTTCGTCTAAGGACAGGAAATCACCTCCTCGTCCGGTATTGGAACTCAGATCCTCAGACGAGAAGGGCCCAAAGAAGGTGGTCGTCCAATCAAGGACGCGCTCCTTCTTCGGGTAATACTCGTCCAAGGATTAGGAATCAATCTGGACGAGCCAGAGTGACCCTCGTCCAAGGCTGACCAGCATCTCAGACGAGAAGGACCCAAAGAAGGTGGTCGTCCGAGTATGGACGCCTTCCTTCTTCGGGTGATTCTCGTCCAAAGAATGGAAACAAACTTGGACGAACCCAAATGGTCCCCTTCCAAGGCTGTTCAATATCTCAGACGAGAATGGCCCAAAGAAGGTGACCGTCCAAGCATGGACGCCTTCCTTCTTTGGGTGATTCTCGTCCAAGGGCTGGAAGTCAATCCTTGACGAGTCAGAATGATCCTCGTCAGAAAATAAAATAAAATAAAAACTATTTTAATTTATCAGTGTTTCAGCCCTCTTCTCAGCACTGCTCTTGGCGTACTCCTTCCATAAGTTGTCTGTAAACTTAGACAAGCTTATATCCCCCGTCCAAGAATGCTTGAGACGTGTTCTGGCCGATTCTGCAAAAAAAGAAATGAAAGAGGGTTAGTCCAATATGGGCTATGGACGAAGCATTTTACTTGGGGAATTTGAATGTATACCTCAATCGTCGGCCAACCGCAAGCCGGCGGCGACTAAGAAGTCATCTCTGTAAAACATTTCCTTAAAGGGTATCCAGTTAGCTGGCCCTTTAAAGGATGACTGGTCGGGCCTGGAGTACTCCTTTATTCTAAAGTACTCCACAACCTCCTCGTCATAATGGTCCTCCAAATCCAGCCAGGACTGCTTTCGTCCGGTATTCGTGACGGCTCGGTTATAGAAATGGTAGCCCTCCCCGGCGGAGTCGTTGGCCGCTCTTAGGAAGATGAAGTCGGCTTTCCATTCATGCATCTTCGACGGCATGCCCCAAGCAGTTAGAAAGCCAGGGCGGTTGCAGATACTGAGCCACGTTCCGTCCACGGCACCGGGAACCTTAGCCGCATAATGAATATGGGTGAAGGCTTGGAGAGAGAGGGCCAGGCCACGCAACTCGTATACGGTAATGAACGTCAGGACGTTGTGCCAGGCATTAGGAGCCAGTTGGTTGTGGCCGACGTTGTAATAGCGAAGCACTTATTCTATAAAATCATGGAGGGGGAACCATAATCCCGCGTCCAAGGCCAGCTTGTAGACGACGAAGTGATTTGCAGGAGCGCTCAAAATGGTGGCCTCCTTATTAGGGATGATGAAGGAGAAGCCCAGCATGGGCATGAAATTGGACAAATACTAGGGTCCGGTCCTATTTTTTCTAACCACTTGCGATTGGCCAAAATGAATGCGGGGTCAGAAAGGGGACATAGGCGTCTTCTAATCTCAGACGAAGTAGTGGGGGCTTCGTCCGACTCATCGGCAGCGCCAGAGTCACTGTTGTTATTATCCTCGCCAGTTTCCTCCATATCGATGTCCCGACTAGAAGGACTGGCTTCAGGATTTATTTGGGAGTTCTCAAAATTGCGGTTAGGGGAAAGGGGGGCGCCCAAAGGCCCAGCACTTTGGACCTCCCTCGCCTCATCTGGAACTGGTCCAGTAGATTCCTCCATGTCTGAACTATTTGATGGGATTATTACCTTTCGTCTAAGACGGGCCGTTTGCTTGACGCGCGCCAGATTACCCTGCACAGATAAAGACTGGGTCGTCTGACTTTCTCGGTCAAAACCACAAAAAAATATATACTCGGCCAGAAGAGGCCCAACTCTAGAATGTGTCGAAGAAAAAGTATCGGTTCTAGGGTCAAGACAAGCTCTTGGTCGGCTAGGATTATTTGACGAAGAAGATTCCATTTTATTGATTTTCTAAGAAAAAATAAAGAATAAAGAAAAGTAAAAAGAACAAAGAAAAGATACCTGATGAAACGTCTGGACGATTCGGTGAAGAAGGATGAAACTGGACGATCTCTCTCTCTCTCTAGAAAAGTTTGCAGAGCTTCTATCTCTAGAAAAATTCTCCCAAGGTGTGAAATGATTTAATGTGGTCACACCAGGGATATATATAGGGGGGTAAGAAACCCATTGATCCGGTTAAGGATGACCGGAAGAAGTTTAAAACGGTCGATTATGACCGGAAAAACCCATAAAGGGCGCGTCATTGCCTCTATTTTGAATTTGAATAAACTACCTTGGTAAAAGGGTATTAACCGTCAGATAGGCCAACAGTGACAACCCTTTTAGGGGCAAATGTTGTAGCCTAAAAATCTACGGTTCCTTTATAGACACTTGGGCTCATCAGAGTCGTACATGTGTCCTCCCCTAATAAATCAAGGAAAAAGATTTATCCCTTGGGTTGTATTCAGTTGGGGGAAAAGGCTTACTTTACTTGCCCAAAAGCTAGTCAAAGCCCAGCCCCTTGAAGGTGGCTGCAAGTGATTGGTTGGTAAATTCTCACAAATCATGGTCTGCCACGTGTCATGATCTGATTTTTTAGCCAATCAGATGCCACTATTCTTGGGCAGTTTTTAAGGTTAGTTGTCATCTTGCAATCACTATAAATACCCCTGAAATCAGGAGAAAGATCATTCAATGCAAACAGTGTAAAGTTACTCTGTACAAATACTCGCTCACTTTCTCTCTCTAGATCTACTTCCTCCTTACAACTCTTGATATCTAACTTAAGCTTCGGAGGGGGAACCACCACCCAAAACTCCAGGGTGGGTCCCTTTTTGCAGGTTCGGGAACGAAGCTCAGGCTCGGACCAAGCAGATTCAGCCATTGTTGCACAAGTCTCCAAGTGAAGAACATCAAAGGGATACTAGTTTACTTGCTAGACAAGAAAGTTCAGCCTATAGCTTACTTGTTGGACAAGAATACAAAACAGCACAACTGTGCGCTTGACACGTGGCGGTGCGTCCAGCACAATCTTTTGCGCTCAGCACACTACACTTTCTTATCTTTTTTTAATATTTTTGTATAAATAGGCCACTGATATTCCGGATCTAAAAGATACACTTTTACACGCTCCTTACACTCGAATACTTGCGATATCTCATACTTCCATATATACTCCCATACTTTCATACTTACAAACCCATAAACACATATTTATAGACACATAAACACATATTTACAAACACATAACAAATACTTTGATCGATCTTCACAAGTGTTCGTTGAAAGGCTTCACGATTGCTCCTCCCGAAGGTTGTTATTCCCTCAGACCAAAGCCACACCTGTATATTCCTGAGGGTCCTTGAATAAATTTCTCTTATTTATTTATTGAAGTTACTAACGTTTTCTTTTATGAAGTAGATCTCTAAGTAAAAACCCATTTTTTTGTATATTCTATCCTTTATTCCTTCTTTTTATTTTTCTGATGGCCGTGTTTGGTAAAGAGAGGTTTGGGGTAAAATTAGAGGTTTGAGGTCATATTAGAGTATGTGACTGGTCAATCCTCTAATTTGGTGTTTGGTAAAGAGAGGTTTGAAATAGCTTAAAAAGCTTTTTTCGGAAAAGCTGGGGGGAAGAGCTTTTTCAATATTAGAGGTAGGTTTGAGAATGAAAGGGGAAATTACATTTATGTCCTAAAGTTCTCTAAAATTACTACCTTTGCCTAGTTATCCCTAATCCTAACATATTTCACAAATTAAAACCCTTTTAGTTCTCTGTTGTTTTGTTGCTTCTCCATTCTACTCTTTTTCAACTATGGAAAAGGTAATTTCCTTCTACTGCAGTTCTACATCTCGTCATCTTTATTGTAATTGTTTTTTTTTTTTCCTGTAGATCTAGTTGAGTTAAGTATCATGAGTCTCTGTTTATTCAATTTTTAGATTTGATGAGGTAGAATTTTCCAAAAAGAGTTATGTGAAGCAGATGACTAATGTTGTAGCTTTAAATACGAAAATGCAAGCATTATTTTCTTTGTAATTAGTTTGCAGACAGTTGTTTATTTTTGTAATGTAAGTTGTAGACACATAATCGAGTCTCCCCATTCAAAGATCCAATGATGAAACATACCGCGACATTAGTTGGCGCGATCCAACGGAAGAGCAATCTAAAGAACTAATCCAAAATGTGTTTTGAAATGATATTCTAAAGCCCAATTAATTGTTCATGATGATTAATTGTATTTCAAGCCCATAAAATATTTTAAGTCCATTTTATAAAGCCCAATCAAATATTTATTATTTTAATAGATATTTTTGATAAACAAATCAGATTTTTAATCCGTTAAATTCAATCTCCGGAAATTTAGGGATAGAAAAGGTATCTTCGAAAGACGCACAAAGGAATATGCTCGAATATTATCGAATATGCGCCGGACGCGGGGGATGCGCTCAGCGCGCCACGTGCGTCCAGCGCATAGACCAGAATGCGTTTGGCGAGCCAATGAGCGCCTAACACATAGATTTCGTGACTCACACAGAGTCCTGCGTCGGACGCAAGTCTTGTGTGAGACGCAAATTTCTTTTCTATCTTTTCAAAAACGCGTTTACACGTGCCTAAACCTGATTGGGCTGGCTGCGTCAGGCACACCAATGTGCGCCTGACGCGTGGCATTGCGCCTGCCAAGTAGGCCTGCGCCTGGCGCATGGCTTGCGTGAGGCGCAAGTTTTGTTTTCTCTATAAATATCCGCAATTTCCCGAATTACGGACGGCTTTTTATCTTATTATTTCACGCACACAAATTCTCTCGAATACTCCGAAACATACTTCGAATATTAAAACACTCAAACACTCAAATACTTTCAATACTTTCAATCAATTCTTCCTCACTACGTTCTTGGTTTCACGATTGCTCCGCCTAATGATCGTTGCGCTCCTCGGTCTAAGCCGCATAGGTATAATACCTGAGGATCCTTGAATCAATTCTCTATATTATTGCTTTGATGTTACTAACTATTTATTTCTTGATGTAGATCTTTATGTAATAATCTCTCTGCTGTATATTCTAATCCCTTTCTTTCTTTTTATTTATTTTTTATGATATTACATACTTGCCTGATCATTATATGCATGCTATTATGATTGTCCCGCTTTAATGCTTTTATCACCTCACGTGTTATTTTTGATAATCAAGACCTAAATAAATGTTCTAATATTAATCAGATTAATTTGGACAACCTGCTAGGTTCCCTGTAATATTGATTGCATAATAACATATCACTAAAATTAGTCTTTTCTGTGTTTCCTGAACCCACCTAGACTAAATATTTTTAGGGTGCTTAAAAGCATTATTTGATTATTCTTTGGCATAAAATCTGTAATGAGTCGATATTTAGTAGAGGCCAACTTTGGGCGAATGTGGTTCATTATGACTATATTCGTACCCTCACCCCCGAACTCAATCTTTGGTTCATTTTGACCATTTATGGAGTCAGGACGGGGAAATCTACATTGGATAATTTGTCCCTATGATTTTCCTATATATCCAATTAAGTTTATGATTCTTCCTAAAAAGAATTGTTGGCGACTTCTTTCAATACAAAACAATTTTCAATAGCACCTTAACAGTGGGGTAGTCAAATCTAATACGCGCTCACACCGCGTAGGCGAAATAAAAACTCGCCTACAATTTGGCGACTCCACTGGGGAGGATTTAAAAAAAAAATTTAAAAATGAGTGGGTGAAACTTGAAAAATACGATTCATTCTTATTTTTATGCCTTAGAATAATATACAGTTTTGTATATGCATGGCTATTGTTCAGCCACCATAAGGACAATCTACCTTGCCTCATTAGCACATGTTCTATGTGTGAGGTCACCCCCGGGGGGTTTGCGCTTTGTCCTTCCAAAAAGCTTCCTGAGCGATAGTGTTGGATCTTAGTCATAAGCAAACCTACCCAAGCATGGCATTGTTCTCTAGTTCCTGACTTGAGACTGGAGTGCGTCTTACACGTGGCCACCTCTTTAAGCAAGGGTACGAAGCGTGGGATTAATCTCTTAGTCATGGACCTTTTTTCAGACTGAACCTAAACCTGACCAATAGTTTTAAACATAGAACTAGACTTTAGGTTGGAATTCGTCAATCGGCCAATTCGTCGCCTAAATCCTCGAAAAACGTGTTGGGGGGTAGTGCGCCAAGCGCATTAAGTTGCGCCTGGCGCACCACTCCGCGCCAGACTCACGGCTGTGCGCCGCGCGCAGCAATACTGCGCTGCACGCAGTCTGTGCATCGCGCGCTTTTCGTCAATTTAGCTGTCTTAATTGTCGATCCCATGTTCAGTCATATGTGCGTCTGTATGTCTGCATTCACGTAATTTGGTCATTTAGGCTTATCACCTAATTCAACATATAAAAAATCAGTCTTTTCATGCAAGGTTAAGTCTGTCCTAAAAAAAATGCATCTAAAGGGTCATTGTTGAGTTAGAGTTGTCATGCATGTTTACCTTTTCCCATTTCATCCCTGTTATCCCTGTTAATCTTACCTTTCCATATTCATCAACTTCAAGCACTCACGTTTTTTAAAAATCAATCCTGCACCCTCTTCTATTCTACTCTTTTTCAAAAACATTTAGTAATCATCATCATGCCACGACATTTCAAAAAAAAAATATTTTTTAAAAATTAATCCATCATCTTTTCCTAATAAAAGATAAAACAAGGGGTTCCTTTCAAAATTGAATTTCGAAAATTCTAAGCCCATTCCAAATACCTTCGCCAATCCAATCCAATTCATTTGCATTCATTCTAGGCCCATATGCATTAGAATCCATTTTTCATTCATTTAGGCCCATGTGCATTTCAGTCCATACATTCACTAGCATTGAGTCGATCTTAGGCCCATATAAATCTTGTTCATCTCAAAATCTAGGCCCATCTGCATCTTTATGTGAAGTCCAGTCCAAGTCTATCAATTCCAATCTAATGTCTAAGTCTAGTCCAATCCAAATCTTAGGTCCATCTAGGCCCAATCCATATCCTAAGTCTAGTTTGCATCTCCATGTAGGCCCTAGTCAGTCTTCGGACCATAAAAATCCAGTCTTAGGACAATAAAAGTTCATCCCTTAAAACCTAGCCTGCTTGCTCACGCGTAAGTTCAAGATATAGCATTCATTAAGTCTATAGGCAATTTTTGAGTCTAGCCTGCTTAGTTTAATGTAAGTTTCGAAGTCTAGTTGTCTAGCTTGCTTGCTCACCCGTAAGTTCAAAGTCTAGTTGCCTAGCCTGCTTGCCTTAAGTTAAGATTTTGGCCTTCCTAGTTGTCTAGCTTGCTTGCTCACCCGTAAGTTCAAAGTCTATCATCCCATAAATCCATAGGCAATTTTTGAGTCTAGCCCGCTTAGTCTAATGTAAGTTCCGAAGTCTAGTTGTCTAGCCTGCTTGCTCACCCGTAAGTTCAAAGTCTAGGTGCCTAGCCTGCTTGCCTTAAGTTAAGAGTCTAGTCTCCCTTATTGTCAAACCTTCCTTAAAGACTAGCCTGCTTGCTCGCTCGTAAGTTCAAAGTCTTGTCTCTCCTAAACCTAATCGTAGAGTCCAGTCTGCTTGCACAGTCCAGTCCAGTCCATGTCTGCATTTGCATATAGTTAGGCCAATGTCCATCATGGCCAAGTCTATACTAGTCCAAAACCCATCACCATAACCATTTCCATTTCATAATCACTTTCCATTTTCATTTCCCATTTTCATTTCCATTTTCACTTCCATTTCCTATTTCTCATCTCCATTTCTCATTTCAAAAGCGTCATTTCTAAAAAATTTACGAGGTCCATTCTATTTCTGTTTAGGATGGATCGAGAAATTATAACTTGGGAACGTCCAACAGCGAGGCAACAAGGTCGACCTACTCCCAGACTCGTCAAGCGCATCCTCACTTTTTCAGACGAATCCTCCGACTCTTCTGAATCATCATCCGAAATGGGGGATACCAATGAACAGCTTAGTGCCATTATGGCTCAACTCACACTGATGAACTCTCGTCTTGAGAAACAAGACAAACAGATCAAGGCACTAAGGGAGAAGCTCACTGAGGAAGACGAGCAAGGCGACACTCCACCACCGATCAAAACCAACACAGAACTAAGGTTTGAAAAACTCAAGCAATTGATCCAATCACCTCTGCGCTCAAGAGTCAGGCTCATGCCCATGACATCATTGATCCTGAACTAAGGGAGAAACTCCCTAAAAAGGTAACATTGGGTGACCTCTCAAAATTCAAGGGGGTCGAAGACCAAGATGACCACTTGAGAGTGTTTTCCATCTCTATGGCTCTCAAGAGCATGAGCAAGGACCTGTTCACTTATGTCTTTCCTTTAACCTTGGATGCACATCCATCCAAGTGGAGGTCACTGAATAAGGCCAAGCTGAATAAATGGGACTACATCAGAGAAGAGTTCCATAAACAATACATCTACAATACTCAGCTTCCCATCGGCCTTCGTGAGTTGGAGTTAACTAAACAAAACTCCAACAAAGACTTCGTTACCTTCCTTAACAGATGGAGGGATAAAGCTGCACAAATGATTAACAATCCATCTCAGGAGGATCAAGTCCGACTGGTGATCCGTAACCTACATCCGAAGTATGGGGATCATATCAAGTTCCAACCGATAGAGTCTTTCATGAAGCTCTATAAGGTAGGCCTCCTGATTGAAGAAGAAATACAGGTCAACAAGAACAAGGGTTCCAACAACAGCAACAACTCTTTCAAGAAGAGTAACAATGACCCTTCTAGCTCCAAAAGCAATGAGTTCAATGCCATAGCTGCTGAAAAGAGAGGCTATCAAAAGCCTCAAAGAACATTCGCACCTTTAGGCATGTCCTTAGAAGAAGCCTTCACTAGACTTCATGCAAAGGGAGCACTTCAGCCTATTGGCCCTACTCTAGATCCTGCTCCGAGAATAGATCCAAGAGGTGGAATCTAAATGCCTACTGCAAGTACCACCAACGGAATGAACACCCAACATCTGCGTGCTGGACCTTAAAGAATCACCTGCAGGATATGGTTGAAGACGGTAGATTGCCAATTCCACCTGCAAAGAAAGTCGGAGAATAGCAAGAACCCCTTGGGCAAGACACGAATAACGCCAGGGCTTAGTCATTTAACGCTAGTTTTCTAGGTTGAGTCGGAGAGTCCCCCCAGCTCCTTCATTTCCCTTCTTGTCGAGTCTATGTCATTTAGGTTTTTATTTCTAATAAGCCTTTTTCTATTTATTTTCAATTAATAAAATAATCGCTTTTTCTTTTTCTTTTTCATTGGCCTTCCATCATTTTATTTATGCTTCTAATTCAATGATGAAACTTAAATCACCTAATGAACTTGACTAATAATAACAAAAAGAGATCTGAAATAAAAAAGGAGAAAAATAAAAAAAAAAGGACATATTGTGGATCAGGAGTTATTCCCCTTTCCCTTCCATTACCTTTCATAAGCCATCCTCATACAACTAAGTAAAAATAAAAATCCTTTAAACCATCATCTCCATGATACTTAGCCAAATAATCCCTTCATTAACCAAAGCTCCACAAATATCCTTCAAGCCTTCCAATACCCTAAACCATAAAAAACTAGTGTGCAAGCCTTACTACATAAAAAAAAATCAATGCTAGGCAAAAACAAAAAAAAATTGAAAAAATTTAAAGTGCGAAAAAATGAAAAAAGCAAAAGAAAACGCACAAGACAAAAAGAAAAAGCCAAAGGCAAAGAAATAAAAAGTCAAGCTAGGGGGCTTGCACACAAGTTCTACCCCTCATTCAAATTCCTTCAATCCATCAAAACTCAACCCGTATAATCCAAATCCATGATCCTCACCTTTGTCAAATCAATTAAACAGTCATCAAAGCTTCAATCCTTAAACCTTTCAACCTTCCATCAACCTTTCTATAACTGCTTTTTCAAGGTATGTCCAAGCCCGCTAGGTTGAAAACCCGAAAGGGCGGCCTAGGCAAAAGTTAGGGCACAAAAAAAAATTAATAACAAAATAAATCAGATCCATAACTACGAATGGTCTGATTCCGCAAGGATACGTAGGAATCCTCATCTCGAGGTCCGACCGCTTCATTAGAATAAAAATTAGTCATGGTCTAATGATTTGACTTTCTAGAGTTCAATAGCATAATTTCTTTCTAGATCCCGACATAGACTCGAGTCTGAACCAAACCTCGTTAGAGCCTTTCCCACCTATATTTATTTAAGTCACAAATTCAAACTTTTGATTTTTCAATCCAAGCTCTCCTTTTCCCTGAAGGACTCTCCGACAATTCCATGATTTCTGGCGATATCTGACTTTGCCTATATCAACTTCCCAAAGAAGAATCCCCAGTATAATCCCCAGTGAAAACTTACAATGTTCAAGACATAGCAACTATGTTTCAATATCAGATCAAGCACATTTCGATTAAGGCTCATGCCTAATTTAAGGCAAGCTCACCCAAAGTGGGGGCTTCCTATGTGTGATGGTTCCTCCAATTCAAATCAAACTCCCAAGAAGTTGTAATCCGCGGACCTCGTTTACGGACCCAAATCATTTACTAAAAACGATTTTCGAAAATCATTCTATGCATTTCTAATCAGTCTATCACTCTATCATTCTACACATCTTCTAGCCTTGCAAAATCCTGACCTTGCATTGCAGCTTTGCAAAACCTTGACCTTGCATTGCATTTCATATATTCTAGTCCTGCATAACCCTGACTTTGCATAACGTATCACCCTTTAGTTTTGCATAACCTTAATCCTTGCATTGCGTCTCATGCATCCTTAGAGAGTCTAAGTTTGCATTATTGCATCACTATATGCTTATGTGAGTTGTTTGCACCTATCTGCTAACATCTTTCCATTTTAAAAGCCCAATCAAATATTTATTATTTTAATAGATATTTTTCATAAATATTTTATTATCTTTGATAAACAAATCAGATTTTTAATCCGTAAAATTCAATCTCCGGAATTTGGGGGATAGAAAAGGTATCTTCGAAAGACGCGCAAAGGAATATTCTCGAATATTCCCGAATATGCGCCGGACGCGAGGGCTGCGCTCAGCGCTCCACGTGCGTCCAACGCATAGGCCTGCACGCGTCAGGCGAGCCAATGAGCGCCTGACACGTAGATTTCGTGACTCACACAGAGTCCTCCGTCGGACGCAAGTCTTGTGTGAGATGCAACTTTCTTTTCTATCTTTTAAAAAACGCGTTTACACATGCCTAAACCTAATTGGGTTGGCTGTGTCAAGCACACCAATGTGCGCCTGACGCGTGGCATTGCGCCTGCCATGTAGGCCTGCGCCTGGCGCAGGGCTTGCGTGAGGCGCAAGTTTTATTTTCTCTATAAATATTCGCAATTTCCCGAATTACGGACGGCTTTTCATATTATTATTTCACGCACACAAATTCTCTCGAATAATCCGAAAAATACTTCGAATATTAAAACACTCAAACACTCAAATACTTTCAATACTTTCAATCAATTCTTCCTCACTGCGTTCTTGGTTTCACGATTGCTCCGCCTAAAGATTGTTGCGCTCCTCAGTCTAAGCCGCATAGGTATAATACCTGAGGATCCTTGAATCAATTCTCTATATTATTGCTTTGAAGTTACTAACTATTTATTTCATGATGTAGATCTTTAAGTAATAATCGCTCTGTTGTATATTCTAATCCCTTTCTTTCTTTTTATTTATTTTTTATACTATTACATATTTGCCTGATCATTATATGCATGCTATTATGATTGTCCTGCTTTACTGCTTTCATCACCCCACATGTTATTTTTGATAATCAAGACCTAAATAAATGTTCTAATATAAATCAGATTAATTTGGACAACCTGCTAGGTTCCCTGTAATATTGATTGCATAATAACATATCACTAAAAATTAGTCTTTTATGTGTTTCCTGAACCTACCTAGACTAAATATTTTTAGGGTGCTTAAAAACATTATTTGATTATTCTTTGGCATAAAATCTGTAACGAATCGATATTTAGTAGAGGCCAACTTTGGGCGAATGTGGTTCATTATGACTATATTCGAACCCTCACCCCCGAACTCAATCTTTGGTTCATTTTGACCATCTATGGAGTCAGGACGGGGAAATCTACATTGGATAATTTGTCCCTATGATTTTTCTATATCCAATTAGGTTTATGATTCTTCCTAAAAGGAATTATTGGCGACTTCTTTCAATACAAAATAATTTTCAATAGCACCTTAACAGTGGGGTAGTCAAATCTAATACGCGCTCACACCGCGTAGGCGAAATAAAAAACTAGCCTACATAAGTATATTTATATGTTAATTTCTCTGTGTTGTTTGCTGCTTCTTCATTCTTTAGTTGTTTATCTTGTAATTGTTATCAACTGGTTCACCTTTGAGGCTTATAAAGTTTTTCTGTTTTTGTAATTTTTTATTGTCTTTCAATCTCTAATTTCACTAGTGGAAAAAACCTCAAATGTTACAAGTCAACTGATCCGGTTCTCACAAAACCGGATCAGTAAATTTAAATTTTTGGAATGCAAAAGTTTTGGGCCACAAACTGATCCGATTCGAAGGAGAACCAGATCAGTTTTTGTAAACTGATCCGGTTCTTCTCTAACCGGATCAGTTTACCAGGCCTAAATTTTGAAAGCCCAACCTCATCTCAAACAAAACCGGCCCTCCTCTCCCAAACTCTAAATCCCCCCCTCATCTCACCTCTCTCATCAGCCCCCCCCAAACCCTAAATCCCCCCTCATCTCACCTCTCGTCATCCCCTCCCCCTCTCCCAAACCCTAAATCCCCCAATCATCTTCCCTCTCTCATCAACCCCCCTCCCGTGGCGGAGGAGAGAGAAAACAGTGAGAGAGAGAGAGAGAGAGAGGAGAGAAAAAGAAAGAGAGCGAGAAAGTGTTGTTGTATGTCAATTGTGGAGTTCTTTGCTAACGATAATTACTACTATCACTACAGTGGAATCTCTAATCCTCTTCAATGGCCTCAACTTTGCAAAAAACGTCGTCTTCTTCTTCTTCCTGCCGTGATTCTGGCAACATCACTAATTCTCCGGCTTCTTCTGTCGCCGATCAGTCACCGGCGATCGTCGATAAGGTTTCCGGTGAGAGACCGTCGAATTTGATTCGTCCTATAGAATCGCTTCCGGAAAACTCTAACATTAATGCTGCTGCCAAAGCTAAAAGTTATCTATATCCTTTTTCTTTCTTTTTTTGAGAATTTGTAGTTGATTTTGTGAAACCTGATATTTTACTTATACTGTGCTTTTACTAATTTGAGATAGTTCATAAATAAAGTTTATTTTTTTTTTGTGATGAAGTGTCCCCTGCCAGCACTGCAACACTCCTTGTCTCCGCCCTCATCTGCACCCATAAACTTCCGACCACTTCGCCCCATCTACATCTGTTCCCTGCGGTGGCGACCACTTCGCGACACCGCTGTTCATTACCTCCACCACCCACGAACATACTTTGAATCTGATTCCTTTGCAACCGTTTCGAAACCACCAGCAAACAACTCGTTCGCTCGCCTCTTCAGATCTGGGTTTGATTAAAATAATGTTCTGCTTTTCTTCTTGTTTTTTTTATATTTTCTTCTAAATTTTCATTTTCTTATAATTTCGTTTGATTTTCGTTCATACTTTTATATTCTTGTAATTTTTTTTTAAATTTTGGTTTCATATTTTTTTTGTTGATTTTCGCTTATAGGTATTAGTTTTTTAGTTTGTAATTGTAATATTGCTATATTTTTTAATCTCCTGAATTTCGTTTCTTTCTAATATTGTTACAATAATGTTGATTTTATTTGGTATTTTCATTTTTTGTAATCTCCTGAATTTTGTAATATACAAAAACAATAGTATATCAAACAAATTTCTTTGGTGTTTCTTTTATAATTTGATCTCCTGCTCCGGTTTTACGCTTAATTAACGTTTCTTTGGTTTGATATACTATTGTTTTTGTATCGATTAAGAATGAAAAAATGCAAAAAAAAAGATTAATATTTTGTGGGCCTTAACTGATCTGGTATTCGACCGGAGCAGTTGCTCCGAGCCCAACCGCTCTGGACCAAAAACTGAATCTGTAAGGCCTATTTTGACGGGAGCGGTTGAACTTTTTTCCACTAATGTTTTTTTCTTGTAACTCGATTCGGTGGTGAATATACCCAGAAAATCAGGAGAAGAAAGAAGCCAAGTGAGTATTATTGTTCTATAAACTGTTATGTCTGACTTATACTTTGTTATGCTTTTTTCTTCGTATTTTTCATTTTAAATAAATTTGGATTTAGATGGAACCAAAGAAAAAGACTGACAATGAAGAAATTGGAGGCAGGGTGAACAATCAAAGTGAGGATAATTATAGGGAATGCTTAATTTTGATATATAAATTATGGATGGAGAAAATTGATGCTATGGTGGAAGCTAGAAACATAAGAGAGATGCCCTTAATGAACAATGCACATGTTAATTCTTCTCCTACTAATGATAGTCTTGAAAAGCTAGTGTTTTATTTTGCTCGTACCTTGATCAAGGATCCACAAAAGAGGGCCATTTTTCTTGGCTTACCTGGTGACAACACAAGATTTCAATGACTAAAATTCTTGTATGATAATAGTAATATGTGATAATGTTTGAACTACCAACAAGACGATTTAGTAATGTACTGTTTTAGACTTATTATGTATGTTACACTAGTAATATATCCATTTGATTGCTTTCTAATAGGACTAAAACTAATATTTCTAATGTATTATTTTGGACTTCTTGTGAATTCTCCATTGTTGAATGCCTTGTTAATTTATGTTTGCTACTGTCAGTGTAAATGTATGTACTTGCATTGGATGGGTTAGGTAGTATACTAGATTATATGTATATGAGGTTGGGGTAACTTAATGTTATATTTGTTTTCTTCATATTATAATTAGATGGCACCAAACAAGAATAAGGACAATGAAGGAAGCGGAGGTGGGGGGAGTCGGGCTAATTGGTCTAAAGAAACTTTGTACTTGTTTTGTGATTTATGTTTCGAGTGTGCGGAAAGGAGTAAGGGAAAACCTGGGACCATAATCTCACAGAGAATGCCCTGGAAAGTGTTGGAATTGGAGTTTCAAAAAATGACTAATCTAGTATATGACAAGGACAAACTCAAGAACAAGTGGGATTGGATGAGCTGTAGGTGGAGCCTTTGGAAAGCATTGAAAGGAAAAGAAACAGGATTAGGATGGGATAATGAAAAAGGCACAATAAGCGCTTGTGAGGAGTGGTGGAAAAAGAAAAAATTGAGGTTAGTCATTTGTCAACTCTTACTTGTTACTCCATTGTTAAAAAAAAAATCTGAATTGTGTTAATACTTTTTTATAGGAAAATATTCATTTCAAGAGGAAGGGATTGAACCCGAACTTGAATGCAAGATGGAACAACTTTTTGGAGTTTCAGTTGCTCATCAAAGGATACTTAGGTTTACTCCAACTCAACTTGAGAATGAAACATGTTATATCCTTTCTCCGCCCTCAAGTGTTAATGTGGGTAATGCACCTTATGATTATGATTATAAATTGAGTGAAAATGATGATGTAAACCACATCTAAGCTAATAGAGAATGGCAAGAAATTTGGAATGACAATAGCTCACCTCATTCACCTACTCCTTCCCTACAATCTGTAGAGCATCGTGTTACCCGAAGAGGAAGCAAGAGAGTTTATGAGAATGATGGTCCTCAAAGTTCTAAGAGTTGTAGAGTTGAGTCCTCTAAAAAGAGAGGAGCGGAAATATTGATGGAGAAACTTGATGCTATCGTGAAAGTTTTTATTGAGAGAAACATCAAGGACATGGAGTTAATGGATCTTGAAGCTCAAACACTTGCTAGTCCTTCTCCCACACTTGCTAGTCCTTCTCATGCACTTGTCGATTCTCTAGCAAAGTTAGTGTCCATGCCCGATTTAGTACCGGGTAGTCCCAAGTTTTGTTTTGCTTGCACTTTGATTGAGGATCCCCAAAAGAGGATAATTCTAGATGGCATGCCAGAAGACTATTCAAGACTTCAATGGATACAATTCTTGTATGCGAAGGATGAGAAGAACGTGTGAAATTTCGACTTGGTTTTGGATTAGAAAACAATTAATTTGGGTGATTTCGATCCATTGTGTATGTTCATGTTCTGTTTTTTGTGATCCATGTTATGGATGAGATTTTTGGTAGGAATTTGAATTCTACTAAGTAGTATGCTTTTGAAACTTATATGTAATACTCGTATTGATGCTCTTTAACCACTAGGCAGTGGGTTTGGTTTGCATTCTAATTTTGGTGATGCTCTTTAACTAGTGGGCAGTTGGTTTGCATTATATGTAATACTTATATGTGATGCTCTTTAATTAGTGGATGGCATTGCTTTTACGTATGGATTTCCAAGCCAAACATAAATCAATACGTAAAAGGCGCTGAGAAAGTATAATCTGGGATTCAATGGCCAGTGCACTATGTTATATGCCTCCTTACTATGTAAAATACATACATAAGGAGCCATGCTTTACTTCGTTCATGACAGGAGAAAAATGGATGCATGAAATACTAGAAGGACATGAAAAATGTTGCTTTAACATGTTTAGAATGACACGAGACACTTTTCGGCAATTAGTCATTGATTTAGAATGTTAGTATGCGTTGCTTCCTTCAGATAGAACATCAACTTTAGAGAAAGTTGGAATTATCTATATCCTTAGCATCGGAGCGTCAAATAGGGAAGCCCAAGAGTGTTTCCAACATTTTGGTGAAACCATAAGTAAAATATTTAAAGAGGTTTTAGATGCAATAATGGATGACTTGTCAAGAGATATACTAAGACCAAGGGATCTCGAGTTCAAAGAAATATGCCACATTTTAGGGTAATATATACTTCCTTCTATTTTTTAATGCTCGCTAATATACACACATCTAAATAGGGTGCTAATCTTTTCATATTAGGATGCTATTGATGGTACTCATATTGATGTTATTATTCCCGAGGAGGATCAATTGCGACATAGAGGAAGGAAGGGGTCACCTACCCTCAATGTTATGGCAGCATGTGACTTTGACTTACTTTTCACATATGTGCTCACTGGATGGGAGGGATCAGCGCATGATTTTCGGATTTTCTCGATGCAATTACGAACCCAAGAATAAATTTTCCAAAACCTGCCCCTGGTAATATTAATTTATTAATTAATATATTTTTTAATTATTTTTTATACTTATTATTTAGTTGTTTTATTCACAGGAAAATATTATTTAGCAGACAAAGGTTATCCAGAGATAGAAGGGTACTTGACTCCTTACCATAAGACAAGGTACCATCCAACAGAATTTCGCGGTGCACATCTAAGAGGGCCTCGAGAAATTTTTAATCGAGCACATTAATCCTTAAGGAGTTGTATTGAGAGGGCTTTCGGTATTTTAAAAGCACATTGGAAGATATTAGCAACATTGCCAAACTATTCACCACATGATCAAAACAGTATAATATGTGTTGCATTTACATTGCATAATTACATTAGGATAAGTAAAGTTCCCGACCCAGCGTTTATGATCATAGATAAAGATCCAAGTTTCATTCCTCCCAGAGCACCAATAGATGCCGATTCTACTTCTATGCAAGAGGCTCGACGCTTGAGCACTAATGAGATGTCAAAAGTTCAAAATGATATTACCAGTAGTTTGATGGCAGCTAGACAACCTAGACAACGACGTCGTGTTGCTTCATAATTGATTCACCAGCTTAGTAGACGTGCTTTCTAGTCTTTTTAGTCATTATATTCCTCTCGGACATGATTGTATTATGCTTTTAAGGTGATTTATATATATGCACAATGATTTAAAATTAATATATTTGCAAATTATCAACTCATAAAATTTAAATATTTAAATCATGTAGTGTTTATATTCTCTGTAATGCTCAAGGTGAAGAAACTCTCTTTCTTTTTTCCTATGCTAAAAGCAAAAATAAACTTCAAGTACATGAAGTCGAGAAATATACAACATACAAGAAAGAAAACTGATAGGACTCATAGGAAAGAAATTAAAATACTCCCATAATTAAAATAATGATTAGTATTGGATTATATAGATGTTGTTTAGATTAATAATTATTAGTATGCCTTATATATTCCCAATATATATTTATAACATATTTATTTTATAAACAAAAAAAGGTACAATAATGGATTGCCCATGTACTTATTAATATGTTTGCAAATTATCATAAATTTGAATACTTAAAATATTCAAAACAATATTGAATTTTTTAGATGTGGTTTAAATTATTTCTTATTAGTATGTCTTATTATATATTCACCAAACATATTTATTTTATAAACAACAAAAAGTACAAGAGTGAAAATTATGCCAATGTCCTAATTAGTCATTTTACACAATCAATTAACAATATGCTATCAGCTATCTACCAAACACCTTTATACAAACAGCTAATAAAATCAGCTCAGTTAAATCAGCTATGAGCTATCAGCTAATACAATCAGTTAAAGCTAACAGCTATCCGCTAATTGCCAAACAGGGACTATATATTTTTTATGATTGTCCTGCTTATGTTTTCATCACCCACATGTTATTATTGCTAATCAAGACCTAAGAAATTGTTCTAACATTAATCAGATAATTTAGACAACCTATTAGGAACCCTGCAATTTTGATTGCTTAATAACGTGTCATTAAAAAAATAGTCTTTTTTATTTGTTTCATGAACCGACCTAGACTAATCTTTTTAGGGTGCTTGAAAATATTATCTGATTATTCTTTTGCATAAAACTTGTTGTGAATCGATATTTAGTAGAGGCCAGCAATGGGCGAACGTGGTTCCTAACTGTGTTCGTACCCTCCCCCAAACATACTTTTTGGTTCATGACCATTAATGAAGTTATGACGGGGAAATCTACATTGGATAAGTCCCTAAGATGTCCCTATGGTTTCCCAAATATCCAATTAGGTTTATGAGTCTTCCTTTAAAGATTTGTTGGAGACTTCATAACATTTTTCAATAAAACCTTACGAGTGGTCAAATAAGCGCTCACATCGCGTAGGTCGAAATAAAATCACGCCTACAAATTGGCGACTTCACTAGGGATGATTTTAAATAAAATCAATTTTTTAAATGAGTGGGTGAAACTTGAAAAACACGATTCATTCTCTTTTTATGCTTTAGAATGACATATTATTTTGCATATGCATGGCTATTGTTTAATCCACAATAAAGACAATCTTTCTTACCTTATTAGCGCATGTTCTATGCGTGAGGATAACCCCGGGGGGTTTGCGCTTTGTCCTTCGAAAACCTTCCTGAGTGATAGTGTTGGATCTTAGTCATAATCAAACTTACCCAACCATGGCATTGTTCTTTTGTTCCCGACTTGAGAACTGGAGTGCGTCTTACATGTGGCCACTTTTTTAAGCAAAGGTATGAAGCGTGGGATCAATCTCTTAGTCATACACCCTTTTCATCCTTAACCTAAACCTGACCATAGTTTTATACGTAGAACTGGACTTTAGGTTAGAACATTGCATACTATTATCCTACTTGTGCATATTTATGTGTGCGTGCGATTAATTATTTCATATTATCGATGTTTCTATTCAAAAATCTCAAACGAATTTCCGTGACGAATATGAATAAACGAATTTCCGAATGCGTGTCGCGCGCTGCTGTGCATACGGCGCAGCTACTCTGTGTGCCGCGCACCATCCGAGCGTCCCACGCTTACCCCAGTGTATCACGCATGTCCTCTTCTTTGTCCTACTTTATTATTCTGCATGTTGTGTTTCCTCCTGCGCGCCGCGCATGCCTTCAGCGTGAAGTGCATATGTTTATACATGTTACTATTGCGTGCAAATTAATACTTGTTGTTAGGCTTAGTCTTCCCCTTTTCTAGGATAATGAGAACTCTTTTTTTTTTTTGTCTTTTCTTTATTCCGTTTTCACCTTAAAAAAAAAATATCTAGTCATTCATAAAAAGCTATTCACATCTATATATCCACATCTTTTAATTTTCAAAATTCATCTAAAAAATATCGTCTCATAACCTTTTTCAAAACCCATATCCATCTTTTTTTTCTTTCTATCTCCCAAGTTTTTTTCCCTATACTTTCTCAAAATATATCTCCTATCTTTTTCAAAACCCATATCCATCTTCTCTTTTT
This sequence comes from Beta corolliflora, assembly GCA_947648045.1. Taxonomy (NCBI): domain Eukaryota; kingdom Viridiplantae; phylum Streptophyta; class Magnoliopsida; order Caryophyllales; family Amaranthaceae; genus Beta; species Beta corolliflora. Next base: position 728,318 of record CANSZD010003082.1, on the reverse strand, counting down.
CGAAAATTCTTCTTTTATCATCTTCTATCCAATCTTTCGATATATATCATCTCATTTTTTCAAGTACACCATAGGATTCTTCCTAGTGTCCATCTTGTTGTACAGATCTCATCCGCCTAGAAATCTAACTTCATTAAAAGTTCATCTAGCCCATATGTCTAGGTGCATTCATTTTCACTCCATATAGAGTTCTTAACTTCGTCTAACTCCATTCACATTAGGAAGCCTAATCCCGTATAAGTCTAAGGTTATTAGAATTCTTGCCATCTTAGGAGTCTAAAATTCATATAAGTCCATGCCTCTTAGGTGTCTAAATCCATTAGAATTCCATGCATTTTAGGAGTATAGAATCCATAAAACTCCATGCATAATAGGAGTATAAATCAATTAGAATTCCGTCTGTAATAGGAGTTTAAATTCATTTGAATTCCATTTGAGTCTCATGCATAGTAGGAGTCTAGCATCCTTAAAAGTTCACCAAGTCTAAAATTCTAAGAAGTCTATCAAGTCTAGGATTCCAAAGTCAATAGAATTTCATATCTATTAGGACTGCATTCACATAAAATCCCTTTGCATTGCATAGTCCATCTTTCATACACGTCATGCGTAACTAGAGTGCAGAGGCATTTAGGAGTCTCATTGCATACAAACTCTCCATTTCATTTCATGCATTCCACATTTAGTACTCCCGAACTACAAGCGACCTGATTCCCTCTTTTGGGATATATAGGCAGTGAACGCATAGATCGAGTCATGCATACATACATTAGGTGCATCCAAAAAAATCATGCATAAATACATTACGTCTATATGCATCTAAAAATGTCATGCACACATGGATTAGGTCTGGGTGCATAAAAAAAATCCAAAAATATTCATGCATTTAGGATATGCTAATTGGTTCTCAAAAGCTCAAACTTTTTTCAAATCTACATTCTATCCACCTCTAAAAGTCTTCAGTGATGATCCATGCAGAATTCAAGCGACATTAAAATGGGTAACCCGTCGAATACTGAGCATCAATTCGCTAAATTAAATGGCTAGAGGTTTAGCCAAGCTTTCTAGTATGATGGAGAAAATAGCAATAAGACTTGAGAAGGTCCAGTCTGATGAATCTCCTGGATTCAACAAGAAATTGGAGAGTGTTGTTCATAGGGTAACCAATACAAATTCCTATTTTGATTCCATTGATAACACCAAACTAAAGGGAAAACTCCCAGAAAAATTCTCCACAATTGACATCCTCAAATTCAAACCTACTGATAATCCAAAATTTCATCTAAGAAATTTCCATGCAACCATGATTATCAAATCGGTTGACCCTGAATTATATCCTACGGTATTCCCGATGTTAATGGACTCAACTTGCCAAAATTGGTTCTATTCCCTGAACGCTAAGAAAATTGAAACTTGGGAAGACATTACTACTGCATTCATGAAACAATATGAATCGAACACACAACTGCAAACTTCCCTTAAAGAATGGGAACTTCTTTAACAAGGTGAAAATGAAGGATTTACCACTTATCTGAATAGGTGGAGAGAGAAATCAACCCGTATGGTGTCAAGGCCTGCAGAAGAAGACTTGCTACGGATATTCATTTCTAACCTCCTCCCTAAATACATAAACCACCTCAAATACTTGGGTCCTGATAGCTTCACAAGAGTTTATGATGTGGGTATCCAGATTGAGGGTGATTTGCTGAAAAACGCCCACAACAACAAGAACAATACCATTAATGTCATAGAGGCTCCTACCATGCCTTGAAGAAAACGCAAGAGAGAATATACATCACTGGGTATAAGTTATGGAACAACTTTTGACCGCCTTCACGCAAAAGGCGCACTTTCCCCTCTTGGGCCTACTCCAAATACAGATGAAGATAAAAGGGGGCCAAATTGGGACAAAGATGCTTATTGCAAGTACCATAGAGACCATGGACATAAGACTGACAGTTGCTACCCATTACAACGCCTTATTCAAGATATGTTCGATGATGGGAGACTTCCAATTTCTCCTACTAAAAAAATGCCTTAGATTTAAGATCACTTATCACGCACAATGTGGGAGTCTAGATTTAGGATTTCATTTTCTGTTTTATTTCTCGTATGTGCCCAGTCTAATATAGAATTTTCCCTCTTATTGCTTGTACTCATAATTTTTAATTAACAAATGAGTATTTATTTATTCTCTAACCACTAGTGGAAAAAAGCCCATCTGATCCGGTCAAAACGGGACTTACAGATCCGATTTTGGTCTGAATCGGGTGGACCCGGAGCGAGTGGCTAAAGTCAACTGCTCCGGTTGAAAACCGGATCGGTTACTCACTAACTAATCTAGTTTTCACAAAAACCGGACCAGTTAGTAACTGGTTTGGTTTTTGTGAAAATCGGATCAGTTAGTGAGTAACTGATCCGATTTTCACCTAAAAACCGCATTAGTTTTGGGATGGGTCATGAAATAAATAAAAAAGCTTGACTTATACTGATCTAAGGGCAGATACAACAATTACAACCCAAAAATTCCAACCCATAATTATAAACGAAAAACGAAAATGTTTTTCGGATTGAGTATCAAAAATTACTATTTATAGTATTAACCATAAATAAACAATTGGGAAATTTTACATGGTTGCCCCAAGGTTTTTAAGTTTCTATATGGTAGCACTTTTCAAATGCAATTATATGTAGTAGCCCCAAGGTTTTTAAATTATTCTATTATATAGCCTTATTTGGTGATTTGACATTAAACATGTGTTATTTCACGTTTAATTGCTTAATCAAGGTTAGTGCCTTAACCTAAGTTGTTGTGCTCTGCCCACTTTTAAGTTCAAGTAGTTCAATTTCGTGTTATTACGGTGAGGATTCTGCGACTTTTGTGTTTGGGTGACAAGCTTAATTTTTTTGGACATTCAACTGTAGTATGCCATAAACAACTCAGTTTGACTCCATTTGACCATAATAATTTGTTAGGAAGATGTGCTATGTTTTGTTGTTAATGTGTTGATTTCTTTGTTTTCAATCGCATGCGTTTTATCCTAGCTATTTGAAGTATAAATTTCTAGCAACTTTGAAGGAAAGCACTTGTTACAACTCTTGATTTTCACCAACTTCAGGCTTCCATCTACGGTCATAGCAGGACCTGACATGGTGTTTGGGAAGTTTCTTGAATACGATGAGTTCATGTTGTTCGAAGAGGAAAGAATATATTATAAAAGGAAAGATGAAGGGAGCATGATCTTTTATTGGTGAAAAGGAAGGAAATGGGTTATGGTGTGGGGGAAGAGAAACTGACATTGCAGGGAAGTCAAAAGGGTAAATCAGTAATTAGAGTATGTTAGGTTGAATAACAGCAACTTAACGTCAAATCACCAAATAAGGCTATATAATAGAATAATTAAAAAACTTGGGGCTACCACATATAATTGCATTTGAAAAGTGCTACCATATAGAAACTTAAAAACCTTTGGGCTACCATGTAGAATTTCCCTAAACAATTTCAGATGACAAAGAATTAAAATGAGTAATTACTAAATAATTCAAGGGATTATATATTTTACAGATCTAACAAAAGGAATTACAAAAATGAAACCAAGTGCAAACCCCAACCCTAAGATGAAGAACAAGATGAAGGTGAAGATGGAAATCACGCATAGAGCAGGAACGCAATACATGTGTTCATCGCATTGTTGCTCTTGAGGAGGGAGAGAGATAGAGAGATTGTTGGGTGTGTTAAAATGAGAATCTGATTCATATGCTGATTTTTCACACCATCGACTAGGAACACAATCCATCTACAGATTTTTCGATCCATCGACTAGGAACGGTGTGACGTGGCGAAGAGTCGAGAGAGGAGGGTGGTTGCTGGTGGCGTGGCGAAGACTCGAGTGAGGAGGGTGGCATGTTTAGTGTTCATAGGAGTGGTGGTAGGGTTTCGTGTTCAGATATGTTTTTCTAAGAACAAAAAAAAAGTGGAGGAGGGATTTGAATTCATTGTTGGAACTTAGAACAGGGAGGAGGGATTAGGGTTGAAGGGATTAGATTTAAATGAGAGTAAAGGAGGGAGGAGGGAGGAAGGTGAGGAGGTTGCTAAGTACCAGGACTCAAGCGTGAGAGAAGAGAAAAGGATGGATTAGGTTTGTTGTCGTTTGGGCTGCGTGTCTTACAGGGGAATGTTGGGCTTAACTTTCTTGGGCCGTTAAGCTGATCTGGTTTGGAGGAGGACCGGATCAGTTTACATAAACTGATCCGGTTCTCCTCCAAACCGGATCATCAGTTTAGTGGCCCAAGAAATTGCGCCAAAAAATCCAACTTACTGGTCTGATTTTGGAGAACCGGATCAGTTTCGTTGTGTCATTTAAGGTTTTTTCCATTAGTGAACCTTGCATTAATGAGCGTCAATGGAAATCAAGATTGTCGCCTTAAAAGAAAATAAAATTATAATTCTCATGACTGTTCTAATAAAGGCAATGAACATAATTGGCATAAAAGAGACGTCCTTCCCTTTCTCCAATCCTTATCATCCACTTCAACCTAAATACATAACATCTCTCTCCCTTTAACCTACCTCATTGGAAGTACATTTGACAACCTACCTCATTGGAACCAGACTGGGATTTGAAACTGCATCATTAGCCTACCTCATTGTGTAAGTCAATTCATTAGGGCTCAGCCTTTTTCTTATTCTTATCCCTTGCTGTTTTTTGAACCACATTATAACCTTCTAAGCCAACCTTAGCATAACCTTTCAACGCTCAGCGTTATAACCGCGCCTCATCCTTTGGTTGTTCTTTTTTTTGCCTTTCTTTTCTCTTCTCACCTTAGGAACCCTATATGGAATCTTTGGTCGAAAAATCTACTAAGCGTGACGAGATATCTTCGAAATAAAGCAATCAAGTCCGATACTGCATCAACTCCATATTGTTGGGGGCTTCCTCACAAGTTCGCATAGAAAGTCATAATCTCCAAGCATACCGTGCTAAAGACTTCATTAAGAGTCCATACATCAAATTTTGGGTTTTAAATCCACACGGATAAAAGATCGCACCAACTTATGGGCCTACTTAGGCCTTGGCATACAAAACATAAAACATATATAACTCAAGCATTACGAAGACACGTTCTACAACGTATTGTGAATCCAACATAATCTATCAACTAAATGGATCATCCTTGGGGGATTATGTAGACACATAATCGTGTCTCCCCATTTAGTAACCTATGATGACCAATACCCCGCTCCAATTGGTCGGGATCGAGGAAAGAATAAAGAACGAGTCTAAAATAAAATGTTTTAAGCCCAAACCATTTTATAACCTCTTTTTATTAACCCATTTCCGAACACTCTTTTTATAAATGATTTTATAAAAGCCCACTTTCTAAAACGTTTTAAAATAACCTTTTAAAAGCCCATCTTCGAAACCTTTTAAAAATTTTTTTTTATGAAAGCCCAGTTTTTAAAACCCCTTTTCAAGCCCAATTTAATTAATATAATTAATTAATTAATATTGATTAGTTTTATTAATAAAAATATCTTTTTATAAAAAAAATAATTTTTTCCCAAAGTGTTTTTAAATATCTTTATCTAACTCTTTTCTAAAAATTTTTTTAATAAAAATCTTTTAGAAATCTATTATCTTTCAAAAAACTATTGCAACCCAACTACCTAAACCACCCTAAACTTATATATATCCTCCCTAACGTATCTCTTCACGAACAATTCCGATCCTCCTCAAACCAATTTACACGGCACTACTCATAAAAAACCCACAGCACATACTCATCTCCCTCAAACCAAGATATACACGGCCATCTAATCTCCATCCCTCACTAATCCCTCCTCTCACCTCTCGACACGACACAATAACATCAACCTGATAACTAATCTCATATATGCCTATACTACCTACGCCTAATCCATAATTCACCTGCATCCTTCGCCTAATACACCTGTTACTAATCATTAGATCATCCTCATTCAACGCCGTAAATCACACGAATAAATCCCTGCACCAAGCATCCTACATACTACTACTATAAATTATATCATCTCATAAGTTTTAAAACTCACGCCTAGTATTAGAGCACAAGATGTAATTTTTTTTCTTTGTTCCACAGAACATATAACGCAAGATACAACTTTTTAAAGGCTTGTTCCACCTTTCGATCCAAGATCAGTACAAGTCAACGACCCCGGACGGTGGTATAATTTCTGAGGTCAACTAAATTAACAAACTTTATTTTATTTCTTAATTTATTTTTATTATTTTCTTGAAGTTACTAACACTATATTCATGAGGTAGGTTATTAATATATTGCCGTGATTATAAGTATTGTACATATTATACTAACTCTCTGCTATATTTATTTTCTTTTTTTTTGTTTTTTTATGAACATATTATTTTTCATGCCTGATTGCAATATTTATCACCTTGTATTTATTGTTAATCAAGACCTAAATAAATGTTCTAATTCATATATTTTGGACAACCTGCTAAGAACCCAGTAATCTGATTGCTTAATAACTTGTCATTAAAATTAGTCTTTTATTTGTTTCCTGAACCAACTTAGACTAATTATTTTTAGGATACTTAAAACGTTATATGATTATTCTTTTGCATAAAATCTGTAATGAATTGGTATTTAGTAGAGGCTAGCAATGGGCAATATAGTTCCTGACTATATTGTACCCTCACCCCCGAACTCAACCTTTGGTTCATTTTGACCATTTATGGCGTCATGACGGAGAAATCTACATTGGATAAGTCCCTAAGATGTCCCTTCCGTTTCAATATCCAATTAGGTTTATGATTCTTACTTTAAAGAATTATTGGCGACTTCAAAACATATTTTTAATAAAATCTTAACAATGGGGCAGTCAAATAAACGCGCTCACACCACGTGTAGGCATTAAAGGAATTAAAAATCCACGCCTACAATTTGGCGACTTCACTGGGGAGGATTTTAAAAAATTAATTTTTTTAAATGAGTGGGTGAAACTTGAAAAATACGATTCATTCTTTTTTTTATGCCTTTGAATAATATATTGTTTTGCATATGCATGGCTATTGTTCAGCCACCATAAGGACAATCTACCTTGCCTCATTAGCACATGTTCTATGTGTGAGGTCACCCCCGGGGGGTTTGCGCTTTGTCCTTCCAAGAAGCTTCCTGAGGGATAGTGTTGGATCTTAGTGATAAGCAAACCAACCCAACCATGGCATTGTTGTCTTATTCCTGACTTGAGAACTGGAGTGCGTCTTACACGTGGCCACCTCTTTAAGCAGGGGTACGAAGCGTGGGATCAATCTCTTAGTCATGGACCTTTTCAGCCTTAACCTAAACCTGACCAATAGTTGAAACGTAGAACTTGACTTTTAAGTTGGAAGTTAGCATATTATTGTCTTACTTGTGCATATTTGTGTGTGCGTGCAGTTAATTGTTTCATATTATCGATGTTTCGAGTCAAAACGATCGAACGAATTTACGCGATGAGTACAAAGTGATAATTTAGTCTCCGCCAAAACTGCGCGTCACGCACCCTACAAGCGATTGACGCTGAAAACCCGCGCCCGCGCAGCTGAAAGCGTCCCGCGCAGCTGTTAGCGTCCCGCGCATTACTATGTCTGCGTGCTGCGTTGTTTCGTCGCGTCCTTCGCTGTCAACCTGCGTCCAGTGCACCGTTACTTTGGCCTTCCTACGTGCTGCCTTTGGCTATGCATTGTGCGCATATGATATGTGTTTAGACCAGCTTTACTTCTTGTCTTAATTATTTGCATTGGGGGGCCTAATACCATTTTTGACCAAAATTTTGGGATATTTATTATCTTGGTTTTTTGTTCTTTTCCTTTATCCACCCAGTAATCCTTTTTCATTGTCGAACGATCTCTATTCTTTTTTTTTCTTACACCCTATCTATTTCGAAAATTCTATCCCATCTTTGACCAAACTATATTTCCTATTCTTCTTCGAAAAAACTATTTCATATTCTTTTTTAAAATTATATAACCTATCTTTTTCGAAAATTATTCTCGTATCTTTTTCAAAATTTCATCCCATCTTCGATCTCCTATCTACTTTAAAAAATTTATCTCCACCCTTTTAAAAAAAAATAAAATATCTCCATCCTTTTTCCTATCACATATCTTTTTTCAAAAAATTCATCCTTTTCCTATATCATATATTTTCATGTATATCATCCATCCTTTATGTGCACATCATTTAGGATTCCTTTTAGTGTCCATCTTGTTGTAGAAGTCTCATGCACCTAGGAATTCTAACTCCATTAGAAGTTTATTTGACCCATATGTCTAGGTTCATTCAGTTTTCCTCTATTTAGAGATTTTCACCTCATCTAACTCTATCCATGTTAGGAGTCTTACCCCTTTCTAGGTTCATCCATCTAAGAAGTCTCGGGTCATTAGAATTCTTGCCATCTTAGAAGTCTATAATCCATAGAAAGTCCATGCTTAATAGGAGTCTAAAACCCTTAGAATTTCGTCCATCTTAGGAGTCTAAATCCATTAGAGTTCCACCCATAATAGGAGTCTAAAATCGTGAGAATTCTATCCATCTTAGGAATCATTCGTTCGTCTTAGGAGTTTCAAATCCATTAGAGTTCCGCCCATATTAGGAGTCTAAAGCCAGGTGAATTCCATTCATTTTAGGAGTCTAGGTCCACTAGAGTTTCATGCATATTAGGAATCTAGCATCCTTGAAAGTTCGTCAAATCTAGAATTCTAACATCATTAGAAGTCTATCAAGTCTAGGATTCTCAAGTCATTAGAATTTCATATCAATTAGGACTGCATTCATACTAGAATCATTTTGCATTGCATAGTCCATCATTCATACACTACTCTCCATTTCATCTCATGCATTCCGCATTTAGTAGTCCTGAACTACAAGCGATCCGATTCCCTCTTTTGGGATATGTAGGCAGTCTTTACAGGTTCGAACGCATAGATTGAGTCATGCATACATACATTAGGTATAGGGGCATCCAAAAAAGTCATTCATACATGCATTAAGTCTAGGTGCATTCAAAAAAAAAAAAATCATCATGCATATAGGATATTTAGATTTGTTCCTATAAGCTCAACTTTTAAACAAACATACATTCTTTCATTCCATTTCTCTCTCTCAATCATCATTCTATCTCTAAATCTCCTTTGATGATCTATGTATAAATCAAGCGACATTGATATGGGCAGTCCATCGAATAACGAGCAACAACTTGCTGAAAATGGCTAGAGCTTTAGCCAAGCTGTCTAGCATGATGGAAGAAATAGCTATAAGGCTTGAGAAGATTGAGTCTGGTGAGTCTCCTGGATTTAACAAGACAATGGAGAGTGTTGTTCATAGGGTAACCAATGCAAATTCCTATTTTGAGCCCATTAATAACACCAAACTGAAAGGGAAACTTCCTGAAAAGTTCTCTACAACTGACATCCCTATATTTAAACCAACTGATAATCCAAATTATTATTTAAGGAATTTCCGTGCAACCATAATCATCAAATCGGTTGACCCCGAACTTTACCAAATGGTATTCCCAATGTCGTTGGACCCAATATGTCAGAATTGGTTCTATTCCCTAGACCCCAAGCAAACTGAAACTTGGGAAGGCATCACTATTGCTTTCATGAAACAGTACGAATCGAGCACACAAGTACAAACCTCCCTTGGAGAACTTGAGGTTCTTAAACAAGGAGAAGATGAAGGCTTTACCACTTATCTGAATAGGTGGAGAGAGAAATCAACCCATATCGTATCAAGGCCTGCAGAAAAAGAGTTGGTACGAATATTCGTTTCTAACCTCCTCCCTAAATACAAAAACCGCCTCAAATACTTGGGTCTTAATAGCTTCGCAAGAGTATATGATGTGGGTATCCAGATTGAGAATGATTTGCTGAAAAGTGCCGAAGATAATGACCTCAATGTCATATAAGTAGACACATCTCTGAGCTCAATCGCTTATTAAGACATTTGGACTCACTCAGGTCCCATCAACACGAAAAAACACACTTCTTCTCTTTTGATTTAGAAAGAGAACTCATGAAGATCGAAACAACGAAGTTGTCTCGTCTCGTCACGTGACGTAGGAGTCTAGACTTAGGATTTCATTTTCTGTTTCATCTCTCTTATTTTACCCAGTCTAACATAGGATTTCCCTTTTTATCGCATGTACTCATAGCTTTCAAATGATAAATGAGTATTTATTTTTCTCTAACCTTGCACTAATGAGCATCAATGGAAATCACGATTGTCGCCTTAAAAGAAATGAATTTCTAATTCTCATGACTATTCTAATAAAAGCAATGAACAATTGGCATAAAAGAGGCATTCCTCCCTTCACTACAACCATTCCTCCATACATAACACCCCTCTCCCTTTAACCTACCTCGTAGGAAGTATATTTGTTATCGATTAAATATAAAGGGTAAAAAAAAAGAGCAACAAGAAAAATCAAAGCAAAAAATGATGAATAAAAAAAAGAAGTGCAAAAATATCGAATAAAAAAAAAGAAAAAAAAGAAGCGTTGCAAATAAGCCCATCAATAGCTTTGTCAAATGTACTGTCTTTTACCTTCAACCTTCGATTCTAAACCTTCAACTTCATCAAAAGTCTTGACCTCCGCAGCTAAAAACCATTACAAGTCAAATCATGCCTCCATAATAAACTTTCGCTCAAGCAACCATGCACACTGCATTCCAATAAGCCATAAAAGACAAACCCAAGCCCGCTAGGTCGAAAACCCAAAAAGGTGACTTAGACAAAAGTCAGGGCACCTTCTCATTCATTAGCCTGAACTACGAATGGTCTGATTCTGGTAAAGATACGTAGGAAACCTCACCCTGAGGTCCGACCGCTTCAAACCAAACCAAACCAACATCATTATCTACCCTTGCCAAAGACCTCTTCCTAATCAATGCCTAATTTATTGCAAAAGGCTCCAAAGCAAAATGCTCGGCCACCAATTAACACTAGTAGAATAAATGTTTATTGTTGCGGTGGTATTGCTGCGGTTTTACCCGTACGCAGCAATAAACCACGAAAAAAAAAGAAAAAATCTAAATTAAACATATTGCTGCGGTTGTACCTGGAAACCGCAGTAATATGTGTCAACGGGAAATTATTTTTCAAATTTCATTGACTGTTTGACCAGACCTATTACTGCGGTTTCCACTCAGAACCGCGGCAATAGATTAATATATTATTAAAAAATAATATTTAAATAATATTTTAACCTATTGCTGCGGTTCTTAGGAGAAACCGCAGCAATAGACTTTTAAAATTAATAATAAAAGGCCCAGCTAGGGTTTCCTTATCATTCCTCCAAAACCCCATCAGCCGTTTTTCACTCATCCTTCCTCATCTTTTCCCAAATCAAACCCCATCCGCCCCAATCTCTACTGCACACGGCAATCACCTTCATCTCTTCGTCGAAATTCGCCCGAACACCATCATCTCTTCATCATCGTCGAAATTCGTTCGAAATTTGCGTCGAGTTCATCGAAATTCGTTCTAAATTTGCGTCGAGTTCGTCGAAATTCGTTCAAAATTCGCCGGCGAGTTCGTCTTCTCCAGTGGCTGATCGGCGACTCGACGAGTTCCTCTCGTTCTCTCTCCTCTTCGCAGACCGGCGACTTCGCGGCGAGTTCGAAATGGCGTTCGTTCGCGGCCTCGCTGAACACCGGTAACTTCCTTCCGAACGAGCGAATGAAGCTTCCTCCTGCCTTCGGTAACTCGCCGCTTTCATCACTGTTTTGGCCGCCGCCTTCACCCCGCCATCTGCCGCGGTTTTCAAGATCTAATGGTCGTCGTTTTGTTTCATTTTTTATTTTTCAAGATCTGATGTAAAAGGTTTTTGGTTTTATTTTTTGACTTTAGTTAATTTTTTCTATTATATTTTTTGATTATTAATTAGAAAATTGTTTGTATATGGAGATTTTTTTTTGTAATCTAGTTAGCTTTTACCTATTTTGTTGTCTGTGTTGTGAGCCTTGTTTTTTTGTTATTTTTTGGTAACATTTTTATGTTTCAAGTTTGATGGCAAATTGCAAAAAAAGAAAAAAAAAATTACTTGCACATGTACCTGTTGCTGCGGTTTTGGCCCAAAACCGCAGCAATAGATCTACCTATTGCTGCGGTTCCTAGCAAAAATCGCAGCAATACGTTGTATTTTTTTAATAAAAAATAATCCTATTGCTGCGGTTTTGGCTAGAAATTGCAGCAATAGGCCTACCTATTGCTGCGCCCTTAATTACTGCGCGGCCAAAACCGCCGCAATAGGCCACTTAATGACCGCAGCAATAAGCATTTATTCTACTAGTGTAAAATGCTAAGAGCTACGAATAGCCTGATTCCATCATGGAAACGTAGGCAACCTCTTTTGAGGCCCGACCATTTTAAGTCAAAATTTTTTTTTTAAAAAGGCTTGCTTAGGCCCATGAGAAAAGCGCGATCGCCCAAAAAATCATGAATTTTAAATGCTCATCCCTACCCTTAGAACTAGACTGGGATTCGAACCTGCATCATTGGCCTACCTTATTGCGTGAGTCGATTCATTATGACTCTGTCTTTTCTTATTCTAATCACTTCCTTTTTCTAAGCTACATTATCGCTTCTAAGCCAACCTTAGCATAACCTTTCAATACTCACTGTTATGACCACGCTTCATCTATTGAGTGTCCCTTTCTTTGACCTTTGTTATCTTTTTCACCTTAGGAACTCAATATGGAATCTTTGGTCGAAACTTCCACTAAGCGTGACGAGATATCTTCAAAATCAAGCAATCAAGCTGAGTACTTCATCAAATCCATCTTATTGGGGGCTTCATCACTGGTCAACCCAGAAAATCATAGGCTCCAAGTCCAGACCTATTAAAGGACTTCATTACAAGTCCATATATGACATCTTGGGTTTTAAACCCACACTGATACAAGATTGAACCTACTTTATGGGCTCACTTAGGCCCTTGGCATACAAAACTCGAAGCATATACAACTCAAGCGCTACAAAAGCTCGTTCTACAACGAATTTCAAGTCCAACATCATCCATTAATTGAATGAATCATCCTTGGTGGCTTCCCATTTCTCCTCTTTCATAAGCTCCATGTGTACCTTGATCAGGACTTCATTACGAGTCCATACAAAAGATTATGGGCTCCAGACCCATATGAGATCCTAACTATTTTATGGGCTCACATAGGCCCATAACAACTACAACACATTTCGAATCAAACATAACTTACATGGATCATCCTTGGGGGCTTCCCATTTCTCCTCTTTCAAAAACAGTTTACTAAACGAAAATTTGAGCTTCTAATGGAACGATCAAATCATATCATCTGCATTAGTGTCATATCATTTGCATTAGTGTCACATCTCTACATTTGCATTACATATCTGCATCATCCAGACATTGTGTCAAGCATTGCATCCTTCGTCCTCAGCCATAGGATTCTAGCATAAGTCATGGAGTCGCACACACACACGTGCACACATGTATGCACACACTATAACACCTTTAAGTCAAGTCAAGTCAAGGTAAGTCAAATCAAGTCAAGTCAAGTCAAGTCATTTCCTATCAATACACTAGCACCCACATCACGGGACACATGCATGTCCCCTAATTGTTTGTATGTATATATGTGTATTCTTTGTATTGACAGGTGCCCAACATTGAACAATCAATCAAAGAGGCGACATACCACCGCCTGGTCTGCGTACCACCTTCAATCAAGAGGCGACATACCACCGTCTGGTCTGTGAACCACCTTCAATCAATTGGCGACATACCACCGCCTGGTCTACGGACCACCTTCAATCAAGAGGCGACATACCACCGCCTGGTCTGCGGACCACCTTCAATCAAGAGGCGACATACCACCGCCCTGGTTGCGGACCACCTTCAATCAAGAGGCGACATACCACCGCCGGGTCTGCGGACCACCTTCAATCAAGAGGCGACATACCACCGCCCGGTTCGCGGACCACCTTCGATCAGAGGCGACATACCACCGCCCGGTGCGGACCACCTTCGGTCAAGAGGCGACATACCACCGCCTGGTCTGCGGACCACCTTCAATCAACAGGCGACATACCACCGCCTGGTCTGCGGACCACCTTCAATCAAGAGGCAACATACCACCGCCAGGTTTGCGGACCATCATCAAACAAAGAGGCGACATACCACCGCCAGGTCTGCGAACCATCATGAATCAAAGAGGCGACATACCACTGCCAAGTCTGCGGATCATGATTAATCAAAGAGGCGACATACCACCGCCAGGTCCACGAACTATTATCAATCGAGACAGCATAACTCCGACATGAGCCGGGCCGGAAATAGCTCATGACACCTTCTTTCACACCATCTCATTTTTACATATTTACAAATATGTTTCACATATGCCTGTCCCCGAAGCTTTTGCTTGTTTTGCAGGATCCGGCGCAAAAGAGTGATTATGGATTGCAGAGCATCTAGAATCATTCTCCGTCCCGACACGTATACTTTGACTTTCGATTTTACAAACCTCAGTCAAAGTGGGGGCTTCTGTAGACACATAATCGTGTCTCCCCATTTAGTACCCTATGATGACCAATACCCCGCTCCAATTGGTCCGGATCGAGGAAAGAATAAAGAACGAATCTAAAATAAAATGTTTTAAGCCCAAACCATTTTATAACCTCTTTTTATTAACCCATTTCCGAACACCCTTTTTATAAATAATTTAATAAAAGCCCACTTTCTAAAATGTTTTAAAATAACCTTCAAAAAGCCCTGTATACACAAATTTCGAGTCGAAATAAATAAGACAAGAAACAAAGTAACAAAGAAATTATATTTCAATAAATGTATTGAGTACAATATCTGTAAACAGTTTATAATAAAAATAAACTAAGTCCTCTGATTCTGTTCCGTAGCTTGAGAGTGACACGTGTTGATGTCGACGTGGAGTTGAGTGTAGAGTGACGTTTTGTCAACGTGAACCTGAGTTTGAATGTGGGATGACGTTTTGTCAACGTCAACCTGAGTTTGAGTTTTGTTTGAGTGTATTCGAATGAGGGCTATCAAAAGCTTGAATCTCACTCGAATGTGTTTGAGTGTATCTGAACAATCGGCACGGATTTGATGTGCTTGTTGACTATTTGCAGAGAGAATTCAAGCTTTATGAGCTCTTGAGAATAATGATTTTCTAGTCCGCTCAACTGAGAGAGGTGAGGTTTATTTATAAGGAATAGAGATTCCTTCATGGACTTGGTAGTTTATGGGCTTGGGCCCGTTTATGACTTGGAAGTCTTTTTTATCTTTGCCATTTGACCATCTTATTTGGACTATAATATTGACTGGCCCAAATAGTTGACAACCCAAATTATATTTAATTGATTTAATTTGGATATTTTATTTAGGTAGGCTAAATTAATTAAAGTGAGCCAATTATATTTATCTTAGCTCGATAATAATCAATTTATTTTAATGTAGAACACTAATAAATTTTTAGTGTCTACAAATTGCCACCTCGAGATCATGTCATGGACACGATTCGAAGTGTTTAATCGTGACAAGGTCTCGAATTTAAGTTTGGTTTAGCAATTGGGTGACAATCGTCGTGGCGCTAAGATTTGTTGTCTAGAGTCATGAACTACCCACAACTCTATTAAACCTTGAACTCGGAAAAATAATCCTAATCGAATAAGTATTAGGTTTTATATTATTTTTCCACCAAAGTGTATAAATACACAGCTAATCTTGCGTTTGTCGTGCATATTAGCGGATTACAAGTAATTCACCAGAATTTAGATTTGATTTGCTCAAGCGTTCACAAGCACACAGCACTATACTTGGCCGATCACTTGCAAGCAATTATTTTGTTCACTAGTAAGTCATTATCCGTTTATCTGCCATGATCATCATCAACATCATTAGTAAGAAAACAAGTCTTGGCTTTGCATACCAATTTATTTACTGTTTCTTTTCCTTTCTTTTGCTTTTGTCTTTTGTTTGATTAATGTGCAGCACCATGTAATTGCATGTCACTGTAACATGAATTTGCTTGGTTTTTTTTATAAATTATTATTATTACTCTTCATGTCCTCATGTGACATATGTAAAGCAATAGCAGGCCAGTAAATCACTTCACTCATCTTTGTATGATTATGTGCAGCACTAATACTTCTTTTTTTTTTCAACACTTGTGTGATGCTTGTCGAAATATTTGCAGTTTCATCTTTTTTTCTTTAAGCATGATTTCATAAAATCTGATGCTTGATAATTGGGAGTATATTTCGTGAATTTGCCTTGAATATTTTTTTCGAGTATTTTTAGCCGCTGTCCGTGACTATTACCAGTAGGCTAGTATTGGGCTGGAGATTCTTGATATCTTGCAAAGTTAAATTCTTAATATATTTTGTCCAGAATACTCCTGCAAGTATTATACACACTTCGACACTTGGTTTCCTCTTTGTTATTCACGCATGAAGGTTTGACTATACCAATATTGATGTATTTGATCTAGGAGATCAAACACTTGTGCAGAATTCGTGCTAAAATAACCACAAACAATCGAAGAACACTCGAACTATGGATGATGGAACGTTTGTATGGAGATGGTTCGAACAAAGTGATGGATAGTACTTAGTCTAGATTTCCTATAAAGAATTTAATCACCAAGGAATTAAACTAAGGGTTTGAAAGCATAAAGAATATAATCACCAACTTTCAGAATTTTGATGAACACACAAAGTATTTGACAAAACAAAAGAACTCTCAATAAAATCACTAACTCCAAAATAGCGTATAACTTAAACTATAAGTATGAAAAACAACTCCTAGCATGCTTAGGACAAGTCCCTAAGTCATAACACCAATAAAACTCTAAAAGATAGAAAAGAAACTCCAAAGGATTGAATCATGTAAATCCATCTTTTTGAGAACATAGACTCCTAATACAACTCAAACACAAAGCATTTAAAGATATGAAGAGTTCTAGTTGAACTCAACTATCATGTACCATGCATTCATCATGTAAGTAGGGCGCCAAATCTCCAACATTGAAAGTAGCACTCACACCATATTCTCCTGGCAACTCCAATTGATAAGCATTGTCATTGAACTTCTCAACTATCTTGAAAGGACCTTCCGAACGTGGCATTAACTTGTTCTTGCGCATGTTAGGAAATCGTTATTTCCTCAAATGTAACCACACAAGATCACCTACCTTGTACACATGTTGCTTGCGGTTCTTATTGGCCAAAACCTTATATCTCTCGTTCACCTTCTCAATTCTTGCACGAACTTGAGCATGGAGCTTCAACATAGCCTCGGCCTTTGCCTTGGCATCCACATGAACATACTCACCCTTAGGAATAGGAATCAAATCCAAGGGCAGTCTTGGATTCACGCCATATACAACTTCAAATGGAGAATGTTTAGTAGCATATGTAGGTGAACGATTATAAGGAAATTCAGCATGGGCCAACTTAACATCCCAATCTTTAGTACTCTTACTAACCAACCCTCTAAGCAAAGCACCAAGAGTTCGATTAGTTACCTCCGTTTATCCATCAGTTTGCGGATGGTGAGAAGTACTAAAGCATAACTTTGTTCTAAGCAACTTCCACAACGTTTTCCAAAAGTAGCTCATGAACTTGGTATCCCTATCACTCACAATAGTCTTTGGAACACCATGAAGCCTCACTATCTCTTGAAAATACAAAGCAGCAACCTTAGAAGCATCATCGGTTTTGTGACATGGGAGAAAATGAGACATCTTCGAAAACCTTTCCACAACAACCATGATAGAGTCCTTCCCTCTTTGCTTCCTAGGCAACCCCACTATGAAGTCCATAGACACATCATCCCATGGGAACTCCGGAACTGGCAAGGGAGTATTCACTCCATGATGAAATGTACTTTTAGCCTTTTGACAACTCGTACACCTAGCCAACACCCGTTGGACATCACCTTGCATTCTCGGCCAATAAAAATGCTCTTGTAGAATAGCTAGTGTCTTAGTC
Organism: Beta corolliflora; assembly: GCA_947648045.1. Taxonomy (NCBI): domain Eukaryota; kingdom Viridiplantae; phylum Streptophyta; class Magnoliopsida; order Caryophyllales; family Amaranthaceae; genus Beta; species Beta corolliflora. The sequence continues at coordinate 710,294 of CANSZD010003082.1, read as the reverse complement.
ACACCAAAACGGCCAGCAATGCCACCTCCATGAGCTTCCCTCACAAGCAATTCCCTAATAGAGCAACTAGGGATACACAATCGATTTCCTTTAAAAAGAAACCCATCTTGCAGCACATATGAACCATTAGCACCCGTCAAACAACCTTCTATGATTGGCTGAAAATCTACATCTCCCTTATAATACTCCTTGATGAGATCAAACCCAAGCAACCTCGAATTCAATACCCCAAGTAGTGTATATCTTCTCGACAAAGCATCAGCCACAATGTTATTTTTGCCTTCTTTGTACTTGGAAGAAAATTGGCAATATTGTAGGAATTCAACCCACTTAGCATGGCGCGGATTCAATTTCTGTTGCCCATGAATGTGCTTCAATGCCTCATGATCCGAGTGAAGTATAAAGTGACTAGGTCTCAAATAATGACTCCAATGATCCAATGCTCTCACAATGGCATAAAACTCCTTATCATATGTGGAGTAATTCAACCTAGCTCCCCCAACTTCTCACTAAAGTAGGCAATTGGTCGTTTCCCTTGCACCAACACAGCACCTATTCCCACTCCACTTGCATCACACTCCACCTCAAATGGTTGAGAGAAATCCGGCAAAGCTAAAATAGGCGTGGCACTCAACAACTTCTTCACGGTTTCAAAAGCGTCTTGGGCAGACTCATTCCACTCGAACTTTCCCTTCTTAATACACTCGGTCATAGGAGCAACAATACTACTAAAATGCTTCACAAATCTCCTATAGAACGATGCCAAACCATGGAAAGCTCTCACTTCAGTCACACTAGTAGGAATTGGCCAAGTTTTGATAGCCTCGACCTTGGACGGATCCACGGACACCCCTTCCTTAGAAACAATGTAACCGAGAAAAGTAACACTAGGCACAAGGAATGAACACTTCTCTAACTTGCCATAGAGCTTCTTCGCCCTCAACACAACCCTCAAGTGTTGCAAATGATCCTCCACACTCCTACTATACACCAAAATATCATCTAAATACACTACCATAAATTTACCAATGAATGCCTTCAACATCTCATTCATTAATCTCATAAAAGTACTTGGTGCATTAGTCAAACCAAATGGCATCACAAGCCACTCATACAACCCCAACTTGGTTTTAAAAGTTGTCTTCCACTCGTTTCCCTCCCTCATTCTAATTTGATGGTATCCACTTCGAAGGTCAACTTTGGAAAACACAACAGAACCATATAACTCGTCAAGCATATCATCCAACCTAGGGATTGGAAATCTATATTTGATGGTAATGTTGTTCACAGCTCTAGAATCAATACACATACGCCAAGTCCCATCTTTCTTAGAAACTAAAAGAGTAGGAACAGCACAAGGACTCATACTCTCCCTCACATAGCCCCTCTCCATTAACTCCTCAATTTGGCGTTGCATCTCTTTGGTTTCTTGTGGGTTGCACCTATAGGCAGCCTTGTTGAGTAAAGTAGCCCCGGGAACAAGGTCAATTTGATGTTCTATCCCCCTAATAGGTGGCAAACCAGGTGGTAAGTCTTCGGGAAAAACGTCCCTAAACTCCTCCAAAACCTCCTCTAATTCCTTAGGAAAACTCGCGGGTTCCCCCTTCTCTTTCAACTCATTGGAAAGTAATAGAAAAGCCCTCCCCTCCTTAGTAAACTCCTCTACAAATTGCCTCTCATCAAGGAACAAGTTTTGGGTCGGTTTTGTAATATTAGTGAGGGGTTTCAAAGCTATTTTCTTTTTCCCAATTGTGGCAATACACATTAGCCCTCCCATCAAACTTCACGTATCTATCAAATTGCCAAGGCCTCCCCAACAAAATATGACAAGCATCCATACTACAAACATCACATAGTACTTCATCTTGAAATTTACCAATAGAAAATGAAATAAGGGCTTGCTTAGTTACCTTAATGTCGCTGCCATCACTTAGCCAATGCAATTTGTAGGGCTTGGGATGTGGTGTAGTCGGCTACTTCATCTTATCAATCAACGTTGTAGATACAACATTGGCACAACTTCCCGTATCAATGATGAGTTCACAAAGTCGATCCTTCACCAAGCACCTTGTGAGAAAGATTCTCTCCCTTTGTGTATCAAGAGGCACCGGTTTTGTATGCAATGCTCTCCTCAAAATCAATTGCTTCCAAACCATCATAGGCTCCTCCTCCGAATCTGCCTCATAGTCATCCTCAACAAAAACTCCTTCACCCTCTTCCTTTTCTCCTTCTATTGTTTCGGCCCTCATGGCATATTCTTCTTCAATCTCCTGAACATCTCTTAAGGTCATCACCCTATTGCTTGGGCAATCCTTAATCACATGTCCATAACCCTTGCACTTGAAGCAAATCCTTTTATCCTCACCAGTAAGAGGGTCATTCGACTTTCGTTCATCCTTCTTGAACTTGTCAAATTTTGGGGTGAATTTGTTGGTAGAACTACCCCCTTTATCTTCAATGGTCTTGGAGTAAGGCTTATTATAGGGTTTAGTGCTCACGGCCTTCTTCCCCTTAGCATATTTTTCAACCTTCAAAGCCATGTTGCACACCTCCTCAAACGTCCAATGTGGTTGGAGATCAACCTTCTTGGCTATGTGTCTCTCGAGTCCAGTTATGAACCTAGCTATCTTGTGCTCGGTCCTCTCCTCTAAGTCACACATAATATTGAGTCTCTCGAACTCATTGATGTACTCTTCAACTGACAAAGAGTTTTGCTTGAAAGCTTGCAACTTTAAGTACATACCTTGGACAAAATCACTCGGCAAAAACCGCTTCTTCATGCGTTTCTTGAGTGCTTCCCAAGACTCCAACTTTGGCTTCCTTTCTCTCCATCTCTTCCCCTTGAGATTTTCATACCACAAACTAGCATAGTTTGTGAGTTTGAGAACAGCCACCTTGAACCTTTTCCTATCATCAAAGTCCTTATACTCGAAAACTCGTTCCATCCTTTGTATCCACTCCAATAACTTCTCGAGTTTCATGGCTCCATCAAACTCCGGTAAATCCAACTTTAAACCTCTATCATCATCTCTCCCTCCTTGATCACGTGGCCTTGGAGGTCTCTCTTCTTGCTCCTCTTCATCACCTATGCTACTCCTCCGACTCCTAACAGGACTAGGGGTCCTCCTTCGATCCTCTAGTAGCTGCACCAACCTATCCACCCGTAGGCGTAAGGCTTCTATCTCCCTATCTCGCCTAAGATCGTTGGCCTGCTCCAAGGTGAGTCCTCTAGGCACCCTCACCCCCACATTTTCATCATGGATTGGATCCTCGTCCCCCATGCTAAGAAACGCGCCAACAAGTTCCGCAAAAACCTAACAGAACTAGGTTTGCTCTCTCGAAGCCCCTTGCGTGTGGTTAAGTTTCTTGATGAAACTAATGGATCTCGCAATAATTTTCTTCGTTCAATCAATCCTTAATGGACGTACCTTTGATGGAACTTTACAAAAATTCCAGAATCTTGAAGAAAAGACACGTTCTTGAACATTTCTTGAAGAGTTTTCTTCTTCGAACAAAAACAACAGCACCTATCGATGGATGATGATGGTTGCTGGTTGTGTATGGATGTTTGATGAATTGTGGTTGCATGTTTACGCAAGATCTGATACCAAGATGATGTATTTGATCTAGGAGATCAAACACTTGTGCGGAATTCGTGCTAAAATAACCACAAACAATCAAAGAACACTCGAACTATGGATGATGGAACGTTTGTATGGAGATGGTTCGAACAAAGTGATGGATAGTACTTAGTCTAGATTTCCTATAAAGAATTTAATCACCAAGGAATTAAACTAAGGGTTTGAAAGCACAAAAGAATTTAATCACCAACTTTCAGAATTTTGATGAAAACACAAAGTATTCGACAAAACAAAAGAACTCTCAATAGAATCACTAACTCCAAAATAACGTACAACTTAAACTATAAGTATGAAAAACAACTCCTAGCATGCTTAGGACAAGTCCCTAAGTCATAACACCAATAAAACTCTAAAAGATAGAAAAGAAACTCCAAAGGATTGAATCATGTAAATCCATCTTTTTGAGAACATAGACTCCTAATACAACTCAAACACAAAGCATTTAAAGATATGAAGAGTTCTAGTTGAACTCAACTAGCATGTACCATGCACCACACGTTTATTCTTCCTCCATGCATGTCAACATGCACAACAACACCTTAGAATCAGCAAAGCCAACACACGAGCCAAATAAGCAACCCCATTCAATTAGAGGAACCTTTAAAGCAAATGCCAACAATTGAGTATCATCCTCCAATGGATCAAATATTTGTAAATAACAACCTACCAACACATGTTTCATGATTTGCGGTGATCATCACAAATTTTCCAAATCAACACTAGTGGAAAAAAACGCAAGGGCTGCAGTGCAAGGGCTGCGGTTTATTGCAAAACGCAGCCCTTAATAGTCAAGGGTTGCGGTTAGCCCAAAACCGCAGCCCTTTAGTAATTAAGGGATGCGGTTTTTGGGCTAACCGCAGCCCTTAATAGTGAAGGGCTGCGGTTTTCGACCAACCGCAACCCTTAATTACTAAAGGGCTCCCTTTATTATTAATTCTAGGTGGCGGGCTGCTGAAATTAAACCTACCACAAATAATATTCATTGAGCGCACAAATCTTCACTCTCATCTTTCTCTCTCATCCGTCTCTCTCGTCTCTCATGGTTGCTACTTTGCTAGGGTTTATTTACTCCTCACAAATCTTCACACCACCACAAATCTTCATTCGTCTCTCTCATTCTCGTTGCCCTTCTCCTCCTTCGTTCATTCTGCCATTAATGGCACCGTCGACTCACTCGAATCCGAGCTATGCACCATCGATTTGCGCACCATCGGTGGCAAATCAGCCGGATTCTTCTCTCCTTCGCAAGGCGTCGCTGAGGTATTTTCTCTCTCCTCTCTGTTTTTTCAATGCTTTTCGTGGATCTAGGGTTTGAAATTGGGTTTGAAATTGTTGAGGATTAAGGTGAATATTCTTGCATTTTATATGTATTCTGAAATTAGAAAGTTTAATTGCTGATTTTGTAGGTTGAATTTTGGTCGTGTGTTGGTGTTCTTCATTTTTGTCCCCAGTAGATTTGATTGGTATATGAAAGATGCGTGTTTCAGTTTATTGGTTCTTGTATATCTCATCAGTTGTTTGATAGTTGATGAATCTATTATATTTGTGACTTTTGACTTATTGCTTTAGTGAGATGAAAAGTAGGGAACTTGATAAATTGTAAGTACGAGTGATATGTAGTATTGTGAAATGTGATGAAAACGCCACTGACTTCATTTCTTATGTTTAAGATTAGTTGAAGCTCTTTTTGGAAAAAAGTAGTAGGTCTAATTGTTGTATTTTTGGGTATGGAATTGTGAATATCTTCAGCTGGTTGAAAAATGAATTTCAAGAATGTCAAGGTTCCCAATGTGCCTGGTGGCGATGCTGCATCGGCTCTAATTAAGGTCGGAATTCTTGGTGCTATTGGATTGTATGGACATCGGCTCTAACAATCTTTACAATGTGGAAGGTGGTCATCGAGCCATTGTATTCAACCGTGTTTACGGTGTTAAAGACAAGGTGAAGTTCCGTCGAATTTGTATCGCTTTAAGTTTTCAGAAATGAATACATTTCATACTTGTATTCTATGACAATCTATGTTTTTTCGGTCTTTCAAGTTGTATAGATTCATATTTCCATTGTATCGACATGTAAACTTGTGTAGTTAATACTTAATACCATGGCACATACGTTGCTCGCGTGAATTTCGTTGCAAGGGGAGCTTGTTTGAGAATTCTTAATCATATTGAAATTGGGACCTCTAGTAACTTCATCCTTAATAAGTTATTTCAGATACTTTACAGAAGTAATATTGATGTATGTGGTCTATTATGGTCGTCAACTGGTCATAATTTCTAAAGAGTTTGGCACTCATATTTTAGGGGCTTGTAAAAGTTGGTTTTCTATATATATATATATATGCTTTGCAGAGCATCTGTGGTTAAAAATTTAATAAACATTGGATTGTTGTTCATAAATACAGATGGAGAAACTCAGAAATGTGAAGTGTAAAGTTTAGGTTGTGTGCCGCTGGTTGTGCTTATATGTTTCTGTTGCTTGATTTGCACTTTGAAATATATTAGCTTGTGCTAAATGGTAAATTTTGAAAGCTTAGGTTGTGTGACTCAGGTTCAACTTCTATTTTGTCGCTTGCTTTGCACTTCTATACAAGTTAGCTTGTACTGAAACTTGGATTTTATACATTTAGGATGCGTCCCTCCGATCATTTTTATATGTTTCCGTTGCTTGCTTTGCACTTTAATACTTCATGTTAGCCTCTGTTGAAACTGGAATTCTATGAATCTACTATTTGGAGGATTTGTTTCCTGCTATAGTTCATTTTAGTAATGTCTGCATTCATGCATAAAACGTCCTCTATTCCAGCATCACTTGGACCTCCACCTGAAATTGAAGATTGGGGCGCTATTCCTTCTATCGACCAGTTTGGGTTACATAATCAAGAGGCACGTTTGTGGGGTCTCTATGTGTAGATGAAGAAATTTACTTCTTGGATTTTGCAATTTGCAAGTGTTCCCTACCCCATCCCAGGCTTTTCTTTACAATGTGTTTCTTTTCTTTGCTAAATAACTCAGCCAATTTCTTGTTTTATGGCAGGTAGACAGAGGTCTAGTGTTTGTTGGGGGTGAAAGTGCTTCACTCAGCAGAGTCCATGAATACTTCTGGAAAAAGGCTAGACACTTCATTATCGAATGTCTCTGAAAGAATTTACTGGGTCATTGAATTTAATTGGTTAACTAATGTTCAGGTTCTGCTGAAAATATACAAAGTGACAAGGAATGGAATGAACTAAAAAGATAAGACATGAAATTAGTTCTTATTTCTTCTTTTCATTCTTGATTCTTCTATTTAGTTCTTATTTCTTCTTTTCGTTCTTGTTTCTTCTATTTTGTTTTCAGATCCAAGTCGGTATGGTGGTGCCGCCTTTGGCGGTGCGGTTGGTCTCGCTGTGTCCGACGCGAGCGGGGCCTCTTTCAACCTGTTCGAAAATTAGGCGAGTGCCGCCCACGCTAGCTGAGAGGTGTTCAACCTGTTCACCCACAACAGCCAGGAGATGAGTCATGTAAGTATGTACGGAAAGTCAAGTCGCTAAAGAAGCAAAAAGAACTACAGAGAAAGACAGACCAGACCACACAAGTGCATGCACACAAAGCCAAGGATTAGAAGATTTCTCATGCTTCCTCCAATTTTAAGTGCATCCCTCTCCATATAAGGTTCTGAATTTACAAATACAGATTTTGTTGGGATTTCTTTTGGGGGTTCCAAAGTTGTTTATAGACTTATATTTTCTTTATATTTGTATGAATAACATGAATTGCAATGAAAACTGATACTCATATGTATATGTAGCTGTTTTTGGATCATTTTGGACAAAAAAATGCAAAAAAAAAAATTATTTTTTTTTTTTTTTGGGCGTTAAGGGCTGCGGTCAAGGCGAAAACCGCAGCCCTTGGTGGGTTAAGGGCTGCGGTTAAGGGCAAAAACCGCAGCCCTTAACCCACCAAGGGCTGCGGTTTTTGCCCTTAACCGCAGCCCTTAACCCACCAAGGGCTGCGGTTTTCGCCTTGACCGCAGCCCTTAACGCGCTAAGGGTTGCGGTTAACAACCGCAGCCCTTCCTAAATGCCAAGGGCTGCTAGTCTAGGGGTCGCGGTCAAAATACGCACCCTTGGGCCCTTTTTGACCGCAACCCTTGGGCTTTTTTCCTCTAGTGCAAGAACTTTAATAACTAGTATTCACCAGGGTCCTAGCGATTCACCTTGCTTTTTATTATTAGTATTATTTTTTCTTAGACACATGGTCTGATGCTAGACCTCAACAAGTACCAAAATTCTTGACGCTCTTGACAATTTGGTTAGTATAATCTGTATGATCTGACACCCTTTTCTTTCGATTGTCAACGACAACAACAGATTAATCCACTTTTTGTTTTCAAAATCGGGCACCAGTTTTCCTCGGAATAATGAACTTCATAAATTTTCGTTTAATGACCAAGGTTGGCTTAATGAAGTGCCCTTTTTTTTTTTACTAACAATTTGAACTTTGACACTTTTTTTTTTACTTGCAAGATATTAGATTTTTTTTTGAGATACCGAACTCGCTAGGCTATCTTTTGAGTAACCTCAGAAGGTCTAGACTAGTAAGGTGATGATTCTTATTTACACCCCTTGAGTCTTTTTTTTCAATATTTTTTTTGTTGTGCACGTGTTGTTTGTAATGTCTTGCAGGTGACAATTTTTTTTTTTTTGACACTTGCCATCGGAAGACAATCAAGTCCACTACTTAAGTGTTCATCGCGATGGGTCAGTGATGATCCATCGGAGTTGTTAGGCCAGTTGCTTAATTGTGCTTATCCTAGCAACTAAAGATGACGCTTTTGGAGTGTGTTCAAAGACAATCAAGTCCACTACTTGAGTGTTCATCGCGATGGGTCAGCGATGATCCATCGGAGTTGCTAGGCCATTTGCTTAATTGTGCTTATCCTAGCAACTAAAGATGACGCTTTTGGAGTGTGTTCGAAGACAATCAAGTCCACTACTTGAGTGTTCATCGTGATGGGTCAGCGATGATCCATCGGAGTTTCTAGGCCAGTTGCTTAATTGTGCTTATCCTAGCAACTAAAGATGACGCTTTTGGAGTGTGTTCGAAGATAATCAAATCCACTACTTGAGTGTTCATCGCGATGGGTCAGCGACGATCCATCAGAGTTGCTAGGCCAGTTGCTTAATTGTGCTTATCCTAGCAACTAAAGATGACGCTTTTGGAGTGTATTCGAAGACAATCAATGGCGACGATCATGTAGCTGAGACATTTGCCCCCTTTTTTTATTTGCCCTTTTTTGTATTCTCTATTACTCATTCCTTTCTTTTTTTTTATAGGATGGTGTTCATTAAAGATCTCAATGATTATAAACATTCCTACATTACTCTTGTTGATCGTTAAAGAGATGATCCCAGATCAGGCACTAATATGGTCATCCGTCGCTCACTGCGTCGCCCTGAGGGCATTCAAACTTTAGTGTGTAAGAATAATTTCCTGAGTGAGATGTCTGTAAAGCTTCCTCTTGGTGCACACAACGCGTCAACTGTTTACAAGGTTCATTGCATCTTAAAAGACAAGCCTGCTACTGATGATTGCCTTCCCTTGCTCGGTCGCTCTATTCTTTCTGGCTCTGTGAAATGGGGATCCCAAGTTGTTAGAATCATTGGAGATTTCTCTTTCATTCCTGGGTATTGGGAATGGACTGAAGATGTCTTATTTCGTTTTCGCGAAGCTCTTGACTATTGCGGCATTTATAACGCCGTCTACGCTTCACTCTACTCCTATGACAGGATACTAGCATCCTGCGTGCTTTCTCGTGAGAGTTGGTGTCCTACAACCAACACGCTTCATACCGTGGCGGTGAGACTGGTCTATTTCTTTGTGGGGACCTCCACCGACTCGGTGGATTGCCCATTGTCGGAGAGATTTATGATGAAGCCACCCCTTATCTAAACATCATAAGGACGCGAGGCGAGGATGGCGATCGTCTTATCTCTAAAGCTTACGAACACCTACTTAATGATTATCATCATCTGAACAAGCAACTTGAATCAAGGAATAGAGTTTCTGCTCAACCGTGGATACAATTTTGGTACAAGAGAAAAATCACTTATGCAAAGACCCGTGAAGAGACGCAGATACTCGATTCTCGCCCGAAGTCTACTCATAATCCAACCGGTGAACTCGGAGCTCGGTCGATCGAATGGACAACGTAAGAATTTCGCCATGCTTGATTTTCTTGGTGTCTCTGGTGATGTCGAAGACAGACTACCTATACTGCAGCTTTCTTGGCTTGTTGGTTGTGTGTTTTTGTGCTTCCTGAAAGTGAAGATAGACTCATTAGGCCCGATACCTTTGAAGTTGCTACTCTGATGGCTCGGGGTAAGACTTTTAGTCTTGCTGCACCCGTACTTGCCAAGATCTACGCAGGTTTGAATGCAATTTCCGCATCTTCAAAGCCTCCGCCTATTCTCGGATCTTTCTTCCCGCGCAATACTTATATAGTTGGTTAGCGTACTACTTCAAGACCAACCATGATGTAGACCCTTCCCCACCAGGTCCTTTGATGACCGTATTTTCGGGGACACAAGGAGCTAAGTGTTTCAAAGAAGTCGATGCTCAAGAACTCATCCATGATGGAAGGAAGGCGAAAGTGGGGTGCACCATCTTGAACAAAAATAAAAATAGCTTATATTTTGACGATGGTGAACTTGACGTCTCCGCTTTTTAGCTATCTTGTCTCTCTCTTCGTTCGCCTATCTAGCCATACGTCGGGGTGATTCTTTTCACGTTGAGCCTTATTTCCCTATCGATTTAGCGAGACGGCTTGGCTTTGTACAAGATGTCCCCGGCACGCCTCGTCGCGATGTTGCATCTCGAAGCGTAACTTATTATGAAGCTTTGAGATACCGGAGGTTGTTATTATTTCGGGGTAGTCACCCGTACTTTTCATCCCTACTCGCTCATTAGGATCGGCGCGCTTGAAGAACTTAGAATTTCGTGGATAGGTGGCCCGGGGTGTCTATCAAAGACCTAAGGAATAAGGTTAACATATTGTGTTTGAGTGTTGGATCTAGTTCTTCTAAGCCTAACAGAAGCGAACATCATCTTGTAGAAAATCCGACTTCAAAGAATAACTCAAACCCTGAAGATACCTGTGACTACCTTAACAATGATACCTTACATAGGGCAAGAGGATCTAGACAGTAATGAGTCCAAATCCCAAAGAATGGGAGGAGCACCGGCCGATGCAGAGTCGATGTGGATTTCAAACATCAACACCGGGGAAAAGAAAATCTCCCCGATTGTGTGCTTCAAGAGCATGGGTTGAACCGTGATGCTTTTTTTGATGAAGTGCCTGAATCATCTCATGCTGTTGCGGATCTCCCCTTGGTAGACCTTTTATCCCTTACAACTTTTTTTTTTTTTTGCTTTTTTTTAATCAATTTTTATTGCTTTTGTTATTTAGGGAGATGACTTCAACCTTGAAATGGACATTATGGATATTCCCGATAACTCACGAAATCCCACAATGGTGCTTCCCTCGAAAGTGACTCCTAGAAAGGGGAAGGAATTGAGAATTGCAAGGAATTTGGTTTGCGAGAGTATAGACGGATCTGCTAAGAGTTCCTCTCCTATTCACAATCATCAATCCGTTGAGGGGACCGCAAGACCGTTCGGATGTTAATGCCAAAGCTCCGAAGCTCTTGTCATTGAGACACCCGGAGTTCAAGTCTCTAGTGCCTCGACTTCTATGCCACCATCTGGGTCCTTGATGAAAAATATCTTTGCTAAGGCGATTCGAGACATGGGTATGCAATATTTGGAAACACTAAGAGCAAAGATCCTTTAACGAGGTTGCGAAGAAACATGAGGAAGCCATAATGCTATACGAGGGTATTGAAAATCTTAGAGGAAATCCCAACCCCTTGAAGCGCAAGATAGAATCCTATGTTAGTGCGGTCAATGATTATCTTGCTTTAGAAGAGGCTGCCTCAAAGTGTCAACGATCCAAACAAGTAAAAGAGAAGATCATTCTCCGGACAGAAGCGCTTAAGAAGGCTGAGCTTGATTATGATGAGATCGAGACAGAGCGTCTGGTACTTCTAAGAGAGAAATCTTCCAACAAGCTCAAGATCATGGAACTTGAAACTGAACTGGAGAAAGAGCGTGACAAGGCAAACCACTTGACAAATAGCTTGGAGGCCAAGGGCATCACTTTAACATAACTTGCAGCCAAGGTGGAAGACCACAAGAACGCCTTGAGTGAGCTAGCAGCCTACCCCTCGTTTTAAGTACCGATAAGATCCGCGACCTTGATGAGGGCAAGAGACGGTTGTTGGAGCTCCAATCGTCACTCACTCACCCAGAATACATAGACTTAGAATGATTTCCTCTTTTTTCATGTTTTTTTTTAATTATAATTTTATAGATAGTGTGCACAGACAATTTATGTTTTTTTATTCATATTTGCATTAATATGGACACACTCTTTGTTTTATAATTTTTTAACCGTTCACAGTTTATACTCTTGCCGGCCAGGAGTATTTTACATTGATGGAAATATAATTTTTGTTTATTTCGCCGTTCACAGTTTATACTCTTGCGGGCCAGGAGTATTGCAATTTTTTTTTGCTTCGCCGTTCACGCTTATACTCTTACGGGCCGGAGTATTACAATGATTGCAATATTTTTTTTTGGTGTGGCTGCACTTGAGTATTTTTTTTGTTACCCAAGCTGCCTACGTACTTGCAAAAGAATTATCGAATCACTTTTACAAGATCAAGCCAACGTAGTTCAAGTTTACATATATTTTCTTTCAACATATGCAGTTTATCCTCTTGCTTAGGAGTTGGCACAATGCTCTCAATTTTCATGAGTAGTAGCGCTTCAGAAACTTGCCATTGATAGGCCCTATACGTAATCCTTCGGCGTCAACAATTTTATACGCCCCATTAGTGTATACCTCTTTGACAACGTATGGACCATCCCCTTTAGAACTGAATTTACTTCCTGTCTTGCGAGAAATAATGATGGGTCTTTTAATGGCTAGGATCATGTCTCCAACTTGAAAGGAGCGAGGTCGAACTTTCTTATTGAAAGCGTGTGACAGACGAGCTTGGTAGCACTCAGATTTTTGTTGTGCTTGGAGTCTTTTTTCGCTAGCCGTCTCCAACTCAAAGCAAGCTCGGAGTTTATCATTTTCTTCAGAAGTCAAGCCTTCCTGTATGGCAATGCGCAATGATGGAATTTGAAGTTCCAAGGAGAGAACGGCCTCAACGCCATACACCAACGAGTATGGAGTTGATTGTGTTGCTGATTTATATGTCGTCCTGTATGCCCATAGAGATTCCCCTATTCTTTCATGCCAATCACGTTTGGACTTGGCAACCACTTTGCTTAACAAACTACAAAGTGTCTTGTTGAACGCTTCAGCTAGACCGTTTGCTGGTGCATTGTACATTGAATTTAAACTTCTCACATAAACTTTTCATCAATTTATTGTAAAATGGTGTCCCGTTGTCAGTGACAATTCTTCGTGGTACACCATATCTGTAGATGATGTGAGTACGAATGAAGTCAACAACATTCTCTTTTTTCACTTCACGTAGGGGGATGGCTTCTGCCCATTTAGAAAAATAATCAGCGCCGCCAAAATATATGCTTGTCCAAGCAGATGACTTTGGTGTAATTGGGCCAACTACGTCAAGTCCCCACGCTTCGAATGGCCAGGATGCGACTGTGGGGTGTAATGGCTCTAGAGGTTGATGAATGAAGTTAGCATGAAATTGGCAAGCTTCACATTTCTTTGCATAGTCCATGCTATCTTGTACCATGCTTGGCCAATAGTAACCCATTCTTTTAATACGGTCATGCAGTTTTGGACCTGATTGATGAGCGCCACAAACTCCAGAGTGAGCTTCCTCCATGGTTTGTTTTGCTTCTTCATCTTCGAGACATCTTAACCAAAGACCATGAAAGGATCGTCGATAAAGAGTCTCCTTATAATATATAAACCGTGAGGCTCGACGACGAATCTCCGTCTTATATTTTGGATCACTGGGCAATTTTTTATGTTCCAAATAATCTATAATTGGTTGACGCCAATCTTCTTTATCGATTTGATAGACAGAGATTATGTCGACTTCTTCAAAGATATTCGTCAATGTCATCATCGGGAGCGACAACCCATCATTTGCAAACGGGTACATACATGATTTCTTCTGCCCCCAGTGCCAAAGTGGCTGCAAGCCCAGCGAGCGCGTCAGCCATCTTGTTGGCACTCCTTGGAACATGTTCTAACTTGATGGTATCGAGTTTGTCAAGCAATTGTGACGCTTGCCATTGATAAGGGATCGATCATTCTTTTGACTTCGTATTCACCCGACAATTGTTTTAGGACCAATCGGGAGTCCCCGTGAATGTCTAAGTCTCTAAGTCCCATTTCAATTGCCATTTGGAGGCCTATTATGAGTGCTTGGTACTCAACCATATTATTGGAGCACACTTGAGTTAGCACAAAAGAGTATGGCAAGATATGCTAGTATGGAGAAATAAAGACAACTCCGGCTCTGCGCGCATGACGAGCGGCGCCGTCAAAGTACATTTTCCAAGGTGGGAGTATTTCAATGAAAAACACGTCTTCACTCGGTAAATCGTCTCGATATCTCCCATTCTCGCAGGGATTGGGTGGTCCGCGAAAAAGTCTCGCTATTGCTTGCCCCTTGACGACCTTTTGCGGAACATACACAATGTCATATTGTTTTAAAAGCATAGCCCACTTTGCAAGTCTGCCAGACAACACGGGCCTTGAGAGAATGTATTTTATCGGGTCAGACCTCGAGATGACATGAACTGTATGAGCTTGCATGTAATGTCTTAATTTTTGGATCGTAAAAATCAAAGCAAGGCAAATTTTTTCAATAGGTGAGTAATTCAATTCAAAGACCCACCAAAGTTCGGCCAAGTAGTAAAGAGCTGTCTCCTTACGGTCTTCTTGCTCTTGAGCGCACATTGCCCCCAGAGATCGCTCATGTGCTGCGATATAAAGGATGAGTGGTTTCCCTTTTATTGGTGCCCCCAAGACAGGGGGAGAAGACAAATACTTCTTTTTATTTCGAAGGCTTTTTTACATGAGTCATCCCATTTGAATGGGGCATCCTTTTTCATGAGATGGTCGAAGGGATGACATCTTCCCCGCTAGGATTAGAAATAAACCTTCGAATGTAAGCAAGACGCCCTTGGAGGCCACGTAATTCCTTAAGGTTCTTAGGTTCAGGCATCTCTTGGATGGCCTTGATCTTTGCTTGGTCAATTTCAATACCCCTGTGTCTGACAATGAAGCCTAGAAACTTTCCTGAGGTGACGCCAAATGCGCACTTAAGGGGGTTCATTTTTAATTGACATTTTCGTAGTCTTTCGAAGACTTTACGAAGGTCATTCAGATGATTCTCCTTCTTCTTAGACTTTACCACCAAGTCATCTACGTAGCACTCCACGATTTTATGCATCATATCTTCGAAAAAATTCTGCATTGCACGCTGATACGTAGCTCCGGCATTTTTCAAGCCGAAAGGCATAACTTTGTAACTGAATATTCCTTTAGGGGTACGAAATGCAGTTGCTTCTTGATCTTCAGGAGCCATGTGAATTTGGTTGTATCCAGCGGTACAATCCATGAATGACAAAGCCTGATGACCAGTGGTGGCATCAATCATGATTTCCGTTACTACGAGTGGAAAGTCATCTTTCGGACACGCCTCATTCAAGTCGCGGAAGTCCACACAAACTCATAACTGTCCATTTTTCTTTCGTACTGGCACAACGTTTGCTATCCAAGTAGGATACTTGACTTCGCGAATAAATCCTGCATCAATGAGCTTGTTTACTTCGGCCTCAATTTCAGGAATTAATTCTGGCCTGAAACGTCTTTGGGATTGCTTCTTTGGACTGACACCCTTTTTGATGGCTAAGTGATGGACATCAACTTTTGGGTCGAGTCCTGGCATCTCCTTATAACTCCATGCAAATACGTCTTTGTAGTCAGAGAGTAACTTGGAATATTTTTGTTCTTCCTGTTGGGTAAGAAAAGCGCTGACGTAGACAGGGCGTGGCTCTTCTTGAGTTCCAAGGTTTAACTCTTTTAATTCATCGACGGTGGCTTGCCCCCCGTCTTCAAGAGTTTTAGGAGCCTCATTTGTTTCCATCTCCTCGTCACTTTCAGGAGCCTCATGCCCTGTGATATGGTTTGAAGAAACAAACTCAACATCTTTTTCTTTTTCTTGACTAGACGAACTCCTGTGGTTTGTTAACACTATGACACGACCTTTGGCTTTCAAGGGTGCATGTTCAATGATGTCTACCACCTGTGCACGCCTCATGCGAGATGGGATAACACTTTGAGGTGCGTCCTCGCCTTTAACTTCATTTTTCCCTCTTGTGATGCGACTTAGTACTGACCTTCTTTGTTGTTTATCAATTGAGGTCGATGCACCAAGACGTTTAAAGACAGATGCTTTCTTCTTAGAGGATCGGAGACTTTGCAAGGGTGTTTGTGTTTTTAGCTTCGCACCTTCATTTAGCTCGTGTCCACCAAGTCTGTGAAAAACCGATGTATGGTCCTTTACGACAGGCGACTGCAATCGATCAAAGACCGATATTTTTGGTTGAGGCACACTATTTTCACCTTCATTTTCTTCGACTTCCTCCGCAAAGAATATACCGGGAAGAAAAGGTTGTTCCTCTAGGCCGTGCGGAAATTTTGATAGGTGTTGGGGTTTCAAATCCCAAGCCTACTTTAGTCGGACGTACATCAACGCCATACTCTTGCAATTTCTTTTGTGTGTCATTAATTCCATGAGGATCAACCTCAATGACATTGCCCATGGGCACTGGGTTCTCGAAGTCATAACCAGACTTCGCCAAGAGTTTATAAGCATTTGGGTCAAACCTACCCTTGTTAAGCCATTTTCTCCTAGATTGATCAACATATTGTGAGGTTGGAGGCTTAGCTATTTGATTGTGATTGGCTCTAGGTAAAGGAATAACCACTTCTTGCTTTAAACATTGAAGAGTAGTCTCATCTACTCCTTTTTCTTACTTTGGCTCTACTTTTATAACCCCGACACCCCGCAAAGTGACTCCCCTTCCTTACGACGTGATTTAGGGATGTATCGCAAGACCGGAGTCGTTACTGCCTTCTTCGTTGCTTTAATGGGTTGAGCAACAACTTCTTCTTTTACCTTTTCCTTGCATTTTTATTGTTGCGTCTCAGTGGTGGCTGACTCGCTAGAGCTTGAAGACGAGGGAATATCACCATTTTTATTTGTACCCCTTTTCCCTGTTGAAGGAATTTTAGATGGCAACATTTCACTTGAGGGTTCCCCATCTTCAAAAAACTTAGCATCGGCAAAGTACGAATCGCCGTGCTAAAGGGTTTCGACATCCCCATTTATTTTCTTCTCGCCTCCACGATAAAATTTCGTACATTGATGGAGGGTTGATGCGACTACCCCATTTTCATGCAACCAAGGTCGTCCAAGCAACATTTTATACGACGTCTTTGTATCTATGACATGGAAGAGAGTAGATGATGTTAACTCTCCCATTACAAGGTCAAGACGTATTATGCCTATGGCACGCCGACGTGCTCAAGTTGAATCCTTGGATCATTAGATGACTATCGAAAGATCTTCCATAGTGATCCCTAAATCGCCCATGGTGGATTTTGGCATGATGTTGACAAACCGAACCTCCATCCACTAAGATACGATTCACTCTCTGGCCGAAAATATAACCGTAAACGAACAAGGGTCGGTTGTGAGGTTTTGAGCCCAACAATAAGTCTTCATCAGTGAAGGCTAAGGCAAAATTACATGACGCGCATTTAGCCGAACTTTCTATTGGCTCTCCAAAGATCCTTCACTTTGTTAAGGTATAGTTCCGGGGCTGAAGTGCAAGAGCCACCTGTCGACACATTTCTCGAGGCAAATGAAAGATCTGCCTCCATCCCATGCGTGTAGGAAGAGCCTCCAAGATAGCCAATATCTTTGGATCTATCTCTCGTCCCCGAATGTCGAACAGTCACTTTAACAAAGGATTTCATTTTCTTTAACAGGCTCTTGATCCTCCTCTTCTTCTTTTTCTTCTTCATCCTCAACAAATGAGGTAGCATTAACAGTAACCGTAGTAAAGTAATCTTCAGGAAAGAATTCTTCTAAGGTTACAGGGGAAAGTGAATCTTGTTCGAGCAAGTCAATTGGCAGTACCTGCTGTTTGGTATGCTTTTTTGATTTTTTCTTTCCTTTCAAGCGTTTTGAGCCCTTTCACTTTTGATGCTTCTTCTTGCGACAAACAGACTTTGGTTGAGGCTTTGACTGTCGTCTAGGCCTCCTTCTAGTGACCAACGTCCACCCTTCGTCATCCTCTCCATGTTGGTTGCCAGTTGGGACACTGTGCTCAACAGATTGCACATCATCAACTTGGAGAACCTGGTCGCAAAGACATGTACAATTATCGGCTCCAAACTCCTAAACTGCAGAGTTTGAGCCTCCCAATAAGAATCTAACATCGCGGAGGCGTGATTAGCTTCAGCAACTTCATCAAAATCCAATACAATTTTCCCATCCTTTGCAAGTTGCATAATTCTCTCCTTAAGTGTTATACACTTTTCTATGGGATGACTAATCAACCTGTGATACCGACAGTAGTTAGGATCGGAAGTCTTACCGACCTCTGCAGGACGCTTAGCTTCGGGCAACTCAATGACTTTGTTTTCAAGCAAATCATCTAACATCCCTGATAAATCAGAGTCTGGAAATGGATATTTCTTTGCTTGGAGTTCTTTCAAGGTTGGCCTATTTTTTCTAGGTTCTTGAGAAGATGAACCCTTATTCTTTTCAGTGCCAGCCTTGCTAGAGATCTTGACAGGCGAGGAGGTCGTGATTGACATTGACTCCTTAGTCGAACTTTTGGCGCGTCTTGTCGCTCTTCTTAAAATCCTTCTTCTCTTTCTTGTATTCTAAAGAAGTGTTGTTTTTGCCTCTATTGTTGGCAATGGTAAGCTCCATGTCATGAGCTCGCGTGGCCAATTCTTGAAAAGTCCTAGGCTTTATACCTTGCAGGATATAAAGCAAGTCCCAATCCATTCCTTGAATGCACATCTCAACAAAGAGAGACTTCGCTTAGGCGATCTTTACACTCTAGACTCAATGCGCGCCAACGATTGATGTACTTGATGACTGGCTCATCCTTCCACTGGTGAGTCTTAGTCAGTTCAGTCATACTTACAATACGTCAAGTGCTATAGAACCTGTTCAGGAATTCCTCCTCCATTTGATCCCAACTGTCAATGGATTGTGAGGGTAAATCTGTACCCGACCAAAGGCCATGCCTTTAAGGGAACGAACAAATTGTTTAACCAGAAATCATCCCGTGGTACCAAAGATTGTTGCATGTTTCCACAAAGTGAGCAATGTGTTGCTTAGGATTTCCTTTCCCATCGAATTGCTGAAACTTGGGGGGTTGATAGCCAAAAGGCATCTGCAGCTTATCGATCCTTTTGGTACAAGGCTTCACATAGCGATGACTGCCTTGAGAACTTTCTCCAAGTTGATTTTTGACAGCGTGAGCTATCAATAACTCAAGTTGTCGAGCTGTAGGTGGGCGGCGAGCGTCTTCACCACTATCCCCTTCGCTTTCATCATCCTGTCTTGATGCTGCGTCGCCTTCCTCAAGTTTCTTATTGAGGGCAGCGATTTGCTCATTTTGGAGTCGAATTTGAGCATCTTTTTCTTCTCCATCCTTCATTAATTTTTGGAGTAGGCTATTCATTTCAGCAAGTTGTTCCTCAACTGTCTTAGCTGAGGTCACCATAACAGCAGCAGTGTTCGATTGTGAAGACAACAAGGGTTCTTCAAAGTCGGAAATCTTTAGGGATGATGAGACAACAGGATCATCATTTGTTTCATTGTCACTGTCTACATTAAGTGAATCAAAGAGAGGGCTAGTGTGAACGGTCAGCCTGTCTGACTTACCAGATAAGAGTTGCTTCCATATTTGAGAAGCAATGAATCATGGCTCGCGTTCAGTCGAAGCAGTTGATCCAAATATAGGGGTTTCACGCTCCTTGTGTGAATCAGGCATGATAGATGATTCAGCAGCATCAGGCTTAGCGAGCTTTCTTTGCCTAGTAGGAACGTTTGCAGTTCGAAGCTTAGCTGCGGTGGCAGCACCAGCAGCCTTTTTCATTCCTCTGGTGCGGAAACCAAGAGTCATGTCATCCATGAAGTCACCCAACGGTACTGATTTTCGTAGGGTGTCGGAAGAGTTTTCAGAAGATTGAGAGATGTTCTTGCTTGAGGTCATTCCTTAGATTTGTTGTTGATAACGAAACAGAGATGAGAGGCAAAAATAGTCCCACCGAGCGTGCCAAAATTTGTATACACAAATTTCGAGTCGAAATAAATAAGACAAGAAACAAAGTAACAAAGAAATTATATTTCAATAAATGTATTGAGTACAATATCTGTAAACAGTTTATAATAAAAATAAACTAAGTCCTTTGATTATGTTCCGTAGCTTGAGAGTGACACGTGTTAATGTCGACGTGGAGTTGAGTGTAGAGTGACGTTTTGTCAACGTCAACCTGAGTTTGAATGTGGGATGGCGTTTTGTCAACGTCAACCTGAGTTTGAGTTTTGTTTGAGTGTATTCGAATGAGGGCTATCAAAAGCTTGAATCTCACTCGAATGTATTTGAGTGTATCTGAACAGTCGGCACGGATTTGATGTGCTTGTTGACTATTTGCAGAGAGAATTCCAAGAGAGTTTTATGAGCTCTTGAGAATAATGATTTTCTGGTCCCCTCAACTGAGAGAGGTGAGGTCTATTTATAAGGAATGGAGATCCCTTCATGGACTTGGTAGTTTATGGGCTTGGGCCCGTTTATGACTTGGAAGTCTTTTTTACCTTTGTCATTTGACCATCTTATTTGGACTATAATATTGACTGGCCCAAATAGTTGACAACCCAAATTATATTTAATTGATTTAATTTGGATATTTTATTTAGGTAGGCTAAATTAATTAAAGTGAGCTAATTATATTTATTTTAGCTCGATAATAATCAATTTATTTTAATGTAGAACACTCATAAATTTTTAGTGTCTACAAGGCCATCTTCGAAAAACTTTTAAAAATAGTTTTTATGAAAGCCCAGTTTTTAAAACCCCTTTTCAAGCCCAATTTAATTAATTAATATTGATTAGTTTTATTAATAAAAATATCTATTTATAAAAAAAAAAAAATTTCCCAAAGTGTTTCTAAATATCTTTTATCTAACTCTTTTCTAAAATCTTTTTTAATAAAAATCTTTTAGAAACCTATTATCTTTAAAAATCTATTACAACCCAACTACCTAAACCACCCAAAACCTATATATATCCTCCCTAACGTATCTCTTCACTTGAACAATTCCGATCCTCCTCAAACCAATTTACACGGCACTACTCATCAAAAACCCACAGCACATACTCATCTCCCTCAAACCAAGATATACACGGCCATCTAATCTCCATCCCTCACTAATCCCTCCTCTCACCTCTCGACACGACACAATAACATCAACCTGATAACTAATCTCATATATGCCTATACTACCTACGCCTAATCCATAATTCACCTGCATCCTTCGCCTAATACACCTGTTACTAATCATTAGATCATCCTCATTCAACGCCGCAAATCACACGAATAAATCCCTGCACCAAGCATCCTACATACTGCTACTATAAATTATATCATCTCATAAGTTTTAAAACTCACGCCTAGTATTAGAGCACAAGATGTAATTTTTTTTTCTTTGTTCGACAGAACATATAACGCTAGATACAACTTTTTAAAGGCTTGTTCCACCTTTCGATCCAAGATCCGAAAAACAACGACCCCGGACGGTGGTATAATTTCTGAGGGTCAACTAAATTAACAAACTTTATTTTATTTCTTAATTTATTTTTACGGTTTTTTCACCTGATACCCCGAGTTTTCAAAAAATTCACGTGGTACCCTCCATGTTTTCAAAATTCACCAGGTACCCCTAAGTTTAAAACTAATTCACGTGGTACCCTCAAATACCCTTAATGACTAACGGCGTTAACCGCCGTTAGTCATTAACCCTAATTTTCTGCTTTGAACCCTAATTAACCTATAATTCTAACCCTAATCCTAACCCTTACCCTAATCCTAACCCTAAACCCTAAACCTAACCCTAATCACCCCTCCCCCACCCTCCCACCACCCCCGCAGCCCCTCCACCACCCCACCCTCCCCCCCCCCCACCCCCCGCAGCCCCCCTCCCCACCCCCGTGCCGCCGCAGCCTCAAACCCCGTTCCCCACCCCCTCCCCCACCATCGCCCCCCTTAATTTCGAACAACCCCCCTAACCCTTCTCCCCGTAACCCCCGCGCTCCCACATCACCACCTCCACCCCGCGCCCCCAAGACACCACCCCGCTTTCATTTTCGCACCCTCCCCCACCCCCGTAGCACCACCCTCCTCCAAATTGCGTGAAACACAAAGTACTGAGATTGCGAAAAAACAGAGGGAAGAAGAAAATACAGGGGTTGCGGGTGACGCGGGCGACGGTGGGGGGTGGGGGGGTGGGGGGTGGGTGCGAAATGGAAGGGGGTGGTGCTGTGGGGGCGCGGGGCGGGGGCGCGATGGTGAGGGAAGGGTGGGGGAATACCGAATCGAACCGGGTGGGGGAGGGGGCGGCGCAAGGGTGGGGACTCCGAACCGAACCGGGTGGGAGAGGGGGCACGGGGCAGGGGAGGTGGGGTGAGGGAGGGGGGGGGGCGGGGGGGGGGGAGGGGTGGGGGGGGGGAGGGGGGGTGGGGGGGGTGGGGGGAGTGGGTGGGGGGGGTGGTGGGTTAGGGTTAGGGTTAGGGTTTGGGGTTAGGGTTAGCATTAGGGGGTTAATTAGGGTTTAAAACAGGAAATTAGGGTTAATGACTAACGGAGGTTAACGCCGTTAGTCATTAAGGGTATTTGAGGGTACCACGTGAATTAGTTTTAAACTTAGGGGTACCAGGTGAATTTTGAAAACATGGAGGGTACCACGTGAATTTTTTGAAAACTGGGGGTATCAGGTGAAAAAACCGTTATTTTTATTATTTTCTTGAAGTTACCAACACTATATTCATGATGTAGCTATATTTATTTTCTTTTTTTTGTTTATTTTTATGAACATATTATTTTTCATGCCTGATTGCAATATTTATCACCTTGTATTTATTGTTAATCAACACCTAAATAAATGTTCTAACTAATTCAGAGAATTTGGACAATCTGCTAGGAACCCAGTAATCTGATTGCTTAATAACTTGTCATTAAAATTAGTCTTTTATGTGTTTCCTGAACCAACTTAGACTAATTATTTTTAGGATGCTTAAAACGTTATATGATTATTCTTTTGCATAAAATCTGAAATGAATCGGTATTTAGTAGAGGTCAGCAATGGGCAATATAGTTCCTGACTATATTGTACCCTAACCCCCGAACTCAATCTTTGGTTCATTTTGACCATCTATGGAGTCATGACGGGGAAATCTACATTGGATAAGTCCCTATGATGTCCCTTCCATTTCAATATCCAATTAGGTTTATGATGCTTCCTTTAAAGAATTGTTGGCGACTTCAAAACATATTTTTAATAAAACCTTAACAATGGGGTAGTCAAATAAACGCGCTCACACCGCGTGTAGGCATTAAAGGAATTAAAAATCGTATCCAGCATTACATGCATCGGCCATCCTTAGCCATAGGATCCCCGGCATCGCCCATGGAGTCACACATCCATATATACACATACACACACATCTTATACACATTTTGTAGTCTAGTGTCACACAGTTGCACACTTACACTATATCCTCATAGTTTAGGTTATCAACATATCCTATCACTTCTCGCTTTTTAGCGAATGAACCTTTCGCATTTATTCTTTTCTCGCTTATTAGCGAATGGACTTTTCGTAAGTTATATTTCTCGCTTTTTAGTGAATGAACTTTTCGTAAGTTATATTTCTCACTTTTTAGTGAATGAACTTTTTGTAAGTTATATTTCTCGGTTTTTAGCGAAAGAACTTTTCGTAAGTTATATTTCTCGCTATTGAGCGAATGAACTTTACACAAGTTATTCCTTCTCACTTTAAGCAAATGAACTTCTCGCAAGTTATTCCTATTCCAATTGCTTTTAACCCAAACCAATCTACCTCGAATAATCCCTTTCATGGGAATAAACTTTTTTTAAGTTATTCCTTTCTTTCTCGCTATTAAGCGAATGAACTTTTCGTAAGTTATGCTTTTCTTTCTTGCTTTTAAGCGAATGAACTTTTCGGAAGTTACTTCTTTCTATTTGCATGTTTGTGTTCGTTGTATTCTACAGGTATCAAGACAACAACAGCGTTCAAGTCCAGTGCTAGTCTTCAACCAAGTATACCCATGGAGCGGGACATAGCTCTATACCGTCGTGAGCCAGCCAATAGCCCACATACAGCCTTGGAGCGGGTCAAGGCTCTATACAGACATGAGCCGGCCATAGCTCATGATATCCTTTTCACATATCCTCTCATTTTGCAAACTTATGCTTGTTTTGCAAATGTTTACCATATATATTTGTTTTTGAAAACTTATGCTTGTTTTGCAGTTACCGCTTTCATTTTGCAAACTTATGCTTGTTTTGCAAATATTTTCCATATGAATCTGTTTCTGCAAACTTATGCTTGTTTGCAGGTACCGCTTTCATTTTGCAAACTTATGCTTGTTTTGCAAATGTTTTCCATATATATCCGTTTCCGCAAACTTATGCTTGTTTTGCAGAAACTACTTTCATTTTGCAAACTTATGCTTGTTTTGCAAATGTTTTCCGTATATATATGTTTCTGCAAACTTATGCTTGTTTTGCAAGTACCGCTATCATTTTGCAAACTTATACTTGTTTTACAAAATTATACTTTTCATATATATATCTGCATCTGCAAACTTATGCTTGTTTTGCAGGTAATGCTATCATTTCGCAAACTTGTGCTTGTCTTGCGAATTTATACTTTTCATATATGTCTGTTTCTACAAACTTATATATGCTTTTTTGCAGGTACCGATGTTAAAAGGGTAGTTTTAGATTGCAAAGCATCTAGAATCATTCTCCGTCCCGACACGTATACTTTGACTTTCAGTTTTACAAACCTCATGCAAAGTGGGGGCTTCTGTAGACACATAATGGTGTCTCCCCATTTAAGGGCCCAATAAAGAAACATACCGCTGTCTTAATTGGTCCGACTCAAGGGAAGAGCAGTTCGAAAAGTCAGGCCCAAAACTGTTTTTAAAGCATAAAGCTTATTTATTTCCAATAATGATCCAAAATCCAATTTTAAAGCCCAAATAATTATTCTAAATAATTGATTGTATTTTGAGCCCATAAATTAAATATTTTGAGCCCAGTCTTTTGAAAATCCCAATTAATTATTCATGATAATTAATTGTATTTTAATA
This sequence comes from Beta corolliflora, assembly GCA_947648045.1. NCBI lineage: Eukaryota > Viridiplantae > Streptophyta > Magnoliopsida > Caryophyllales > Amaranthaceae > Beta > Beta corolliflora. The sequence continues at coordinate 685,126 of CANSZD010003082.1, read as the reverse complement.
AATATTTTCAAAGGTATTTTCAGGTAAAGAATTCTTAAGTTGAAATCAGATTTTATCTCGTAAAATAGCTGGTTTTCGGAATTAAAAATAAAAAGAATCTTTAGAAAACCGTGTTAAAAAAAGGCGGGACAGATTAGTGGTACGTCTGGCGCAGACTGTACGCTTGGCGCACAGACTGGATTGCGCTCAGCGCACCACTGTGCACTTGGCACGTGGTGGTGCGTCCAGTGCAATCTTTTGCGCTGAGCGATTGCACTTTCCTATATTTTTTTAATATTTTTGTATAAATAGGCCACTGATTTTCCGAATCTAAAAGATACATTTTGACATGCTCCTTGCACCCGAATACTTGCAATATCTCATACTTTCATACTTACAAACACATAAACGCATATTTACAAACACATAAACACATACTTTGATCGATCTTCACAAGTGATTGTTGAAAGGCTTCACGATTGCTCCTCCCAAAGGTTGTTATTCCCCCGATCGTACCCATGCCACACCGGTATAAACCTGAGGGTCCTTGAATAAATTTCTCGTATTTATTTATTGAATTTACTTACGTTTCATTCATGATGTAGATCTCTAAGTAAAAAACCGTTCTCTAGTATATTCTAACCTCGATTTGTTCTTTTTATTTTTCTTATATACTTTTAATGATTGTCCTGCTTATGTTTTCATCACCCACATGTTATTATTGCTAATCAAGACCTAAGGAATTGTTCTAATAATAATCAGTTAATTCGGAAAACCTATTAGAAACGCTGTAATTTTGATTGCTTAATAACGTGTCATTAAAAAATAGTCTTTTTGATGTGTTTCATGAACCGACCTAGACTAATCTTTTTTAGGGTACTTGAAAATATTCTCTGGTTATTCTTTTGCATAAAACTTGTTGTGAATCGATATTTAGTAGAGGCCAGCAATGGGCGAACATGTTTCCTGACCGTGTTCGTACCCTCACCCCCGAACTCACTTTTTGGTTCATGACCATTAATGAAGTTATGACGAGGAAATCTACATTGGATAAGTCTCTAAGATGTCCCTATGGTTTGCCAAATATCCAATTAGGTTTATGAGTCTTCCTCTAAGACTTGTTGGCGACTTCAAAACATTCTTCAATAAAACCTTAACAATGGGGTAGTCAAATACGTGCACACACCGCGTAGGCGAAATAAAATCACGCCTACAAATACTGGTTTACAAAAGGAACATAAATTAACAATAAATTTATACTTAATCCACTTAAATTTTAGGATTTTTTGTCCATAACTACCTTACTTACGCTCTTTTTTGCGAGAAACTACCTTATTCACAAAATTTTATACAAAACTACCTTTGTTACGTTATTGTTTGTTGACCACTACCTAAACATATTTTCCGACGTTGACTGTAGTTTTGCGGTGAGTAAAACCCATGTGCAGGTCACGTGACTTGTTATTTTCCTAATTTTATTCCCCCATTCTATTTTTCCTTGCATTTTCTAAACTAACACTCTCGCTCCTTACCTAACAAAGGATATGCACATGGATTTTGTACAAAATAGAAGGGGGAATAAAATAAGGAAAAGAACCAGTCACATGACCTGCACATGGGTTTTTACTCACCGGAAAACTACAATCAAACGTCGGAATAAGTTTTTAGGTAGTGGTCAACAAAAAATAACGCAACAAAGGTAGTTTTGTACAAAATTTTATAAATAAGGTAGTTTCTCGCAAAAACGAGTGTAAGTAAGGTAGTTATGGACAAAAAATCCTAAATTTTAATAAACAAACCTTAATTAACCGCTAAGACTTTTAGAACCCCTCAAATCTTGGTATTAAGGGACTTTCATTAATCAATAAGCTATCCTAAATTAAATCCTGAATCATTTGAGAATAACCCTAAAACCTTGGGATGAACGATTCACTTCACATAATCAGTCGAACAAAAAAATTTTAGTCCCGGCAATTACTAAATATAAATAGGAAGTATATTATTAAGATAACAAAGTTAATTATTTTAGTAATCGTATTTTCTTGCTATAGAATAAATATGATTAGTAGGACTATATGGATTGGGCCTATAACTAAACTACATTAATCATATGAGGTCACACATTATTGCACAAGTTGGACAAAGCAACCCAAGCTCATTTAGGATTGGGTTGGCCGGCCATAAAGGGAATAGGAGGAGAATTAGTTCTCCTAAATTCCCTAGGATTCTTCTATTATATAAAGGATATAATATTAGGTTTTAGGCATCACTTCATTAATCAGTTTTTTTTCACAAAAGAGAGAGCTTGAGAAACCCTAAACATCTCCCCTAAGACCGGTGCCTATACGACCTAAAAGCAAGATAATTCTTCTCTTCCAATCTAGCAGAAGTTGGTGTTCAACTGGTGCTCGTGGACTGATTAGAGTAGCAACACTTGGGGCTCTCAGGTCTTCGAACCTTGCATACAACAGGGAAATTACGCTACAAAGGTTGTACATCTAATATTTATTAATTTATTCATGTTTTGATTATATCTACGATCCTATGATAGATGTTAGGAAATTGTTACTTGAAATTCCGCTATATATGCATCTATATGTTCCTATAGTGGTATCAATTTTTCCTAATTCATAATATTCATATCATCATGCTATTGTATGCAAAGTTATTATTTTTATTCAATTAAGGGAGGATTTATTTTATGGCTTGAATTTGCATTATTAATATTTGATATTAATTGATTGGAAATTATAAATATTTGATTTATGTGATTTATGCTCAAAATAATTTCATAATGGTTTGAATTTTTTTTATTATAAATTATGAAAGAAATAAATTGGTTAATTCACTCTAAATTTTTGGATTTTTATTTATATATTTGTTAGATTTAAAATTATTTAGTGTTTAATTTGATTAATCATTGAAATAATTTGTTAACAATTAAAGATTTGATTTTTTAATTTTTCAAATAGATCTAATGTCCATCACCCACATAGATCTATAATAATATGATGGCTGAAAATAATTTGATTATTTTTCCCACTAATTTCTGATTTTTATCATATTATTTGTGAAATTAGTTAAATTTTATCTTTTATTTGATTATTCATAAATTTAAGAATAACAATTAAAAAAAAATTATTTTATTTGTTATGATAATTCATTAGATCACCGTAAAAGTTATTTTCGAATTTTTAATTGTTAATTTTCTGAAGTTTTTGGATATATTTAATTTTTTGCCCTAATTGAATTTTTGTTAGATGTAATGTTTAATAAAAAAATTATACGTTGAAATCTAATCTTGACAAACCTAAAACTTAGTTTAAGATTTATTGATTGATTTAAATTTTCCGCCATAATTTTCGGATTATTAAAACCTAATTAAATCCTAAATCTTTAAATAAATTGTTAATTAAAGATTAATTTGAATTTATGTAAATTATTGCAAAAATTCAAAAGAATTGCCCACCATGGATGGGTGGCCCCACTTGCACCGGTGGCGCCACGGTGGAGGGCGGTGTGAGGTTGGTGAGGCAGAGGGGGCGCAACCACGACGGCGAAGCAGCGGCAGAACCACGCACGTTTTACATGCGGTGGCTTGCGCTGCTGCTGACCTGGTGTGCGTTGGTGGCTTTGAGCTGCCGGCGAGCGACGTGGCTGGTCGGGCCGGCGAGGTTGCAGGGTGTGAGACCCGCGGAGTGCTAGCCGATTATTGTCACTGTTGGCCGATGCAATTGACCGGTGTGTCTTGGTGTGTGTGTGATGCGGGCTCCTCTACAACGGTTTCTTAGCTGGGGTTTTGACTGGCAACTTGGCTGCTGGTCAAACCTCTAATTCATTTTTAAAAAAAATCATTTTGGGAAATATCTGATTTTCTAAGTTGAGCATATCCAAAAGTTTCCTATGAAGCAAATTTGTGATTCATAAAGATTATTGCCATATTTAAATGCTAATTGCATTAAAAAAATAAAGTTTCCTAAATAATTTCTAATTTAAATTTGTTAAGTTTTATAATTATTATGGAAAGGTTTATCTACTTGGAAAGGTTTATCTGCTTATTAATTGTTAATAAGTAAATTGTTTGTGTTTATTTTATTTTGATATTATAAATGCGTGGATGTTTAATGTAATATTATATTAGAATAGTAAATACGATCTGCGAATCGTTAAATTTGAATGTAAATTAAATACGATCTGCAAATTGTTTGTATTTTTGTAACTTTAAATTTTCGTTATTTATTTAATTCAAATTATGTAATCAAGCATGAGGATCCAAGAATTTTCAAGGATGGTGATCCATGGAGATTCGAGGGAAGATTCATGAAGATTAGTTATTTTCCTAAGTTTAGGGGCCATACTATATCATTTTAATAATTGTTTTTATTAGTTTTAGCATTTTTTTCTTAAATACTTGCTTCTAAGTTTATAAGTGGTTAGTTAATTTATGTGTTCACTATTGATTGACCATATTAGTAAACTTAGTCTCCAAAAGTAATATTGAGTTTTAATTGCTTTTCCAAACAACACAGATAAATACTTACATCATGAGCAATAGGTTCTGCGAAAGCAGGGTGCTGCTCATAATTCCGGGGATAATAGGGTAGGTTTTTCAAACTTACATGTTAATGTTTGGTTTAACTCAATAAAATCATCAAAAGACAAAAGTTTTGGGTTTTGAAGCTAAGACATAGGAGTAAATAAGGAGTGGTTCACCTGTCTACCAAGAATTATAATTAGTTAAGTGTTTAATTACCTCAACTACTATACATTGAAGGCATGGCCAAACTCCGTTTGATTGTAGTAGGAGGGGATCTTGGTTATTTCCTTATTCAATAGGGGACGTACTTTCATTTTGAATAAAGGGTAGTAGTTAATTAAAATTTGTTTTATTGCTGCTTTTTGATAAACATTGATTGAATTCTTGCTTTATTATTTGTTGTAGTAATCAAGTCTAGTAACAAACTAACAACAACTCCACTTCTAATTTGCGGTCCGTCCTTTCGAAGGACAAATTGAATGTTGAATGTTACATTGCAAGTGAAAGGGATATGAGAATAGTTCTCAGAACTGAAAACTTTCAAAAACTTTCACATGTAAAGGGCACTCGCTCAATAGGATTGGACGAAAGCAAACAAGTTGCCAAGTCTGAAACTTCTTAAAAGCAAAAGTCTACATCAAAACCAAAAGTTGCTAATGAGCACTATTGTTATTGGTCACTGGAAGAGTAGTTGCCCCAAATATATGAAGGATCACAAGAAAGGAGTTTCTACTTTAGATATGTATGTTATAGAAGTTAACTTAGAAACTTCTGCTTCTTGGGTATTTGATACTGCTTGTGGTTCGCACATAATCTGTAATATGACAGGCCTCAAATGAAGTAGAACATTAGGAAAAGGAGAAGTAGATCTTGCCGTTGGCAATGGGGCACGAGTTACTACATTGGCAGTGGGAGTATATAATCTACTTTTACCTTTAGGATTAGTTTTAGAACTTAATAATTGTTATTATGTTCATGCTATGACAAATAACATTAGTTCGATTCCTATTTTGGATTCTGAAGGTTATATTCTATGTTGTTCTGCGTACTTGAATGATATATTCTATGTCTTCGCTAAGTCATTAAATGGTTTATATGTGCTAGACTTAGGAACCCACATCTATAACATAGACAGCAAGAAACATAAAGCAAATTATTCCAACCCTACATACCTATGGCATTGTCTATTAGGCCACATAAGCTCAAATTGCATTGAGAAACTTCATAAAAATGGAATTCTCAAATCATTTGATACTTGTGTATTTTACTTGATGGGGAAAATGACAAAGTCTCCTTTCACGGGTTCAAGTGAAAGGGCAAATGATCTTTTAGCTCTCATACATACTGATGTGTGTGGACCTATAAGTACTTTGGCTAGGAGAGGGTATAATTACTTCATAACCTTTACCGATGATGTAAACAGATTTGGATATGTTTACCTCATGTGGCATAAGTCGGAATCCTTTGATAAATTCAAGGAGTTCTAAAATGAAGTACATAACCAACTTGGGAAGCATTGCGACCCTATCGTGGTGGTGATATTTATCTAAAGAATTTGGTGATCATTTGAATGATTGTGGAATACTTTCACAATGGACTCTGCCAGGAACACCACCGTTAAATGGCGTTTTTGAAAGAAGGAATCGAACTCTACTCGATATGGTTCGATCCATGATGGGTCTTGTTGATCTTCCTATTTTATTCTAGGGATTTACGCTTGAAACAACGGCATTAACACTTAACAAAGCATCGTCCAATGCAGTAGAATAGACACCATATGAAATGTGGACTGGAAACGTTCCAAAATTGTCTTTTCTAAGGATATGGGGTTGTGAAGCTTATGTAAAACGTTACTCTCGAATAAGCTTTCACCCAAATCTAATAAATGTCTCCTTGTGGGTTCCCAAAAGAGACAAAGGTATACTACTTCTACAACCAAAGCGAAAACAAAGTGTTTATTGCTCGTAATGGTTTCTAGAAAAGGAGTTTATTTTCAGAAAAAAAAAAATGAGAGTAATGTATATCTCGAAGAAATTCGAGATGAGCAACAAATGGATGAGGTTAATACCTTGGCAGAGGCGGCCCGATATGAAAATGCTCAGGAGGAGGTGCATTTAATTCACGTACCTCCTACCGTCCGACTTGGAGATACTCCATGCGAAGTCCCTCAACCTAATAAGGTAGAAACTTCTTATGTTGTTCCTCAACGTAGGTCTAGTAGGACCATCATTCCGTCAAAGTGATATATTGATTTTCTTTCAACTGAAAGTTCTGAAATAACGATTTTAGAAACAGACAAAGCCTACTAGGTACAACGATGCTTTGGAGAGTCAAGACTCTGAAAGATCGCTTGAGGCCATGAAATCTGAAATGGATTTCATGTCTGAAAATCAAGTATGGGACTTGGTTGATTTGCATGATGGGGTAAAACCCATTTGATGTAAATGGATTTTCAAGTTGAAAACATACAAGAATGTAAACATTAGTGTTTTCTAAGCAAGGTTGGTGGCAAAAGGTTTCAAACAAATTCATGGTATGGACTATAATGAAACCTTCTCACCAGTAGCATGCTGAAGTCCATTAGGATAATCCTTGCGATTGTTGCCTTTCATGACTATGAAATATGGCAGATGGATGTCAAAACTGCTAATGGGTTCTTGAAAGAGGATGTGTACATGACACAGCCTCAAGGTTTTGAAGATCCAAAAATCTAGGGAGGGTATGCAAGCTTAAGAAGTCCATTTATGGACTAAAGAAAGCATCAAGGAGTTGGAACCTCATATTTGATGAAGCAACCAAGAAATTTTGCTTTCTCAAAAATGAAAAGAAATCTTCGGTATACAAGAAGTTAAGTGGGAGTAGTATTACTTTTCTGGTCTTGTATGTGGATGACATACTTCTCAAAGGAAATGATAAAACCATGTTTGAGTCAGTTAAGGAATGACTTAAAAATTATTTCTCTATGAAAGACCTAGGAGAGGCAGAGTACATATTCAGAATAAAGATCTATAGAGATAGATCGAAACGGCTGATTGGACTTAGTCAAGAGACTTATATTGATAAGGTTCTTGCAAGGTTCAAGTAGTAAAAATCCAAAAGAGGTTTTATTCCCATTCAACATGGCATAACACTTGGCAAGACTCAGTGTCCTTCGAGTCTTAATCAGGTCAAGTGTATGAGTAATGTTCCCTATGCTTCTGTAGTAGGATCCATTATGTATGCCATGATATACACTCGATCAGATGTTGAATATATATGCAGCAGATACCAGTCAAATCCAGGAGATGTGCACTAGATTGCAGCGAAAAACATCCTTAAGTACTTGCGAAGGACTTAGGATAAGTTTTTGGTTTATGGTGGAAATGATAAGTTGATTGTTACTGGATACATCGATGCAAGCTTCCAAAGTGACAAAGATGATTTTCGATCCCAATCTGGTTTCATATTTTGTCTAAATGGAGGAGCTGTGAGCTGGAAGAGCTCTAAGTAGAGTACCATCGCGGATTCCACAACAGAGGCTGAGTTTATTGCTGCAGCAAAGGAAGTTGTTTGGATCAATATTTTCATTAGTGAGCTTGGTGTAGTTCCTAGCATTGAGAATGGCATTGAGTTGTATTGTGACAACAATGGTGCCATTGCTCAGTCTAAGGAACCCATATCACATTAAAGGTCTAAACAGGTGTTCAGGAAATTCCATCTTATTCGAGAGATTGGAAGAGAAGATGTGGAAGTAAGCAAGGTTCATATTGAGGATAATGTAGCATATCCTCTGACTAAACTGCTTGCTCAACCTAAGCATGAGTGTCATGGGGCTTAAGCATATGGGAAAATGGCTTTAGGTTGTTTACTTCATGTTTACAATTGTGAAGACATTTATTATGTTTTGAATGTTTATCAATAAAAATTCTTTTTTTTAATTGTTGGGATTAGTATTAAATAAAATGTCCAAATAATTTGTGTTTTTCAAATAGAATTATCGAAAACGTTTTGATAATGAAACCCTATAAAGTGAACAAATCACAATTTATTTAAAGTCCCTAGTATAAATCACTGAATTGGACATAAGTGATTCATTTAAAGACTAGTATATAATTAATTGATAGCGCATTAAGTGACTTAAGGAATTTAACATTGTGCTTTTTGTCTTCAGATAAGTGGAAGATTGAAGGAATATGTCATCAGATTGGGCCTACAACTAAAATGCATTAATCCTATGAGGTCACACATTGCAACACAAGTTGGACAAAGCAACCCAAGTCCATTTAGGATTGGGTTGGCCGACCATAAGGGAAATAGGAGGTGGATTAGTTCTCCTAACTTGCATAAGATTATTCTATTATATATAGGATATAATATTAGGGTTTAAACATCACTTCATTAATCAAATTCTTTTCATAAAAGAGAGAGTTTGAGAAACCCTAAACATCTCCCCTAAGACCAGCGCCTATACCACCTAAAAGTAAGAGAATTCTTCTCTTCCTTTCTAACGAACGTTGGTGTTAGTGTTCAACTGGTGCTCGTGGACTAATTAGAGGAGCAACACTTGAGACTCTTAGGTATTCGAAACTTGCATACAACAGAGAAATCACGCTACAAAGGTCATACATCTAATCCTTATTGATTGATTCATGTGTTTGATTATATCTGCGATCTTATGATAGATGTTAGGAAATTGTTTCCTAATATTCCGCTCTATATGCATCTATATGTTCCTACAAATGAAATGGGTGACTTTTTTTTTCAAAAAGTTTTTAATCAATGGTGATTCTGAAAAACCATGCATCTGCTTAATGATAGTTTTGAGCAAAAATATACTTTACTTAACAACTGTTTCGACATAGAGATAGTGCAACAAGCCAACAATTGTGTTAGTAAAGACAACACCGTAACTCAAGCAAAATCATTTCAAAGGGAAACAGACATGTCATGTTGGACATTATGAAAATTGTCTAGTCATGTTGCTCATGACCATATTATAATTTGTAAACCATTTTTACATTATATCTGTCTGATCTCATAAATTTTCAATGAACACAAACCAAAGTTTTCACTACTGTTACATTTCTAATTGTGTAAGATAAAGATCCATAGATGGCTCAGAGCAAGCAGTGTGACGAGTATATATGTACAAGCTTTTGTAACACAAAACTGAAATATAGATACAAGCCGAGAACTTAATTACATAATAATTAATACATCACCTTTAATCAAATGGATCAATTCTGGGGTCATGCTCACTTGCCATTGCCATCCCTGTACACAGACAAGTAGGGCACATGACCTACAGGACAATTCACAGAATCACAGTTAAAACTCCAAAGCTCTGAATATAGATATTCTCTATTGCATGATCAGAAAAGGAAGGAACTCAAAAGACCAATACAGCTGATATAACATAAAAGGCGAAGTATAACATCTAAAAATTTTGTGTTACAGATGTCTTCAAGTCCTCCCAATCCCTAAACCAAATCAGTTAATTTTGGTCAACCTAATGTCTACCGTTCGGTTATTTTGTTCTGCCAGTATGATGCAAGAATGGTAAGCTTAGATTTATTACCGTATGAGAAACACTGAAAAGGAAAAAAAGCTATTAAACATCACATAAACATTTTTTTCAGCTTTAAATCCACGAACTAATAACCAAAAGAAATTTAGGTGTACTGGAGATCTCAGTGTAAATGCATACTAAAACCAAAATCTGGAAACTAACCTTTCCAGATCCTGAACAATTTGAACATCTCTCCGTCTTTGGCGGCGAAAGAGGTTGATCACCACCATTGATTGTTGAGACAGGCTCAACAAGAACTAGATATCCAGTGTTCGAACAACGAGCACATGCTAGATAACCTGCATTAAGTAATCACAGATGAGAAAGATAGGTCAAAAATAAATTGGAAAAAGAAAAAAAAATCAACATTGTTTGTGGAGAAACCCTGAACTAGCAGCATACACAATGTAACTTAAAATTGAGTAGCTTCTTTGCAGTTACTCAGACTCATCATTTATACTACCCATGTTGATTCCTCGACACTCGGACATGGCTATGGATACTTGGATTGCGGAGGGGTATACGGTATACCATATCTTTACCTCTGCACGCAGTACAAATAAAAAGCACATCCCCTTGAATAGGGAAAGCAAAATAGAAAAGAAACACAGCATCCACGCAACAAAACCAGATATCACAGATAGCAGTAGGAAGATCAAAGCAGGTCCAACACTTTGTCATCAAATTAAGCAAATTTCAATGCAAAACTTGGACCTTCAAGTCAGATAAAAATCAAGTCCGAATTATCTATTTATCAGCACTTTTATTCCATTTCTCTCTTCATAATTCATTACTTGAAAAATGCATCTCATGAGCCTTTCTTTATAAATTCTCCCCTTCCACTCAGAGACATAATGCTCAAGTTCATGAGACAAATACAAGTAAACGAAAGACTCCATCTAGATCAAAGATGAGGCCATGAAGTAACACCTGAAAAAAATGATAAAGAAACACTCCCAGGATTAGATTGGCAGTTCCCATACCAGCAACCCTCCTAACTAAGAAACTATAAATTAGATTGGTTGCAAGTCATGCCACGAAGAAGTTTCAAGACAATGAAGACGAATACCAGAGGAAGGAACCCCATATAAAATCATATGCAACGGTCATCTTAAACTGGCTGTTTTGGCACTAACCATTGACAGTGCCATTAGCAATATTAAAAATTGATGTCGAAGCACAAGATCTTTCAATTGCACAATTCTCCTCCAGGTCCAGACCAGCGTACTTGTACAAGCAGCATCTCAAGTTCTCTCATCTGTAAAAGATGCTTCCTACCCAAACAAGCCACAGGCAAGTACTTTTGTATCCATCCAGCTGCCATAGAGCCTTCCTCAGCCTTGTTCCACCAAAGTAACTGATTCCCAGCCCTCTCATCTTTCTAGACTAACACTCATCACATCGATCACAGGGGGCATTGATAAGTCAAACAGCTACATATGAAGCAAAAAAGGGAGAAAGAATCTATGACTTTGGAAACACAAGATTTATGCTTCTTTCATTTTGGTTCCCTCATCATTTTTTCTTTCCCTCATGTTCAACAATGTCAAGGGGCATTTTGGTTAGGCAGGTGGAATGGTAGATAGGCTACAAGCATACAAAACCCCAAATAATCAAAACCCTACCTAACCGCTACATAAGAGAGATTGTCCGGTAGACATAGGCACGACACTCTTCTTTGACTCTAGTGACGCAATCATCACACAATTTCCTCTTCTTCTGTGGCATGGTATTTCAACAACATAGACTTGTTACAAATTGCCAAAATTCCACTATGCTGATTTGGTCTTGTTTTGCTGCCACTATGAGTTTACTTCTCACTATAATCTTTGTATCAGTTGGCTTTGTTTCCATGCATCACGCACTAATTGGGTTCTCAAATTGTCAAATTACTTACAGCGACTATGATTTTGATAAGAGAATATGTGTCTTTGCATCTCCCTATTCGTATCATTGGACCTCACATATATATCATAGGAATAGAATAATACTATCGAACATGATTAAAAATAGATAATTATAATTCAACAAATAAATCATGAAAAAGAAAAGGTAGATCACTCTTCAAAGATTAGATTCTTAGAATGAACCAAACAATAGGAAAAAGATATTGAAACCATTCTAACATAATCAGGTAGGTTGGGGATGGAATTCTCAATCCATACCACCCTAGCATGGATTCTTATCCCATACCACTCATGAACCAAATGCCCCTTTAGTCCTTTATAGTTAAAGGTTCACATCACGAAGCGTCAAGGGCAGAAAGATGTGTTATGAAATTTATATGAGTCATATCAGTCTATATTCTGCTCGCGTCAGCCTTGTATCAGCCATATAGGCTAGTAATTTGTTGGATGACCTCAAATAGACTTGCAAATTAGGAAATTATTGCTAAGAAAATTGCAAAACCATACATATCCGACAAGGAGTCAAATATCAGCTGAGATTTAATAGAAACGTATGTTCCATCTTCAGTCTTCTTTTCCTAGTCTCTTTTTTTTTTCTTTCACATGAATTTATAGTCTTTCAAATCAAGACTAGGAAAGAAAAGGAATCCATAAATGAGAATCTACTGAAAAAAAGATTAAGATGCTGCACACAATTCTAGGATTTCATGGACTGAGAAACAATTAATTTAAAGTGGGGCATGTGAAGAGATGGCAACCATTATTATAGACATTAAAAGGAATAAGGAATTAAAATTCTGCAACTTTCACTTATTTAACTTGAGACGTTGAGTTACTTTTGTGCACTGAGGTGACTGTTGCTTCTACTCTAATTATTGATTTCAAGGTGATAAGATTGTTTCTGGTTCAATTCTTTGTTTGCTTCCTTAAGAGTACTATTTTAGCTTTTTATTATCATTTGTGCAATGTATTTAGTTCACGTACTATACTTTGATCTTAATCAAACCAGACCTGCTTTGTAGAAGTCCAAATTTTAAGATAAATTTCAAAACATGGACCTTTTTTATTTTCAATATTGTATCACACTATCAGGACTCACAGGAATGCCTATATTGCATTCTTTTACTTTGTTAATATAGTGTGCTACAGCTTCAATTTACAAAAACAACAAAGAAGGGAAAATAAAAATTAAAACTAAACTCAGAGAGAAAGTATAGAAAAATAAATGTCGCTGAGTCTAGCCCAGATCAGTAGATAGCATCTGCAAGAAGCATTTGAAGCATTTAAACCTGCCAATTGAAGTATAGAAACACACAGAAAAATCACCAACCAGTTCCAAGGCAGTACTTGCATCGCTTATGCTCCTGTTGTTTTACATTGTTTATTTCAACCACCATTAATGCCGAGATTACGCCAACGGCCCCTCCTGCGAAAGAAGCCACTATGGGGTCTACCTGACTGCAGTTTGCAAAACAACAGTAGTTAAGCATATTACTCCATCTTACATCATAGAACACTTTTAAAACTTGTTTAGCTAATAATGGAAACAAGGCCAGTGCTCCAAGAGCCCCGAAATAGTAAGCAAAACAACCGCAGCAGTATTTCACTAAAGTCCAGAGTTTTTGTGATATAACGCAACTGATTGCTGTGCAGAATAAGTTATTTGCATAGCTAAAGACATTAATAAGTTTTAGAGACCAAGATAGTGAATTCTCCTGGAGGAAAAAAAATCAATAAAAACATGTGAAGCAACGCAAAGGTTAGATCAAAGACCTAGGAGGAGCGAAATTGTTGTACACTGTGTTACTCAAGACTTTAAAAGGAGTGCTGGGCATAACTTCTCAGAAATAGCCAGAACAGATATGTGAAGCATTTTTAAGTTTCTTTAAATTTTCCCTAGGTTCATACCCAAGTATCCAAATCTAGTTATGGTCTTGTATCATGACAAGTTCGATGGGGAGTTCCAGCCTTTGAGGTTATATGAAGCCAAAGTGAAAATGACTGAGAAGATGACCATATTCCACTTGACAGACATGGACTAATGGGGTTTAAGACGATCAAACACAAGCACACAATTCTGGCACACAGCTTTTATGCCAATCTTCTCAATAAAGTATGATTAGCTAGATCAAGCAGACTTCGCTGAATCTGGGGTATTAAGTTAGAATGAAACAGGCCTAAACTAATCAGCTTAATCAAATGGATTAAACAAACCAAACAGAACAGGTCAATTTGAATAAATAAGCAACTCACCTACACTCACAAGTTTTCAAGCAAAACTCCAAATTCAACATCGCAAAATAAGATGCATAATAACTTAAACAGCCAAATGTAATATTCGAAAATATTCCTTCAAACAAGAATAAAATAACAAACTAGAAAAAGTAATAATTAGCTTAAACAACTTCAGCGTAAAACTACTATGCTAACCTAGAACACCTCATTCTACGGAAAGACGAATTTCTCCAAATTCATTCTAACGGTAAACCTATCTTGCCAATTATGGAATTGTTACAAAACCTTGTTGCCTCATTTTAAACCAAGTAACTAGAACATGGACATGTGAAAAACATGTTGTGTACTTGCTGCCTGCAGATTCATCATCACGCTATCGACAAACACATTTCCAAAATATGTTGCTGCCACAAAAGTTGGACCACTTGTAACCACAGGCTGCGCACCAACTTGTCAAATGCTGCTTCTATTTCTTACCTCGCAAAAAGACGATTAGCCTTGAGCCCTTAACAGCCACATGAATATGATACATGAAACCCTCACATTCTCATCATCACTCACTTCGCCCTTCGAAATGTGAATCAACATTGCTGCCACACCACTGCTTCGACGCGTAGAGTGATGAGCTTATGTTGTTACTGCGCAGCCAGGCAGCACCATACTTCATAATACATGCACAGTTTCTTCTATCTTAGGCTTCAATTTAGCATAGCACGAAATGCTCCGCTGCTGTTGCAAATTGCAACACTATTTGCTTGCCCATTACTAACAACTCCCATATGTAGGATGCCTCTTATAGCCATTATACGCGAACCATGAGTCCCATCAGTGTCTCATAGCTTCCATACAGTGGTGAACAAAAAACAGCGGAGCTTTATGCTTATAAACGCACCAAACTTATGACCAAAGTAGTCATAAAACAGTTCAAGAGTTTGTTTCCCCAGAAACTCAAGTATGAAAATGTGTAAGCTAACTATTGTATTGCTCAGAAACGCTCTGGTGGTATTCAGTTTAGAGTAAATTTGCATATATCCTCAGGATTCATCCTTAAGTGCTCCTTGAGAGAGCACAACGTTTAGCTTCCTTGTGGGCAACGACTAACAACAGGTGGAGTCGTGGGCATATTAAAATAACTCGTATTGAAGATTCAAATGTACTAAGTCTCTTTGTCATGCTCCTTTGAGGACATCATGTGCTAAGAACTAGGCAATTAAACAAGAATAGTAGCTGATTTGATTAGATCTGGTTGAGGTAATCAAATGCAACTCTCAACCATTCAAGAGGGCTGAGTTCGCTCCCAAGTGAGTGTTCTCTCTCTTAATTTCTTTTGATACCCTCTAAAACAACTTCTCTCCTTTTTTATACCCCTATAGCTGGGCCTCTAACCAACTCTGACATATTCCTTCGTTCCCTCCTTTCCCTCCTTTTCTAACTCACTCCACGTTTGCAGTAATTCAATTTAATTACAGCATGAGTATAATAAAATAAAGATAATTTCCTTTGTTGCCCTTCCTACCCCTCCTTGTGTAAGTAAAACTGATAGGGGGTCTAGTTCATGATGTTGCATCATGCCTCTTTTTCTGTATACTCTTAATCTATAGGATACAAAGTTTCTTATACTTGATAAAAGGTTAGTCTCATAATTGGACTCCACATTCTTGGTTTTCCACTTTGTACCCTTCCTTACAATAAACCATCAGTATGCTATAGATCACAGGTTTGTCAGCAGTAAGGCGAACTTGCACAGGGGTTTCAAAACACGGAGAGAGCACAAACAAGATTAGGTCAACACGCTATTGGGTTCATCTAAATCACAAAGCATCCTTGAGTCCCTCCCACGACTACTTCCAGCACTGATCGACTTCTTCCATGGGAGCACTGCAACTTTCAATTGAATTGCTGGCAGTTCTCTGCAGAAGGCTTACAAAGTAGGCTCACCCCCTTTAGAGGGTTTTTGAAGATCTAGGGTTTGAGTAAAACCCTAGATTGGTCAAATGGAGAAAGTTCCAGCTGACAAGAACTAAGATACATGGCCTCCTATTTTGTTGGAATTACGAACAAATAGAGCACTTTTGCCAACTAAATAGCTGGTTACAACTGAGAATAGTCATAAGAGAAAGAATTTTGTCGTGACAAGCTGTTGCAATTTGTCTAAAGGAGGAAGAGAGTCTGTCAGTTATCTTTTACGATTCCATCTTTGGGTTCTTTTTATATGTTATCCACGTGAGGAATGGCTCATTTCCTACAAATCCTAGTTCTGTTAGGATTTGTGTTGTTTTCCTAATTCTGGTAGGAATAGAACTCTTAAAATCCTAATCCTAGTAGGATTAGAACTCCTAGTTCTGTTAGGAGTCTAAAAGTTTTAGTTTGTTGAATTCTAGTTGAGTTAGAAATCCAAATCCTAGTTGGATTAGGATTCCTAATTGGAGTAGAAATATAGTAGTAGAAGGAGTCTTTTGTTTGTAAGTTTTTTACTATTCTACTTGGAATAGGTTTTTCTTACTTTAAGCACATTAGGAGTCTAGTTGGTAAGCGCCAAGTTGAGCTTGTTCTACTTGGATTAGGAGTTGTTATTTCTTTGTTATCTTGTTCTTAGTTTACTAGCTCTAGTAGGATTAGGGTTTGTTTTGGTTCACGTCTATATAAGGCTTTTTAATTCATTAATAAGAATCAGTTTTTGAGTTTAAAGAATTGAAGTGTTAAGCGTTTGTTGCATAGAACTGAGTGTTCAAAATAAAGTCATTGTGTGATCTTAGAGCCTAAACTTACAAGAGACCCTCTTTAACCTAGATTTAAGAGTTCTATCCGATTACGTTTGCATTACTATTCGTCCAAATTCACAAAACACAATCAAAGTTCGAAACTTGCCACGGAAATCACATCACTATGGCACTTATCATTGGCCTTAATTGGGATGAATTGAGTGCAATTTTAATTTGTGCATGATTCTTGTAGCTTGGGAAACCAGGATGTAGAAAGAAAGAACCAACTATGAAGACAGTTCTGCTGGCAATTTGATGGTGCACATGGAAAGAAAAACCTAACAGATTTCTACAGTAGAGCGTCCCCTTGTCAAGATACCGATATAATAGAAGGCTTTTGTATAGCTGCAGACAAGTTTTAGGTTATGAGCGCTTTATTGCGTTTCCTAATTCTGCAGCTTCATGAGAGCTTGTGTACAAGAGTTCTTTTTGCCCTTAGTCCTCCATTTGTATACGGGTGACACTGACATCCCCTTCGGTATCTTTCTATTCATATCTTTGTTTTCAAAATAAAGTTAGTGGTCAACAGATTCCTGCACGAAATTTCAGCAAGAAATGGAAACAGTGAACTTGGCATAAATATATATAAGTAACCAGTTAAGTTCCCCTCCCCTCAAAAAAAAGTCAAGAAGACATGAGTAACCAACTAGAGTTTAATAAATGTACAGCAGAAATGCTAGCAGAACACGGATAATAAAAAATGACTATATTAGAAATAAGTAATGACTATATTAGAAACAAGTAAAAAGATGTCTAGTTTCATGAAAGCAGACAAAACATACTTGTGAAGGGGCAATTCAGGAGACGAGAAAGATGGCAACCATACCTCAACTGCATTGGCAAATGCATGCTTTGGATAAAATCTGCATAAGATGTGCCCCCCACTCCTAGTTTAAGCTCCAACTGCACTAAGACTGTACAATTAGAGCTATGCCTCAATTATGTAATTGATAGTGTCAAAAAGCACCACTGCCTGCCTAGTGGAGCTTAAGCTATATAGATTAGAGGTATACCATAGCTAAGTCTATGAAAATATGTTTGTATTGAGTCAACAAGCATCGATGAATATCAAGTTGCCAGCTTAATCCATATAGAATTAGAGGTATGCCTCAGTCAAAGAATAAGAATGTTGTTTGTGATTGTGTCAAAAATCAGAAAGCATGAATGCATGCCAACTTGAAAATTTGATCAACAACATATAACCATTCATTTCTAACAATATTTTTACTCTTTTTCTGCAGTGAACTATCTGGAAATCATCTACACAAACTCAAACATAAATCTTTAGAGCCATGCAAGAAAAAGAAACTGAAGCATAAAGCTATGAGAGATGGCAGCCAAAGTAAAGACTTTACTACATGAAATATAGAGGAGCAAAATGAAGGGAAGAGGAATGCAAAGCACAACTTTCTTGTAAGGCTCCCTACTTAAGATATGGTACAGATATCCTAGTATGCTATAGCTTCTCATCAAAGGCCATGTCCTCAATAATGTGTAGATAAGCCAAATCATATATGATTGCCTCCATCCAATTCTTTATAGATACACCTCTTCTTTTCTTACAGTCCCTTAAGGTGTCTATACATCTTTTACAAGTGCATCAGATGCCTCCACTAAGACTAGTCAACATACTATCTTACCCTTGTCAGATGCATCTTAAATTCAGTAGAGGCCCCCTCATCCTATATTGGACATACATAGATACGTATATGATAAATATGTATGACCATGCCGTTTTTAGTTGATGTATATTTTCAACCACACGCACCTACACCCAGTCGCCCCGCGCACACACATGAACATGCACGCGTGCACACGCCCGCACATGCGCACACACACATCCACGCACACGCGAGGAACGTGCGCTCACACATACACGCACATGAAGAGGCAAGTGCGCTCGCACACACACACACACACACCTCCATGTTCTCTATCACTCAAGATCAGGGACTCAAATTGTGGTCAGGGCAATATCACAGAACCACTGTACTTGAAAGATAGAGGTTTGTGGCAGTCATAGTCCGACATAATTTTATATATTTCTTACTGCTGTGAATGGCCCCACCACTGCCACAAGCATCAACATCCTTCAAGCTATCTTTCTCATTTAAGATCAAGGAAATATTAGATTGCAGTTATAGTCAAAAAATAACCTTGAGAAGCAAAACAGAAGATCTGTGGCTGTCAGAGTCACAACTCAATTCTTGATTGCAGTAAGTTCAAACCATATGGATGCAATTGTGAAGCCAGTTCTAGACTCAAGATGGACATCAAGTCCATGGATCTAGAACCCCAAGATAGAAGACAATTCTAGAGTCAAGGCTGCTGTCTCCAGATCCTCATGTGGCAAGTTGGTAAACGGTGGGGCTTGCAATTTGTGGCTGTAGAGCATTGCCACGGTAGTGGACAGTGAAGAAAGGAAAAAATGGAAACCAGTCAGCCAAACTGAAGAGGACTTGGGGGGTCCAGAACCTAACATTTAGGGAGTTCCCAAGAGGGATCGTCTACTGGTTTGGAGGCCATTACTTCGTGAACAAACAAGCATCAGTTTTAAAATTGCGTAAATCACGCCATAAATGAATAGAGCCAAAAACTCCACTAATATATATATATATATATATATATATATATATATATATATATATATATATATATATATATAACAGATCTCCGCTCGATAAGGAGTTGATAAATTAATATGGCCTCAACCACAAGCTAAAGAGAATCATTTCGGCTTGGTTTCAAGTTAGATCAGGAAACTTACCGTGGGTGCCAATAGGCCTCCAAAAACCATAATGCCAGCAATAAGGGAGAAACAAGTAGCATAGTATTGCTTGAGGTTCGCCGAGCTCTGCATGTGATTGAATGATATTAAGAAGACGTTGAATGTTCAGATAACTGAAAACGAAGAGCAAACACAAACTAAAAGAAAGAACCAACATGAAACAAAGAGAAAAACAAGTATGCGGTAATGTTATGACATTGAAGAGATACTTCAAATCAGTAAAAAGAATACTTACCAGAGGCGGCAAAAATGGGATAAATGACGGGAAACTCGGTAGTTCATTTTCCTGTTCCTCTTGTAAGATTCCCAACTCAGCACTTTTTATTCTTTGTTGTATCCTTAGCCTACGAACCTGTAAGGCAAACATATGAAGCACATAGATACTTTCATAAACCAAAAATAAAAGAACAATACACATATTAATGAAAGCATGTGAAGTGTGAGTATAAAGGTTAAGGAATGAGAACGAGGATTCCAATACGAAAACTTAATACACTAGCACATGCCAACTTCTGATATTGATCATCTGAAATATCCTTAGCCTATGAACTTCTAAAACATAGAATTGAAGCACCAGATACCTTACCAGAACAAACTTTATCTATTTTCATGTTGAACCACAACTTGAAGAAGACACAATCCTTCTTTTCTACTCTTTTTTATTCAAGAGATTCAAACTTTTGAAAAAAATATACGAAATATAGTGATAAACTTACCTTATATAATTCACATTATGCTAGAAACTACTTAATGAAAAACTGAGGCACATAACTGCTTATAAAAAATTTTGTGGTTAATAAGTACCTTCAGCCGGATTCCGATGGGTTAGCTTGACATTCCGGTGTTCACTCACACATACCTTGCACGTGATTTATATTTTACCCGGTTTTGTTCATATAACCTCTCATTTTAAAACAAGTCTTCCCCTCTTCTTCTTCAAATCATCCTTATGACACACAATCACCCTTCATCTCTTCTTATTCATCGCCGACATTAAACCTCTGTCCCCTAAAAGCTACAGCTATGACTTAAATTTACGGCACCGGGTTCACTTATCCAACCAACAACTTCAAAGGGTAACTTAATCCATTTCTTTCTCTTCAGTCAACTTAACTCATAAAAATTGGAGGGAGAAACTAGAGAGGGAAAGAGAAAGGACCACCTTGTTGATGTTAAAATGGCATTGAGAGAGTAAATCATTCATTAATTGGGAGTTGCGAGTAGAAGCATAGGAAATTTTGTCAACAACATCAGGAGATGGGAAGAGCACCCAAAGACAATTTTGTTCTTGTTCGAAGAATTGAAGGCGATAATTTGAGGAGACATGATTTATGGATGAGAACTCGAAGGTGATGATGGTTTGGATTTTGATGCACTTTAGTTTATGAAACCCATCTTCAAGTTTTTCAATTATTTCTATTGATTTAATCTTTTTCTCTCTTTAACTCTATTTATTTTCCATACTCCTTCCTGCAAGTAGTAGTGATTCGAGTTCTTCTTGTTGTTGACATGGCGGGCTAATACATTACACCTGAAAAATTTCCGCGTCCACCTATATGCATTTCAAAGAGGCAAAGGGAACAGGGAAGCTAGGAAAGATGGAAAAATGAGCTAAAATGAGAGGGAAAAGGAGCAAAAAGAGGCAATATAAAAATCACCTGCAAGGCCCATGTGGGTCAACGCAGAAAAATCAAGTCAACCCACCTGAAAACGAGCAAAGTTACCTACTTACCACAAAAAGAAATACAATGTAGTTACGTCCCTTATTTTCTTTATTAGGTAGTTTCTCAAAAGAAGTGTATTTCATAAGGTAGTTTCTCGCAAATTTTCCTAAAAATCATACATTTGGCCTATATCAACCATGTCAGCTAGCCATATAATTTGATTGTATAATTGATCAGTTGATGTTTGATAACTTGGGAAAGTATGACCTGTTATGAGGCATTTGGTATAACTTATGAGATTAGACTTGACAATGCTCTCAGAAGTTGTGGGTCGAGAGCACGTGGTTCATGATATAGACAAACAGCAATCTCTTTCATACTAACCTCTTCCATATGCAAGAAGATTTTATTTCGACGGCTCCGAATATTATCTTGAATTTCTTGCATTTCCATTTTATCAAAATCCTGAACTGTTTCAGGCCCTTCTATAATACAAAAACTGCAATAGAGCATACAATTAGAAACAAATAACAAAAAGACATGAGCACTATGAATATAATCTCTAAAATCACGCAATCATCTAAATCAAACTACATATAGGAGAGAAATGTATAACCATCAAAAAACTAAACTGAGGTTCCTGCTCTAGACAGCTACAGAAAACTTAACTACTGTTTGTGTTTTTAATTTGACTCCTAATCACTAAAGCCATAGCTACACATAATCATAAAGGCACTTCAATAAAGAACCTTTGGCTCCTTTCCCTTGCCAAATTATGTTCAATAGGAAATGCTCCAACATCACTACTGGATGAGTGCACTTATCCTCATATATTTCAAGAAGCATACGCAACAAAAAAATGTCATCTCACAATACAATAAGAAAATTTCTCCTCTCTCCTGCTGTATAAGATTTGGAAAATACAGCACCTCAAGAAAGTCAGTATAATATGACCTCAATTTAATCTTAAGTATTAAGTGTATTCAGAATTGTGGTCCAAACTTTATATATACAACCAGTTTGGAGGCATTGGATTCCATGAAACATTCGGATGCTAATAAAATATGGGTATAGGGTTTTTAAGTGTTCACAATATGAATCAGATATCTTACAAGACGATTCTTCACACCCGTCAGAAATAATTACCAAGAACAACAATTTAGCAATTCTAACATACATGCAATGCCAAAATCAGTGAAAGAATCTGCCCATACGGGGTCGCAATTTCAGGGAATAATGATGGAAGGATAAGACAATAGAATGAAAATGATTACTTTCCTACCAGTACACTCTTCCTAGCCCTATTTCCCTAGATTAACAACCTTACAAAGTTACATATGACCACAAGCAAAGAGAAGTGAGGTAACTCATGAGATTCAAGGGGACTGTCCCTGAATAGCATGCTTATCCTAGTGAAGTTTGCCAATCACTCTGCTGGAGACCATACATTCTTTTATCACTCCACCAAAATTAGTATCCAGCAACATGATATTCACAATTTCACAAACAACACAGAAACAAAACCACTTATTTAATCGCCGGTCTGCACAGCAAGTCCTGACACACAAGATAATCTCTTATCCGTAGAACAGGCTAGTAGGCAATTCAAACATTGGAACCCTTGCGTATCCTCTTAAACAACTCCAGGAAAGAAGAAAGACTGCTTGGCCCTTTAAAAAGAAGGAACCAAGAGCCAAGGAAGGTCTTCTTCCCAAAGCCGAAGGGGCAAAAAGGGAGATTCATTTTGCGCTCCAATCGACTTTGACCAGCCTAGCTAGTCCCCGTCGTACCATCCTTATCTGGTTCCAGGCTGTGCATCTGGTTGTTCCTTTCTTTTTTACCTCAACTTTGGCATTTCCCGCTGGCACCTTATTTCAAAGTGGACTTTTTTTTGCCTCGTATCCTCCCAGACCTATGAACGTCTCTCAAGATTTTCTTAAGCTACGCGCATACTATATCCTGCAATCAAACCTGCACGATCAAAAGGAAAGTATTTCTCCAGCCGGCAACGCACAAAAAAAAAAAAAAAAAAAAAAAAATAAATAAATAAATATACATATACATATATGCATACGCATAACATATACATACACATACACATACACATACACATATATACATATACATATACACATACACATACACACATATACATATACATATACATGCACACATATACATATACATATATACATATACATATACATATACATATACATATACACATATACACATATACACACATACATATACGTATACATATACATATATACCTATACCTATACATACATATAAAAAATATATAAAAAAGCAAGCTTTCCACCATCCAAAGTTTATAGAATGGGACCTAATAAATCCGACAGGTTCTATAAGCAGATAATTGAAGAGAGACAATAAAGGGCGGCAAGCCGATCTTATGATTCTATAGGCCAAAAAATCATTATCACTGTCATGGAAGATCTTTAGTTAACATGAAGCGAAAAAAGATGGTGTTACTCATTTATTTGAGTGAAAATCTCAAAAAGAATAATTTGAGCTTTTACAAAAGAGTAATCTCTTCCTTTTTGTGAATGAAAAAATTGGGATCAAGCATTTCACCTTCATTTTGAGTTATCTCACATGTCCCTCATTGTTCTTATGGTCTCATCCATATGTTGTGGATTTCTTTCACACAGACACTAAGTGTGCAAAAAATAATAGCACAATTAAATGACAACAATACTCGGCAAAATGCCTGTATTCCCCATCCACAGTAGGGTTGAGAGAAAAATGCACACAGGTACAGTAGACTATTAGTATAAAAAAACCTGTCTCTATGTAAGTTTTTCGCTTTTCCATTAAGCACTTCTTTTAAGAGCTTTCCCATCTAAATAGTGGTACTCTCATTACATTACGCATTCTTGTGTTAGGAAACAATCAACAAGAATATCAGGAGATTACAACTTGCATATACCTTTTTTTTTCTACGACTTGCACATACTTGATCTGTTGCTCCTCAAGAATATTATATCTACCTAAATCTATGCATCTACGGCAATCACATCTCTATAGGACTCACAAAATAGAGCTTGCCTAAAACAAAGACAAAACAATCAGATATGAATCAGGCTCCATCTCAGCAGTACATCTAGAGCAACCACAGGATTTCACTTTACGCATGTTTATTGCTATTTAACTTTCCGACACAGGAAATAAACACCTAACAACCCCTAGACGTGTTTTTAGTACTTCTAGTGTGTCCCCCACACCATGGGACTTTATCATTCAGTTCATTGTAGGACCTACAGGGGCTTCCCAAGTGATATTTTGTGACATTCAAAATAAATTAGGCACTGTGCTCTTTCCTTGATCACTACTTTATGGACCTTTGGCTTTTTGATGATGCGCATATCTAAGTTCATTTGTTCTTCAACAAAATCTCTTTGATAAAAAATATATTCTATCCCTTTCAATCAAAAAGGCCATATATTTTTTGTGGTCAATCTTGTCAATTTTGAGCACCATTACCCGTTCTTATACCATAACTAAAGTTAAGATATAATTTATTTATTCGTAAGATAAATCCAAAAAATGATATGTAGACACTATATCCATACATGTCCTAACAATTTTATCAAAATTTGTATAACTTGACCACCAAAGCCACATCTATAATTTTCAATTGCAAGTGATTGTCATAGTTCAACATTTTTGTATGAACTGAGTTTCAATAATGGAGAGAAAAGAATAGAGAGAATGGAGAGAAAGATGAGACTGCGATTTTATTATTTCTGAATGAGAACGAAATATTACTGCCAGGAGTGTATTTATACAAGTACAAAATGTAGTAGAAGAATTACAGCTGATTAACAAACTTTAGCTAGGTAACTTCAGCTACAAGCTTGCTTAACTAACTCTGGCTGGAGGTAACTAACTGCTGCTGGAAAGCTTCTAGGAATTAGTTGATGTGTGGAGCTGAGGGTTGTATACCAACACCACCCCCCCCCAACCCCCCTCAAACTTGGGAGGGGAGAAGAATGAACCATACCAAGTTAGGAAGATAAATTAGAATGTTAAGCACATGGAAGAATTGGTAAAGATGTCGGCTAATTGATTATGTGTAGGTAGATAGTTAGTTGTTGTGTAGAGCTGAGGATTGTATACCAACAACCCCCCCCCTTTTAAAACTTGGGAGGGAAGAAGAATGAAACATACCAAGTTTGGAAGATAAATTAGAATGTTGAGCACTTGGAAGAATCTTGGTAAAGATGTCGGCTAATTGATTATGTGTAGGCACATAGCTGAGTTGAATAAGGCCTTCTAGGACTTTGTCACTAGTAAAGTGGCAATCATTTTCTATATGCTTAGATCTTTTAAGAAAAATGGGATCTTTGGCTATACGAATTGCTGATTGGTTTGTCAGTTGTCACAATTTAAGACAACAGGTTTCAACTTAGGAACCCCAAGTTCTTCTAGGAGCCTAACAACCCCAAGTGACTTCACCCGAGCCATAGCTCTATATTCCGCCTCACAGGAACTTTTGGAAATTGTGCCTTGCTTCTTGGACTTCCAGCATATAGGTGAATTGCCAAGAAGTAGAATATAACCACTTACAAACGTTGTGGTTGTTCGACAAGTTGCCCGATTAGAATCGAGTCCCCGAAAGCTTGAAAATTCATTAGTGGCTTTAAGCGAGAACACCTTATCCAGCATTGTGATTGATGTATCTAAGAGTGTGAGTGAGAGCTTAAACATGAGATCTCGAGGACTATGCATAAATTGACTCAAAGACTGCATAGCAAAGGCAATATCAGGCCTAGTGTAAGTTTAAAAAGTTCAACTTGCCAACATAGCACTTGTATAGCTCAAGCATTAGAATAGAGAGGACCATTATCGAGAGGTTTCATGTTTAATGGAAAGGGAGTGATGGCAGGGTTTAAAACATCCAAAACACATTCACTAGAAGCTCCTTAGTGAACTTTCTTTGAGTGAGAATGTAACCATCAGAAGACTTATTGATCTCTATGCCAAGGCAGAAATGTAAAGCACCCAAGTCTTTGATGCTGAAAGTGTTGTGAAAATGAAGCTTGAGAGCATTAGTTGTGTCATCATTAGAGCCAGTGAGGATGATATCGTCCACATACTACAATAGTAATGTCATCATGTTCTTTCTTCAAAAACAAAACCTTAAAACTGAAGTTCTTCAAGAAGCCTAGCAAACCATTGTATGCTTGCTTGCTTCAGTCCATAAAGGGACTTTTTGACTTTGCAAACATGTCCTCTCAAGTACCTTCATATAAACCTCTTCATGTAAATGCTCATGGAGAAAGACATTATTGACATCTAATTAGAAAAGATTCCAATTTTTGCTAGCAGCAACAGAGCTGAGATATCTTACTATTGACATTTTAAAAGTCTCTTGATAATTAAGACCATATTTTATACCTTTCAATAGAGCCATGAGCATACTTTTTTATAATGTAAACCCACTTGCATCCTATGGTTTTCTTGTCTTTAGGTAGAGCTACAAACTCCCATGTTTCATTTTGCTGCAGAGTTGTGGCTTCTTTGGTCATAGCATCTACCCAGTGAGGATCAACACGAGCCTCATGGTAGGTGGTAGGTTCAACACAGTCCATGTGAGCAGCTATGAGAGCTTTCTGAGTAGGAAGATGAGTATCAAAAGGAACTAGGTTGCACTAATGAGTGACAGATGTAGAACAAACAAAGTCATTTAGTTGAGAAAGTGGTTTGGTGGACCTAGTGGATTTCCTGAGTGGAGGAGGAGGGTGGAGTAGAAACCTGGGAAGGAGAAGAGATTGGAGAAGAGATTAAAGACATAGGACAGAAGATTGGAGAAGAGATGGGAGAAGAAGAAATATTGTGATCCTGGTCAAGTATATCAGGTAGAGAAGGATTTTGAGGAAGGGAAATGTTTATAGTGTGAGGAAGAAAGAATTGAGTAGAGTAGGTATTTAGAGGAGAAGAAGAGTAATGGAAAGAAGAATGATTCTCATGGAAATGAATGTCTCTAGAAACAAGAATTTTGTTAGTGGCTAGGTTGAGAACCTTGTAGGCTTTATGATGTGAGGGACAACCAAGTAGGACACAAGGTTGAGCTCTGTGATCAAACTTACTTCTTTTGACAATAGAAGTATATATGTAACACAAACACCCAAACTCTTAAATGAGACAAATCAAGCTTCATGCCAAAGAGCTTTTCACTGGACAATTGAGTGCTCTTCAAAGGCATTCTGTTAATCGAAAAGGTAACTGTAAGAATACAATCGCTCCAATATTTGTCAAGAAGCTTGGGCTGAATGAAAAGAGCTCTAGCAGGTTTCAAGCAAATGCCCGTGCTTTCTTCCACATCACCATTCTATTGTGGTGTGTTACTGGAACTTTTCTATTGTAAAATGCCCTTTTTAAGAAACAATTGTTTCATACCTCCTTTACTGAGGTTTAGAGCATTATCTGACCATTTTAACTTGGCAATTAAGCTCAATTTCAACATATTGCAAAAATTGAATCATAAGAGAAACAAAATCAGTTATATTCTGTAAGAGATGAGTCAGTGGTATAATCATCAACAATTGATGATGACCACATGCATCACATACCAAACAAGGGCCGCAAAAATCTACGTGGAGCAGCTCAAAAGGTTTATTTGTCTTGATAGAACTAACTAGAAAAAGGAGATTTGGTTTGTTTAGGTTTGTTTAGCTGAAGAACATACTCCATTTGTCTCTTATTAGTTTACCCACTTCTTTAGGCACAGAGTTTTAGGAGAAATAATATGTGGGTCCTAAAGAGAAAGATAAATTTATTGTGGGCCAAGAGAGATAAGATAGTGACAAATAGAAAAATGATACTTTATGTAAAAGATAATAATGTATTCTGATAGTGACAAATAGAGAAATAATAATGTTTGGTCAATGATCCATTTAAAAAACACAATTTGTTTCTTGCTGACAAAGAAATGGTCATAGAACCATGGAATTAAAACTCTCCCATTCCGTTCTGAACGACGTTCAGAATCGATTTTGAATTTGCCGTTTGGGAAATCCCGTTCTCGAATGCCATAATAAAAATCACATACTTCTCGCCGTGTTGTCCATTCCGTAATGCGAACTCGCCGCGTCGGAACGTTTTATCCCTGTTACATCGGTTCTTTTCAAACATTGGCCAATAATATTTTATGAATTAATTATATAGCTGATGAAACATGATATTCTAATAGATTTGAATATATTATGTTGTAATAATGCTTCATAAACTAAAACATTCCTAATAAGGTTAGAACATATTAATATGAATTTTTTGAAAAAAATCAAGTCGCGTCGACCGCAATCCTTTGCATTCATTCGTTACAAGCCGCTTCCGCGACAATGCAAACGTTATCTCAAGCGATTTTTTTCGTTGCATAGAACGCTCCCAATCATTGAAACCTACTCCATCAAACACAGGATTCACCAATTTTGATAAATTAGCATCATAATTGTTCAGAAGGTATACTCAATTAGGATTCTGAGTTGGATCTTGTGTATTATCTGCTGACATTGTGATCTGATTTTAGGTTCGAAACAGAATTTTGATGAATTTGAGTAATATAAAAAAGAATTGATCGAAATTGAGAGATTTCAAAGATATCAGAGAAGAAAATTTTGACTGAATTAACGGAATTTGTGAAATGTGATCTACTGATCCCATAGAGAACGATCAATTGATCATGAAAAAAACGAGACATATGGCAGGATCAATTGATCCGCTCTGATAACTCAGTTTCAATAATGGAGAGAAAAGAATAGAGAAAATGGAGGAAAAGATGAGATTGTGTTTTTATTATTTCTGAATGAGAATGAAATATTACCGCAAGGAGTGTCTTTATACAAGTAGAAGAAGAACTACAACTAATTAACAAACTTCTAACAAACTCTAGCTAGGTAACTTCATCTACAAGCTGCTTAACTAACTCTGGCTGTAGCTAACTAACTGCTGCTGAGAAGCTTCTACGAGTCAGTTGCTGCGTGGAGCTGAGGGTTGTATATATACCGTAATATAACTGTAAGTCTACCACCTGGGCCCTAATTATAAGCTTGATATCCTCCAAGTACAAAAAAAAAATAGAATAGACCTAAGACTAGGTTGGAAGACAAACTGCAAAACAAGTCAATACACCCTATGCTACAAGCCAACAACTTCCAACAATATAAACATGCCCATTTGAGCTATGTTCTTCTCACCTGAAAAAAGACCTAATTTCAAGAAAAATAAGTTCAAACAAGTTCTACTTAGTTCAGATTAGTTCATATAAGTTCCAATAAGTTCAAATAACAGGTACTCAAGTTCAATACAGAATAAGTTCAAATAACGAGTACCCAAGTTAAACCCACAACAAGTTCAAATAAGTTGTCATAAATACCAATAAGTTCAGATAAGTTCCACGTAGTTCATATAAGTTCCCATAACCCTAGTTCAATACACAATAAATTCAGATAAGTTCCAAGTTCTGAAAAGTCAATTCTGCAGTCTACAACCAAGTTTCAATTAATAAAATGCATACATAGCTAAAGAAAGAACTCAAACAACATCTAAACTAACTCAAATCAACAAATCAAATAAACAAGCGGCAAAGGGAGATAATTACGCCGTATTAGATTTATCAGAAGAGTCCGAATCATCAGAAGAAGAAGGGAAAGAATCAGAATCGGATTCGGGAGCCATAGAAGACGACATACAACGCCATTTGGAAGGATAACTGAGTTTTCTGCCACTCACTCTGGAAGAAGAAGGTGCATAATTATGGTAGAAAATCAAGGGTTTTGTGGGATGAGAAACCGCCAATATTCGACCTGAACAAAGCATTTTTTTTTTGGTGGGTTTTTGTTTTTAAGAGGTGCCACTACAATTGAGTTTGTTTCTCCGATCACCATTAACTCATGTTAAAGCTCAGCTGTGGCTGTTGTGGTAGCACAACATAAAGGTTTTTCTATTTCTGTTATAATGTGCTACACGTAGGAACACAACAAATTAGATAGTAACGCATTGTTTTTTTTTCGGTTTTTCACCGGGTACCCCTGTGGTCTTTCAAAATTCATAGGGTACCCCTGTTGTTTCAAAAATGCATCAGGTTACCTTATTTTGGGAGTGAAATGCACGAAATGCCCTTAATGACTAACGGTGTCAAGTTTTCGTTAGTCATTAGGGTGAATTAACCCCTCAATCCCCTCTAACCCTAATTAAGCCCTAAACCCTAACCCCAAAACCCTAACCCTAACCCCTAACCCTCTAACACCTCACCCCCACCCTAAACCCTAACTACCCAACCACCATAACCCCCTGCCCTCCCCCCACCCACGCAGCCCACCCCCCACCCCCCGTAGCCACCCACGCAGCCCACCCCCCCCCCTCCCCCACCCACTTGCGCCGCTCTCCTCTCTCTCTTCTTCTCGCGGTTGATGTGCCTGTTGTTGTCGGTGTTGTTGATGTCGTGCACCGCCACAGCTGGTGCTCTTCGTTCGTGCGCCACCGCGAGGCAGCCCCCTCGATGTTGCGGGGGTGGGGGGAGAGGGGTGCTGCGGGGAAGAGGGGGGAGGGGGGGAGGGTGTGGGGGAGGGGTCGGGGGGGGGGCGAGGGGGGTGGGGGGTGGGGGTGGGGGAGGGGGTCTGCTGCGGGGCTACGGGGGAGGTGGAGGTGTAATACTCCGTATTTTTGGGAGTTATTCTTTTATAATTAAGAAAATATAAAGAATAAAGTTGAAAGTAATTTAATATTATTTACTGAAAAATATAGTTTGGGTAAGCCTACAGTTATAATTTAACTATACAACCTACTTTTTGTACCTAATTATATTTTAATTCGGTTTTGTTTTATTTTCCAAATAAATAAAATAAGAAATAGGAATTTGATTTGGAAACAAATCCTATTAATCCTAGGTTTCTCATGCTATAAATAAGAAAAAGAGAAAAAAAAATATATTAGAAAACCCTATTCTTTAATCAGCCGTGATTTTGGTTTTACCCTAAGAGAAAAGTTTTCTCTCTCCTCTTATCTCCTCTTCCACGTGATTTTTCTTTCCTTCTCTCCTCTACTTTTCTCTTTTCTTCTTCCCTTGCATCTGGGAACATCCACTCGCCGGCGTTCGGAGGTGACAGAAGTCGGTCGGAGTTGCTAGCTTCTGCCGGAAGTTGCGCGCAAGGTTCGAGGGTTGCGCGAGTTGTGGTCGCAAGCGAGGCTTCGTGGCTGGGTTCGTTCGAGTGGTGGTTCGAGTGTGGTTGTGTCGCGCAGGTCAATCGGGCTTCTCCCATCAGGTCGTCGACCAGTCGGAGGTTCGAGTGGTGGTCGGCGTCGTTCGTGGTCGCCGGTGTTCTTCCGGTGGTCATTCTCTCTCTCTTTTCTTCTTTAAATTAAATTATAAAATCTGATTTTGTTATTCTTATTATCTTTGATTAAGTTTTGTAATTATAAATAAAGTATAGAATAAGTAAAAGAAATCAGATTTATAATTATGTTTTAGTTCTTATGATAATTTTATTTCTTAATTCTGATTTTTATAATACTTATATATAGTTGTTTAAGTTTTGTTGTTATGAACAAGTATAATATAAGTTAGAAGAAATCAGATTTGCAAACCTATTATTAAGTCCTAAATATGTTAGTTTCAATAAAGTTTATGAAAAGAAAGTTTAAACAACAAGTTTGATTATTTTTAATATTCAAAACATCATATTTTACATAGTTAGATAAGCTGATTTTTATTTAGTAATATCAAGGACTTAGCACTGAAATACTTTTATTGTTTGATTAGGTCCCAATTTCATAAGCGGAACGTTTTAAGTAGTCAACGAAGATTCTCCGTTACAAGGTACGTACGCGTACTAGTTCAATTAGATATGTTAGTATCATGTTTAGATTAGGAATTCTTTCATTATAACCTAGAATCATGATAGGGAACAATTGTATGGTTGTGATTGATGAGATTGTTTGGTAACACGAAATCAATTGGAAATTTGTATGTGTTTCCTTGTTGTATGGCTTTGTGAATTGGAATGAAATGTTATTGGAATGCGTAATTCTATCGTATCACAAGCATGAAATGAGAAATTGGATTGGAATGCTATGATTAATAATTATAGCAAGGAATTATAAGATGATTCTATCTGATGTTGTAAAAATCACATGCGTAATGTTGTATGAATGAGTATCACTAAAATGGATAGTTGGCAATAAACTTGTAGTCGGACTCCCTACAAGTAATGAACAATGGGGGGAGTGTGGGACATGTTCTACACTCCTACGCAGGCCTACTGTGACGATAGTAGTGTCCTTATAAATTTTGGTAACTCAAGTAGGCGGAAGGTTCCGTACGATCTTGGGGGTATGCATACTAAGGTGATGGATGTGGAACGGAACGAAACTGTATTTACATTATTTCTAATAGACCAAGTTGTCTATTAAGGATTAAGTAGCCCGTATGATTCTAGAAAGATGACGGTGCCCGTTCAATGCCAAATAAAGTGTAAAAACAGAATTTAATGTTTTTGTAGTATCATGTTTAGGAATTGTTATTACTCTTCTGTTTATGTTTAGTGTACTATTCAACTGTTTAAATACATACTCAACATAGCTGATTGTTTGTTATTTGTGTTGTTTGTTGACCTGTGATGAACCATTGATATTTCAATAGGGAGCAGATTAGGTATGCTGGTGATACTGCATGAGTTTGGGCATATGGGGGATACTTTTGATTATAAACTTTTAAAGTGTTTTAGTTGAACATCCTAGAGATGAGATATCTTACTATTGACATTTTAAAAGTCTCTTGATAATTAAGACCATATTTTATACCTTTCAATAGAGCCATGAGCATACTTTTTTATAATGTAAACCCACTTGCATCCTATGGTTTTCTTGTCTTTAGGTAGAGCTACAAACTCCCATGTTTCATTTTGCTGCAGAGTTGTGGCTTCTTTGGTCATAGCATCTACCCAGTGAGGATCAACACGAGCCTCATGGTAGGTGGTAGGTTCAACACAGTCCATGTGAGCAGCTATGAGAGCTTTCTGAGTAGGAAGATGAGTATCAAAAGGAACTAGGTTGCACTAATGAGTGACAGATGTAGAACAAGAATTTTGTTAGTGGCTAGGTTGAGAACCTTGTAGGCTTTATGATGTGAGGGACAACCAAGTAGGACACAAGGTTGAGCTCTGTGATCAAACTTACTTCTTTTGACAATAGAAGTATATATGTAACACAAACAACCAAACTCTTAAATGAGACAAATCAAGCTTCATGCCAAAGAGCTTTTCACTGGACAATTGAGTGCTCTTCAAAGGCATTCTGTTAATCGAAAAGGTGATTGTAAGAATACAATCGCTCCAATATTTGTCAAGAAGCTTGGGCTGAATGAAAAGAGCTCTATCAGGTTTCAAGCAAATGCCCGTGCTGTCTTCCACATCACCATTCTATTGTGGTGTGTTACTGGAACTTTTCTATTGTAAAATGCCCTTTTTAAGAAACAATTGTTTCATACCTCCTTTACTGAGGTTTAGAGCATTATCTGACCATTTTAACTTGGCAATTAAGCTCAATTTCAACATATTGCAAAAATTGAATCATAAGAGAAACAAAATCAGTTTTATTATGTAAGAGATGAGTCAGTGGTATAATCATCAACAATTGATGATGACCACATGCATCACATACCAAACAAGGGCCGCAAACATCTTCGTGGAGCAGCTCAAAAGGTTTATTTGTCTTGATAGAACTAACTAGAAAAAGGAGATTTGGTTTGTTTAGGTTTGTTTAGCTGAAGAACATACTCCATCTGTCTCTTATTAGTTTACCCACTTCTTTAGGCACAGAGTTTTAGGAGAAATAATATGTGGGTCCTAAAGAGAAAGATAAATTTATTGTGGGTCAAGAGAGATAAGATAGTGACAAATAGAAAAATGATACTTTATGTAAAAGATAATAATGTATTCTGATAGTGACAAATAGAGAAATAATAATGTTTGGTCAATGATCCATTTAAAAAACACAGTTTGTTTCTTGATGACAAAGAAATGGCCATAGAACCATGGAATTAAAACTCTCCCATTCCGTTACAGAACGACGTTCTGTAACTGATTTTGGATTTGCCGTTTGGGAAATCCCGTTACTGAATGCCATAATAAAAATCACATACTTCTCGCCGTGTTGTCCATTCCGTAATGCGAACTCGCCGCGTCGGAACGTTTTATCCCTGTTACATCGGTTCTTTTCAAACATTGGCCAATAATATTTTATGAATTAATTATATAGCTGATGAAACATGATATTCAAATAGATTTGAATATATTATGTTGTAATAATGCTTCATAAACTAAAACATTCCTAATAAGGTTAGAACATATTAATATGAATTTTTTAAAAAAAATCAAGTCGCGTCGACCGCAATCCTTTGCATTCATTCGTTACAAGCCGCTTCCGCGATAATGCAAACGTTATCTCAAGCGATTTTTTTCGTTGCATAGAACGCTCCCAATTATTGAAACCTACTCCATCAAACACAGGATTCACCAATTTTGATAAATTAGCATCATAATTGTTCAGAAGGTATACTCAATTAGGATTCTGAGTTGGATCTTGTGTATTATCTGCTGACATTGTGATCTGATTTTAGGTTCGAAATAGAATTTTGATGAATTTGAGTAATATAAAAAAGAATTGATCGAAATTGAGAGATTTCAAAGATATCAGAGAAGAAAATATTGACTTAATTAACGGAATTTGTGAAATGTGATCTACTGATCCCATAGAGAACGATTGATCATGAAAAAAACGAGACATATGGCAGGATCAATTGATCCGCTCTGATAACTCAGTTTCAATAATGGAGAGAAAAGAATAGAGAAAATGGAGGAAAAGATGAGATTGTGATTTTATGATTTCTGAATGAGAATGAAATATTACCGCAAGGAGTGTCTTTATACAAGTAGAAGAAGAACTACAACTAATTAACAAACTTCTAACAAACTCGAGCTAGGTAACTTCATCTACAAGCTGCTTAACTAACTCGGGGGCCGTAGCTAACTAACTGCCGTTGAGAAGCTTCTACGAGTCGGTTCTTTGCGTGGAGCTGAGGGTTGTATATAAACCGTAATATAACTGTAAGTCTACCACCTGGGCCCTAATTATAAGCTTGATATCCTCCAAGTACAAAAAAAATAGAATAGACCTAAGACTAGGTTGGAAGACAAACTGCAAAACAAGTCAATACACCCTATGCTACAAGCCAACAACTTCCAACAATATAAACATGCCCATTTGAGCTATGTTCTTCTCACCTGAAAAAAGACCTAATTTCAAGAAAAATAAGTTCAAACAAGTTCTACTTAGTTCAGATTAGTTCATATAAGTTCCAATAAGTTCAAATAACAGTACTCAAGTTCAATACGTAATAAGTTCAAATAACGAGTACCCAAGTTAAACCCACAACAAGTTCAAATAAGTTGTCATAAATACCAATAAGTTCGATAAGTTCCACGTAGTTCATATAAGTTCCCATAACCCTAGTTCAATACACAATAAATTCGAGATAAGTTCCAAGTTCCGAAAAGTCAATTCTCGTAGTCTACAACCAAGTTTCAATTAATAAAATGCATACATAGCTAAATAAAGAACTCAAACAACATCTAAACTAACTCAAATCAACAAATCAAATAAACAAGCGGCAAAGGGAGATAATTACGTCGTATTAGATTTATCAGAAGAGTCCGAATCATCGAAGAAGAAGGGAAAGAATCGGAATCGGATTCGGGAGCCATAGAAGACGACATACAACGCCATTTGGAAGGATAACCGAGTTTTCTACCACTCACTCGGAAGAAGAAGGTGCATAATTATGGTAGAAAATCAAGGTTTTTGTGGGATGAGAAACCGCTAATATTCGACCCGAACAAAGCATTTTTTTTTTTGGTGGGTTTTTGTTTTTAAGAGGTGCCACTACAATTGAGTTTGTTTCTCCGATCACCATTAACTCATGTTAAAGCTCACTGTGGGTCGTTGTGGTAGCACAACATAAAGGTTTGTCTATTTCGTTATAATGTGCTACACATAGAAACACAACAAATTAGATAGTAACGCATTGTTTTTTTTTTCGGTTTTTCACCGGTACCCCCGTGGTATTTCAAAATTCATAGGGTACCCCTGTTGTTTCAAAAATGCAAAGGTTACCTTATTTTGGGAGTGAAATGCACGAAATGCCCTTAATGACTAACGGTGTCAAGTTTCCGTTAGTCATTAGGGTGAATTAACCCCTCTATCCCCTCTAACCCTAATTAAGCCCTAAACCCTAACCCCAAAACCCTAACCCTAACCCTAACCCTAACCCTAACCCTAGCACCTCACCCCCACCCTAAACCCTAACTACCCAACCACCATAATCCTCCCGCCTCCCCCCCCACACGCAGCCCCACCCCCCACCCCCGTAGCCACCCACGCAGCCCACCCCCACCCCCTCCCCCACCCACTTGCCGCTGCTCTCCTCTCTCTCTTCTTCTCGCGGTTGATGTGCCTGTTGTTGTCGGTGTTGTTGATGTCGTGCACCGCCACTGCTGGTGCTCTTCGTTCGTGCGCCACCGCGAGGCAGCCCCCTCGATGTTGCGGGGTGGGGGGGGAGAGGGGTGTCGGGAAGGGCGAGGGATGTGGGGGAGGGGGTCCGCCGTAGGGGAGGGCAGAGGGGGGGGGGTGGGGGTGGGGTAGGGGGTCTGCTGCGGGGCTACGGGGGAGGGGGAGGTGTAATACTCCGTATTTTTGGGAGTTATTCTTTTATAATTAAGAAAATATAAAGAATAAAGTTGAAAGTAATTTAATATTATTTACTGAAAAATATAGTTTGGGTAAGCCTACAGTTATAATTTAACTATACAACCTACTTTTTGTACCTAATTATATTTTAATTCGATTTTGTTTTATTTTCCAAATAAATAAAATAAGAAATAGGAATTTGATTTGGAAACAAATCCTATTAAACCTAGGTTTCTCATGCTATAAATAAGAAAAAGAGAAAATAAAATATATTAGAAAACCCTATTCTTTAATCAGCTGTGATTTTGGTTTTACCCTAAGAGAAAAGTTTTCTCTCTCCTCTTTTCTCCTCTTCCACGTGATTTTTCTTTCCTTCTCTCCTCTACTTTTCTCTTTTCTTCTTCCCTTGCATCTGGGAACATCCAATCGTCGGCGTTCGGAGGTGACAGAAGTCGGCCGGAGTTTCTAGCTTCTGCCGGAAGTTGCGCGTAAGGTTCGAGGGTTGCGCGAGTTATGGTCGCAAGCGAGGCTTCGTGGCTGGGTTCGTTCGAGTGGTGGTTCGAGTGTGGTTGTGTCGTGCAGGTCAATCGGGCTTCTCCCAGCAGGTCGTCGACCAGTCGGAGGTTCGAGTGGTGGTCGGCGTCGTTCGTGGTCGCCGGTGTTCTTCCGGTGGTCATTCTCTCTCTCTTTTCTTCTTTAAATTAAATTATAAAATCTGATTTTGTTATTCTTATTATCTTTGATTAAGTTTTGTAATTATAAAGAAAGTATAGAATAAGTAAAAGAAATCAGATTTATAATTATGTTTTAGTTCTTATGATAATTTTATTTCTTAATTCTGATTTTTATAATACTTATATATAGTTGTTTAAGTTTTGTTGTTATGAACAAGTATAATATAAGTTAGAAGAAATCAGATTTGCAAACCTATTATTAAGTCCTTAATATGTTAGTTTCAATAAAGTTTATGAAAAGAAAGTTTAAACAACAAGTTTGATTATTTTTAATATTCAAAACATCATATTTTACATAGTTAGATAAGCTAATTTTTATTTAGTAATATCAAGGACTTAGCACTGAAATACTTTTATTGTTTGATTAGGTCCCAATTTCATAAGCGGAACGTTTTAAGTAGTCAGCGAAGATTATCCGTTACAAGGTACGTACGCGTACTAGTTCAATTGGATATGTTAGTATCATGTTTAGGTTATGAATTCTTTCATTGGAACCTAGAATCATGATAGGGAACAATTGTATGGTTGTGATTGATGAGATTGTTTGGTAACACGAAATCAATTGGAAATTTGTATGTGTTTCCTTGTTGTATGGCTTTGTGAATTGGAATGAAATGTTATTGGAATGCTTAATTCTATCGTATCACAAGCATGAAATGAGATATTGGATTGGAATGCTATGATTAATAATTATAGCAAGGATTTATAAGAGGTTGTCTAAACTAAAGGATTCTATATGATGTTGTAAAAATCACATGCGTAATGTTGTATGAATGAGTATCACTAATAAGGATAGTTGGCAATAAACTTGTAGTCGGACTCCCTACAAGTAATGAACAATGGGGGAGTGTGGGACATGTTCTACACTCCTACGCAGCCTCTTCGTGACGATAGTAGTGTCCTTATAAATTTTGGTAACTCAAGTAGGCGGAAGGTTCCGTACGATCTTGGGGGTATGCATACTAAGGTGATGGACGTGGAACGGAACGAAAATGTACTTACATTACTTATAATAGACCAAGTTGTCTATTAAGGATTAAGTAGCCCGTATGATTCTAGAAAGATGACGGTGCCCGTTCAATGCCAAATAAATTGAAAAAACAAAATTTAATGTTTTTGTAGTATCATGTTTAGGAATTGTTATTACTCTTCTGTTTATGTTTAGTGTACTATTTAACTGTTTAAGTACGTACTCAACATAGGCGATTGTTTGTTATTTGTGTTGTTTGTTGACCTGTGATGAACCATTGATATTTCAATGG
This sequence comes from Beta corolliflora, assembly GCA_947648045.1. Classification (NCBI taxonomy): domain Eukaryota; kingdom Viridiplantae; phylum Streptophyta; class Magnoliopsida; order Caryophyllales; family Amaranthaceae; genus Beta; species Beta corolliflora. Next base: position 645,942 of record CANSZD010003082.1, on the reverse strand, counting down.
GGAGCAGATTAGGTATGCTGGTGATACTGCATGAGTTTGGGCGTACGGGGGATACTTTTGATTATAAACTTTTAAAGTGTTTTGGTTGAACATCCTAGAGATGAGATATCTTACTATTGACATTTTAAAAGTCTCCTGATAATTAAGACCATATTTTATACCTTTCAATAGAGCCATGAGCATACTTTTTTATAATGTAAACCCACTTGCATCCTATGGTTTTCTTGTCTTTAGGTAGAGCTACAAACTCCCATGTTTCATTCTGCTGCAGAGTTGTGGCTTCTTTGGTCATAGCATCTACGCAGTGAGGATCAACATGAGCCTCATGGTTGGTGGTAGGTTCAACACAGTCCATGTGAGCAGCTATGAGAGCTTTCTGAGTAGGAAGATGAGTATCAAAAGGAACTAGGTTGCACTAATGAGTGACAGATGTAGAACAAACAAAGTCATTTAGTTGAGAAAGTGGTTTGGTGGACCTAGTGGATTTCCCGAGTGGAGCGGGGAGGGTGGAGTAGAAACCTGGGAAGGAGAAGAGATTGGAGAAGAGATTAAAGACATAGGACAGAAGATTGGAGAAGCGACAGGAGAAGAAGAAATATTGTGATCCTGGTCAAGTATATCAGGTAGAGAAGGATTTTGAGGAAGGGAAATGTTTATAGTGTGAGGAAGAAAGAATTGAGTAGAGTCGGTAATTAAAGGAGAAGAAGAGTAATGGAAAGAAGAATGATTCTCATGGAAATGAATGTCTCTAGAAACAAGAATTTTGTTAGTGGCTAGGTTGAGAACCTTGTAGGCTTTATGATGTGAGGGACAACCAAGTAGGACACAAGGTTGAGCACTGTGATCAAACTTACTTCTTTTGACAATAGAAGTATATATGTAACACAAACAACCAAACTCTTAAATGAGACAAATCAAGCTTCATGCCAACGAGCTTTTCACTGGACAATTGAGTGCTCTTCAAAGGCATTCTGTTAATCGAAAAGGTGACTGTAAGAATACAATCGCTCCAATATTTGTCAAGAAGCATGGGCTGAATGAAAAGAGCTCTAGCAGGTTTCAAGCAAATGCCTTTGCTTTCTTCCACATCACCATTCTATTGTGGTGTGTTACTGGAACTTTTTTTGTTGTAAAATGCCCTTTTTAAGAAACAATTGTTTCATACCTTCTTTACTGAGGTTTGGAGCATTATCTGACCATTTTAACTTGGCAATTAAGCTCAATTTCAACATATTGCAAAAATTGAATCATAAGAGAAACAAAATCAGTTTTATTCTGTAAGAGATGAGTCAGTGGTATAATCATCAACAATTGATGATGACCACATGCATCACATACCAAACAAGGGCCGCAAACATCTACGTGGAGCAGCTCAAAAGGATTATTTGTCTTGATAGAACTAACTAGAAAAAGGAGATTTGGTTTGTTTAGGTTTGTTTAGTTGAAGAACATACTCCATCTGTCTCTTATTAGTTTACCCACTTCTTTAGGCACAGAGTTTTAGGAGAAATAATATGTGGGTCCTAATGAGAAAGATAAAATTATTGTGGGCCAAGAGAGATAAGATAGTGACAAATAGAAAAATGATACTTTATGTAAAAGATAATAATGTATTCTGATAGTGACAAATAGAGAAATAATAATGTTTGGTCAATGATCCATTTAAAAAACACAATTTGTTTCTTGCTGACAAAGAAATGGTCATAGAACCATGGAATTAAAACTCTCCCATTCCGTTACAGAACAACGTTCTGTAACAGATTTTGGATTTGCCGTTTGGGAAATCCCGTTACTGAATGCCATAATAAAAATCACATACTTCTCGCCGTGTTGTCCATTCCGTAATGCGAACTCGCCGCGTCAGAACGTTTTATCCCTGTTACATCGGTTCTTTTCAAACATTGGCCAAAAATATTTTATGAATTAATTATATAGCTGATGAAACATGATATTCTGATAGATTTGAATATATTATGTTGTAATAATGCTTCATAAACTAAAACATTCCTAATAAGGTTAGAACATATTAATATGAATTTTTTGAAAAAAATCAAGTCGTGTCGATCGCAATCCTTTGCATTCATTCGTTACAAGCCGCTTCCGCGACAATGCAAACGTTATCTCAAGCGATTTTTTTCGTTGCATAGAACGCTCCCAATCATTGAAACCTACTCCATCAAACACAGGATTCACCAATTTTGATAAATTAGCATCATAATTGTTCAGAAGGTATACTAAATTAGGATTCTGAGTTGGATCTTGTGTATTATCTGCTGACATATAGGTTCGAAACATAATTTTAATGAATTTGAGTAATATAAAAAAGAATTGATCGAAATTGAGAGATTTCGAAGATTTCAGAGAAGAAAATTTTGACTGATATCCTCCAAGTACAAAAAAAATAGAATAGACCTAAGACTAGGTTGGAAGACAAACTGCAAAACAAGTCAATACACCCTATGCTACAAGCCAACAACTTCCAACAATATAAACATGCCCATTTGAGCTATGTTCTTCTCACCTGAAAAAAGACCTAATTTCAAGAAAAATAAGTTCAAACAAGTTCTACTTAGTTCAGATTAGTTCATATAAGTTCCAATAAGTTCAAATAACAGGTACTCAAGTTCAATACAGAATAAGTTCAAATAACGAGTACCCAAGTTAAACCCACAACAAGTTCAAATAAGTTGTCATAAATACCAATAAGTTCAGATAAGTTCCACGTAGTTCATATAAATTCCCATAACCCTAGTTCAATACACAATAAATTCTGATAAGTTCCAAGTTCTGAAAAGTCAATTCTGCAGTCTACAACCAAGTTTCAATTAATAAAATGCATACATAGCTAAATAAAGAACTCAAACAACATCTAAACTAACTCAAATCAACAAATCAAATAAACAAGCGGCCAAGGGAGATAATTACGACGTATTAGATTTATCAGAAGAGTCCGAATCATCAGAAGAAGAAGGGAAAGAATCAGAATCGGATTCGGGAGCCATAGAAGACGACATACAACGCCATTTGGAAGGATAACTGAGTTTTCTGCCACTCACTCTGGAAGAAGAAGGTGCATAATTATGGTAGAAAATCAAGGGTTTTGTGGGATGAGAAACCGCCAATATTCGACCTGAACAAAGCATTTTTTTTTGGTGGGTTTTTGTTTTTAAGAGGTGCCACTACAATTGAGTTTGTTTCTCCGATCACCATTAACTCATGTTAAAGCTCAGTTGTGGCTGTTGTGGTAGCACAACATAAAGGTTTGTCTATTTCTATTTTAATGTGTTACACGTAGGAACACAACAAATTAGATAGTAACGCATTGTTTTTTTTTTCGGTTTTTTCACCAGGTACCCCTGTGGTATTTCAAAATTCATAGGGTACCCCTGTTGTTTCAAAAATGCATCAGGTTACCTTATTTTGGGAGTGAAATGCACGAAATGCCCTTAATGACTAACGGTGTTAAGTTTCCGTTAGTCATTAGGGTGAATTAACCCATCTATCCCCTCTAACCCTAATTAAGCCCTAAACCCTAACCCCAAAACCCTAACCCTAACCCCTAACCCTCTAACACCTCACCCCCACCCTAAACCCTAACTATCCAACCACCATAACCCCCTGCCCTCCCCCCACCCACGCAGCCCACCCCCCCCCCCGTAGCCACCCACGCAGCCCCCCCCACCCCCTCCCCCACCCACTTGCCGCTTCTCCTCTCTCTCTTCTTCTCGCGTTTGATGTGCATGTTGTTGTCGGTGTTGTTGATGTCGTGCACCGCCACTGTTGGTGATCATCGTTCGTGCGCCACCGCGAGGCAGCCCCCTCGATGTTGTGGGGGTGGGGGGAGAGGGGTGCTGCGGGGAAGGGCAGAGGGGTGTGGGGGAGGGGGTCTGCTGCGGGGGAGGGCGAGGGGGTGGGGGTGGGGGTGGGGGTGGGGGAGGGGGTCTGCTGCGGGGCTACGGGGGAGGAGGAGGTGTAATACTCCGTATTTTGGGGAGTTATTCTTTTATAAATAAGAAAATATTTAGAATAAAGTTGAAAGTATTTTAATATTATTTACTGAAAAATATAGTTTGGGTAAGCCTACAGTTATAATTTAACTATACAACCTATATTTTGTACCTAACTATATTTTAATTCGGTTTTGTTTTATTTTCCAAATAAATAAAATAAGAAATAGGAATTTGATTTGGAAACAAATCCTATTAAACCTAGGTTTCTCATGCTATAAATAAGAAAAAGGGAAAAAAATATATTAGAAAACCCTATTCTTTAATCAGCCGTGATTTTGGTTTTACCCTAAGAGAAAAGTTTTCTCTCTCCTCTTTTCTCCTCTTCCACGTGATTTTTCTTTCCTTCTCTCCTCTACTTTTCTCTTTTCTTCTTCCCTTGCATCTTGGAACATCCACTCGCCGGCGTTCGGAGGTGACAGAAGTCGGCCGGAGTTGCTAGCTTCTGCCGGAAGTTGCGCGCAAGGTTCGATTGTTGCACGAGTTGTGGTCGCAAGCGAGGCTTCGTGGCTGGGTTCGTTCGAGTGGTGGTTCGAGTGTGGTTGTGTCGCGCAGGTCAATCGGGCTTCTCCCAGCCTGGTCGTCGACCAGTCGGAGGTTCGAGTGGTGGTCGGCGTCGTTCGTGGTCGCCGGTGTTCTTCCGGTGGTCATTCTCTCTCTCTTTTCTTCTTTAAATTAAATTATAAAATCTGATTTTGTTATTCTTATTATCTTTGATTAAGTTTTGTAATTATAAATAAAGTATAGAATAAGTAAAAGAAATCAGATTTATAATTATGTTTTAGTTCTTATGATAATTTTATTTCATAATTCTGATTTTTATAATACTTATATATTGTTGTTTAAGTTTTGTTGTTATGAACAAGTATAATATAAGTTAGAAGAAATCATATTTGCAAACCTATTATTAAGTCCTAAATATGTTAGTTTCAATAAAATTTATGAAAAGAAAGTTTAAACAACAAGTTTGATTATTTTTCATATTCAAAACATCATATTTTACATAGTTAGATAAGCTGATTTTTCTTTAGTAATATCAAGGACTTAGCACTGAAATACTTTTATTGTTTGATTAGGTCCCAATTTCATAAGCGGAACGTTTTAAGTAGTCAGCGAAGATTCTCCGTTACAAGGTACGTACGCGTACTAGTTCAATTGGATATGTTAGTATCATGTTTAGGTTACGAATTCTTTCATTGGAACCTAGAATCATGATAGGGAACAATTGTATGGTTGTGATTGATGAGATTGTTTGGTAACACGAAATCAATTGGAAATTTCTATGTGTTTCCTTGTTGTATGGCTTTGTGAATTGGAATGAAATGTTATTGGAATGCGTAATTCTATCGTATCATAAGCATGAAATGAGAAATTGGATTGGAATGCTATGATTAATAATTATAGCAAGGATTTATAAGAGGTTATTTAAACTAAAGGATTCTATATGATGTTGTAAAAATCACATGCGTAATGTTGTATGAATGAGTATCACTAAAAAGGATAGTTGGCAATAAACTTGTAGTCAGACTCCCTACAAGTAATGAACAATGGGGGAAGTGTGGGACATGTTCTACACTCCTACGCATGCCTACTGTGACGATAGTAGTGTCCTTATAAATTTTGGTAACTCAAGTAGGCAGAAGGTTCCGTACGATCTTGGGGTATGCATACTAAGGTGATGGATGTGGAACGGAACGAAACTGTATTTACATTACTTCTAATAGACCAAGTTGTCTATTAAGGATTAAGTATCCCGTATGATTCTAGAAAGATGACGGTGCCCGTTCAATGCCAAATTAATTGTAAAAACAGAATTTAATGTTTTTGTAGTACCATGTTTAGGAAATGTTATTACTCTTACGTTTATGTTTAGTGTACTATTTAACTTGTTTAAGTACGTACTCAACATAGGCGATTGTTTGTTATTTGTGTTGTTTGTTGACCTGTGATGAACCATTGATATTTCAATGGGGAGCAGATTAGGTATGCTGGTGATGCTGCATGAGTTTGGGCATACGGGGGATACTTTTGATTATAAACTTTTAAAGTGTTTTGGTTGAACATCCTAGAGATTGTTTATGATTTACTTAGTTAATGGATTTAAATAAAAAGGGGTCAGTAGTGATTCCCGAGTTGTAGTTAAGTTAACATTTTATTTCCCTACAATTTAGTTTTCATAATAAAGAGTAAGTTAGTGTTTTAAACTCAATAAGCCTTGCATTTCACCGCGGCGGTAACACTCCCAAAGTCGATGCAATGTAGTTTAGACTTGTATGGATTTTGAGGGTGTTACAAAACTGGTATCAGAGCCAAAAGTTCCTATTTTCAATGATATTTCAAAAGAATTTTTTAAATGGGTAGTATGGGATAGGAGCATATATCTTACTTTTACGTGCATTAAATCATAGGAATGATTTTATTTGTAATTCTTTCTCTTGCCTTACTTGTCTGATATGTTTAGAGAAAGTATGCAAATATTGTGGAGGGAATCAAATGTTATGATTATATGGAATTTGGTGTTGGTTACTTGATTGAATTTGTGAACGGTTCTTTGAAACCTTCGAAGTATGAATAGATTAGGAGGATGTACAAGGATAGGTACATAGATAGTGATATTTTATAGAAGCACTAAGTTAAATATTGAAATTTCTCGACTTCTTTAAAAAAAAAAAGTGGAGTAACGAAATATTTTATTCACTAAGATTCGAATTAGTATAATATTGCAAAGATGTTTCAAAAAGGTATTGAACTACAACCTTATTTCAAATATTTTAGGAAAGAGCCATCTAATTATTGTAAATATTTTAAACTTGTTTAAGGAGTTCTAAAATTAAAAATAATCGTTTTACCTCTTATATATGTATATATATAATGTATACTTAAAAACCTTTACTTCACAAAAAATTAGACTATTTTCTTTCTTTTAATTCGCAGATGGTTTACGACATAGGTTCTAAGGAGTATACCGATGAAACACCGAATAGCGGAAGATTGGGACATACCGGGCCTATAAGATGAAAGCTGCTATGGAATATAGGACCTTACAGGGAGATACTAGACTAAGGACTAGAAATGGAGAAAATATACTTTATCTTTGCAAGATCGTCCCTAAGGAGCAACCCTACCTTTTCGTCCACAATAGATATGGGGATATATGGTCAGAAAATGGAGGTTTTAATGCAACCAAACACACTTAATGGAACCAATACCTTCCTATTGTAGGGCATTTCGTCATTGATCTTAAATACTGTGAAAATGAATGGAGAATTCGTGAGAAAAGAAGTTGGGAGCCCTCAACCTTATCATCTCCAGTTAGAAGAACCTATCACGTGGGGGAAAGCTCGGGAACTAAGGTCAGTAGATGTGAATTATGAGAACCCTAGAGTTAAACTCCGAGCCACAAACGTCACCTAGAGCCGTAAAACAGAGCAAGGTACCAAACGTTTGAGGATGAATTCATACCCAAGGACTACCAAATAGCGTCAAACCTTAGAACTGTTACCTACATTTTCGATGATGAAGGGAATAATAGGACATTTATCACAGTGATTGAGGAAAATCATGTTGCACCTATACTTGACGTAGAAAATGAGGAAGAGGGAGATCCTAATGAAAATGAGCCTGCTGAAGGGGATCCAATTGAGGAAAATGATCACGAAGAAGAAGAAAAGCCCATAGAAGAAGAAGAACCCTTAGAAGAGGAAGAACCCATGGAGGAAGATGAACCTATAGAGGATGACGAGCCTTCTAAGGACGAAGCTGATGTGGATCTCAAAACCCCTTTGATGAAGCTTTAAAAACCACGAGAATCTTTAGAAAAAGATCGGATCTTGTGGGCTTTCTTGAGCACTAGAATCAAAGTAATCTGATTTTTCGTAACACTGATGAACAATCTGGAAATATTTTTGTGTTTTATGATTATTGATGCACGAAAATATAAAGGATAGATTGATCCTTGAAGTCTCGGTTCAAGGTTGGAAAGTTGTGGTCTCGGCACAATCTCCTCTCAAAGTCTCGGTTTGAGTTTTTGTGGTTCGCTAACACACGAAAGTTTCTTCAAGAGCACTCTTAATAAAATCCAAAAAAAATCTGATTTTTATTGCTGAATGAAATAAGACATATATAGGCTTGGAAGAAACCTATACCAACTAGAAAACCGAAGTCCTAAAGGATAACTAAAAACAACTAACAAACTCGTCTATCTATTCACACGGCTAAGGGTATCAATCCACACGCCTATGTGCTTAGAATCCTAATGCAAATCAAACTCTAATTAAAATAAAGTCCTAATGCCAATGAAATACTTAACAAATCAGAAATTTAAACCCTAAATTACATAGAATTCTAACAGAACTAGAACTCTACATAAGTAACACTCCTATTCCATATCACATCCACATCATACTCTCCCTCTTGAAGAAAACTTGTCCTCAAGTTTCATCCAGTAAGCAGGGAACCAAATCAGCAGCACTAAACGTCCCCAAAACGCCACCTCCAAGTAGGACATGATAAGTATCATAGCCTTCACGATGAGCAACCTTGAAAGGCCCTTCTACGATCGGCTCTTGCTTCCCTTTGGAGTTGTTGTATATCTTCTGTGCATTAAGACTCAAAAATACAAAATCACCAACTCCAAAAGCATTCGGCTTTCGCGCTAAGTGTAATGTATTAGCCTTCCTATCCTTTTTGCTCACGGTTGTTGACCTGCAATCAATAGAAATAGGAGAAGCAATAGGGTTAGCTTGCACCACCTTTGGGGGTAGTGGCGCTAAAACAAGTCTCTTCCCATCTGTCTTCACGCTATACATATTAGTTCGTCCATTGTGTAAGGTCTCCCTATCAGATTGCCATGGACGACCAAGTAGAATATTACAAGCTGTCATGGGTACAACGTCACACCAAAGTTCGTCCTTGTAGTTACCAATGGAAAACGTCACTAAGGCTTGTTTATCCACCCGTAAAGAGCCACTATCATTGAGCCAATTCAGCTTGTATGGTCTCGCATGCTGCCTCGTATGAAGATTCAAGTTATGCACAAGATCACTAGCAACGACATTTGTACATGAACCCCCATCCACAATCAAAGAGCAACTCTTTCCACCCACTAAGCATCTCGTGTGAAATAAGTTTTCCCTTTGCTCTTAACCATCTTCTAACTGCACATCAACATGGAGTATGGTTCTCAGTAACCCTACCATCTTATCATTCATTTTCAGGTTGCTGAATTTCTTGATCTTCCCAATCATCTTCGACATCAACCCTCAATTCCCCCATGTCTGCCGCAAGCATCCTCTCGTCATTGTTGTTCCTCCTAGAAAGGTAATCTGCCAACAACATTGTGTGATCCTCAAGAGACACCAACACTCTGTTAGGACATGCCTTTGCAACATGACCAGTACCTTGGCACTTAAAGCAACGAACACCCTTCATAGCCAACTGCCCAGGAGTAAGCTCAACTTTCTTTCCCTTGTCTTCAATGGAAACCGAGGAAGAACTAGCTAGTTGAGAGCTAGAAAGTTTCGAATTTAACTCCTTTTTGTACTCCTTCCCTTGCCACTTATTCCTATCCTTCTCAAGCTTCTCTCTCTCTTGATTTTCAGCCCTTGTAGCTTGACCAACAACATCATCGAAGAATTGATAATAGCTCATCTCTACCTTATACCTCACATCGGGCTTTAGTCCCCTAAGGTACCTACTAATCTTCATCTCTTCTTCTTCCTTGATGTCACACAAAATACCTAGTCTTTCAAACTCCTTAGTGTACTCGGTCACACTAAGCTTCCCTTGCTCCAAAGTACTCAACTTTAAGTAATTATCTTGCAAGTACTGAGCTGGAACAAACTTCTTCTTCAAGTGTCGCTTCATCTCAACCCAAGACCTAATTGGCGGTTCCCGCTCTCGAATCCTCCTCATCTTGAAGCTATCAAACCACAAAGAGGCATACTTTGTTAACTTCAATTGAGCCACCTGATAAGCCTTCTCATCCTCATAACCCTTGAACTCAAACATCTTGTCCATTCTCCGCTGCCAATCTAGGTAATCTTGTGGATCTCCATCTCCATGGAACTCCGGAAGTTCCCACTTGATACTCTTATCTTCATCATTGAAAGCTCCGGGGTTAGAAATTCTCTCTCCACCACGGCGGACACTATTATTGGAGAGAGTAGTAACCTGATTCTCCATGCCTTGTAGTTGAGCTTGAATAGCCCTTTGTTCTCTAGAGTGGGTTTGTAGCTCTTCAGACATCCAAGCCACTTGCTTTACTAAATGTTTCACCCACTCTTCAGTAGTTTTAGGCATCTCATGCTCTCCAGTAGGTTCAGTCATGATCACAACCAACAACTCACAGTTCCACACAATCAAACACACACAGAAAGTTCGACTGAAATATGGACTCCAAAATCCAATCAAAACACCTCGAAAATTTATAAAATTTTATAAAACCCTATCCCTATATGTTTCCAACACTCGACCAAATTTTCACATAAAAATATGAAGCCAATCGTCTGCAGTTATTTTTTTTCCAGAACTGGTCCAGGATAGTCCGGTTTTAGACCAGTTCACAAAAAGCCGCCCAGTTGAATAGAAAACGAATTCTAAAAATTATGAAACTTCACAGGTGCAAAGTAGACATAAAAATAACCAGTTTCAAAAAAAGAATCACCTCAAAAGCTTTCTTAACGAAGGAGAACGAAGCAAAACAAACTGACCACCAAAACTGGATTTCGGAGAGTGAACTGTAACACTTCGAAAAACCTTCAAGAACACCACCCACGTCCAAGCTCTGATACCACTTGATGTGGATCTCAAAACCCCTTTGATGAAGCTTTAAAAACCACGAGAATCTTTAGAAAAAGATCGGATCTTGTGGGCTTTCTTGAGCACTAGAATCAAAGTAATCTGATTTTTCGTAACACTGATGAACAATCTGGAAATATTTTTGTGTTTTATGATTATTGATGCACGAAAATATAAAGGATAGATTGATCCTTGAAGTCTCGGTTCAAGGTTGGAAAGTTGTGGTCTCGGCACAATCTCCTCTCAAAGTCTCGGTTTGAGTTTTTGTGGTTCGCTAACACACGAAAGTCTCTTCAAGAGCACTCTTAATAAAATCCAAAACAAATCTGATTTTTATTGCTGAATGAAATAAGACATATATAGGCTTGGAAGAAACCTATACCAACTAGAAAACCGAAGTCCTAAAGGATAACTAAAAACAACTAACAAACTCGTCTATCTATTCACACGGCTAAGGGTATCAATCCACACGCCTATGTGCTTAGAATCCTAATGCAAATCAAACTCTAATTAAAATAAAGTCCTAATGCCAATGAAATACTTAACAAATCAGAAATTTAAACCCTAAATTACATAGAATTCTAACAGAACTAGAACTCTACATAAGTAACACTCCTATTCCATATCACATCCACATCAGAAGCTGACATAGAAGAAGGAATAGAAAATTCTAACTCAGATGACGAAGCTCACCATTATAGTCCCTTGTTTCTTTTGAAAGTATAATTAGGATTAGAATATTATTTTATTTGTTTATTTCAGTTTAATAAGGCTTGCATGCCAAGTAGCAAATTAGCCTTTTTTATTCCTTTATTTATTCATTCTATGTTTTCCTTGGAAATAATAAATTTTCCCTTTCAATAATAATACACTATTTTTATTCTTTTATTATTTGATGTAATATCTTATTTGAGATGTTTATATTGCAAGTCAATAGAGACTTAATGATTGTTCGCAATAAAAACGTGTTGTATGAACGTGCAAATGTGTAATAGTTAAGTAAATAAACGACTATGTGTATGTCAGTGAAACAGCTGTTGTATCATTTTTCAGCGCATAATGGTTCGTCAGCGCGGTACGCCTGATACCTCTCTGAATGTCGAGCAATCGATTCGTGACTTAGTGCAGATAACAGCTAACCTAGCCCAAGGACATAACCGGGATGGCGACTTGTCTGAAAAGGTTTCCCGTAGGAACCCACCAGTACTGAATGGGAAAGGGGGGCCAGAAGAATTGGAAAATTGGATTGGGGAGTTTGATAAGCTTTTCTTTATCCTCACCTGTCCAGATGACAAGACTGTGCCCTTAACAAGCTATTACCTACAGGGGGATGCCCCCTTTGGGTGGACTCAAGCTAAGGCCAACCTCCTAAAATAGCCTGACTTTGGGTGGGAAACTTTCAAGAAAGCTATGAAGGATAAGTATTACCCACCATACCTCAAAAAGCAGAAAGCCCAAGAGTTTATGATGCTAAAGCAAGGGAACCTGTCTGTTGAGGAATATTACCGCAACTTCATAGAACTGATGAGATTTGCTCCTGAAATTTCCCCTACTGAGGAAGCTAAGGCCTCACGCTTTGAATTAGGGGTCACCCTTGACCTGTAATGGAGACTGGGGGGAGATACTTTCACCTCATTGGACCATGTTTTGGCAAAGCTGCCCACTTATATGCAATAAGGAAACAAGAGGAAGGAGGTAAACAAGGTGAGAAGCGAAAGGAGAATCCAAACCCCAAGGTTCAAAGATTTGAAAAGAAACACCATGGGAACCAAAACAATCAAACCTCCCAAAGAACCTTCGGTAAGGGACCCAACAACAACAACACTCACCACAATAACAATAACCACAACAATAACACCAATAACCGCAGACCTGAGCGTGTGTACCGGTGTAAGAAGTGCCCAAACAACCATCCTGGGAGAGATTGCGAGGGTAATAAGGTGAAGTGTCGTGAATGTGGGAAAATGGGGCATAGAGCGTACGAGTGCTATTCGAAGAATAAGGTTAACCCCAACGGTCAGAAGAAAGGGAATTATGGAGACAAGCCTAGGAATGGGAATGGGAATGGGAATGGTGGAAATGCAACCAATGGGTCAGGGAACTCTAATTACTCCAAACCACCAACCAATGCAAATAATCAAGCACCAAATGGGAACCATGTGACCAACACCAATGATAATAAGGGCAAAGGGAAGATGTATATGATGACGGCTAGCGAAGAGGAATCGTAGAGATGTTGTCACGGGTACTTTCTCTATCAACTCAATTCCTGTTAATGTATTGTTCGATTCTGGAGCATCTTTTTATTTTATTGCCCATACAATTGTTAGAACTCTAGAACTGGTTGAGTCCGAGTCAATTTTTGTACCTATAGTTATTTCGTCTGGGGATATTGTTAATTGCTCTAAGAAATTCCTGAATGTCTCACTTAAAATAGGGGAGGGCTTCTTTCCTTCCGATCTAATAGAGTTTAACTTATCGATCCTAGACGTCATTTTGGGAATGGATTGGCTTGGGAAGTACAAGACTAAGATAGATTGTGATGCACAGAAGATGGAACTGAGAGATCCTTAGGGAAAAAGGGTGTCATATAGGAGAATACCTCGAGAACCAGGGATTAAAGTAATCAATGCCTTGCAACTTAAGAGTTATATAGACAAAGGATGGCCTTTATTTATGTGTTCCGTGAGAAGGGTTGAGGATGATCCATTGAGACCTGAGGATGTGCCTATAGTCAGAGAGTTCCAGGATGTTTTTCCTGAAGAAATACCTGGTATGCCTCCAAGGAGAGATGTAGAGTTCACTGTTGACCTAGTACCTAGAACTGGACCTATCTCCAAAGCGCCATACCGAATGGCTCCAGCAGAAATGAACGAGTTGAAAAACCAGTTGGAAGAACTATTAGAGAAGGGGTATATTAGACCTAGTATGTCACCATGGGGAGCCCCTATCTTATTTGTGAAGAAGAAGGATGGTAGTTTGAGGTTGTGTATAGACTACCGTGAATTGAACAATGTCACTGTGAAAAACAAATATCCATTAGCTTGGACAGATGACTTGTTTGACCAACTTCAGGGTGCAGGGATGTTCTCGAAAATAGATTTAAGGTCTGGCTACCATCAATTGAGGATTGTTGATCAAGATATACCTAAATCTGCCTTTATGACTAGGTATGGACACTATGAGTTTACCGTCATGCCTTTTGGGCTAACCAATGCACCTGCTGTTTTCATGGACCTCATGAATAGGATTTTTTGACCCTACCTCGATAAATTCGTAGTCGTGCTCATAGACGATATATTGATCTATTCAAGGAGCAAGGAGGAACATGAGGGACATTTGAGGCTTATTTTACAGACACTTAGAGAGAACCAAATGTATGCAAAGTTTTCCAAGCATGAATTTTGGTTAGAAAAAGTGTCATTTTTGGGTCATTTTGTCTCTAAGGAGGGTGTGTCAGTAGATCCTGCAAAGATAAAAGCTGTGAGTGAATGGCCTACACCAAAGAATGTCACAGATATAAGGAGTTTCTTGGGTTTAGCCGGTTATTATAGGAGGTTTGTTAAAGACTTTTCGAAGATAGCAAAACCCATGACTAACTTAATGAAGAAAGATTGCAAGTTTAACTGGACTGAAGACAGTGAGAAAGCCTTTCAAACACTCAAAGAGAGATTAACCTCAGCACCTGTTCTAGCCTTGCCTAACGGGGATGAGGGGTATGATGTCTATAGTGATGCGTCAAAGAATGGGTTGGGTTGTGTTCTTATGCAAAATGGGAAAGTCATAGCTTATGCATCCCGTCAACTTAAACCATATACATGACCTAGAATTTTCACCGATCACAAAAGCCTCAAATACATCTTCACCCAGAAAGACTTTAATATGCGACAGCGCAGGTGGTTAGAACTCATTAAGGACTATGACTTAGACATACAATACCATGAGGGTAAAGCAAACAGTGTTGCTGATGCATTGAGTCGCAAATCTAGCCATAGCCTGAATACCTTGGTAGTTGCCGACAAACATTGTGAGGAATTTTCTAAACTCCAAATAGAAGTGGTTCATGAAGGGGAAGTGGAAAAGTTATTGAGTGCCTTAACCATCCAGCCCAACTTCCTAGATGAAATAAGAGAGGGTTAGCCTGGGGATGTGGAACTTGAGCGGGTCAAATCAAAACTTAAGGAGGGAAAAGTAGAAGGGTTTGAAATCCATGAATATTGGAGTATACGCTACAAGGGCCGGTGGTGTGTACCGCAAAAATGTGAGGAGTTGAAGCAAAAGATAATGAGTGAAGGTCATACTACGAACTATTCCGTCCATCCAGGGGGGGATAAGTTATATAAGGACCTCAAAAAGATGTTCTGGTGGCCAGGGATGAAGAGGGCAGTAGCCGAGTTTGTTTCCAAATGTCTGACGTGTCAGAAGGTTAAGAGTGAACACAAGAGACCTCAAGGTAAAATCCAACATCTATACATTCCAACATGGAAGTGGGATTCGATATCCATGGACTTCGTCGTAGCCTTACCTAGGAGTCGGGGAGGCAAATAACATAATATTGGTGATAGTGGACAGATTGACCAAGACTGTGAGGTTCATACCCAGCTTCCCACGTTGCCTCTTCAGACTCATGGTTAGACCAAAGTACTTTCACGATACTGACATCCTTATTGCGTGTACTACGCACCTTCTTATCAAGAATTTTCACAGGCATTTCCTCATATGTGAGGCTACTATCAATCTGGATCCTCTCATGCTCCAACACGTGACGCTCATCAGGAATATAAGGCTTGAGTTGGGAAATATGAAACACATCATGCATCTTCTCAAACTCCATTGGCAAAGCCAACCTATAAGCTACATTCCCAATTCTTTGCAAGATCTCATATGGGCCTACATATTTGGCACTTAATTTACCTTTTTTCCCAAATCTCATCACTCCCTTAGTTGGTGATACTTTCAGGAATACTTCATCACCTACTACAAACTCGTCTTCTCTTTGCTTCAAATCAGCATAACTCTTTTGCCTATCTTGAGCAGCTTGAATTCTAGCCTGAATCAACTTTACATTCCTGACGGTCTCCTCAATGAATTCTGTCCGTAATACTATATTCTCTCTAAATCCATTCCAGCAAATGGGACTTCTACACTTCCTTCCATACAATGCCTCAAAAGGTGCCATCTTAATACTTGCATGATAACTATTGTTGTATGAAAACTCAATCAAATCTAATTGGTTTTCCCAACTACCCTGAAAGTCAATAACGCACGCTCTTAACATATCTTCCATAGTTTGGTTAGTCCTCTCAGTCTGACCATCGGTCGCAGGGTGAAAGGCAGTGCTCATCTTCAATGTTGTCCCAAGATTCAACTGGACCTTATGCCAAAATTTGGAGAGGAATCTCGAATCACGATCTGAAATGATATCCGTTGGAACCCCATGCAATCTCACTACGTGCTTAATATACGTCTTCACAAGTTGCTTCATCTTCCATGTCTCATTAATTGGAATGAACACGGCCGACTTCGTCAGACGGTCCACAACAACCCAAATAGTATCATTGCCATTCCTCGTCCTAGGTAAAGCAGTCACAAAATCCATCCATATGGAATCCCACTTCCATCCAGGAACCTCTAAGGATTGAACCTTCCCCATGGGTCTATTATGATCTATCTTGACCTTCTGACAGGTTAGACACTTAGACACGAACTCGACAACCTCACGCTTCATGTTTGGCCACCAATAGATCTCTTTAAGGTCCTTATACAACTTGTCACCCCCAGGGTGCACAGAATACGGAGTATTATGCCCCTCATCCATAAGTCGCCTCTTAAGCTCATCACATTTTTGTGGTACACACCACCTTCCCTTGAACCTCATACTACCATCATCATGGATCTTAAAATCGACTTCTTTACCTTGCCTCATCTTCTCCTTGACCTTATCTAGGTGTTCATCTCCAACTTGACCCTCTTTGATCTCGTCGAAAACCGACAGCCCCAATGATAAAGCACTCAGTCTTGCCTCGATCTCCCCAGGATTTAAGATTTCTAGGCTAAGTCTATGCATATCTCGACACAATTCCTCAGGAACTACCAAGGCATTCATGCTATGGCTCGATTTCCTACTCAACGCATCAGCAACTACACCCGTCTTCCCTTCATGATATTGGATGTCTAAGTCATAATCCTTAATCAATTTTAACCATCTCTTCTGCCTCATATTGAGGTCTGTCTAGGTGAAAATGTACTTCAAGCTCTTATGGTCAGTAAAGATCTTACAGGTTGTCCCATAAAGGTAATGTCTCCAAATTTTCAAGGCAAACACGATAGCAGCTAACTCGAGATCATGGGTAGGGTAATTAGCCTCATAAGGTTTTAACTAACGCGACACATACGTGATCACCTTTCCATTCTGCTGCAACACACATCCCAAACCATTCTTTGAAGCATCACTATACACCTCAAATCCCTCATTCCCATCAGGCAGGGTCAAAACAGATGCGGAGGTCAAACGCTCTTTTAAAATCTGAAAAGCTTTCTCACACTTCTCACCCCACTCGAATTTTGAATCCTTCTTCATCAAATTGGTCATTGGCCTCGCTATCTTCGAGAAATCTCTCACAAATCTCCTCTAATAGCCAGCTAGACCTTCTTTAGAGTAGGCCACTCACTCACAGCTTGAATCTTAGCAGGATCTATAGAGACTCCTTCCTTAGACACATAGTGACCCAAAAATGTTACTTTCTCCAAACGAAACTCACACTTAGATAACTTGGCATACAATTGATTCTTCCTAAGCGTCTCTAATATAATCCTCAAGTGTTCATCATGCTCTTTTTCACTCTTGGAATAAATCATAATATCATCAATGAATACCACAACGAACTTATCTAAGAACTCATGGAATATCCTATTCATCAAGTCCATAAATATGGCAGGTGCATTGGCTAACCCAAACGACATTACAGTAAACTCATAGTGACCATAACGAGTCCTAAACGCAGTCTTAGGTATATCCTTATCAGCTACCCTCAATTGGTGATAACCCGAATGCAAGTCAATCTTCGAGAACACACTCGCTCTATTCAATTGGTCGAATAGGTCATCTATCCTAGGCAAAGGATACTTGTTCTTGATGGTTACATTGTTCAACTCCCTATAATTGATACACAACCTCATACTCCCATCTTTCTTCTTAACAAACAACACAGGAGCTCCCCAAGGTGATGCACTAGGCCTAATATAACCTTTATCGAACAGCTCTTGCAACTGCGTCGTCAACTCACTCATCTCAGGAGGTGCCATTCTATAGGGTGCCTTAGATATAGGTGCACTTCCAGGAACTAAGTCTATGGTGAACTCCACAGCTCTAGCAGGAGGCATACCCGAAATTTCACTCGAAAACACATCCATAAACTCATTTACGATCGGAATATCCTCAATATTCACCCTAACTTCTTTACTAACATCTTGCACACTACAGAAAAATAGCTCACACCCCTTCTTCATCAATTTCTTCACTTGCATCGCAGAAATAACCCCAAAGTTCTTGGGCTTCCCAAAACGTGATGCATGATACGTGCATGGATTACTTCATTTACTATCTTTATTTGCTTCACTAGGTTCTTGCATGGTTTTACTTTACTCTTAAAGTGAAGGTTTTACATGTAACCAAAAATATGTCTTTTATTGTTATGTTAGTTAAAGTAGTTGAGTTGTTTTTAGTTATGTTAGTTGCATAGGAGTTCGAAAATTGAG
This sequence comes from Beta corolliflora, assembly GCA_947648045.1. Classification (NCBI taxonomy): domain Eukaryota; kingdom Viridiplantae; phylum Streptophyta; class Magnoliopsida; order Caryophyllales; family Amaranthaceae; genus Beta; species Beta corolliflora. The sequence goes on along the minus strand of CANSZD010003082.1, from coordinate 627,379 downwards.
TTGTAATAAGGAAGTCTTAGGCGTGTGGTTTTTGTAAGATTTATGGAAAGTTTTGCAAAGCTTTCCTAAATCAAATGTTTCCTTAAGTTGTGCTAGATTCTAGGCTAGTTTTAAGGGGAATGTTTTCTTAAGTTATGCTAGATTCTAGGAGGAAACTTTCCTATTGTTTGCCTTGTGAAATCTGGCCATGATGTTACTTGGGGGGCAAGGATTTCTTACTGCTCCTATAAATAATAGTACACGCCTAGTCCTTAGAGGCTAGAGATTGATTTTTGAGTAAAAGAATTCGAATGCTTGTTGCATTGAATGTTGGTGGTCGTACCAAAAACACATAAATTGAGGTTTGTGTGCATCTCCTAGTCGAGGTTAGTGAGAGATCCTCTAGTTCTCGAGGGAACAAGAGCCTATCTTTTTATTTTCGTTCATAATTATAAAACACCAATAAAAAATCGTACATTAAGCTTCCGCAATCATATCAAAACGTCTATATATGAGGTCAACTTCCCCAAAGGGTTTCTCAACACTACTTTCTGAACTTCACAGTCTATCTTGGCCTTGTAGAAACCTAACCAATCCATCCCTAGAATTACATCTAGGTCTCCCAGATTAAACTCTATCAAATCAGAGGGAAAAACACAGTCTCCTATCTTCAGAGGCAAACTTTTGAACAACTTGGTTCACCTTATGGTCTCCCCAGTAGGTATACTAACAGTCAAATCAATCACTTCAAAATCTATTAATCCCAGACTCTTAATAGCAGATGACGAAACAAAAGAATAAGTCGCCCCCGAGTCAAATAACGCTTTAACTAGCACGGAGATAATAGAAAAAGTACTATAAACTACGTCGGCAGATCGTTCAGCTTCATTGGGGCTCATCACGAACGGTTTACCCGGGGCCTTATTCTGGTTGTTGTTGCCCTCACTAGCAGGCTTACTGTAGCTTCCTTGGTTGCTCTACGACCCAACATGCTTAGAACCTTGATTCCCCGACTGGTTGAACCCATACCTCACCTGGTTACCACTCCCATTACCATTTTGCTCCTTCTTTTGCTTAGAAAAGCACTCATACTCCATATGACCCTTTTTCTGGCAGTAGTTACAGGTTACTAGGTCTCCCTTGCAGTCTCTACCGGGGTCGTTATTACTGCACTTCTTACAGTGGTACACTCTCTCAGATTGGCTCTTATTATTGTAACCCTGATTATTTCTCCCTTGAAAATTCCCATTCCCATTCATGTTCTTCTTGAAATTCCCTTGATTTCCCCCAGCATTGAAATCCTTTCTTTTCTCACCCACTACAACATTCTTTTTATCACGCCTCGACTGAAGACCATAAATGTGGGCGGCTCTTCCATACACAATGTCTAGAGATGAAAAAGTTTCACCACCTAACCCCAGCTGGATCTCCTCAGTCAAACCTTGCTCAAACTTTGAGCCTTTAACTCCTCGGTGGCTACCACCTCAGGTGCAAACCTCGACAGTGCTATGAATTTGCTATAGTACTCAGAGATGGTCATACTCCCCTTCCTAAAGTTGATAAACTCTTGGGCCTTCTGTTTCCTCATAAACGCAGGGTAAAACTTCCCTCTCAAGGCAGTAACAAAAGAATCCCAGTTAAATCCCTCAGCAGCACTCAGTCTAGTCTCATTTTCTCTCCACCACAAATCAGCCTCATCTTTTAGGTACAACACAGCTTGACCTACTCTCACATTCGCAGGACAGTTCACAGCCCCAAAGATTTTCTCAAACTCCCTAATCCAATTCTCTAAGAAGGTAGGATCAGCTTGCCCCTTAAAGTATGGTGGCTTAACCTTGGTTAGCCTCTCAAACATGTCCCCAGCAGAATCGGGACGCTCGACTCTTTCCAGCGTCAGTCTCTCTGCCAAAAGGCGAATAACAGCAGCTAAATCGTTATTGTTGTTAGCCATTCTACTGCGCGACCTGAAATTAACGTACTCTACTTTAGGTTCGATACATAACTTACATGCCATTCTCTACGAAGGCAACATTTGATTTGACCATAAAGATCGCATCAACAAATAATTTCTCATGAATTACAACAAAATCACAGAATAATCATCATCAACCACATAACCATTCACGCAAATATTCACATCAAGAATATACATATGAGGATCAATGAATAAAATTCATTCATAACAAATAAATAAAAATATTCCCATTCGCGTGCCAAAATAAATTTTGCTCACTTGGATAACTAAATATTTGTCTTTTATTTCTCAAAAGATGCTAGTAACAATTTTTCTAAACCATAATACTATATTTTCCTAAAATAAAATAAAGGTACTATGAAATAAATTTAAACCATTGCTGGACGAATTATCCAACATTATTCTTAAAACTTAAATACATAAATAAATAATCTAAGGTGAAACATCATGAGTTTTATCCTTTGATTCCTTGTACTTTTCTGGAGTAAAGATCTCATTTCAAATTCATCAATGTCCTCAGTATTATAATAAACATATCTTCTAAATCTCGTGGATCTTCGTAACCTTTTAGATTGAGGCTCGTCCTCTTCTGACTCAGAATCACTATCGGGTCTCAAAACAGCATGGTAATAAATATCACTTTTGGTTTGTCCTCTAGCACGGTCAAACTTGTGAAGAACCTCATCATCACTATCAGGCATGCCTGCTCTCAACACATTATGCATAATGAAGACATGAGTAACCAACTAGAGTTTAATAAATGTACAGCAGAAATGCTAGCAGAACACGGATAATAAAAAATGACTATATTAGAAATAAGTAATGACTATATTAGAAACAAGTAAAAAGATGTCTAGTTTCATGAAAGCAGACAAAACATACTTGTGAAGGGGCAATTCAAGAGACGAGAAAGATGGCAACCATACTTTCAACTGCATTGACAAATGCATGCTGATAAAATCTGCATAAGATGTGCCCCCCACTCCTAGTTTAAGCTCCAACTGCACTAAGACTGTACAATTAGAGCTATGCCTCAATTATGTAATTGATAGTGTCAAAAAGCACCACTGCCTGCCTAGTGGAGCTTAAGCTATATAGATTAGAGGTATACCATAGCTAAGTCTATGAAAATATGTTTGTATTGAGTCAACAAGCATCGATGAATATCAAGTTGCCAGCTTAATCCATATAGAATTAGAGGTATGCCTCAGTCAAAGAATAAGAATGTTGTTTGTGATTGTGTCAAAAATCAGAAAGCATGAATGCATGCCAACTTGAAAATTTGATCAACAACATATAACCATTCATTTCTAACAATATTTTTACTCTTTTTCTGCAGTGAACTATCTGGAAATCATCTACACAAACTCAAACATAAATCTTTAGAGCCATGCAAGAAAAAGAAACTGAAGCATAAAGCTATGAGAGATGGCAGCCAAAGTAAAGACTTTACTACATGAAATATAGAGGAGCAAAATGAAGGGAAGAGGAATGCAAAGCACAACTTTCTTGTAAGGCTCCCTACTTAAGATATGGTACATATATCCTAGTATGCTATAGCTTCTCATCAAAGGCCATGTCCTCAATAATGTGTAGATAAGCCAAATCATATATGATTGCCTCCATCCAATTCTTTATAGATACACCTCTTCTTTTCTTACAGTCCCTTAAGGTGTCTATACATCTTTTACAAGTGCATCAGATGCCTCCACTAAGACTAGTCAACATACTATCTTACCCTTGTCAGATGCATCTTAAATTCAGTAGAGGCCCCCTCATCCTATATTAGACATACATAGATACGTATATGATAAATATGTATGACCATGCCGTTTTTAGTTGATGTATATTTTCAACCAGACGCACCTACACCCAGTCGCCCCGCGCACACACATGAACATGCACGCTGTTTCGGTATTGAAACGGTTGGCGGCCTCGAGAGAAGTCCGCCAAAGGTTGGGATAGGACTCCGCTAGTGAATAACTGCACAAGAAGCAAACGTGAACTACCCTCGGGGGGGATGCGAGGAAACCCCCTCCGACGCTCAAGTCAGCACGTTCCAAATAGGATTTAGAGAGAGAAAGTAGAGAGAGAGAGATAAGAATTCTGGGTGTGAGAGAATGTACCTGCAGAATAGTACTAGTGGGGTATTTATAGAAGTACTATTCACCTGACAGGGTGCGTAATCCTTTTACACGTGTACGGTCGTGGTGCTTCTAACAACTGGGAAGATTCCCTTATTTTGTCCTGTTGGGCGACCGCCAACGTTGTCGGACCATGTTGATGTACTGACTTGTTAGAGCTGTGGTTAACAGTTTAAAGTATTCGCGTCCGTGATGGCGCTCGCGGACCTATCACTGGGATCCGCTATCATACTTGGGTTATACCCATACAACTAGCCCCCCCAGCATCATTTGGGGTCCTGACCGCTAGTGATGTTGTCGGCGGATGCGAGTCACTGTTGCCGTGCTCGACTTCTTGGGGAAGTTCATTCGTTGGGTGCCACGTGTCGTCGTAGGGAGTTGAAAAAATTTCGAAAAGTTAATGATTACTTTTTCGAAAATCCCGCCCATTATTTTATTAGGGTTTACCATACTTCGACACTTGGCAAGGATCTGGAGAGGGAGTTGAGAGGTCTTTTAATCCCAGTCGTTCATTCACGCTTTATATTGGAACAGTTAACTTTTTTCGGATTTCTTTATCTTCATTCACAAAGCTCTCTTTCTTTCTCCATTTTTTCTCTTGACAAAACTTCCATAGCCGAAGTTTGAGTTGCTTAAAAACCGCCTTTCCAGTGCTCAAATTTCTTTGAAAAGTTGCCAAATCTTTTAGTTTTCGATTTCCGGTCCTCTTGTGCTTAAAAATTTGCCATTTTTTCGTGAAGGTTTTCTGGGTTTTTTCTGGGATTTTGAGTTTGAGTTTTGCCGGTGATAATTTTACTTTTCCGGTGGTCTTTTCGTTCAAGCTCGGGCTCTTCTGCACTCACTCCTTGGAATCCTCGCTCGTTATTCTTTTCGGTAACCTTTTGCTCTTTGCGCTTCTTTCTCCGGCGACTTTACTCTTCCAGGTATTTCTTCATTTCTTCTCCAAGCTTAAAGTTTCTTTTTGTATTTTCGTTATGTCGGACCAGTCTGATAGTCAGAATACCCCTAGTGATGTACTTATGACCGAAAGCGAACCTTCTTCCCCTTTGGCCGACGATGAGCCTTCTTCTGATTCTAGCCCCGTGGGGAGAACTAGGTTATTGTCGGACATTCCCCTAACGGCTGAGAGAGAAAAAGAAATGAGGTCCAAGTTCCTTAACGACCCCGCCACTCCTGAGGAGCATAATTTGACTAGGAGATATCTGGTCGCCAGGGAGAGCGGTGATAGACAGACGCTTAGGGAGCTTAGACACCAAATCCTTGCTAGACGGTCCCTTAGGAGTCCGCCAACCGATCTTGCTCCCGGCCTTGATGTTTCCCCTTTAAGAGAGCACGCCTGGTTGGATAGTATGGGCGACGCGGGGTTGGAGTAACGGCTGATTTTTATGACCGTTTGCACGACATTATGGCCGCTAATCCACCTATCATTGATTTAGGTGACGACAAGTGATTCTATTGCAACCGTTATGGCTAATCAAGGGTCCACTTATCACCGTCGGTGCGTTCTCGACACCCCCATTGCTCGCGCCTCCGAAGACGCGACACATACTACAACCGCGAACCTCGGCACTAGCGTGCTCCTGTCGGAGCGCGTGGTTGGAGAAAATTCTCACGCAGGCGAGAGGAGAGTTGATGTGGATCTTAACGTACCAGAAAGAGATGTTGAAGAGGACGCTGAAGGTCCCGACACTGATGCTTTATGGTTGCCCGAGGATGAGTGTGCCGGGCCGTTAACGGTTGAAATTGATTCTCCTTGGCGACAGGATGCCCTTGACCTTGGTCACCCTAAAGTCGCCGATCATTTATTTCGGTTCCGTACGGTTATAGGGCCGGTGATTCCTTCCGAGGGTTCCATTGTAACGGAATGCCCTCCCGGTCATGTGGCCGTTTATACTCACCATTTTGAGTTTGGGCTACGTTTTCCTTTGGATTCCTTTTTGGTGAGGATCTTAAACTCTTTCAACGTCTGCTTAGCCCAGCTGACTCCGTTAGCGGTCCGAAACTTGATTGCGTATATCTGGACGATCCGCTCTTTGGACTTCCCTGAAACTCTGAATTTATTCCATCACCTCCACTGGTTGAAAAGAAATGGTTCTGCCCGTCAAGCGGGGTGGTGGTCACTAATGACGGCCGATAAGAAGATGACGGTTCAACCAAAAGCTACTGGATTGAAGGGCTGGCAGGATGCCTTCTTTTGGCTTCAGGTGCCCGAGAACTATCCAGTGCGCCGTCACTTCACTGAGCCGCATCCGCACATGGAGCACTTGTCTTTGGCTCCGCTAACAGATGATGAGAGGGCAGCCTATGACTTCTTTGACACTGAAGATTTCATGATTACCTATGAGGACGGGAGGGAAGTTAAGGTCAAGGAACCCAAAAATTGGCTCCCTCACTCTAGGTATATCCTGGGGAATCAACAGCTATCCGCCATGTTGCTTTGTCATACTCATGCTAATGGTAAGTACTGCTATCGGACTGGTCTGTCTGATGTCCGTTTTTTTTTTTTTTTAACTTAGCCTTGTCTTGCGCAGGCTTTGATCAATTAGACCTGCAGACCCTTTGCATCTCCGAAAACTTCGAGCCGTTAACCAACATGCAGCCTGCTCCTGCTGAAGGTCCTGAGACCGTGCATGGCGTTGTAAATGGCCGTAGAGGGGGAAACCGTCATGGTCCCCAGAACATCCGCCGTATTCGCGGCGCTCATACCGGTCGCACTCCTGGCCGTGGTGGTATTACTATCGCTGCATCTGGCAGCCCGGCTTCCTCTGCCGCCCCACTCAGGTCTTCTACTTCACGACCTGTTGTTAGGGGTAGCGGGACAAGGAGACGACAACGTGAACCGACAGCGGAGGATACTTCGCTAATAAGCGGCCGGCTACGGCGGATCCTCCGGCCTCTGTCCTCGCCTCGGGATGTCGTCCATGTTGAGAATGTGGACGTGAACGCTTCGAGGACCAAGATCGTGGCGAGGTCGCGACTACCGGCCCCGGGTCATCACGGCGGGCGACTTGGCTATCCGGATCTTACTCCGAGTATTCGTGAGAAGATCCGTGAGCTTATCTCAATGCCCGACTTCTTATCCAACCTAACCCCAGCGTCTTCTCTCGGTACCATGAGTGGATCGAGAAGAAGGAAGTGCCGCCGAGTGATCTTTGTGGCGGCATCCTTTGGTCGCCGGCTTGTTGTCCCCGGTAAGATATACCAACCTGATTGGGACGTCGGGGAGGACGAGTCGTTGTATGCCAATATTCCCGAAAACGGTGGCATTCTAGCCTACCGTATCCCGAAAGGGTATGCAATTGCCTCTAGACAGGCCGGCGGGGTCCCCTGGTTACTCCTGGCTGCTAGGTTGGCTCACGACCAACTTGTGGTACGTTTTAGCACTTGTTTTATCATTTGCTTGTTTTTTTCTTTTTTTTTTTTTATTGACGTTCTCTTTTTTGTCTTTGCGAGCCAACAATCTTGCTTGTTGAGTTAATAGAGCAAGATACATTGAGTACCGAAGTTGGCGGACAGCCATAAGCGATCGTTAGAGACTTGCCGGGACCTGCTTGAAGGATGCGAGAGGAGAAGTTGGCAGCCCAGGGAAGATGAGCCGGTAACGTTAAGGACGCGAGCATCTCTTCTAGGAGGAGACGAGGCTAACGTTCGGACGTTAACCAAGGCTCTGGACACGGCTCAAACCGAGAAGGATATTCTTTGTCTTGGATCTTTGCCGCCGAAGCCGAGGCCGAGGAGCCGCTAAGGCATTGCTCGGTTTAAACGATCGATGAATATGCAACGACTTTGCACAAGAGGTATGATGGCGGATGGGCCGCCGCCATGAGATGCATTTGCAAATCGGTTCCGAGGATTTGGCCGAACGTTATCGAAGACGCTCATGCCGGTGGCCGGCATCTCACGCCTATTGAGGGGGATCCTAAGTTCGGCGACGAGGACGCTATTGCGATGCGGATCCTCGAGATGTTCCGGATCAAGGAAATCGGGAGACCCCTCCCTCTTGAAACTTTTGGCGGCCTTCTTTCAGCTCTTCCTGTTCTTCTAATAGCTTATAGTTGTATTTTTTGAATATTTCAACTCTTTATTCGGCCCATGTTGGCATTTGTAAACGCTAACGTTTCTTAATTTTATAAGTACAATTCCAACTAAAAGCCTTTCATCTGGCCGCCATCGTTTTACCTGTAGTTGGCCGCCAAGCCAGTAGCTTTTATTTTATGGGAAAGTACTTTATATCTTGTGTTTCTGTCGCTTTCATTATCGTCTGATTGTTGTATGTCTGCCAATATTTTTATTTGTTAAATTATCGTCTGATTATATGACCGTTAACGCACTGGGCCTGATATGGCTTAATTTGTGCAAGGTCTGTCATATGACCGTTAACGCACTTTGAGCCTGTCATATGGCTTTTGATTTGTACTAGGTCTGTCATATGACCGTTTATGTACTTTGAGCCTGTCATATGGCTTTTGATTTGTACTAGGTCTGTCATATGACCGTTTATGTACTTTGAGCCTGTCATATGGCTTTTGATTTGTACTAGGTCGTCATATGACCGTTTATGTACTTTGAGCTGTCATGTGGCTTTTGATTTGTACTTAGGTCCGTCATATGACCGTTTACGTACTTTGAGCCTTGTCATATGGCTTTTGATTAATGTACATGAAAATAATAAGACAATTGATGAACTGGCGACGAAGTTTGTATTATTTAAGTAATCAAGGGTGGTTCTCGACCTATTACATTTAGTAACTCAAACATAGTATTTCTTTAGGACGCTAGCATTCCAGCAATTTTTAAGCTCCTTGCCATCCATGTTCTTTAAAATGAAGGAACCGAGAGCAATCTTCTTGGCTATGATGTAGGGACCTTCCCAGTTAGCAGTCAGCTTTCCCTCAATATGTGCCTTGCCAGTGGCCGCTGTTCTGCGAAGGACCAGGTCGCCAACATCTAATGGCCTCTCCGTGACTTTTTTATTGTAAGCCTTGCTGATCCTGTCTTTGTAAGCGGCTGCTCTCAGTTCTGCCATGAGCCTTGTTTCCGGCAAGAAGTCTAGGTCTTCCCTAAGTGCCTGGTCATTTCTTTGCAGGTCTTGGTGCTTGATCCGGTAAGAGGGTAACCCCACCTCTACTGGCAACACCGCCTCCGCGCCGAAGGCTAACTTGAATGGGCTCTCTCCCGTCGCTTCTTTCTCTATTGTTCTGTTTGACCATAGCACTGCTGGTACCATATCGGCCCATCCCCCTTTGAATTCATCTAGCTTTTTCTTCAAGGCGTTTAGGATCTGCTTGTTCGCGGCCTCTGCTTGCCCGTTGCTCTGAGGGTGGCAAACGGCTGAGTATGCAAATTTTACTCGAAATTCTGTTAAGAAGGCCTGTACAGGTCGACAATCGAATTGGACGCCATGATCAAAGACGATCGCCATGGGGATCCCAAATCTTGTCATAATATTACGCCGAGATGAATTTCTTGACTCGATTTGCCTTGATTTTCTTTGTCGGCTCTGCCTCTATCCACTTGGTGAAGTAATCAATTCCCACTATTAGGAACTTTCTCCCCCCAGTTGCTGTGGTGAACGGTCCCAAGATGTCCATTCTCCACTGTGCGAACGGGATTGGGCATAGGATAGGCTGCAAATCGTTGGCTGGCCTGTTAATGACGGGAGCGTATCTCTGGCACTTATCACATCTCTTAACATAGCTCTGGGAATCCGCCAGCATACTTGGCCAATAGAATCCCGCCCTCAATGCCTTAAGTGCCAGAGCCTTTCCGCCAATATGGTTACCGCATATACCTTCATGTATTTCTTCAAGGATCTTCGCGGATTCCCATGCGGTTGCGCATTTAAGCAGAGGTAAACTGAATGATTTCTTGTATAGCTCATTTTGGTATATGACGTACCAGCTTGCTTGTCGTTTCAATTTCTTGGCAGACGAAGGATTATTCGGAAGCGTCCCGGTCAACTTGTACGCCACCAACTCACTAAACCATTCTCCCTGCTGGTTTATACTGTTGACGGTTACGACCTTTTCTGTGATGCTCTTTTCCTTCAAGATGTCAACCGTGACGGTTCTTTCAATGCTAAATGAGTCAGAGCTTGCCAACTTGGACAACGCGTCCGCTTTTGTGTTCTCGGCCCTAGGTATCGCTTGAATCTCAAAATGATTCAGTTGAGATATCAATTCCTTGGCCTTTTCAACGTATTTTAGCATGTTGGCCTCTCTGACTTCGAATTCTCCCTTCAGCTGGCCGCTCACCAACTGTGAGTCCGTTTTTAAAAACACTTTCTTAGCACCCGCAGCCAAACACATTCTCAATCCGACAATTGCCGCTTCATATTCTCGCTTCGTTGTTTGACGGAAGGCGAACTTGATGGCGTACGATAAGAATTTCCTTCGTGGTCGGTCATTACTATACCCGCTCCAGATCCGCTAACAGCGGACGATCCGTCGACTTCCAGCAGCCAGACTTCCTTTTGCTCCATTTCTTCCTCCTCATATGAGGCTTCCACGATAAAGTCTGCCAGGGCCTGCGCTTTGATAGCTGTCCTGGGCTTGTACTGTATATCATACTCCGATAGTTCAACGGCCCATTTCAGCAAGCGGCCAGAACTATCCATCTTCTGCAATGCTTTTTCTAGCGGCTGGTTGGTTAAAACTTGAATGGGGTGGCAGTCGAAGTATGGTCTGAGCTTCCTGGCGGCTATTACCACGGCCAAGGCCATTTTTTCTACCAGCTGGTAACGGCTCTCCGGGCCGTTAAGAATGTGGCTGATAAAATAAATTGGCTGCTGCCTCTTCTCCTTTTCTACCAACAACACGGCCGCGACTGTCTTCGGCGAGGCCGAGATATATAGTTATAATACGTCTCCAGTCTCGGGCCTTGTAATGGTGGGTAGCTTCTTTAAATGCTCTTTTACCGCCAGGAATGCTTTGCTTTGCTCCTCTCCCCACTCGAACTTCTTATTCCCTCTCAGCAGGGCAAAGAAAGGCAAAGCTTTGTCTGCTGACTTTGAAATGAATCGAGTGAGGGCCGCCATTCTCCCTGTTAGCCGCTGGATATCCTTGACGCTTTTTGGCTCGGGCAGGTCGACAATGGCTTGGACTTTGTCTGGGTTTGCATCAATCCCCTTTTTGCTTACCAAGAAGCCTAAAAACTTTCCCGCTCTCACCCCAAAGACACATTTCTTTGGGTTGAGCTTCATCTTATACTTCCTCAAAGTTCTGAAGGTCTCTTCCAGATCGTCCAAATGTTCACGGTCAGTTTTACTCTTGACGATGGAATCGTCCACATATGCTTCGATATTCCTCCCTCTCTGATCCGCGAACACTTTGTCGACTAGCTTTTGATAGGTCGCCCCCGCATTACGGAGCCCAAACGGCATTGCCTTATAATTATATACTCCACAATCGGTGATGAACGCAGCTTTTTTCCTATCGGCCTCGAGCAAGCTGATCTGATGGTAGCCCGAGAAGGCATCCATAAAGCTTAACAATGCATGACCGCTAGTAGAGTCTACTAGCTGGTCTATTCTCGGCAGCGGATAGCAATCCTTAGGGCAAGCTCTATTGAGGTTTGTGAAGTCCACACACATCCTCCATTGACCGCTAGCTTTCTTTACCATGACTACATTGGCCAACCACTCTGGGTAGTCGCATGGCTCAATGAAGTCAGCTGCTAATAGCTTATCAACCTCTTCTTTAATGGCCTTGTTCTTTTCGGCCGAAAAATTTCGCTTCTTTTGCTTGACAGGTCGGACAGTGCCGTCAACGTTTAGACGATGTACCATCACGGCCGGGTCGATTCCAGGCATCTCATCCGCTGAGAACGCGAAGACGTCCGCATTTTCTCTTAGGAGAGTCACCAGGTTGACCCTGACCTTTGGGTCCATGTCCTGTTCCAACGACCCTTGTCCTTGCTTGGATCATCCTGCCATCTCCCCGCTTCGTTTCTCCATCCGGTTTGGGCCTTGGAGTAACATCAGGCCTGGACTCCAGCTCTTCCATCAAAACATCCGTCTCTTCACCCCCTTTCTCGGATCCTTCATCATTCGCCAGAGCCCTCCTCTGAGCTCGCCTTTGTTTCCGAGTTGGCGGATTTAATTCTTCTACCGGCACTCTCCTTGCCGGTTGCTTCAGTGCTGTTAGGTAGCATGATTTCGCCATCTCTTGATTTTCTCTAAGCTTTGCTGTCGTCCCGAGATTGGAGACGTACAACATAGTCAAATGATAAGTTGACACAACTCCTTGGACGTCATGGATGAAAGGGCGTCCGATAATTGCGTTATAAGCTCCAGGCACGTCGACCACTAAAAACTCCGCCATCACATCCCTGGCGTTCTCATCCTCCCCTACTCTGACCGGTAAGGTTATCAGGCCTTCTGGAATCACTGACGCCCCCGTGAATCCTATTACTGGGTAACGTACAGGCTTCAGATGTTCCCGACCAATCATCAATTTTTCAAAGGTTGAGAAGTACAGAATGTTTGCGGAACTTCCTCCGTCTACCAGGATTCTGTGGATCAAACAGTTTGACACTTTCAGCGTGACCACCAGAGGGTCATCATGAGGGTAGACGACATGCTTTGCATCTTCAACCGTGAAAGACATGGCGGGCATTGCTGGCGGCATTCTCCACTGCATGCTTTCATTGAAATTGACACGGTGCTCGAATTCCTTCGAGCTTGCCTTGGCCCCATTGACGCTGCCGCCATGAATTGGACCGCCACTTATAACATGAATCTCAGCAATCCGCGATTGCACATTCCGGTTATTAGGCTTCACTACGTCTCCGTCCTTTGATTGTGCCTTGTATTGAGTGAAGTTACCCCGTCTTATCAGATCCTCCAGGTTATCCTTCAAGTGCCTGCAATTCTCGGTAGTGTGACCATGATCACCGTGAAAATCACACCACTTGCTCTTGTCACGGTTATTATGAAACATTTGCTTAGGACGTTGCCATTTATCACTGTCCTTGTTCATCTGATATATCCGAGCTCTTGAGGTCGTGAGCTGCGTATATGTATCGAATTTATCTTTGTATTCGAACCTTTCGCGGTCATTCTTCTCGCGGTCATTTCATTTCTTGACCACATTTGATTCCTGCTTCCTTTCATCCCGACCGCGGTCAGTTTCGCGACCCTTTTCTCTCTTCTGCTTATCATCCTTCTTCTTTTCCGACTCACGACTTTGGCTGCTTGCGGCCTTGTCAAACTCTTCCCCCCTGATGAAATCGTTTGCTTTCCTTAAGACTGGCTCAAGTGATGTGAAGGTTTTACGGCCCAGATAGCTTCTAAACGCGGACCCTTCCCTCGGCCATCGAGCTAAAACGGCCACGTCCTGCTGAAGACGGGGAATGGTGACCGCCTCAGCATTGAAGCGGCCGACGAAATCTCGCAAGCTCTCATTCTCCCTCTGCTTGATAGATAACAATTCGCCAGTTGTGCGCTCGCGGCGCCTATTACTCACGAAGTGAGTGCTGAACATTGACGAAAGCTGAGAAAAACTAGAAACATTACCGGCTCTGATACTTTTAAACCATGTCTGGGCAATCCCAGTCAAAGTAGATGGGAAAACCTTGCACCAGATAGCGTCCACCTGAGTGTATAAATACATGTGCCCTTCATAAGCGGCCACATGATCGTCTGGGTCTGAGGTGCCATCATACTTGCAGGACGGCATCTTGATTCGCGGCATGGGGTGGTTCAAGATTTCTGGAATGAAAGGGGACTGTTTGGGCTTGATCAATAAGTGCCCGCCAGCAGAATAATTGCTCGCGTCACTGATGCTGTGTTCTCGACGAGAACGACTTTGATTCTCATCTTCAGAATTGTTGAGATCCTCAGTCTCTAGGATGACTTCCTCATATTCTGGGTCCTCAATTTGCCTTTCCATCTGGCGTCCCTCCTGATTGAAGGTCCACATTCTTCTCACGGGGGTGCCATCGACGTTGTGACCATTCAAGGTCGACATACGCCTACGTACGAAGCTGACCCGCCCTTGCATTAGGAGTGGGAGTGTTGTTGGGCTGAGTACCCGCTTGTAACATTTGGATGAAAGATGCTACAGTTTGTAGCTGCTCAGGGGAGAATTGACTTAGTTGAGCCAAGTTAAAGGATCCGCTTCCAGTGTTTACCTGAGACACATTGTTCCCAGGGGTTTGCTGCTCGTTGACGTTCCCAATGTCTAACTCAGATGGATCACGACCGTCATTGTTTGCTCTTTCCATGTTGGCGTTCACAAAGATGGATGTCCCCTCCTTCTAGCGCCAAGTTGTTTCGGTATTGAAACGGTTGGCGGCCTCGAGAGAAGTCCGCCAAAGGTTGGGATAGGACTCCGCTAGTGAATAACTGCACAAGAAGCAAACGTGAACTACCCTCGGGGGGGATGCGAGGAAACCCCCTCCGACGCTCAAGTCAGCACGTGTCCAAATAGGATTTAGAGAGAGAAAGTAGAGAGAGAGAGACAAGAATTCTGGGTGTGAGAGAATGTACCTGCAGAATAGTACTAGTGGGGTATTTATAGAAGTACTATTCACCTGACAGGGTGCGTAATCCTTTTACACGTGTACGGTCGTGGTGCTTCTGACAACTGGGAAGATTCCCTTATTTTGTCCTGTTTGGGCGACCGCCAACGTTGTCGGACCATGTTGATGTACTGACTTGTTAGAGCTGTGGGTAACAGTTTAAAGTATTCGCGTCCGTGATGGCGCTCGCGGACCTATCACTGGGATCCGCTATCATACTTGGGTTATACCCATACACACGCGTGCACACGCCCGCACATGCGCACACACACATCCACGCACACGCGAGGAACGTGCGCTCGCACATACACGCACATGAAGAGGCAAGTGCGCTCGCGCGCACACACACACACACACCTCCATGTTCTCTATCACTCAAGATCAGGGACTCAAATTGTGGTCAGGGCAATATCACAGAACCACTGTACTTGAAAGATAAAGGTTTGTGGCAGTCATAGTCCGACATAATTTTATATATTTCTTACTGCTGTGAATGGCCCCACCACTAACACAAGCATCAACATCCTTCAAGCTATCTTTCTCATTTAAGATCAAGGAAATATTAGATTGCAATTATAGTCAAAAAATAACCTTGAGAAGCAAAACAGAAGATCTGTGGCTGTCAGAGTCACAACTCAATTCTTGATTGCAGTAAGTTCAAACCATATGGATGCAATTGTGAAGCCAGTTCTAGACTCAAGATGGACATCAAGTCCATGGATCTAGAACCCCAAGATAGAAGACAATTCTAGAGTCAAGGCTGCTGTCTCCAGATCCTCATGTGGCAAGTTGGTAAACGGTGGGGCTTGCAATTTGTGGTCAGTAGAGCATTGCCACGGTAGTGGACAAGTGGAGAAAGGAAAAAATGGAAACCAGTCAGCCAAACTGAAGAGGACTTGGGGGGTCCAGAACCTAACATTTAGGGAGTTCCCAAGAGGGATCGTCTACTGGTTTGGAGGCCATTACTTCGTGAACAAACAAGCATCAGTTTTAAAATTGCGTAAATCACGCCATAAATGAATAGAGCCAAAAACTCCACTAATATATATATATATATATATATATATATATATATATATATATATATATATATATATATATATATATATATATAACAGATCTCCGCTCGATAAGGAGTTGATAAATTAATATGGCCTCAACCACAAGCTAAAGAGAATCATTTCGGCTTGGTTTCAAGTTAGATCAGGAAACTTACCGTGGGTGCCAATAGGCCTCCAAAAACCATAATGCCAGCAATAAGGGAGAAACAAGTAGCATAGTATTGCTTGAGGTTCGCCGAGCTCTGCATGTGATTGAATGATATTAAGAAGACGTTGAATGCTCAGATAACTGAAAACGAAGAGCAAACACAAACTAAAAGAAAGAACCAACATGATGAAGGAATTGTGTCCTTGACTCTAATGCAATTACTAAATATAACATGGATCATATTATGGAGATAATAAATTCATTAAATTGGGTCATCTATACGCCTTGCTAGAGGATGCTATAGAACTTTAGGTTTAGTAAATAATAAACCCGAAGCCCAATTAGATGGATCCTACAAAGGTCACACTTTCACAATCCGGATCAATAAAAAAGAATGACCTAGAGCCCATGTAGGACTCTAGGAGTGGCCGGCCAAGGAGGTAGAAAAGGGGAGGACTCCTAACCTAATTAGTTCCTATAATTAGGTGTGGGTGAGAAAATAAAGTAGTCAGTTTATTCTCTCATTATTTTCTCTCTCCTCTTTTCTCTCTCTTCCAAAGTTACGTAATACTGCTCCAAGAAATAGAAGAGTCCTTCTTCCTTCCAACTAGCATTGGTGGAGCATTGATCTGGATTCGTGGACCTAGTAGAGGAATCTCAATTGCGGTTCTATCTCCGGATCTCGAAGAGCTTTGTGGAAATCACGCGTCAAAGGTTAATTCTTAATTATTATGTGATCCTTGAATGTATATGCATGAGATCCTGTTTTAAGTGCTTATGAATATGATTCATGAAATTCCGCATAGAGTACTTATAATCCTACAGTGGTATCAGTTTTAGCCTCTTGCATATAATTTTTTGGTCATAATAATTATATTTATTTTGATGTGTTCATAATTAATTTTAATTTGATTAAGGGGAGGAATTGAATTATGGAATGAATAATTATTTGGAATTGATTAAATGGAGATTTAATTGCTTAATTTTTCAATATAGAGTGGCCGAATTTTTTGAAAATTCAACCCTAATTTTCGAAATTAAAATTCTGATTTTATTTCGAATATTAAGTTCATATTATTAATCTGATTTTCATGTTTAAATTTATTTATGTATGAAAATTAATTCATGTGAAAAGAGTTTTATATGAATTAGAGATTAATTTATGTGAATAACCCTAAAATTAATTAAAATGGAGATTTTGATTTAATTTTCTGAATTAGGCATAAAAGGGTTTATGTTTAATTTAATGAAGATCACTAAATTAATTTTGCAAAAATGTTGTAATTTTAATTTCCTTCAAATTAAATAAAGAAAAAAAAAATTTAAGGAGGAGGAAGAGGAGCGGCCCACGGGCGGTGGTCGCTCCGTGGTCCGCCGGCCTAAAGGTCGGCGAGGATGGCGAGGATGACCCGGAAAGCGATCGGCGAGGGTGGCGCCGGGCGGCGGCCACGCGTGCGGCGCGCACGTTCGACGTGCGCGACGGCGTCGTCTTGGGCCGGGCGCGGGGAATCCTTGCCGGCGTCGGTTCACGTGTGGTTGCTTGGTGAGTTCCGGTGGAGGCCGCTTGTTGTGTGGGTATCGGAGATATGCGGTGCGGGCGTTTGAAAGGGGACGGCCTTCTTCTGCTGGTCTGGTTCGTGGCCTCCACGGCCTATTTTCAAAAAAAAAAAAAAGTCCAAGAATTTTGGTAACAGATCCAGTGCAGCGTGAATCTTGAACAGTTTTTTTTTTTTTTTTGAAATTTTGTAAAACAGTTTTTTGAGATAATTAAGCAAATTCCAATTAAGTTAATTTTGTTAACTTTGACTGGGTCATAAATTAATTCCATAATTTTATTCTTTAATCTAATTAAAATTAGTAGGCTAGATTTTTTAGGATAGAATCTTTAGGTGGTTAGGGATTACTTAAATATTTTATCCTCTTGCTTTAATTAAGAATATTTGATATTTTAATTGTTGGCAAGTATAATATGTGATATTATTATGTGGCTTTTATATTTTGATATAATTGCTATGTATGACTTGTATGGCCCAAATTAAGTTAGAAAATACGATCTGCGTATCGTGATGTATTCTTGTAATTTTAAATACGATCTGCGTATCGTTAAGTATTTTTGTAATTTATTTAATTTAGTTATTATTTAAATTATTTTGATACTTATGTAATCCAAAGACGAGCCCATCAAGAGAAGGCCCATGGCTAAGATGGATGGAGATCCATGAAGAGTCCAAGAAGGAGCCATTGATGCTTAGTTCTTAGGATTAGGGGCCATACTGGATCATTTTATTTTCGCATTTTATTATTATTTAAAATGCTTATAAGTTTATTGTATGTTGTTTGTTGATGCGCTAGAGTTCACTAATTCATAACAACATAATAAACTTAGGTCCCGCAAATATTAAGGGTAGCTTTTCCAAACATAAAGTGCTTATTAACCCTTAATTAATAGTAATAGGTCATGCCTCCGCATGGTATTATCATTAATTTTGGGAGATAAGGTAAAATTGCGAATTTTACTACTTAGTTTGGTTTTCCTTAACAAAATCATCAAAAGCGTTTTGGATTTTGAAGCAAGAGATAGTTAAGCTTGCGATGTTTACCAATCTAAACAAGAATTATAAAGTGTTATAATTAGTAAAGGAGTTTACTTACCTTGAGAATGTAACGTTAAGATAAGGCCTCCGTCTGCTTAGTGTTGCATGTTGATAGGATCTTATATTCACTTATTCAAATGGGACATTAAAATTGAATCGGTGATCAACCTAGAAACCTTTGCATGTTTTAGGTTGTTTTATAAACATAATATTGAACTTTGTTTTATTCTGTCTGTAGATACTATGTCTAACAACAACAACAACTCTATTTTCAACATTCGTCCTTTCCTTGAAAAGGACAGGCTGAATGGTGAAATTTCATCAACTGGGAAAGAACCTTAAGACTTGTATTGAGGTCTGAGGGTCGAGAGGATGTCTTAGAAACCCCACTTCCTGTGATTACTGATGAGTCGTCTGAAGCCGACAAATGTCGTGCTAAGCAGGCCAATGATAGGTCTGTACCGCTCACTTGCTTGATGATAGCAGCCATGGAGCCGGACCTCCAAAGGAGGTTCGAAACCAAGGACGCTTATACCATCATGCAAGAGCTGCGGGCTATGTTTCAAACACAAGCCCGAGTTGAGCGGTATGAGACCAATAGGGAGATACTAGAATGTCACATGAAGCCGGGTCAAGCTGTTGGCCCCCATGTTTTCGCTATGATGGGTCTATTCGAAAACATGGAACGACTTGGATTCCCTTACAGGGTTGAGTTGGCTACTGACATTATTCTCCACTTATTGCCTGACAACTTTAATCAGTTCAGGATGACCTTCAACATGAATGAGTCTGAAAAGACTTTGCAAGAGTTGCACGGGTTGTTGGTCAATGCTGAGAGGACTATCCCTAAAGAACCAAAGAAAGTGGTTCTAATGGTTCAGAAGGGAAAGGGTTTTAAGAAGAAATGGGCAGGAAAGAAGGACAAAGGCAAGCAAGTTGCCGTTGTTGCTGAAAAACCTAAGCCAACCGCCAAACCAAAGGTGACCGCGGAAAGCAAGTGCTTCCATTGTCACAAGATAGGACACTGGAAGAGGAACTGCCCTCTATACTTGGAGGAAAAGAAGTCTGGGGCTTCCACTTCAGGTATATTTGTTATAGAAATCAATTTGACTTCTACTTCTTTATGGGTATTGGATACCGGCTGTGGTTCTCACATAGTTAATGATGTGCAGGGACTAAAAAGAAGTAGGAGGCTGGCAAAGGGCGAGGTAGAGCTTCACGTTGGAAATGGAGCACGGGTTGCTACACTTGCCATAGGAAGCTATAGTCTGCATTTGCCATCTGGCTTTGTTTTAGAATTAAATAATTGTTATTTTGTTCCTTCGATAACTAAGAACATAATTTCTGTTTCTGTATTGGATTCTGAAGGGTTTTGTTTTGAAATTAAGAACAAATGTTGTTCCATTTCTTACAATAATATGTTCTATGCTAGTGCTAAATTGATAAATGGCTTATATGTGCTTGATAGGTCATTACAAGTCTATAACATAGATAGCAAGAAACAAAAATCAAATGAATCAAACCTAACCTACATTTGGCATTGTCGAATGGGTCATATAAACCAAAAGCGCATCCAAAAGTTACAACAGGATGGCATTCTTCCATCATTTGATTTTGAATCATTTGATGTATGTGAATCATGCTTGATGGGGAAAATGACAAAGTCACCGTTTACTGGAAAAGGTGAAAAGACCAGCGATCTCTTGGGCCTCATACATACAGATGTTTGTGGTCCTATGAGCACAAAGGCAAGGGGAGGGTTTAATTACTTCATTACCTTCACTGATGATTTGAGTAGATATGGATATGTCTACTTAATGAAACATAAGTCGGAATCTTTTGATAAATTCAAAGAGTTCCAGAATGAAGTACAAAATCAACTTGGTAAGACAATTAAAGCACTGCGATCTGATCGTGGTGGCGAGTATTTGAGCCAAGAGTTTGATGATCATTTGAAGGGTTGTGGAATTCTTTCACAATTGACTCCACCAGGAACACCACAGTTAAATGGTGTATCTGAAAGGAGGAATCAGACCTTATTGGATATGGTTCGATCAATGATGAGTCTTGCTGATCTTCCGATTTCTTTTTGGGGATATGCTCTCGAAACAGCTGCACACACACTAAACAGAAGCCCGTCAAAGGCTGTAGAAAAGACTCCATATGAGTTATGGAATGGAAAAACTCCAAACTTGTCTTTTCTTAAGATCTGGGGATGTGAGGTCTATGTAAAACGTTTACTGTCAGACAAACTTGCACCCAAGTCAGATAAATGTCTCTTTGTGGGATACCCAAAAGAGACAAGGGGTTATTACTTCTATAACCGTCAAGAGAACAAAGTGTTTGTTGCTCGTGATGGTGTCTTTCTTGAAAAGGAATTTATTTCTAGAAAGACAAGTGGGAGTAAAATAATTCTCGAAGAAATTCGAGATGAGCAACAACTGGACGTGGCTCACACCATGTTAGAGACGGCCCGACAAGACGAAAGTCTAGTTCAGGAGATGACGTATTCAACGCGTGAACCTCCTACCGTCCCACTTGAATCTAATTCAAGCGAAGATCTTCAAGAAGTTGAAGAGAACATTTCTCTTGATGCTCAGGCCCCGCGTAGGTCTAGTAGAGAAAGGATTCCAAACAAAAGGTTGGTTGATTTCCTGTTAACTGAAAATTCTGAAATAATGATTTTGGAGAATTCATAACCTACTACCTACAAACAAGCTTTGACGTGCCCAGACTCTGAGAAATGGCTTGAGGCCATGAAATCCGAGTTAGACTCCATGTCTGAGAATAAAGTTTGGACCCTGGTCGACTTGCCTGATGGGGTTAACCCTATTGGATGCAAGTGGGTGTTCAAATTGAAAACAAACAAAGATGGGAATGTCTATGTCTATAAAGCAAGACTGGTTGCAAAAGGATTCAGACAAATTCATGGTATAGACTATGATGAGACCTTTTCTCCAGTAGCAATGCTTAAGTCAATTCGGATACTTTTAGCGATTACTGCATTTTATGATTATGAAATTTGGCAGATGGATGTCAAAACAACATTCTTGAATGGGTTCTTGAATGAGGATGTGTACATGACACAACCTGAAGGTTTTGAGGATCCAGAAAATCCTAAAAGGGTTTGCAAGCTTCAAAGATCCATATATGGATTGAAGCAGGCATCTCGGAGCTGGAATCTTCGATTTGATGAGGCAATCAAGAAATTTGGTTTCATCAAAAGCGAAGAAGAGTCTTGTGTTTACAAGAAGTTTAGTGGGAGCAGCTTAGTCTTCTTGGTATTGTATGTAGATGACATACTACTCATGGGAAATGACATACCAATGCTTGAGTCGATCGAGGAATGGTTGAAAAGTTGTTTCTCCATGAAGGACCTTGGAGAAGCTGAGTACATACTGGGAATTAAAATCCATAGAGATAGGTCTCGAAGGATGATTGGACTAAGTCAAGAAACTTATATTGATAAAGTTCTTGCAAGGTTCAACATGGAAAACTCGAAGAGAGGATTCATTCCCATGTCACATGGCATATCGCTTAGCAAGAGTCAGTGCCCAACTGAGCCTGATGAGTTGAAGCGAATGAGTAGCATACCTTATGCTTCGGCTATAGGGTCTATCATGTATGCCATGATAAGTACTCGACCAGATGTTGCATATGCCTTGAGCATGTGTAGCAGGTTCCAAGCAAATCCAGGGGAAGCACACTGGATTGCAGCTAAGAGCATCCTTAAATACTTGAGAAGAACTAAAGGCATGTTCTTAGTCTATGGAGGTGAAAGTGAGTTGGTTGTTAAAGGTTATACTGATGCGAGCTTCCAAACCGACAGAGATGATTACCGCTCTCAGTCAGGGTACGTCTTTTGTCTAAATGGAGGAGCAGTGAGCTGGAAGAGCTCAAAGCAAAGCACTGTAGCAGACTCTACGACAGAATCAGAATATTTAGCAGCGGTTGAAGCAGCTAAAGAAGCAGTTTGGATAAAGAAGTTCCTGACAGAGCTGGATATCATACCTAGTGCTCTGGAAGGGATTGAGTTGTTGATGCAAGTTGGACTATCTTTAATTTGCTTTCTTAGGTTGTTGCATGGTTTTACTTTACTCTTAAAGTAGAGGTTTTACATGTAACGAAAAATATGTCTTTTATTATGTTTGTTAGTTAAATTAGTTGATTAAGTTGTTTTTATTTTTTAGTCGATTGTAATAAGGTAGCCGAAAAATCTGATGACTTGTAATAGTCTAAGGGTAGGCGTGTGATTCTAAGCATAGGCGTGTGGTTCTAGTGTTTTTTAGGAAAGTCTTGAGCATCTTTTCTTATGCTTGAGTTTCCTTAAGTTGAGCTAGATTCTAGGGTTTAATTTAGGAAAGCACTTTCCTTATTTACTTAAAGCTAGCCGTGAGTTGTAATGCCTTGGAGGGCAAGGATTACTTGCTGCCCTCCTTATAAATAGGCGCCTAGTCCATTAATAAAAGGAGATGAATTGATTTGAGAATTTGTGAGCGTTGCTTATTTCGGTTGTGAACCAAAACAATACTTGTTGCGACTTGTATTCATCTTCTAATTGCGATTAGGAAGAGACCCTCTAATTCCTGCGAGAATCAAGAGTACTATCCATATTTTTTATTTCTTATTTTCAGTTTTCATTCATAAAAACACCATAAAAACGTCACTTAGAATCTAGGGTAAACATTGTGAATTTTCGGACTTTTGAAATAAATATCAGTTGTTCTGTGATAACAATGGTGCTATTGCGCAAGCAAAAGAACCGAGATCACATAACAAATCCAAACATGTAATGAGGAAGTATCACCTCATTAGGGAGATTGTAGATAGGAAGGATGTCAGGATCTGCAAAGTTCACACGGATGAGAATGTGGCTGATCCGCTCACTAAACCACTACCTCAACCCAAGCATGAATGTCACGCTAGGGCTATAGGCTTGAAGCAAATGTTAGAGTGGCTTTAGATTGTACTAGGTTTAGAGAAACTTATTACAATGTAGAGACATGGTTTTGCTATTTTATGTTTATGAGAAATAAAATTTTATCTTATTTAATTTTGGTTTGGTATTAAATAAAATGTCCAAAATATATCTTGAATTCAATGGTTTTGTCAAATATGTGATTTGATGAATGAAACACCATAAGTGAACATAATTCATAGAATATTATAGTTCCTAATCTAAGTCGTTAAATTGGACATAAATGACTTATTAAAGGATTAGCATATAAGATTGATTGATAGCGCCGTTTCATGGGCTATGGGAACATGGAGATGTTTAGTCAATCATATGGACATGTATAGTTGATATATGATTGAACAGACCTACTTAGAAGTTTCTATAACTTCGTAATTATATTAGTGGATTCCTAAGACATGAGTGGAACACTACTTAGCCTAATGATTGGTATAACTTTGATGCTGTCAAACGTCATGCCGTAAAAGGGGACTATAAAGGCAGTGTTCGGGTTGTGCTAAAAGTTGAGTGGGAGTTTTGGCTGCCACAAGATTGAAAAGTCCTCCTATATGAGATATGAAGGGTGTCTTGGCCCCTTGGAGAGTGAGAATTGAAAAATGCATGGCCGTGCTCAAATGGATTATATGATGATCATTTGTTTGTCAATTCGAACTCGGATTTCAAGGATTAATTTGAAGACTAGTATGGATGATATAGTAATATGGTCATACTATCAAATTGGACACTAAGAGACTTAAGGAATTTGAAGATTGCACACTCGTCTCGGACAAGTGGGAGATTGAAGGAATTGTGTCCTTGACTCTAATGCAATTACTAAATATAACATGGATCATATTATGGAGATAATAAATTCATTAAATTGGGTCATCTATACGCCTTGCTAGAGGATGCTATAGAACTTTAGGTTTAGTAAATAATAAACCCGAAGCCCAATTAGATGGATCCTACAAAGGTCACACTTTCACAATCCGGATCAATAAAAAAGAATGACCTAGAGCCCATGTAGGACTCTAGGAGTGGCCGGCCAAGGAGGTAGAAAAGGGGAGGACTCCTAACCTAATTAGTTCCTATAATTAGGTGTGGGTGAGAAAATAAAGTAGTCAGTTTATTCTCTCATTATTTTCTCTCTCCTCTTTTCTCTCTCTTTCAAAGTTACGTAATACTGCTCCAAGAAATAGAAGAGTCCTTCTTCCTTCCAACTAGCATTGGTGGAGCATTGATCTGGAGCATTGATCTGGATTCGTGGACCTAGTAGAGGAATCTCAATTGCGGTTCTATCTCCGGATCTCGAAGAGCTTTGTGGAAATCACGCGTCAAAGGTTAATTCTTAATTATTATGTGATCCTTGAATGTATATGCATGAGATCCTGTTTTAAGTGCTTATGAATATGATTCATGAAATTCCGCTTAGAGTACTTATAATCCTACACATGAAACAAAGAGAAAAACAAGTATGCGGTAATGTTATGACATTGAAGAGATACTTCAAATCAGTAAAAAGAATACTTACCAGAGGCGGCAAAAATGGGATAAATGACGGGAAACTCGGTAGTTCATTTTCCTGTTCCTCTTGTAAGATTCCCAACTCAGCACTTTTTATTCTTTGTTGTATCCTTAGCCTACGAACCTGTAAGGCAAACATATGAAGCACATAGATACTTTCATAAACCAAAAATAAAAGAACAATACACATATTAATGAAAGCATGTGAAGTGTGAGTATAAAGGTTAAGGAATGAGAACGAGGATTCCAATACGAAAACTTAATACACTAGCACATGCCAACTTCTGATATTGATCATCTGAAATATCCTTAGCCTATGAACTTCTAAAACATAGATTTGAAGCACCAGATACCTTACCAGAACAAACTTTATCTATTTTCATGTTGAACCACAACTTGAAGAAGACACAATCCTTCTTTTCTACTCTTTTTTATTCAAGAGATTCAAACTTTTGAAAAAAATATACGAAATATAGTGATAAACTTACCTTATATAATTCACATTATGCTAGAAACTACTTAATGAAAAACTGAGGCACATAACTGCTTATAAAAATTTTTGTGGTTAATAAGTACCTTCAGTCGGATTCCGATGGGTTAGCTTGACATTCCGGTGTTCACTCACACATACCTTGCACGTGATTTATATTTTACCCGGTTTTGTTCATATAACCTCTCATTTTAAAACAAGTCTTCCCCTCTTCTTCTTCAAATCATCCTTATGACACACAATCACCCTTCATCTCTTCTTATTCATCACCGACATTAAACCTCTGTCCCCTATAAGCTACAGCTATGACTTAAATTTACGGCACCGGGTTCACTTATCCAACCAACAACTTCAAAGGGTAACTTAATCCATTTCTTTCTCTTCAGTCAACTTAACTCATAAAAATTGGAGGGAGAAACTAGAGAGGGAAAGAGAAAGGACCACCTTGTTGATGTTAAAATGGCATTGAGAGAGTAAATCATTCATTAATTGGGAGTTGCGAGTAGAAGCATAGGAAATTTTGTCAACAACATCAGGAGATGGGAAGAGCACCCAAAGACAATTTTGTTCTTGTTCGAAGAATTGAAGGCGATAATTTGAGGAGACATGATTTATGGATGAGAACTCGAAGGTGATGATGGTTTGGATTTTGATGCACTTTAGTTTATGAAACCCATCTTCAAGTTTTTCAATTATTTCTATTGATTTAATCTTTTTCTCTCTTTAACTCTATTTACTTTCCATACTCCTTCCTGCAAGTAGTAGTGATTCGAGTTCTTCTTGTTGTTGACATGGCGGGCTAATACATTACACCTGAAAAATTTCCGCGTCCACCTATATGCATTTCAAAGAGGGAAAGGGAACAGGGAAGCTAGGAAAGATGGAAAAATGAGCTAAAATGAGAGGGAAAAGGAGCAAAAAGAGGCAATATAAAAATCACTCGCAAGGCCCATGTGGGTCAACGCAAAAAAATCAAGTCAACCCACCCGAAAACGAGCAAAGTTACCTACTTACCACAAAAAGAAATACAATGTAGTTACGTCCCTTATTTTCTTTATTAGGTAGTTTCTCAAAAGAAGTGTATTTCATAAGGTAGTTTCTCGCAAATTTTCCTAAAAATCATACATTTGGCCTATATCAACCATGTCGGCTAGCCATATAATTTGATTGTATAATTGATCAGTTGATGTTTGATAACTTGGGAAAGTATGACCTGTTATGAGGCATTTGGTATAACTTATGAGATTAGACTTGACAATGCTCTCGAAGTTGTGGGTCGAGAGCACGTGGTTCATGATATAGACAAACAAAGCAATCTCTTTCATACTAACCTCTTCCATATGCAAGAAGATTTTATTTCGACGGCTCCAAATATTATCTTGAATTTCTTGCATTTCCATTTTATCAAAATCCCGAACTGTTTCGAGCCCTTCTATAATACAAAAACTGCAATAGAGCATACAATTAGAAACAAATAACAAAAAGACATGAGCACTATGAATATAATCTCTAAAATCACGCAATCATCTAAATCAAACTACATATAGGAGAGAAATGTATAACCATCAAAAAACTAAAGCGAGGTTCCCGCTCTAGACAAATACTGAGAAAAACTTAACTACTTGTTTGTGTTTTTAATTTGACTCCTAATTCCTATCACTAAAGCCATAGCTACACATAATCATAAAGGCACTTCAATAAAGAACCTTTGGCTCCTTTCCCTTGCCAAATTATGTTGAATAGGAAATGTTCCAACATCACTACTTGGATGAGTGCACTTATCCTCATATATTTCAAGAAGCATACGCAACAAAAAAATGCCATCTCACAATACAATAAGAAAATTTCTCCTCTCTCCCCGCCGTATAAGATTTGGAAAATACAACACCTCAAGAAAGTCGGCATAATATGACCTCAATTTAATCTTAAGTATTAAGTGTATTCGGAATTGTGGTCCAAACTTTATATATACAACCACTTTGGAGGCATTGGATTCCATGAAACATTCGGATGCTAATAAAATATGGGTATAGGGTTTTTAAGTGTTCACAATATGAATCGGATATCTTACAAGACATAATTACCAAGAACAACAATTTAGCAATTCTAACATACATGCAATGCCAAAATCGGTGAAAGAATATGCCCATACGGGGTCGTAATTTCGGGGAATAATGATGGAAGGATAAGACAATAGAATGAAAATGATTACTTTCCTACCGAGTACACTCTTCCTAGCCCTATTTCCCTAGATTAACAACCTTACAAAGTTACATATGACCACAAGCAAAGAGAAGTGAGGTAACTCATGAGATTCAAGGGGACTGTCCCCGAATAGCATGCTTATCCTAGTGAAGTTTGCCAATCACTCTCTTGGAGACCATACATTCTTTTATCACTCCACCAAAATTAGTATCCAAAGAACATGATATTCACAATTTCACAAACAACACGAAAACAAAACCACTTATTTCTTCGTCGGTCGCACAAAGCAAAGTCCCGACACACAAGATAATCTCTTATCCGTAGAAAAAGGCTAGTAGGCAATTCAAACATTGGAACCCTTGCGTATCCTCTTAAACAACTCCAGGAAAGAAGAAAGACTCGCTTGGCCCTTTAAAAAGAAGGAACCAAGAGCCAAGGAAGGTCTTCTTCCCAAAGCCGAAGGGGCAAAAAGGGAGATTCATTTTGCGCTCCAATCGACTTTGACCGGCCTAGCTAGTCCCCGTCGTACCATCCTTATCCGGTTCCAGTGCTGTGCATCCGGTTGTTCCTTTCTTTTTTACCTCAACTTTGGCATTTCCCGCCGGCACCTTATTTCAAAGTGGACTTTTTTTGCCTCGTATCCTCCCGGACCTATGAACGTCTCTCAAGATTTTCTTAAGCTACGCGCATACTATATCCCGCAATCAAACCCGCACGATCAAAAGGAAAGTATTTCTCCAAATGGCAACACACGCACACACACACACACGTACACGCACACGCACACGCACACGCACACGCACACACACACACACACACGCACACGCACACGCACACGCACGCACGCACACACACACACACACACACACACACATACTGATATACATATACATATACACATATACACATATACACACATACATATACGTATACATATACATATATACCTATACCTATACATACATATAAAATAAAAAAAGCAAGCTTTCCACCATCCAAAGTTTATAGAATGGGACCTAATAAATCCGACAGGTTCTATAAGCAGATAAATGAAGAGAGACAATAAAGGGCGGCAAGCCGATCTTATGATTCTATAGGCCAAAAAATCATTATCACTGTCATGGAAGATCTTTAGTTAACATGAAGCGAAAAAAGATGGTGTTACTCATTTATTTGAGTGAAAATCTCAAAAAGAATAATTTGAGCTTTTACAAAAGAGTAATCTCTTCCTTTTTGTGAATGAAAAAATTGGGATCAAGCATTTCACCTTCATTTTGATTTATCTCACATGTCCCTCATTGTTCTTATGGTCTCATCCATATGTTGTGGATTTCTTTCACATAGACACTAAGTGTGCAAAAAATAATAGCACAATGGAATGACAACAATACTCGGTAAAATGCCTGTATTCCCCATCCATAGTAGGGTTGAGAGAAAAATGCACACAGGTACAGTAGACTATTAGTATAAAAAAACCTGTCTTTATGTAAGTTTTTCGCTTTTCCATTAAGTACTTCTTTTAAGAGCTTTCCCATCTAAATAGTGGTACTCTCATTACATTACGCATTCTTGTGTTAGGAAACAATCAACAAGAATATCAGGAGATTATAACTTGCATATACCTTTTTTTTTTCTACGACTTGCACATACTTGATCTGTTGCTCCTCAAGAATATTATATCTACCTAAATATATGCATCTACGGCAATCACATCTCTATAGGACTCACAAAATAGAGCTTGCCTAAAACAAAGACAAAACAATCGAGATATGAATCGGGCTCCATCTCGAGCGAGTACATCTAGAGCAACCACGGGATTTCACTTTACGCATGTTTATTGCTATTTAACTTTCCGACACAGAAATAAACACCTAAAAACCCCTAGACGTGTTTTTAGTACTTCTAGTGTGTCCCCCACACCATGGGACTTTATCATTCAATTCATTGTAGGACCTACAGGGGCTTCCCAAGTGATATTTTGTGACATTCAAAATAAATTAGGCACTGTGCTCTTTCCTTGATCACTACTTTATGGACCTTTGACTTTTTGATGATGCGCATATCTAAGTTCATTTGTTCTTCAACAAAATCTCTTTGATAAATAATATATTCTATCCCTTTCAATCAAAAAGGCCATATATTTTTTGTGGTCAATCTTGTCAATTTTGAGCACCATTACCCGTTCTTATACCATAACTAAAGTTAAGATATAATTTATTTATTCGTAAGATAAATCCAAAAAATGATATGTAGACACTATATCCATACATGTCCTAACAATTTTATCAAAATTTGTATAACTTGACCACCAAAGCCACATCTATAATTTTCAATTGCAAGTGATTGTCATAGTTCAACATTTTTGTATGAACTGAGTTTCAATAATGGAGAGAAAAGAATAGAGAGAATGGAGAGAAAGATGAGACTCGCGATTTTATTATTTCGAAATGAGAACGAAATATTACTGCAAGGAGTGTATTTATACAAGTACAAAATGTAGTAGAAGAATTACAATGATTAACAAACTTTAGCTAGGTAACTTCAGCTACAAGCTTGCTTAACTAACTCTGGCTGGAGGTAACTAACTGCTGCTGGAATGCTTCTAGGAATTAGTTGATGTGTGGAGCTGAGGGTTGTATACCAACACCACCCCCCAACCCCCCTCAAACTTGGGAGGGAAGAAGAATGAACCATACCAAGTTAGGAAGATAAATTAGAATGTTAAGCACATGGAAGAATTGGTAAAGATGTCGGCTAATTGATTATGTGTAGGTAGATAGTTAGTTGTTGTGTAGAGGTGAGGGTTGTATACCAACAACCCCCCCCTTTTAAAACTTGGGAGGGAAGAAGAATGAAACATACCAAGTTTGGAAGATAAATTAGAATGTTGAGCACTTGGAAGAATCTTGGTAAAGATGTCAGCTAATTGATTATGTGTAGGCATATAGCCGAGTTGAATAAGGCCTTCTAGGACTTTGTCACTAGTAAAGTGGCAATCATTTTCTATATGCTTAGATCTTTTAAGAAAAATGGGATCTTTGGCTATACGAATTGCTGATTGGTTTGTCGGTTGTCACAATTTAAGACAACGGGTTTCAACTTAGGAACCCCAAGTTCTTCTAGGAGCCTAACAACCCCAAGTGACTTCACCCGAGCCATAGCTCTATATTCCGCCTCACAGGAACTTTTGGAAATTGTGCCTTGCTTCTTGGACTTCCAAGCATATAGGTGAATTGCCAAGAAGTAGAATATAACCACTTACAAACGTTGTGGTTGTTCGACAAGTTGCCCGATTAGAATCGAGTCCCCGAAAGCTTGAAAATTCATTAGTGGCTTTAAGCGAGAACACCTTATCCAAAGATTGTGATTTATGTATCTAAGAGTGTGAGTGAGAGCTTAAACATGAGATCTCGAGGACTATGCATAAATTGACTCAAAGATCGCATAGCAAAGGCAATATCGTGCCTAGTGTAAGTTTAAAAAGTTCAACTTGCCAACATAGCACTTGTATAGCTCGAAGATTAGAATAGAGAGGACCATTATCGAGAGTTTCATGTTTAATGGAAAGGGAGTGATGGCGGGGTTTAAAACATCCAAAACACATTCACTAGAAGCTCCTTAGTGAACTTTCTTTGAGTGAGAATGTAACCATCGAAGACTTATTGATCTCTATGCCAAGGAAGAAATGTAAAGCACCCAAGTCTTTGATGCTGAAAGTGTTGTGAAAATGAAGCTTGAGAGCATTAGTTGTGTCTTCATTAGAGCCAGTGAGGATGATATCGTCCACATACTACAATAGTAATGTCATCATGTTCTTTCTTCAAAAACAAAGAACAATCATTCTTTGACTGTACAAAACCTTAAAACTGAAGTTCTTCAAGAAGCCTAGCAAACCATTGTATGCTTGCTTGCTTCAGTCCATAAAGGGACTTTTTGACTTTGCAAACATGTCCTCTCAAGTACCTTCATATAAACCTCTTCATGTAAATGCTCATGGAGAAAGACATTATTGACATCTAATTAGAAAAGATTCCAATTTTTGCTAGCAAAGAACAGAGTCGAGATATCTTACTATTGACATTTTAAAAGTCTCTTGATAATTAAGACCATATTTTATACCTTTCAATAGAGCCATGAGCATACTTTTTTATAATGTAAACCCACTTGCATTCTATGGTTTTCTTGTCTTTAGGTAGAGCTACAAACTCCCATGTTTCATTTTGCTGCAGAGTTGTGGCTTCTTTGGTCATAGCATCTACCTAGTGAGGATCAACACGAGCCTCTTGGTAGGTGGTAGGTTCAACACAGTCCATGTGAGCAGCTATGAGAGCTTTCTGAGTAGGAAGATGAGTATCAAAAGGAACTAGGTTGCACTAATGAGTGACAGATGTAGAACAAACAAAGTCATTTAGTTGAGAAAGTGGTTTGGTGGACCTAGTGGATTTCCTGAGTGGAGGAGGAGGGTGGAGTAGAAACCTGGGAAGGAGAAGAGATTGGAGAAGAGATTAAAGACATAGGACAGAAGATTGGAGAAGAGATGGGAGAAGAAGAAATATTGTGATCCTGGTCAAGTATATCAGGTAGAGAAGGATTTTGAGGAAGGGAAATGTTTATAGTGTGAGGAAGAAAGAATTGAGTAGAGTAGGTATTTAGAGGAGAAGAAGAGTAATGGAAAGAAGAATGATTCTCATGGAAATGAATGTCTCTAGAAACAAGAATTTTGTTAGTGGCTAGGTTGAGAACCTTGTAGGCTTTATGATGTGAGGGACAACCAAGTAGGACACAAGGTTGAGCTCTGTGATCAAACTTACTTCTTTTGACAATAGAAGTATATATGTAACACAAACAGCCAAACTCTTAAATGAGATAAATCAAGCTTCATGCCAAAGAGCTTTTCACTAGACAATTGAGTGCTCTTCAAAGGCATTCTGTTAATCGAAAAGGTAACTGTAAGAATACAATCGCTCCAATATTTGTCAAGAAGCTTGGGCTGAATGAAAAGAGCTCTAGCAGGTTTCAAGTAAATGCCCGTGCTTTCTTCCACATCACCATTCTATTGTGGTGTGTTATTGGAACTTTTCTATTGTAAAATGCCCTTTTTAAGAAATAATTGTTTCATACCTCCTTTACTGAGGTTTAGAGCATTATCTGACCATTTTAACTTGGCAATTAAGCTCAATTTCAACATATTGCAAAAATTGAATCATAAGAGAAACAAAATCAGTTATATTCTGTAAGAGATGAGTCAGTGGTATAATCATCAACAATTGATGATGACCACATGCATCACATACCAAACAAGGGCCGCAAACATCTACGTGGAGCAGCTCAAAAGGTTTATTTGTCTTGATAGAACTAACTAGAAAAAGGAGATTTGGTTTGTTTAGGTTTGTTTAGCTGAAGAACATACTCCATCTGTCTCTTATTAGTTTACCCACTTCTTTAGGCACAGAGTTTTAGGAGAAATAATATGTGGGTCCTAAAGAGAAAAATAAATTTATTGTGGGCCAAGAGAGATAAGATAGTGACAAATAGAAAAATGATACTTTATGTAAAAGATAATAATGTATTCTGATAGTGACAAATAGAGAAATAATAATGTTTGGTCAATGATCCATTTAAAAAGCACAGTTTGTTTCTTGCTGACAAAGAAATGGTCATAGAACCATGGAATTAAAACTATCCCGTTCCGTTACAGAACGACGTTCTGTAATAGATTTTGAATTTGCCGTTTGGGAAATCCCGTTACTGAATGCCATAATAAAAATCACATACTTCTCGCCGTGTTGTCCATTCCGTAATGCGAACTCGCTGCGTCGGAACGTTTTATCCCTGTTACATCGGTTCTTTTCAAACATTGGCCAAAAATATTTTATGAATTAATTATATAGCTGATGAAACATGATATTCTAATAGATTTGAATATATTATGTTGTAATAATGCTTCATAAACTAAAACATTCCTAATAAGGTTAGAACATATTAATATGAATTTTTTGAAAAAAATCAAGTCGCGTCGACCGCAATCCTTTGCATTCATTCGTTACAAGCCGCTTCCGCGACAATGCAAACGTTATCTCAAGTGATTTTTTTCGTTGCATAGAACGCTCCCAATCATTGAAACCTACTCCATCAAACACAGGATTCACCAATTTTGATAAATTAGCATCATAATTGTTCAGAAGGTATACTCAATTAGGATTCTGAGTTGGATCTTGTGTATTATCTCGCCGACATTGTGATCCGATTTTAGGTTCGAAACAGAATTTTGATGAATTTGAGTAATATAAAAAAGAATTGATCGAAATTGAGAGATTTCAAAGATATCGAGAGAAGAAAATTTTGACTCGAATTAACGGAATTTGTGAAATGTGATCTACCGATCCCATAGAGAACGATCAATTGATCATGAAAAAAACGAGACATATGGCAGGATCAATTGATCCGCTCCGATAACTCGGTTCAATAATGGAGAGAAAAGAATAGAGAAAATGGAGGAAAAGATGAGATTGTGTTTTTATTATTTCGAATGAGAATGAAATATTACCGCAAGGAGTGTCTTTATACAAGTAGAAGAAGAACTACAACTAATTAACAAACTTCTAACAAACTCTAGCTAGGTAACTTCATCTACAAGCCGCTTAACTAACTCTGGCGTAGCTAACTAACTGCCGCCGAGAAGCTTCTACGAGTCGGGTCTTTGCGTGGAGCCGAGGGTTGTATATATACCGTAATATAACCGTAAGTCTACCACCCGGGCCCTAATTATAAGCTTGATATCCTCCAAGTACAAAAAAAAAATAGAATAGACCTAAGACTAGGTTGGAAGACAAACTGCAAAACAAGTCAATACACCCTATGCTACAAGCCAACAACTTCCAACAATATAAACATGCCCATTTGAGCTATGTTCTTCTCACCCGAAAAAAGACCTAATTTCAAGAAAAATAAGTTCAAACAAGTTCTACTTAGTTCGCATTAGTTCATATAAGTTCCAATAAGTTCAAATAACAGTACTCAAGTTCAATACGTAATAAGTTCAAATAACGAGTACCCAAGTTAAACCCACAACAAGTTCAAATAAGTTGTCATAAATACCAATAAGTTCAGATAAGTTCCACGTAGTTCATATAAGTTCCCATAACCCTAGTTCAATACACAATAAATTCAGATAAGTTCCAAGTTCTGAAAAGTTAATTCTGCAGTCTACAACCAAGTTTCAATTAATAAAATGCATACATAGCTAAAGAAAGAACTCAAACAACATCTAAACTAACTCAAATCAACAAATCAAATAAACAAGCGGCAAAGGGAGATAATTACGCCGTATTAGATTTATCAGAAGAGTCCGAATCATCAGAAGAAGAAGGGAAAGAATCGAATCGGATTCGGGAGCCATAGAAGACGACATACAACGCCATTTGGAAGGATAACCGAGTTTTCCGCCACTCACTCGGAAGAAGAAGGTGCATAATTATGGTAGAAAATCAAGGGTTTTGTGGGATGAGAAACCGCCAATATTCGACCTGAACAAAGCATTTTTTTTGGTGGGTTTTTGTTTTTAAGAGGTGCCACTACAATTGAGTTTGTTTCTCCGATCACCATTAACTCATGTTAAAGCTCAGTTGTGGCTGTAAGGTTTGTCTATTTCTGTTATAATGTGCTACACGTAGGAACACAACAAATTAGATAGTAACGCATTGTTTTTTTTTCGGTTTTTTACCGAGTACCCCTGTGGTCTTTCAAAATTCATAGGGTACCCCTGTTGTTTCAAAAATGCATCAGGTTACCTTATTTTGGGAGTGAAATGCACGAAATGCCCTTAATGACTAACGGTGTCAAGTTTCCGTTAGTCATTAGGGTGAATTAACCCCTCAATCCCCTCTAACCCTAATTAAGCCCTAAACCCTAACCCCAAAACGCTAACCCTAACCCCTAACCCTCTAACACCTCACCCCCACCCTAAACCCTAACTACCCAACCACCATAACCCCCTGCCCTCCCCCACCCACGCAGCTCACCCCCCACCCCCGTAGCCACCCACGCAGCCCCACCCCCACCCCCCTCCCCCACCCACTTGCCGCCGCTCTCCTCTCTCTCTTTCTTCTCACGGTTGATGTGCATGTTGTCGGTGTTGTTGATGTCGTGCACCGCCACAGCTGGTGTTCTTCGTTCGTGCGCTACCGCGAGGCAGCCCCCTCGATATTGCGGGGGTGGGGGGAGAGGGGTGCTGCGGGGAAGGGCAGAGGGGTGTGGGGGAGGGGGTCTGCTGCGGGGGAGGGCAGAGGGGGTGGGGGTGGGGGAGAGGGTCTGCTACGGGGCTACGGGGGAGGTGGAGGTGTAATACTCCGTATTTTTGGGAGTTATTCTTTTATAATTAAGAAAATATAAAGAATAAAGTTGAAAGTAATTTAATATTATTTACTGAAAAATATAGTTTGGGTAAGCCAACAGTTATAATTTAACTATACAACCTACTTTTTGTACCTAATTATATTTTAATTCGGTTTTGTTTTATTTTCCAAATAAATAAAATAAGAAATAGGAATTTGATTTGGAAACAAATCCTATTAAACCTAGGTTTCTCATGCTATAAATAAGAAAAAGAGAAAAAAAAATATATTAGAAAACCCTATTCTTTAATCAGCCGTGATTTTGGTTTTACCCTAAGAGAAAAGTTTTCTCTCTCCTCTTATCTCCTCTTCCACGTGATTTTTCTTTCCTTCTCTCCTCTACTTTTCTCTTTTCTTCTTCCCTTGCATTTGGGAACATCCACTCACCGGCGTTCGGAGGTGACATAAGTCGGTCGGAGTTGCTAGCTTCTGCCGGAAGTTGCGCGCAAGGTTCGAGGGTTGCGCGAGTTGTGGTCGCAAGCGAGGCTTCGTGGCTGGGTTCGTTCGAGTGGTGGTTCGAGTGTGGTTGTGTCGCGCAGGTCAATCGGGCTTCTCCCATCAGGTCGTCGACCAGTCGGAGGTTCGAGTGGTGGTCGGCGTCGTTCGTGGTCGCCGGTGTTCTTCCGGTGGTCATTCTCTCTCTCTTTTCTTCTTTAAATTAAATTATAAAATCTGATTTTGTTATTCTTATTATCTTTGATTAAGTTTTGTAATTATAAATAAAGTATAGAATAAGTAAAAGAAATCAGACTTATAATTATGTTTTAGTTCTTATGATAATTTTATTTCTTAATTCTGATTTTTATAATACTTATATATAGTTGTTTAAGTTTTGTTGTTATGAACAAGTATAATATATGTTAGAAGAAATCAGATTTGCAAACCTATTATTAAGTCGTAAATATGTTAGTTTCAATAAAGTTTATGAAAAGAAAGTTTAAACAACAAGTTTGATTATTTTTAATATTCAAAACATCATATTTTACATAGTTAGATAAGCTGATTTTTATTTAGTAATATCAAGGACTTAGCACTTAAATACTTTTATTGTTTGATTAGGTCCCAATTTCATAAGCGGAACGTTTTAAGTAGTCAGCGAAGATTCTCCGTTACAAGGTACGTACGCGCACTAGTTCAATTAGATATGTTAGTATCATGTTAAAGTTATGAATTCTTTCATTAGAACCTAGAATCATGATAGGGAACAATTGTATGGTTGTGATTGAAGAGATTGTTTGGTAACACGAAATCAATTGGAAATTTGTATGTGTTTCCTTGTTGTATGGCTTTCTGAATTGGAATGAAATGTTATTGGAATGCGTAATTCTATCGTATCACAAGCATGAAATGAGAAATTGGATTGGAATGCTATGATTAATAATTATAGCAAGGAATTATAAGAGGTTGTCTAAACTAAAGGATTCTATCTGATATTGTAAAAATCACATGCGTAATGTTGTATGAATGAGTATCACTAAAATGGATAGTTGGCAATAAACTTATAGTCGGACTCCCTACAAGTAATGAACAATGGGGGGAGTGTGGGACATGTTCTACACTCCTACGCAGGCCTACTGTGACGATAGTAGTGTCCTTATAAATTTTGGTAACTCAAGTAGGCGGAAGGTTCCGTACGATCTTGGGGGTATGCATACTAAGGTGATGGATGTGGAACGGAACGAAACTGTATTTACATTACTTCTATTTAACTGTTTAAGTACGTACTCAACATAGCTGATTGTTTGTTATTTGTGTTGTTTGTTGACCTGTGATGAACCATTGATATTTCAATGGGGAGCAGATTAGGTATGCTGGTGATGCTGCATGAGTTTGGGCATACGGGGGATACTTTTGATTATAAACTTTTAAAGTGTTTTGGTTGAACATCCTAGAGATTGTTTATGATTTACTTAGTTAATGGATTTAAATAAAAAGGGGTCAGTAGTGATTCCCGAGTTGTAGTTAAGTTAACATTTTATTTCGCTACAATTTAGTTTTCATAATAAAGAGTAAGTTAGTGTTTTAAACTCAATAAGCCTTGCATTTCACCGCGGCGGTAACACTCCCAAAGTCGATGCAATGTAGTTTAGACTTGTATGGATTTTGAGGGTGTTACAAAACTGGTATCATAGCCAAAAGTTCCTATTTTCAATGATATTTCAAAAGAATTTTTTAAATGGGTAGTATGGGATAGGAGCATATATCTTACTTTTACGTGCATTAAATCATAGGAATGATTTTATTTGTAATTCTTTCTCTTGCCTTACTTGTCTGATATGTTTAGAGAAAGTATGCAAATATTGTGGAGGGAATCAAATGTTATGATTATATGGAATTTGGTGTTGGTTACTTGATTGAATTTGTGAAAGGTTCTTTGAAACCTTCGAAGTATGAATAGATTAGGAGGATGTACAAGGATAGGTACATAGATAGTGATATTTTATAGAAGCACTAAGTTAAATATTGAAATTTCTCGACTTCTTTAAAAAAAAAAAGTGGAGTAATGAAATATTTTATTCACTAAGATTCGAATTAGTATAATATTCCAAAGATGTTTCAAAAAGGTATTGAACTACAACCTTATTTCAAATATTTTAGGAAAGAGCCATCTAATTATTGTAAATATTTTGAACTTGTTAAAGGAGTTCTAAAATTGAAAATAATCGTTTTACCTCTTATATATGTATATATATAATGTATACTTAAAAACCTTTACTTCACAAAAAATTAGACTATTTTCTTTCTTTTAATTCGCAGATGGTTTACGACATAGGTTCTAAGGAGTATCTGATGAAACACCGAATAGCGGAAGATTGGGACATCTGGGCCTATAAGATGAAAGCTGCTATGGAATATAGGACCTTACAGCGAGATACTAGACTAAGGACTGAAATGGAGAAAATATACTTTATGCTGCAGTACGTCCCTAAGGAGTAACCCTACCTTTTCGTCCACAGTAGATATGGGGATATATGGTCAGAAAATGGAGGTTTTAATGCAACCAAACACACTTAATGGAACCAATACCTTCCTATTGTAGGGCATTTCGTCATTGATCTTAAATACTGTGAAAATGAATGGAGAATTCGTGAGAAAAGAAGTTGGGAGCCCTCTACCTTATCATCTCCAGTTAGAAGAACCTATCACGTGGGGGAAAGCTCGGGAACTAAGGATGTAGATGTGAATTCTGAGAACCCTAGAGTTAAACCTGAGCCACAAACGTCACCTAGAGCTGTAAACAGAGCAAGGTACCAAACGTTTGAGGATGAATTCATACCCAAGGACTACCAAATAGCGTCAAACCTTAGAACTGTTACCTACATTTTCGATGATGAAGGGAATAATAGGACATTTATCACAGTGATTGAGGAAAATCATGTTGCACCTATACTTGACGTAGAAAATGAGGAAGAGGGAGATCCTAATGAAAATGAGCCTGCTGAAGGGGATCCAATTGAGGAAAATGATCACGAAGAAGAAGAAAAGCCCATAGAAGAAGAAGAACCCTTAGAAGAGGAAGAACCCATGGAGGAAGATGAACCTATAGAGGATGACGAGCCTTCTAAGGACGAAGCTGACATAGAAGAAGGAATAGAAAATCCTAACTCAGATGACGAAGCTCACCATTATAGTCCCTTGTTTCTTTTGAAAGTATAATTAGGATTAGAATATTATTTTATTTGTTTATTTCAGTTTAATAAGGCTTGCATGCCAAGTAGCAAATTAGCCTTTTTTATTCCTTTATTTATTCATTCTATGTTTTCCTTGGAAACAATAAATTTTCCCTTTCAATAATAATACACTATTTTTATTCTTTTATTATTTGATGTAATATCTTATTTGAGATGTTTATATTGCAAGTCAATAGAGACTTAATGATTGTTCGCAATAAAAACGTGTTGTATGAACGTGCAAATGTGTAATAGTTAAGTAAATAAACGACTATGTGTATGTCACTGAAACAGCCGTTGTGTCATTTTTCAGTGCATAATGGTTCGTCAGCGCGGTACGCCTGATACCTCTCTGAATGTCGAGCAATCGATTCGTGACTTAGTGCAGATAACAGCTAACCTAGCCCAAGGACATAACCGGGATGGCGACTTGTCTGAAAAGGTTTCCCGTAGGAACCCACCAGTACTGAATGGGAAAGGGGGGCCAGAAGAATTGGAAAATTGGATTGGGGAGTTTGATAAGCTTTTCTTTATCCTCACCTGTCCAGATGACAAGACTGTGCCCTTAACAAGCTATTACCTACAGGGGGATGCCCCCTTTTGGTGGACTCAAGCTAAGGTCAACCTCCTAAAACAGCCTGACTTTGGGTGGGAAACTTTCAAGAAAGCTATGAAGGATAAGTATTACCCACCATACCTCAAAAAGCAGAAAGCCCAAGAGTTTATGATGCTAGAGCAAGGGAACCTGTCTGTTGAGGAATATTACCGCAACTTCATAGAACTGATGAGATTTGCTCCTGAAATTTCCCCTACTGAGGAAGCTAAGGCCTCACGCTTTGAATTAGGGGTCACCCTTGACCTATAAGGGAGACTGGGGGGAGATACTTTCACCTCGTTGGACCATGTTTTGGCAAAGCTGCCCACTTATATGCAATAAGGAAACAAGAGGAAGGAGAAAAAGGAAAAAAGGAGAACAACCAAGGTAAAGATTTGAAAAAACACAACCAAAACAATCAAACCCCAAAGAACCTTAGGGACCCAACAACAACAACACTCACCACAATAACAATAACCACAACAATAACACCAATAACCGTAGACCTGAGCGTGTGTACCGGTGTAAGAAGTTCCCAAACAACCATCCTGGGAGAGATTGTGAGGGTAATAAGGTGAAGTGTCGTGAATGTGGGAAAATGGGGCATAGAGCGTACGACTGCTATTCGAAGAATAAGGTTAACCCCAACGGTCAGAAGAAAGGGAATTATGGAGACAAGCCTAGGAATGGGAATGGGAATGGGAATGGTGGAAATGCAACCAATGGGTCAGGGAACTCTAATTACTCCAAACCACCAACCAATGCAAATAATCAAGCACCAAATGGGAACCATGTGACCAACACCAATGATAATAAGGGCAAAGGGAAGATGTATATGATGACGGCTAGCGAAGAGGAATCGTAGAGATGTTGTCACGGGTACTTTCTCTATCAACTCAATTCCTGTTAATGTATTGTTCGATTCTGGAGCATCTTTTTATTTTATTGCCCATACAATTGTTAGAACTCTAGAACTGGTTGAGTCCGAGTCAATTTTTGTACCTATAGTTATCTCGTCTGGGGATATTGTTAATTGCTCTAAGAAATTCCTGAATGTCTCACTTAAAATAGGGGAGGGCTTCTTTCCTTCCGATCTAATAGAGTTTAACTTATCGATCCTAGACGTCATTTTGGGAATGGATTGGCTTGGGAAGTACAAGACTAAGATAGATTGTGATGCACAGAAGATGGAACTAAGAGATCCTTCGGGAAAAAGGGTGTCATATAGGAGAATACCTCGAGAACCAGGGATTAAAGTAATCAATGCCTTGCAACTTAAGAGTTATATAGACAAAGGATGGCCTCTATTTATGTGTTCCGTGAGAAGGGTTGAGGATGATCCATTGAGACCTGAGGATGTGCCTATAGTCAGAGAGTTCCAGGATGTTTTTCCTGAAGAAATACCTGGTATGCCTCCAAGGAGAGATGTAGAGTTCACTGTTGACCTAGTACCTAGAACTGGACCTATCTCCAAAGCGCCATACCGAATGGCTCCA
Organism: Beta corolliflora; assembly: GCA_947648045.1. Taxonomy (NCBI): domain Eukaryota; kingdom Viridiplantae; phylum Streptophyta; class Magnoliopsida; order Caryophyllales; family Amaranthaceae; genus Beta; species Beta corolliflora. Next base: position 585,629 of record CANSZD010003082.1, on the reverse strand, counting down.
GCAGAAATGAACGAGTTGAAAAACCAGTTGGAAGAACTACTAGAGAAGGGGTATATTAGACCTAGTATGTCACCATGGGGAGCCCCTATCTTATTTGTGAAGAAGAAGGATGGTAGTTTGAGGTTGTGTATAGACTACCGTGAATTGAACAATGTCACTGTGAAAAACAAATATCCATTAGCTTGGATAGATGACTTGTTTGACCAACTTCAGGGTGCAGGGATGTTCTCGAAAATAGATTTAAGGTCTGGCTACCATCAATTGAGGATTGCTGATCAAGATATACCTAAATCTGCCTTCATGACTAGGTATGGACACTATGAGTTTACCGTCATGCCTTTTGGGCTAACCAATGCACCTGCTGTTTTCATGGACCTCATGAATAGGATTTTTCGACCCTACCTCGATAAATTCGTAGTCGTGCTCATAGACGATATATTGATCTATTCAAGGAGCAAGGAGGAACATGAGGGACATTTGAGGCTTATTTTACAGACACTTAGAGAGAACCAAATGTATGCAAAGTTTTCCAAGCATGAATTTTGGTTAGAAAAAGTGTCATTTTTGGGTCATTTTGTCTCTAAGGAGGGTGTGTCAGTAGATCCTGCAAAGATAAAAGCTGTGAGTGAATGGCCTACACCAAAGAATGTCACAGATATAAGGAGTTTCTTGGGTTTAGCCGGTTATTATAGGAGGTTTGTTAAAGACTTTTCGAAGATAGCAAAACCCATGACTAACTTAATGAAGAAAGATTGCAAGTTTAACTGGACTGAAGACAGTGAGAAAGCCTTTCAAACACTCAAAGAGAGATTAACCTCAGCACCTGTTCTAGCCTTGCCTAACGGGGATGAGGGGTATGATGTCTATAGTGATGCGTCAAAGAATGGGTTGGGTTGTGTTCTTATGCAAAATGGGAAAGTCATAGCTTATGCATCCCGTCAACTTAAACCATATGAGGTTAATTACCCAACACATGACCTAGAATTTTCACCGATCACAAAAGCCTCAAATACATCTTCACCCAGAAAGACTTTAATATGCGACAGCGCAGGTGGTTAGAACTCATTAAGGACTATGACTTAGACATACAATACCATGAGGGTAAAGCAAACAGTGTTGCTGATGCATTGAGTCGCAAATCTAGCCATAGCCTGAATACCTTGGTAGTTGCCGACAAACATTGTGAGGAATTTTCTAAACTCCAGATAGAAGTGGTTCATGAAGGGGAAGTGGAAAAGTTATTGAGTGCCTTAACCATCCAGCCCAACTTCCTAGATGAAATAAGAGAGGGTTAGCCTGGGGATGTGGAACTTGAGCGGGTCAAATCAAAACTTAAGGAGGGAAAAGTAGAAGGGTTTGAAATTCATGAATATTGGAGTATACGCTACAAGGGCCGGTGGTGTGTACCGCAAAAATGTGAGGAGTTGAAGCAAAAGATAATGAGTGAAGGTCATACTACGAACTATTCCGTCCATCCAGGGGGGGATACGTTATATAAGGACCTCAAAAAGATGTTCTGGTGGCCAGGGATGAAGAGGGCAGTAGCCGAGTTTGTTTCCAAATGTCTGACGTGTCAGAAGGTTAAGAGTGAACACAAGAGACCTCAAGGTAAAATCCAACATCTATACATTCCAACATGGAAGTGGGATTCGATATCCATGGACTTCGTCGTAGCCTTACCTAGGAGTCGGGGAGGCAAATAACATAATATTGGTGATAGTGGACAGATTGACCAAGACTGTGAGGTTCATACCCAACTTCCCACGTTGCCTCTTCAGACTCATGGTTAGACCAAAGTACTTTCACGATACTGACATCCTTATTGCGTGTACTACGCACCTTCTTATCAAGAATTTTCACAGGCATTTCCTCATATGTGAGGCTACTATCAATCTGGATCCTCTCATGCTCCAACACGTGACGCTCATCAGGAATATAAGGCTTGAGTTGGGAAATATGAAACACATCATGCATCTTCTCAAACTCCATTGGCAAAGCCAACCTATAAGCTACATTCCCAATTCTTTGCAAGATCTCATATGGGCCTACATATTTGGCACTTAATTTGCCTTTTTTCCCAAATCTCATCACTCCCTTAGTTGGTGATACTTTCAGGAATACTTCATCACCTACTACAAACTCGTCTTCTCTTTGCTTCAAATCAGCATAACTCTTTTGCCTATCTTGAGCAGCTTGAATTCTAGCCTGAATCAACTTTACATTCCTGACGGTCTCCTCAATGAATTCTGTCCGTAATACTATATTCTCTCTAAATCCATTCCAGCAAATGGGACTTCTACACTTCCTTCCATACAATGCCTCAAAAGGTGCCATCTTAATACTTGCATGATAACTATTGTTGTATGAAAACTCAATCAAATCTAATTGGTTTTCCCAACTACCCTGAAAGTCAATAACGCACGCTCTTAATATATCTTCCATAGTTTGGTTAGTCCTCTCAGTCTGACCATCGGTCTCAGGGTGAAAGGCAGTGCTCATCTTCAATGTTGTCCCAAGATTCAACTGGACCTTATGCCAAAATTTGGAGAGGAATCTCGAATCATGATCTGAAATTATATCCGTTGGAACCCCATGTAATCTCACTACGTGCTTAATATACGTCTTCACAAGTTGCTTCATCTTCCATGTCTCTTTAATTGGAATGAACACGGCCGACTTCGTCAGACGGTCCACAACAACCCAAATAGTATCATTGCCATTCCTCGTCCTAGGTAAAGCAGTCACAAAATCCATCGATATGGAATCCCACTTCCATCCAGGAACCTCTAAGGATTGAACCTTCCCCATGGGTCTATTATGATCTATCTTGACCTTCTGACAGGTTAGACACTTAGACACGAACTCGACAACCTCACGCTTCATGTTTGGCCACCAATAGATCTCTTTAAGGTCCTTATACAACTTGTCACCCCCAGGGTGCACAGAATACGGAGTATTATGCCCCTCATCCATAAGTCGCCTCTTAAGCTCATCACATTTTTGTGGTACACACCACCTTCCCTTGAACCTCATACTACCATCATCATGGATCTTAAAATCGACTTCTTTACCTTGCCTCATCTTCTCCTTGACCTTATCTAGGTGTTCATCTCCAACTTGACCCTCTTTGATCTCGTCGAAAACTGACAGCCCCAATGATAAAGCACTCAGTCTTGCCTCGATCTCCCCAGGATTTAAGATTTCTAGGCTAAGTCTATGCATATCTCGACACAATTCCTCAGGAACTACCAAGGCATTCATGCTATGGCTCGATTTCCTACTCAACGCATCAGCAACTACACCCGTCTTCCCTTCATGATATTGGATGTCTAAGTCATAATCCTTAATTAATTTTAACCATCTCTTCTGCCTCATATTGAGGTCTGTCTAGGTGAAAATGTACTTCAAGCTCTTATGGTCAGTAAAGATCTTACAGGTTGTCCCATAAAGGTAATGTCTCCAAATTTTCAAGGCAAACACGATAGCAGCTAACTCGAGATCATGGGTAGGGTAATTAGCCTCATAAGGTTTTAACTAACGCGACGCATACGTGATCACCTTTCCATTCTGCTGCAACACACATCCCAAACCATTCTTTGAAGCATCACTATACACCTCAAATCCCTCATTCCCATCATGCAGGGTCAAAACAGATGCGGAGGTCAAACGCTCTTTTAAAATCTGAAAAGCTTTCTCACACTTCTCACCCCACTCGAATTTTGAATCCATCTTCATCAAATTGGTCATTGGCCTCGCTATCTTCGAGAAATCTCTCACAAATCTCCTCTAATAGCCAACTAGACCTTCTTTGGAGTAGGCCACTCACTCACAGCTTGAATCTTAGCAGGATCTATAGAGACTCCTTCCTTAGACACATAGTGACCCAAAAATGTTACTTTCTCCAAACGAAACTCACACTTAGATAACTTGGCATACAATTGATTCTTCCTAAGCGTCTCTAATATAATCCTCAAGTGTTCATCATGCTCTTTTTCACTCTTGGAATAAATCATAATATCATCAATGAATACCACAACGAACTTATCTAAGAACTCATGGAATATCCTATTCATCAAGTCCATAAATATGGCAGGTGCATTGGTTAACCCAAACGACATTACAGTAAACTCATAGTGACCATAACGAGTCCTAAACGCAGTCTTAGGTATATCCTTATCAGCTACCCTCAACTGGTGATAACCCGAATGCAAGTCAATCTTCGAGAACACACTCGCTCCATTCAATTGGTCGAATAGGTCATCTATCCTAGGTAAAGGATACTTGTTCTTGATGGTTACATTGTTCAACTCCCTATAATTGATACACAACCTCATACTCCCATCTTTCTTCTTAACAAACAACACAGGAGCTCCCCAAGGTGATGCACTAGGCCTAATATAACCTTTATCGAACAGCTCTTGCAACTGCGTTGTCAACTCACTCATCTCAGGAGGTGCCATTCTATAGGGTGCCTTAGATATAGGTGCACTTCCAGGAACTAAGTCTATGGTGAACTCCACAGCTCTAGCAGGAGGCATACCCGAAATTTCACTCGGAAACACATCCATAAACTCATTTACGATCGGAATATCCTCAATATTCACCCCAACTTCTTTACTAACATCTTGCACACTACAGAAAAATAGCTCACACCCCTTCTTCATCAATTTCTTCACTTGCATCGCAGAAATAACCCCAAAGTTCTTGGGCTTCCCAAAACGTGATGCATGATACGTGCATGGATTACTTCATTTACTATCTTTATTTGCTTTACTAGGTTCTTGCATGGTTTTACTTTACTCTTAAAGTGAAGGTTTTACATGTAACCAAAAATATGTCTTTTATTGTTATGTTAGTTAAAGTAGTTGAGTTGTTTTTAGTTATGTTAGTTGCATAGGGGTTCGAAAATTGAGTTGTAATAAGGAAGTCTTAGGCGTGTGGTTTTTGTAAGATTTATGGAAAGTTTTGCAAAGCTTTCCTAAATCAAATGTTTCCTTAAGTTGTGCTAGATTCTAGGCTAGTTTTAAGGGGAATGTTTTCTTAAGTTATGCTAGATTCTAGGAGGAAATTTTCCCATTGTTTGCCTTGTGAAATCCGGCCATGATGTTACTTGGGGGGCAAGGATTTCTTGCTGCTCCTATAAATAATAGTACACGCCTAGTCCTTAGAGGCTAGAGAGTGATTTTTGAGTAAAAGAATTCGAATGCTTGTTGCGTTGAATGTTGGTGGTCGTACCAAAAACACATAAATTGAGGTTTATGTGCATCTCCTAGTCGAGGTTAGTGATAGATCCTCTAGTTCTCGAGGGAACAAGAGCCTATCTTTTTATTTTCGTTCATAATTATAAAACACCAAAAACAAAACGTACATTAAGCTTCCGCAATCATATCAAGTGGTATCAGAGCAAATGAATCTAAGTCCCCTTGGTACTTAGACGTTCTTGGATAAGAAGAAAGAAGAAGAAGAAAATCGCCCGCAATAGACAGATTTTTGAGGTAACTTTGAACAACTCGTTCTCTCACTTCCGATCGAATTTTTGGGTGATTCTTGATTCTAAATTGGACTACTGCTTGTCTAGTTTATTTTTCTAATATTTCATAAGATTTGAAGTTGATTTGCTATATATTCGAGACTGATTGTTCGAAGTGGTATAAAACCGGGTAAATCTGGAATGGTTTTGGGAAAAAAATAACTGCGAACTGCTGGCTTCGAATTTTTGCATAAAATTTCGGTCGAGTGTTAAATACATATAGGGTTAGGTCCTGTAAGAATTTCGTTTGGTTTGGAGATATAACGACTTCACAGCGAGCAATTACTTTTGATTTTGATTCTGGACATATTCTAATAGATATCAATGAAACCATGAATTATTCTTTTCATTCTTTTGATGGTCTTACCACCGACGAAATATTTGAAGAGTTATCCATACGTCTACAACCAAAGTGGGATTTGATGTATGACTCGAATTAATATTTTGAAGAAAAGCTTAATAGTTATCTTGAAGATGTTCCTTGCACTATAGAGGAAGTAATTTCAGATTCAATTTTAGTTGGGGTTGAAGACGAAGAAAAGATCGAAAATATTTATTGTTCCAAGGATCAAGATTTAATTTTTACTGTTTCTCATGATGAAGAGGTGAAACCTAACGTTGATATAAAGGAAAATGTGCCTTTAGTTAATGTTTCGTTTCCATTGGTTCTAAGGGTTGCTGATGATATTGTTGTTCCAAACGTCATAAATATTGTTTCTTTTAGGAGGGATCATCTACATCTAATGATAACATTGAGCACACATAGATTACATTTTCGTGGAGCAAAGGATGGCCTTGATCGAATGAAAATGCTAGTTAAGTATATTGTTGTCCGCTTGATTTGGATGATTTCGTGGATTGCTTTGATGATCAAACTTGAGGTTAAGTTTTTTTTTCAAGAGGGGGAGTATGATGCATGATACGTTCATGGATTACTTCATCAACTATCTTTATTTGTTTTATTAGGTTGTTGCATGGTTTTACTTTACTCTTAAAGTGAAGGTTTTACATGTAACCAAAATTATGTCTTTTATTGTTATGTTAGTTAAAGTAGTTGAGTTGTTTTTAGTTATTTTATTTGCATAGGGGTCCAAAAATTGAGTTGTAATAAGAAAGTCTTAGGCGTGTGGTTTTTGTAAGATTTATGGAAAGTTTTGCAAAGCTTTCCTAAATTAAATGTTTCCTTAAGTTGTGCTAGATTCTAGGCTAGTTTTAAGGGGAATGTTTTCTTAAGTTATGCTAGATTCTAGGAGGAAACTTTCCTATTGTTTGCCTTGTGAAATCTGGCCATGATGTTACTTGGGGGGCAAGGATTTCTTACTGCTCCTATAAATAATAGTACACGCCTAGTCCTTAGAGGCTAGAGATTGATTTTTGAGTAAAAGAATTTGAATGCTTGTTGCATTGAATGTTGGTGGTCGTACCAAAAACACATAAATTGAGGTTTGTGTGCATCTCCTAATCGAGGTTAGTGAGAGATCCTCTAGTTCTCGAGGGAACAAGAGCCTATCTTTTTATTTTCGTTCATAATTATAAAACACCAATAAAAAATCGTACATTAAGCTTCCGCAATCATATCAAAACGTCTATATATGAGGTTAACTTCCCCAAAGGGTTTCTCAACACTACTTTCTGAACTTCGCAGTCTATCTTGGCCTTGTAGAAACCTAACCAATCCATCCCTAGAATTACATCTAGGTCTCCCAGATTAAACTCTATCAAATCAGAGGGAAAAACACAGTCTCCTATCTTCAGAGGCAAACTTTTGAACAACTTGGTTCACCTTATGGTCTCCCCAGTAGGTATACTAACAGTCAAATCAATCACTTCAAAATCTATTAACCCCAGACTCTTAATAGCAGATGACGAAACAAAAGAATAAGTCGCCCCCGAGTCAAATAACGCTTTAACTAGCACGGAGTTAATAGAAAAAGTACTATAAACTATGTCGGCAGATCGTTCAGCTTCATTGGGGCTCATCACGAACGGTTTACCCGGGGCCTTATTCTGGTTGTTGTTGCCCTCACTAGCAGGCTTACTGTAGCTTCCTTGGTTGCTCTACGACCCAACATGCTTAGAACCTTGATTCCCCGACTGGTTGAACCCATACATCACCTGGTTACCACTCCCATTACCATTTTGCTCCTTCTTTTGCTTAGAAAAGCACTCATACTCCATATGGCCCTTTTTCTGGCAGTAGTTACAGGTTACTAGGTCTCCCTTGCAGTCTCTACCGGGGTCGTTATTACTGCACTTCTTACAGTGGTACACTCTCTCAGATTGGCTCTTATTATTGTAACCCTGATTATTTCTCCCTTGAAAATTCCCATTCCCATTCCTGTTCTTCTTGAAATTCCCTTGATTTCCCCCAGCATTGAAATCCTTTCTTTTCTCACCCACTACAACATTCTTTTTATCACGCCTCGACTGAAGACCATAAATGTGGGTGGCTCTTCCATACACAATGTCTAGAGATGAAAAAGTTTCACCACCTAACCCCAGCTGGATCTCCTCAGTCAAACCTTGCTCAAACTTTGAGCCTTTAACTCCTCGATGGCTACCACCTCAGGTGCAAACCTCGACAGTGCTATGAATTTTCTATAGTTCTCAGAGATGGTCATACTCCCCATCCTAAAGTTGATAAACTCTTGGGCCTTCTGTTTCCTCATAAACGCAGGGTAAAACTTCCCTCTCAAGGCAGTAACAAAAGAATCCCAGTTAAATCCCTCAGCAGCACTCAGTCTAGTCTCATTTTCTCTCCACCACAAATCAGCCTCATCTTTTAGGTACAACACAGCTTGACCTACTCTCATATTCGCAGGACAGTTCACAGCCCCAAAGATTTTCTCAAACTCCCTAATCCAATTCTCTAAGAAGGTAGGATCAGCTTGCCCCTTAAAGTATGGTGGCTTAACCTTGGCTAGCCTCTCAAACATGTCCCCAGCAGAATCGGGACGCTCGACTCTTTCCAGTGTCAGTCTCTCTGCCAAAAGGCGAATAGCAGCAGCTAAATCGTTATTGTTGTTAACCATTCTACTGCGCGACCTGAAATTAACGTACTCTACTTTAGGTTCGATACATAACTTACATGCCATTCTCTACGAAGGCAACATTTGATTTGACCATAAAGATCGCATCAACAAATAATTTCTCATGAATTACAACAAAATCACAGAATAATCATCATCAACCACATAACCATTCACGCAAATATTCACATCAAGAATATACATATGAGGATCAATGAATAAAATTCATTCATAACAAATAAATAAAAATATTCCCATTCGCGTGCCAAAATAAATTTTGCTCACTTGGATAACTAAATATTTGTCTTTTATTTCTCAAAAGATGCTAGTAACAATTTTTCTAAACCATAATACTATATTTTCCTAAAATAAAATAAAGGTACTATGAAATAAATTTAAACCATTGCTGGACGAATTATCCAACATTATTCTTAAAACTTAAATACATAAATAAATAATCTAAGGTGAAACATCATGAGTTTTATCCTTTGATTCCTTGTACTTTTCTGGAGTAAAGATCTCATTTCAAATTCATCAATGTCCTCAGTATTATAATAAACATATCTTCTAAATCTCGTGGATCTTCGTAACCTTTTAGATTGAGGCTCGTCCTCTTCTGACTCAGAATCACTATCGGGTCTCAAAACAGCATGGTAATAAATATCACTTTTTGTTTGTCCTCTAGCACGGTCAAACTTGTGAAGAACCTCATCATCACTATCAGGCATGCCTGCTCTCAACACATTACGCATAATGAACTCAAGACTAGTGTAGCTATCACTGTCAGACTCATAATCTCCATCACTCTCATCATCACTCAACACAATAGGGTTGTAGTAGCTCCCTACTCTAGTATCTTCTTTATCGGACATGGCAAGGAATCTATAACAAATAAATATAACTTCTATAAGCAATTGGTACTCTCACTTAACGTATAATCCCAACAGTTTACAATAAGCAAGAATAACAACAACAATATAAGGCATATGAATAACATAAACAGTTACCAGGGAAGAAAAATATGCTGAACTAACTATTTAATGCATACATATAATATTTCTATCCTATATGCCCTTCCTATACTACCCATCTCTCATAATAAAATAATTAAAATAAACTAGAGTATTAAAATAAAATTATTAAATACATATATAATTTTTGAATAAAACGAAAAGTTTGAAATTTTCGAATTAAAAAAAATTTCGGACTTCAAAACAATATTTAAAAATTTCGAAATTAATTCAAACCAATTGAATAAGTAGGACCTCAATTCTAAGAAATTCATTTTAAGTAACTAGCTAGTTAGGCGCCTAAAAACTTAATGTTGGCACGAAAGACCAATAAAAACCTGGCTCTGATATCACTTTGTAACACCCCAACAATTCTCTCTTTTCTAAAATACCTTTTTAATATAAAACATGGAGAATTATCAAAGTATTATCGCCTTGTGTGAAAACATATCGGCTTATTCAGAATTTTGCAGCGGAAAACATAATAATAAACTTTATAAATAAAACTTTGTCAACTACAGAGTCAACTCCAAAAGTCAAACTAACAAAGTCAAAGTCAAACTTAAAACCAAAACCAACTACAAAAAGTATAAACTCAAAGTATGATAAATAGTCTACACAAGCTCTCCAATCCCGAACCCAATGATGCATCATCTTCAAACCTGTAGATGGACCATGCACTATTGATCCCTAGAGACTGCTCACCAAAATAGGTCATCACAGGATCAATAAGGCATAGCCATGATCAACACACACAAACAAAAGCACGTAATCAGCAAAGCTGAGTACTACATACTAAATAAATAAACCATCCTAGCAAGAGACTAATAAGTAGTAAGCAGGAATAAATGATAACATAATAACTTGCAGATAACTTTTACTGAACTAAACCTCACAATAACATTTTTATCTCTTTAGATGGAATAGTCAATGGACCGAGTTGTCTAACCAAAACCAGCCTTCCCTTTGGAAGACGAAATACGGGTGCGACTCCGTATTCCCATGACCTACGATATCAAGGAACCTTATAAATAAAAATAGGATACGGTGATCAATCCGGTCCCAGAAAAAGCCATGGGCTACCACCATGTACTCCAACTCCTATTTGTCCAACACTTCAGACGAGCACAAGTCTAAAGCTATTGCTATCCAAGTTTCACTTTACATGATTAACCAATTATTACTTGTTATGACTCACAAGTAAAACAAACATTATAGTCATTCAACAATCATAAACTTCCATTTTATCTTAGGATTGGATAAGTGATCACACAACTTAACAACCCATATTAATTCCAATTTTAATCCAACCTTCCTTTATTTGTTGAACCTAGCCGACAACCAAACTACCTTTCATAGGTATAAAATATCAACTTACCAGATAAGGACCGAGAATACAATATCAACTTACCAGATAAGGCCATCGGTCCTTATAAAGCAGTTAACACTAGGGGAAAAAAAAGGAAGGGCTGCGCAGGAAGGGCTGCGTTTTTTGGAAAACGCAGCCCTTCGTGTATGAAGGGTTGCGGTGAGCCCAAAAATCGCAGCCCTTCGTATACGAAGGGCTGCGGTTTTTTTAAAAACGCAGCCCTTTTAGTGAAGGGTTGCGGTTAGTCGAAAACCGCAGCCCTATAAGTAATAAAGGGTTGCGGTTTTTGGGCTAACCGCAACCCTTTATGGGCTTTTTTTTTAATTTTATTTGAAAGGGAATTCAATCTCGTGCGTTGGGCTTAAAAGTTGAGCGGGCTAGGGTTTATTTCTCACAATCTCCCTCCCTCATTCTCTCTCCTCTCTCACAATCTCCCTCCCTCATTCTCTCTCCTCTCTCTCCTCTGCTCGAGAGTTTTTGTTGGTTGATGTTCGCCGCTCTGCTGCACGCCGGTGGTCCGACGCACGCCGCTCATTCTTCGCCGGTGGCTAGGATCCCCTTCGTCTCTCCTCCTTCGGCTCTCGGGTCTCCTTCGCTCACACCACCTCGCCGGATTTTTCACTTCGCGCACCACCACAAACCAATCGCCTCTCATCCCCATTTCTTCGCCGGTTGTCGCCTCTCATTCCCAATTTATTTTTATGCGCGGCTTTTCTATTCACAACGAGGTGATTTATTTTTGTGCTTGATTTTTGTGCGTTTTTTTGGGGTTTTAGAGCTCGAAGTTTTCGAACCCCTAATGACTTGATTTGTGCGTTTTCCGACGAGGTTGTCGGTGGTCTCGAAATTCGGAAGTTTCCCATGTGGTGTCGATGCTGGTGCTCAAGCTGTTCTTGATGCCGGCGCTTTCTCTCTCCTCCTTGGTTTAATTTCTAATTCTGAAGATAAGGTAGGTTTTTTTTTTTTTTTGATTGTTTGATTTTATTGGATGTTTGATGAAATTAGGTTGTTCGTAGTTTTTGATTTGAAGTACATGATTTGAGATTTTAGGTCAAATTGTGATGTGATGAAGGTTAAATTTGACAATTGAGATGATTTTGGTGTGTTGTGGAAGTGTTTGTGAGAGGAAATTTGAAATGAACAATGTTGTTTGAGATTGATGCTGGAATTATGAATAGCTTCGATGCTAAGATAGGGCTGAATTTGTTTAACTTTGATTGAATGTTTGTTTTAGTAGTCGGTTGAGTGGAGTTTTTGAACATTTTGATGGAGTTTGGTCTGATAAGTGGCTGAATTGGGGAAATTGAACTGATTTTGGAGTTAAGCGTTGTTAATTTTTTGATTTTTAGGAGTTAAAAAATGCAAAAAAAAAAAATTATTTTTTTGGGTCAAAAGGGATGCGGTTATGGTCAAAACCGTAGCTCTTTGTACAAAGAAGGGTTGCGATTTAGGCCTAAAACCGCAGCCCTTCCATATTGGAAGGGCTGCGGTTTTGGGCCTAAACCGCAGCCCTTCTTTGTGAAGGGCTGCGGTTTAAAACCGTAGCCCTTCACTTTTAGTGAATGGCTGCTACGGAAAGGGCTGCTGGCCAAAAACGCAGCCCTTAGGTTTGTTTTGACCGCAGCCCTTCCGTTTTTTTCCACTAGTGTAAATAATAAATAGGGAACAACATGATCAATCATGATCCAAACCAATATATATTAAGTCTCCCATGTGAATTAATAAAATAAAGTTCTCCAATTCCTCATGCTTGCATCAATCTTCCATACAAACATAATATAAATATCATAATCAACATGTTTCATACAACGGCACAAAACATGCAATCTAACTTTGATAGAAATCACATATATATGAACTAACAATAGTTCCTATACATGATACTACAATAATTCTTATCCTTAAAATCATGATACTAATCCAAATCAACACATAGGTATGTACGTACCTTGTGTAGACAAATTGAGAGGCCACTTTCACAACCTTAAAAGTCGCCTACAGAGAATTTTCCGCCTAAAACAACCAATATAAATTCACAATCAATCCTTTATGAATTTACAGCAATAATAAAATACTTTAAACCCTTCTTAAAAGTGTTTAAAACCTTTTCCAAAATAAAACTTGATTATTAAACCTCCTAGTATAGTCCATACTACACTAGTTGTTAAAACTCATCATAAAACTCCATATTAATACTCCCTCTAAATTTTCAGCAATATATTATATGTTAAAACTCCCTTAAAACATATTTAAACATCTTTGAAATCATAAAAATAATCAATTTCATAAACTATGACATACTACTATGATTTCCAACCTTTAAAACCCTTAAAAATTCATGCTTTGATAAAAACTGAATTTTTATTTCTTCAATACATAAATTATATAAACTTAGATTCATAAATAAATCACCAAACTAAAGCTTTTAAACATAATCATACTAAAAACAAATCTTAAAAACATAAACTTTGAATAAAAACTTGAGGAGGAAGAAAAGTAATCAATTAACCAAAGCAAAGGAAAGAGAAGGAGGGAGGACGCCGGAACAAGGGACGACAGCCTTAGTCGGCGCTGGCAGCGCTGGCAGTCGGCGGCGTCCGACGTGGGTAGGAAGGAAACCGAGAGCAAAAAAAAAGAAAGAGAGAGGAGAGAGAGCCGAATTCTTTGGGAGAAGGAGGGAGAGAAAATAATTGTGTGGGAAAAATTGAGGGTTTATGGGGTTTAAATAGGTTCCCCTTGTGGGCTTAGGAAAAGGTGATTGGGCTCAAACTAGAAATCCTTTTCCAAATCAAAAAGTGTTTGGGTTCCTCAAACCCAACTAGGAATCCTTTTCCAAATCCAAAACGTGTTCAAACATTTCAAATATTTTTCAAAGCATGACTTAATAAAATATTTGACTTCTTTAAATTGTTAAAATAATTCCTTTGACTTTCAAATAGTCAACCTTTGAAAAAATAAATCATTTAAATACTAAAATATACTTAAATATAAATAACTATACATTAAAATTAATTTATAAAATTCATAAATTTACGGGGGATTACATTGGAAGACATGTTAAGACCTTGTGCCTTAGAATACCAGGGATCTTGGGAAGACCGTTTGGACCTCATAGCGTTCTCATACAACAATAGTTATCATGCTAGTATTAAAATGGCTCAATTGGAAGCATTGTATGGGAGGAAGTGTCGTAGTCCTTTGTGCTAGGATGACATTAGTGAGACGGTGGTGTTAGGTCCTGAAATAATTCAAGAGACTGTGGATCAAGTGCGAGTCATTCAAGAGAAGATTAGGGGACATGCAGAAGTCCTATGCGGATCAGAAGCGAAGGGAAGAGAATTATGAAGTGGGTGAAAAAGTGCTGCTTAAGTTGTCCCCAATGAAAGGAGTGATGCGATTTGGGAAGAAAGGGAAATTAAATCCTAAGTTCATATGACCATATGAGATTTTGGCACGAGTAGGCAAAGTGGCTTATCGCTTAGAATTGCCCAACGAGTTAGAAAGGGTCCATAACGTGCTTCACGTATCCCAACTCCGAAAATACGTACCTGACGAGTCGCATGTCCTAGAACCCGAAACCGTCGAGTTAAACGAAACCTTGTCCTATGAGGGGAAACCCATCAAGATCCTAGATCACAAGGTGCGTAGAACGAGAAATAAGGACGTCAAAATTGTGAAGGTGTTGTGGAGAAATCAGAAAACTAAAGAAGCCACATGGGAAGCGGAAGATGCGATGCGTCTGAAGTATCCTGAGCTCTTTCAAGAGGTAGGTGAGTTACGGGGACGTAACTTTCCTTTTAAGGGGGGAAGAATGCGATAGAATTTCGCGCTTCCACCCTAAAGTTTGCTAAAGTCTGTTTAGTCTGTTATTTATGTCTATTTATCGCTTATGTGACTTGCGAAAACTAGAAAACGCTTGTGAAATATTGGGACTTAGAAGTGCAAAAGACCGTCGTTAAGACTGGCTGCCTCAAAGTTTCGGGACGAAACTTCCTTTAAGGGGGGAAGCCTATAATACTCCGTATTTTTGGGAGTTATTCTTTTATAAATAAGAAAATATAAAGAATAAAGTTGAAAGTAATTTTAATATTATTTATTGAAAAATATAGTTTGGGTAAGCCTACAGTTATAATTTAACTATGCAACCTACTTTTTGTACCTAATTATATTTTAATTCAGTTTTGTTTTATTTTCCAAATAAATAAAATAAGAAATAGGAATTTGATTTGGAAATAAATCCTATTAAAACTAGGTTTCTCATGCTATAAATAAGAAAAAGAGAATTTTTTTTTAGAAAACCCTATTCTTTAATCAGCCGTGATTTTGGTTTTACCCCAAGAGAAAAGTTTTCTCTCTCCTCTTTTCTCCTCTTCCACGTGATTTTTCTTTCCTTCTCTCCTCTACTTTTCTCTTTTCTTCTTCCCTTGCATCTGGGAACATCCACTCACCGGCGTTCGGAGGTGACAAAAGTCGGTTGGAGTTGCTAGCTTCTGCCGGAAGTCGAGCGTAAGGTTCGAGGGTTGCGCGAGTTGTGGTCGCGCGCGAGGCTTCGTGGCTGGGTTCGTTCGAGTGGTGGTTCGAGTGTGGTTGTGTCGCGCAGGTCAACCAGGCTTCTCGCAGGAGGTCGTCGACCAGTCGGAGGTTCAAGTGGTGGTCAGCGTCGTTCGTGGTCGCCGGTGTTCTTCCGGTGGTCATTCTCTCTCTCTTTTCTTCTTTAAATTAAATTATAAAATCTGATTTTGTTATTCTTATTATCTTTGATTAAGTTTTGTAATTATAAATAAAGTATAGAATAAGTAAAAGTAATCAAATTTATAATTATGTTTTAGTTCTTATGATAATTTTATTTCTTAATTCTGATTTTTATAATACTTATATATAGTTTTTTAAGTTTTGTTGTTATGAACAAGTATAATATAAGTTAGAAGAAATCAAATTTGCAAAGCTATTATTAAATCCTAAATATTTTAGTTTCAATAAAGTTTATGAAAAGAAAGTTTTAACAAGTTTGATTATTTTTAATATTCAAAACATCATATTTTACATATTTAGATAAGCTGATTTTTATTTAGTAATATCAAGGACTTAGCACTGAAATACTTTTATTGTTTGATTAGGTCTCAATTTCATAAGCGGAACGTTTTGAGTAGTCAGCGAAGATTCTCTGTTACAAGGTACGTACGCGTACTAGTTTAATTGGATATGTTAGTATCATGTTTAGGTATGAATTCTTTCATTGGAACCTAGAATCATGATAGGGAACAATTGTATGGTTGTGATTGATGAGATTGTTTGGTAACACGAAATCAATTGGAAATTTGTATGTGTTTCCATGTTGTATGGCTTGTGAATTGGGAAATGAATTGTTATTGGAATGCGTAACTCTATCGTATCACAAGCATGAAATGAGATTTTGGATGGTAATGGTATGATTAATAATTGTAGCAAGGATTTATAAGAGGTTGCCTAAACTAAAAGATTTTATATGATGTTGTAAAAATCACATGCGTAATGTTGTATGAATGAGTATCACTAAAAAGGATATTTGGCAATAAACTTGTAGTCGGACTCCCTACAAGTAATGAACAATGGGGGGAGTGTGGGATATGTTCTACACTCCTACGCAGGCCTACTGTGACGATAGTAGTGTCCTTATAAATCTTGGTAACTCAAGTAGGCGGAAGGTTCCGTACGATCTTGGGGGTATGCATACTAAGGTGATGTATGTGGAACGGAACGAAACCGTATTTACATTACATCTAATAGACCAAGTTGTCTATTAAGAATTAAGTAGCCCGTATGATTCTAGAAAGATGACGATGCCCATTCGATGCCAAATAAATTGTAAAAACGGAATTTAATGTTTTTGTAGTATCATGTTTAGGAATTGTTATTACTCTTCTGTTTATGTTTAGTGTACTATTTAACTGTTTAAGTACGTACTTAGCATAGCTGATTGTTTGTTATTTGTGTTGTTTGTTGACCTGTGATGAACCATTGATATTTCAATGGGGAGCAGATTAGGTATGCTGGTGATGCTGCATGAGTTTGGGCATACGGGGGATACTTTTGATTATAAACTTTTAAATTGTTTTGGTTGAACATCCTAGAGATTGTTTATGAGTTACTTAGTTAATGGTTTTAAATAAGAAGGGGTCAGTAGTGATTCCCGAGTTGTAGTTAAGTTAACATTTTATTTCTGCTGCAATTTAGTTTTCATAATAAAGAGTAAGTTAGTGTTTTAAACTCGATAAGCTTTGCGTTTCACCGCGGCGGTAACACTCTTAAAGTCGATGCAACGTAGTTTAGACTTGTATGGATTTTGGGGGTGTTACAGGAGGGGGAAGGGGAGGTGGTGGTGATTGGGTGGTGGTGGGGTTAGGGTTTGAAGTTAGGGGGTTAAGGTTAGGTTAGGGTTTAAAGTTAGGGGGTTAGGGTTAGGGTAGGGTTAAAAGTTAGGGTTGAGTTAGTTAATTAGCACTAATTAGGGTTTAATTAGGGTTAGAGGGGTTAATTAACCCTAATGACTAACGAAAACTTGACACCGTTAGTCATTAAGGGTATTTCGTGCATTTCACCCCTAAAGTAAGGTTACCTGGTGCATTTTTTAAACAACAGGGGTACCCCATGAATTTTGAAATACCACAGGGGTATCTGGTGAAAAAACTGTTTTTTTTTTTGCTAAACTGAATTAAATGTAATTGAAGTGAAATTGTGGGAGGAAACTAGTTTAACTAAACTGAACTGAATTGAAGTGAGTTGAATTGAACTGAATTAAAATTGTGCCCAAAAGAACAGGACCTAATAGTATAAAATAGTTTTCGTGTTGTAATGAAAAATTTGCCCTTGGTAATTTAATAAGATAAATAGGATGTATAGTTTAGGATTAATATCTTGTTACACGCACAAGTTATAGTTTAGTGGTAAGATCATGATATTACAAAGTTAGAGGTCACGAGTTCGTCCATTATTGCAATGTGATATATTATTAACAGATGTTTCACCATATAGTCCCGACATATTTTTTTTATTCACTATATACCCTCGATGTTTTCAAAATTCACCACAACCCTTAATTTCTTGATAATTCACCATGTGCCTTTAATGATTAACGACAATCAACTTTTTTGATTATTAACCCCTGATTCTGTCTCCAAACCTTAATCAACCCCTATTTGAGTAGTTAATCTTAATTGACCACCATTAAAACACCACAAATTACCCCTTCTATCACTCTTCCTCCATAAGTCTCTTTCTTCTTCTTTGGCCTTAGGTGTTGTTTCACTCTTCCACGATAACACTCCCTAGGGCCCGGCTAATTGTCATTGCAAGTGGTTCAACATAACATGGCCCAAATTTTTGAACCTTCGCGTCTTCAGTTGACAAAAAAGTATATGTTCTTCTATTAATGGTTGCTTTTTTTTGGCAATTCAAAGTATTTTATTGAATACAAAAAGAATAATGGAACAAACACACCAAGCTAAGGAAAACTAAGTGGCAAGAATCAACCTCCCTCACCTTCTAGGAAGCGTTGGGAGGGAAAGACCACAAAAGAAACCAAAGCAGCACCTTAATAATAGGCTTAAAGAGGGGAGTTACATAACACAAACAGCAAACCAACACGAAACAAAACAGCAATACACAGGCCACCTCAAACTACAAAATCAAAAATTTAGCTAACTCTTAAGTAGTTTTAATAGCAATTAAAAACACAATGTTCTTAAATAATTAACCACGATCAAGCTTTTGATCATTAATTAAAGACTCTCTAGTTTCTCTGTAACCAGATGTGATACAGACACTCAACAAAAA
This sequence comes from Beta corolliflora, assembly GCA_947648045.1. NCBI lineage: Eukaryota > Viridiplantae > Streptophyta > Magnoliopsida > Caryophyllales > Amaranthaceae > Beta > Beta corolliflora. Next base: position 566,879 of record CANSZD010003082.1, on the reverse strand, counting down.
ACAAGCATAGTAACACAGCCTAGTAGCTTTTTTCCTGCAACAGTGAGCTGCCAATTGGACTTCTTCATGAAAACTCTTGATCTATCTAGTTTTGAGTAGACATTGAAGGCATCTTTGCCACACATCAATGTTGTACTCACACTCAAAGAACAAGTGTTCCTGAGTTTTAGTAGCTACTCCACACAAACCACAACTAGCATCAGTATCTACTCCCTAAAAAGCAAGTCTCTGTCTTGTATTAAGCCTCCTATATAATGCAAGCCAGACTATGAACAAAGCTTTAGGTCTAGCTTTGTTATTGCAGATAATCCTCTTCTAAGAGACCTCAGGCTTCTCTCCATGAAGATGCTTAATTGATAAGGACCCATGGTGTAAGAATTGAACAACAACCTCTGAATTCCTAAGCAGGCTTCTACTCTCCATAAAATCTTCCTCAATGCCCAAGAAAGAACAGTGGGAATGGGAATTGTCCATACATTAATAGGCCTAATATAATGGGCATTAAACCATTTAATCGACAACCTATCTTGCTTTTGAGAAATAGCCCAAAAGTGTTAAGCAATGGCGGCTTTGTTCCAAATTGTTATGTCCTATATGTTCCATCCACCACAGACCTTGGGAAGACATAAACTATCCAAAGCAATTAGAGAATTCCTATAACCACCTTCAACAACAGTTGATGCAGATGCAAGGGCACTTGCGCTTGAAGAACCAATCTCATTGGTTATGGAATATATGGGGATCAATCTCATGGTAAAGAATCAAGCTCTTGTTACTTTGGTGACTTGGCTCGTTACATAAACAAAATCATGTTTCCCCATTAAGTACCCAATGATGAAACATACTATTGTCATAATTGGTCCGGTCCAAACGAAGAGCAATCAAACAAGCTAAATCCAAAAGCTTTTGAAAATATAAAGTCTATTTATCAAATCCAAGCCCGATTTTTAAGGCCCAATTAATTATTCCTAATAATTAATTGTATTGTTAATATTTTAATATTAATTATTGTTGATAATTAGTTTTTAAAGGATATTTGGAAATCAGATTTTTATTCCTAAAGATAGCTGATTTCGAATTTCAAAGGATAAATTTCATCAAAGGATAAAAAGAATCTTAAAATGATAAAAAACGACCAGATCTACGTTGTGTCTGACGCAACGTATTGCCTGAGTGCAATGCTGATGCCGTAAACAGAAATGAAAAACACGAAGCCTATAAATAGCTACGTTTTTATCTTCTTTGCGTCGTTTTCGGTTTCCTTTGCCTATAAATAACTACGTTTCTTCGAATGCTTTTCACACGGTTTTCCCACGACTCACTACGAGAAAAGATGCTATTAACGACGGGAAATCCCGTCGTAAACCCGTCGTTAAAGACCATTTATGACGGGATTTCCCGTCACGAGCCCGTCCTAGAAGGGGGCCGTCGTAGAAGATTTTTCCTGTCTCGATCCCATCATAAAAGCCAATTGCGATGGGCAAACTCTCGTCGCGAAAGCCATTTACGACGAGTGAAAATCCTATCGCGAAAGCCTATCACGACGGGGCCAAATCCCGTCGCGAAAGCCTTTCACGATGGGGCCAAATCCCGTCGCGAAAGCCATTTACGACGGGTGAAAATCCTATAGCGAAAGCCTATCACGACGGGGCCAAATCCCGTCGCGAAAGCCTTTCACGATGGGGCCGAATTCCGTCGCGAAAGCTTTTCACGAAGGGGCCAAATCCCATCGCGAAAATCCCTTTATGACAGGATATTCCTGTCGCAATTTTATCACTAACATACCTGGTATAGGATTGATATTAGTATTGTTTTTTATTCACTCTTGTCATAGTTCACGTAACAATATTAATAGTAACAAGAAGGTCTTACAAACCAAAACAAAAGTTTCATATAAAGCCAACCACATACTGTATATATACAAAATTTGAGCAGATGAATTGATAAGAGATGTACATCTTTCGAACAAAACAGAGAGTAATTGTGCAAATATCATAGCCATAGTCTTCCCTTTAAAAGGCTGAAATGACGTGTCGCCTGATTTGAGTAAAGCCTTCACTTTAATTGCATGGTCTAAGATCTTCATAATTGTTGATTTGTCATAATCAGTTATGTGTAGAAAATCTTTTTTGACTGATTTCACTTCAAAAGCAACAGAAGGAATAATGGATGATGCTGATTGCTGAAGCAATTACTGTCAAACAAGCAGATTTCCAAATGAAGTTGATAATCGACAGTGTCCAAGGTGGTTAAAAGAACTTTAACAAAAGAGGAAACCAAGCTAATTTGTAGATATCAACAAAACAATTGCAAACCAGAATAGACAACATACCCACGAGCCTATACACAAACCAAACACACAACCACTTCACTTCACATGCCTCTGCCCATGCACAACAGCATACAACCCACATAATATACATTTAGGAAGAAAAACAGATGAAACGGCATAAACGATAGAACAAAACAAACAAAAAACAGCAGAACAGAATAGACAAAAGAATGATTTACTTCATCACTTCATAACTCCTTATAACAATTAACAACAAAAATTCAAACACTCATTTAAACACATTCATTCACTCGAATTTCGTATTTCAAGCTTCAAGATTGCTCCTCCTGCAGATCGTTACATAAGACCCCGGCGACAAAGGTACACATTTCTGAGGGTCAATTCCAATTTAATTCCTTTGTAACTAACAAGCTATTTTCCATGATGTAGATCATTACAGGAATTAGCATTATTATGTACATTCTTCTCTAATCTCTCTTTTATATTTCTTTATCATTTAATGCTTTCATCACCTCGCATGTTTTTTTTGTAAATCAAATACCTAAATAAATGTTCTAACGCTAAACTCAAATAATTTGGACAATTGGATTAGGTTCCTCGTAATTTGATTGCATAATAACATGTCACCCAAAAATTAGTCTTTTGCGTGTTTAACGAACCGACATAGATTAATTAATACACTGCATTAACATACTGCTTGGTTGTTTAATTGCATAAACACTTGACATAAATCGATATTAAGTAGAGGCCATCAATGGGTGAATTTTTGTACCCTCACCCCCGAACTCAATCTTTGGTTCATTGACCATTCATAGAGTAATGACGAGGAAATCTACATTAAATAAGTCCCTAAGTTGTCCCTAAGATTTTCAAATATCTAATTAGGTTTATGAGTCTTCCTTTAAAGACTTGTTGGTGGCTTCAAAACATTTTTCTATAGAACCTTTACAATGAGGTAGGTAAATACGCGCTCATCGCGCGTAGGCAATAAAAACACGCCTACAATTTGGCGACTTCAATGTGGAGGATTTAAAACTATGTGTTTAATTTGTGGGTGAAACTCGAAAAATACGATTCATACTAGTTTTATGCTTTTACGTTACAGTTTTACATATGCATGGTTATTTCTCTGGGCCACTATAAGGACAATTATCCCTGCTTCACTAGCACATATTCTATCCGTGAAGATACCCCTAGGGGGTTTGCGCTATGTCCCTCCAAAAAGCTTCATGAGCTATAGAGTTGGATCTTAGTCATAAGAAAACCTACCCAACCATGGCATGGTTCTCTTGTTCCTGACTTGAGACTGGAGTGCGCCTTACACGTGGCCACCTTTTTAAGCAAAGGTATGATGCATGGAATCAATCTCTTAGTTTTAAACCATTTCAAGCCCTAACCAAAGCCTGACCATATTATCAAATGTAGATCTTGACTTTAGGTTGGAACTGCATACTATTCTTGCCTATATGACATTACTGATTGCTTGTTTGCTATCTTCAACATGCTTTATCTTCATATTTCCCCTCGAATTAGGCTAGAAATTATCGAAAAACGACCAATACATCGACGAAACAAAAATTCGCTTCCCAAAAGATTACATCAAGCGTAGGAAGCTTGCTTCTCACGCAAGTAACTTGCGCCTGATGCAACAACTTGCATGACACTGAAGACTCTTGCGTGGGGCGCAAGTAGCTTTGCGTGGCACAAAACTCCATTGCGTGCGGCGCAAGTAGCTTGCGTGGCACATAATTCGTTGGTGTGTGGCGCAAGCTGCCAAGCAATGCCGCAGTTCATTTTCGTCTGTTTATTTGCCGGATTTTGATCTATCTTTGCATAATAGTTCATGATCACTTTTAGGTCATCTTTTTCAAACAAAATTAACCTAATTCAAACATAATAATCGATCTTTTCATACATATCATCTAAGGTTGAGTCTATCTTAAGAAGTACATCTAGATAATTGATCATGATAGAGTTAGAGTCGTCATGCATGTCTACCTCATCCCTTCTATCCAACAAATCTTCCCTATCATATTTATCTTATTATATTCCATCCTTTTCAAAAAACATATCTTTTTCAAAATCAATCTTACACCCTCCTCTATTCTATCTTTTTCGAAGATATTTACTTATCATAATCCTACCACATGTTCAAAAAAATCTCTTTTTAAAAATTAATCTATCCTTAATCATCTATCATAGTTTCCAATAAAAGATAAAAACAAAGGGGTCCATTTCAAAACGAATTTCGAATATTCTAAGCGCAGTCCAAATATCTCAATCCAACCCATTTGCATTCATTTTAGGTCCATGTCCATTTGAGTCCATGCATTCATATCAGACCCGCTAGCATTAGAGTCCATCCTAGGCCTATTTAAGTTTAGTTCATCCTTAAATCTAGGCCCAATTGCATCTCTATGTGAATTTTAGTCTACGTCAAGACCTAATGCATCTCCCAATCTAAGTCTAATGCAAGTCCAATCCAAAGCTTAGTTCCATTTAGGCCCAATTCATACTGTAGGTCTAGTTTGCATCTCCATGTAAGCTCTAGTAAAGTATTAGGACTATAAAAGCCTAATCCATATATACCGTAGGTCTAGTTTGCATCTCCATGTAAGCCTTAGTCAAGTCTTAGGACTATAAGAGCCCAGTTTATACCCTAGGTCTAGTTTGCATCTCCATGTAAGCGCTAACCAATTCCGATTTGCAGCCTATACAGGACGAAGTCCAAACTCTAAAACCTAACAATCCTTTGGTCTAGCCTGTTTGCTCTAAATGTAAGGTCAAAGTCTAGCCCTCCTTAAGTCCATAGCGGCCCAATCTTCGAGTCTAGCTTGCTTATCCTAAATATAAGTTCAAAGTCTAGTCTCCCTTATTTTCTTATCCGCTTACTCTCCCGTAAGTTTAAGGTTTAGTCACCCTTAAGTCTAGACCGCTTATTCCAAATAAAAGTTCAAAGTCTAGTCTTCCCTTATTTCCTAGTCTATTTACTCTATAGTAAGTTCAAGGTCTACTCACCCCTATTGCCTAGCCTGCTTACTCTCCCGTAAGTTTAAAGTCTAGTCTGCTTGCTCTAAATGTAAGTTCAAAGTCTAGTCATCCTAATATGCTTATTCCTCTAGTCTTCCCTTACTTCCTAGCCTGCTTATTCTCCCATAAGTTCAAAGTCAAGTATTTATTGAAGTCCACATAGGCAACTCTTGAGTCTAGTCTGCTTATTCTACCTATAAGTTCAAAGCAAGTCTAGGTCTTTACTAAAGCCCGGTCATTGAGTCTAGTCTGCTTGCACAATCCAGTCTAGTCCATGTCTGCATTTGAATATAGTTACGCCCCTGTCTCCTCATGGTCAAGCCCATACTCTTCCAAAACCCATTTCCACTCTAAATCCTTCATTTCCAAAATCATTTCTCATTTCCATTTCTCATTTCTCATTTTGAAAATCATTTCTTAAACCTTACATGTAAGGTCCATTCGATTTTGTTCAGGATAAATCTTGAGGTTACAACTTAGGAACGCCCAATAGAGAGGAAAAAAGGTTAACCAACTTCTAGACTCGTCAAACGCACCATCACCTTTTTAGACGAATCTTCCAAAACTTCCGATTTGTCATATGAAATGGGAGACACTAATGAACAACTCATTGTCATCATGGTTCAACTCCAACTGATGAACTCTCGTCATTAAGGAACAAGACAAAGAGATTAAAATGCTGAGAGAGAACTGACAGCTGAGGAAAAAGAACGAGAACATACTCCACCACCACCTCCGCCTTTCATGTCCAAGACTGATTTGAAGTTCGAAAAACTCAAGCAATTAATCCATTCAATTTCTGCACTCGAGAGTCAGGTTCATGGCTATGACATCATTGATCCTGAACTGAGGGAAAAGCTCCCTAAAAAGGTCGCATTAGGTGACCTCTCAAAATTCGAAGGGGTAGAAGACCCAGACGATCACTTGAGAGCCTTCTTCATTTCTATGGCTCTCAAAAGCATGAGCATGGACCTGATTGCTTATGTCTTTCCCTAAACCTTGGATGCACATCGATCCAAGTGGTTCAGATCATTGAACAAAACTAAGCTGAACGACTGGGACTACACCAAAGAAGATTTCCGCAAGCTATATATATGTAATACTCAGATTCCTATTGGTCTTCATGAGTTGGAGTTAACTAAACAAAACCCCAACGAAGACTTCGTCACCTTCCTTAACAGATGGAGGGAAAAGGCCGCGCAATGACCAACAGGCCATCTGAAGAGGATTAAATTCGTAACTTACAGCCCAAGTACGGAGATCACATTAAGTTCTAGCCTATAAAGTCTTTCACGAATCTCTATAAGGTGGGCCTGTTGATTAAGGAAGAGGTGTAAGGCTCTAAAAATAAGGGTTATAATAACAACTCTTTCAAGAAGAGTAACAACAACACTTCTAGCTCGAAGAGCAATGAAGTCAATGCACTGAACATTGAAAATAGGGGTTATCAAGCACGAAAACCCCAAAGGGCCTTCACTCCGATTCCCTAGGCATGACTTTGGAAGAAGCTTTTAATAGGCTTCATGCAAGAGGAGCAATCCAGTCTATTGGTCCCATTCCAGACCTTGCTTGCACTTGAGAATAGATCTAAGAAGTGGAATCCTAATTCCTACTGCAAATATCACCAAGGGAATGGGCATTTAACATTTAAGTGTTGGGCCTTAAAGAATGCTCTGCAGTTAATGGTGGACACTGGTAGACTTTTAATTTCGCGTGCAGCAAAAGTCAGCAACAACAACAACAATAACCCCTTGGGCACTGCCTAAACAGTGTAGTAGGCTTAGTCATTTAGTGCTAGTTTTTTAGGTTGAGCCAGAGAGTCCCTCCCCTAGCTCCTTTATTTCCTTTCTTGTCGAGTCTATGTCATTTAGGACTTCTATATTTATCAGCCTTATGTTCTATCTATTTATTTTTAATTAATAAAACATCATTGCATTTTTATTTTCATTGGCCTTCCATCATTTTATTTATGCTTCTAATTCAATGATGAAATTTAAATCAATCGAATGACCTTGATTAATAAAAAATAAAAATAAATCAAAAAGTAAAATAAAAAAAGGACAAACTTTGGATTATGGGTTATTTCTCTCTTCTCTCTATCCTTCCATAAACCATCATCCCTAAGCCATCCTTATGCAACCAAAATAAAAAAATTTATAAACCACCATCTCCATGATCCTTAGCCAAATAACCTTTCAAATCAAAGCTCCACAAAAAGCCTTAAAACCTTCCAATACCCAAAACCATAAAAAAAACTTGTGTGCAAACCTCAGTACAATAAAAAAAATCAATGGCAGGAAAAAATAAAAGAAAGAAAAAATTCGAAGTGCGAAAAAAGCAAAAGCAAAAGAAAATGCACAAAGCAAAATAGAAGAAAAAGGGAAACGCAAAGAAATAAAAAAAAAGTCAAGCTAGGGGGCTTGCACACAAGTTCTACCCCTCATTCAAATCCTTCAATCCATCAAAATACCTTAGCCTATAGAATCCAAATCCATAATCCTTACCTTGGCCTTCATCCAATTAAACCTTCATCCAAATATACAGACCAATAACCCTTTCAGCCTTTCATATCAATCCTAACTCCTTCTTCAAGGTGTATCTTTAATGAGCGAGTAAAAGACCTGAAGAGGTATCCTAATGCAATATTGAGTAGCTCTTTCCTCTACCCTTAACCGATGGGTGCACTTGGAAGGAACTGTCTTGTTAGTTACTCATTATTATTGCTTAGATGAATCATTTTGTTATTAGTTGACTTGGGCAAAATCATAAAAGTGTTGAGTAAGGTTTGAATTGTAGGTTTGAGTTGTGGGTTAAGCTCCTCAGAAACCCTCAAGATAGCATACTCGTCCTCTAAGGTGATTTAGAGGTTTAAATGACTTGTCACTTATGCTAAAATTGATCGTGATTCCTATGAAAATGAGTTAGTGTTTGGTACGTGTCGTTATGCGTACAAATTAAAAACCTTATTTCATCCACATTAGTATTATTTAAGTTTAGTTTAGTGATAAATAAGGGTCGATCCCACGGAGGGGTTTATGTGTTTCTAAAATCCAAGTTCAACTAATCAAGAATATTATACATGTCATTGACTAATATATACATATTTACATTGTTTGGGGGGGGGGAGTTTACAAGATGTTTTAAAAATCTAAATAATTAACAACTAAAAATTAACTAACCTAGTATTTACAACTGATGACAAGCAATCCCATTTTTAAGCTCATAATTCTTTTAGAGATTTATAAACTTCTAACCTTGATTGTACTTCCAATTTCATAAATTTAAGATTAATTGTAGGAATTCAAGTTGTCAAACTCCCCTATACTTCCATACTTTTATTCAACATTGAACTAGGTCGAATATCGATTCTAAACTAATCTAATCACCACAAGTATTTCGCAACTTACGATGATCAAACTAGAAGCATTATAGAACTAGAAGTACATCATTAATCCCTACTTAATCTAAACATATCGTATCTTTATGTCTAAGTAACTAGTCCAAGTTATATTCTAGTTTGAATCTAAAACCATCTTTGCATGCCTAAATTAAACTAGTTACTACTTGTTGTTATACAATCTAGACTAGGCTAAACCATATAACTAGCAAATATCTCAACTTTATACTTAATAAGATAGCAAATTAAGCATAACATTAAAATATGAACATTACAATCAAATATAACTTTGAGTATCTAACATCACACAATCTTGAATTCAACTAGAAATTCAACAATACAATCCAAACATAACTCAAACAATACAATCCTCAAACAAACTATGAAATTCAAAAGTATAATCGGGAAACTTCAAAACTAATTTGAAAGTACAAGAGAAAGAGAGAAGAACTTATGATTTGCGCGGAAATTCACCTTTGGATTTCGGATTTCGCACCTACGTCCAAAATTGAACTTTACCATCCCCGGTTGTGTGCTAGGACTCCAACCAAAGGCTGCCTTTTTCGTCGAACTCGAGCACCCCAAGCTAGCCTCGAAGTCTCACGCTAGTTCTCTGATTTTTCTCTCTCAAATTTTGTGGGATTTCTTGCATATTGATTTTCGAACCTCAATAGGGTATTTATACCCAATTCCACCGCCCAAGTTGTGAAATTCGACCAATCAAGAAAGAGAATTGGGCTATAAGTTTTCAGCCCTAAAACCGACTTCTCCTTCTTGCGGCGCTAGAATTGCGGCTGGGCTTCTTCTGATTGGTGGAGATGCGCAAGTTGCAAGCTTTGCAATTGGTGGGGATGATGTGGTGTTGCACGTTGGTATGAAGTGTCAAAGAGGAAGATGGAAGAAGTGTTTGCTGCTGCATTGTTTTCGTGCCTTTTCTTCTTCTTCTTTTTTTCATTTTTTTTCTTTCTCTTTTTCTTCTTTTGCTTTTGAGATTTTGGGCTGAATTTGAACTAAGTATAATTTGGACTTGTCTTATTTGTTTATTTCTTGGACCAATCTACCTCATTAGACAAAAGTAGTATAATTAAGTAATATTAGTAATTAAAATAAAAACATAGCATATTATATCTAAAAGCAATAAAAACATATAAAATGCACACAATTATGATATAAACATACATGTGACACTAAAATAAGGGAACATAAATATATTAAATTAGGCACTTATCAAATTTCCCCACACTTAGCCTTTGATCGTCCTCGATTAAATTCTAACTATAAGCAATTATATAACACATAGCACCACCTCTCTATCTCTTGACTCAAAAACTGAACCAATGAAGAATCAAACAAGAAACTAAAACATTTTGTATTGGTTAGTAAAAACTAAAGTAAGATGTTAACGGAAATGTCACATTATCAATTTAGAACAATCAATTCATCAGAATTCATAACACATCATAGATATACTCTCTCGACATTTGATTAGCAACCAGTGAGCATTCACTTGATAGAACCATAATTTTAACAAATAGACCCTCACAGGATAAATAATTACTCATCACTCATGTGTTTGAAAGGGTTTATGTGTTTCACTCAAGGTTCAATTCCGATGGCAAAAACTCTGCCATAAGCTTGCATATCTTCTCGATTCTCCACTATTATTAGACAACATGCCAAACATAAATCAAAAGGACTTTAGATGGGTTGTAACGAGGGCTATGGTTAAAGGTAGGAAATTTTTTTAAGATATGTGGACTAGATTGCATCGAACCAAGTGGAGAAAAAACTTAAAAACTCCTCCCTTTCCGGATAAGAGGGAGCAAAAATAACTCTCACACAGTACTTCCACCTTCTCTCATTGCAAATCAGCACAATTTCCTGTATTTTGACTTTGATATACAAAACACCCATTTACATCGTCATTTGTAGCTACATATCACGCTTGATACATACTTTTTATCATTTCTCATTTCATTTTTTTCATCTTTTTTTTTCTTCACTTCTTTTTTCACTTTTTTTCTCTTTTTTTCATAGAATAACAAGATTAAAATATACAACTTGCAAAAATCAACACTTCAACTGCCATAACCACACCTTTTATAAAATCACCCCCACACTTAGCTTTGACTCCATTAACAACCATGCTCCATTAGCTCAAAAGATTGGGTCATGAATGTATTTAATGTTTTTTAATGGTTTGTAATGAGAACTAAGCAAAATGATAGTCTTTTTAGGCTCAAAGGGGTTCAGAAAGGATGTAATATGATGTAAGGTGGCTATTTGGCTATGTAGTTTATAACAAAATAAATGCCTTTTTCTTCATGCCAACATGAGTCAATGTAGTCTTGAAGAGTATCAATGCAAGTTCTAGAGAGAAATTACCATGGAAGAACATCACACATGAAAGAAAAGTATGAGACTAATGTGAATGTCTCAGTTTATTATGCTCAAAATCTCTCGGGCTATTTTGGTCTATCCATATAGTCATAGTTACCACCAAGGGAATGACTACACTAACTAGCTATAAACATGAGATCGTTTATCTAATCATGTTATGAATCCTTCAAACTTGACTATTCTTTAACTAAAAATGTTAACAATTCCTAAAACTTTTTATTTTTGAAAACATATATTATTTCACAACACTATTTGATTAGAGTTCCTTATTGAACTTCTTCATTTACTCAATTTTTTTCAAAAAGAAACTAAGAGGTGGGTTTTATTTAAAAATGATTTCCTAAAAACTAATCACTAGTGGAAAAAACGCTATATGTCACAACACAACCGCCGCGGTCCTTACGAGAACCGAATAGGTAAATCCTCGAAATTTTGGGTGGAAAATCTGGGAACACAACCGCTGCGGTTCTTAAGAGAACCGGATCGGTTAATAGAAAATCGCTCCGGTATTCTGTAAACCGCTCTGGTTCTCTTAACCGCAGCGGTTAATGTTGCCGAATTTCATTTACTGGTTACTGGTTGGGCCTTAGAAATCGCACGGCCCAGCTCACTCGTCCCTCTTGTTCTCTCATGCGGCCCAGCTGATTCCCACTCTCATTCGCCCCATCCCCTCTGAAACCCTAAATTTCTAATCTCTCCTCTCTTCTCTCTTCTTCCTCACCCCCACGAACAACATCTACTCTTTCCTCTGTCATGATACTCCTCCTTCTCTCACCTCAATCGCCACCACCACAATCGACGCTTGAATTGCGAAGTTTATTTTTCTGATTTTTTTCGGTAAAAGCAAAATCCTAATTTGCGACGTAAAATGTGGTATGAAATTGCATTATCTGGAAGATATGAGGAAGAGATTGAAGGAAATGGAAGACGAAGCCGCTGCTCTTCGTGAGATGCAGGCTAAAGTCGAGAAAGAAATGGGCGCTGTTCAAGGTTTTTCTTCTCTTTTTTAGACTATTTTATAATTTTTCGTGGTTTTACGAATAATACTATTGATTAGTTGACGAATTACTGGAATGGATGATTTTAGGGTTCTAATTTGTGTGGAATTAAATATGGATGAGTAATTGATCAGGACCTGCTTCAGAAAAAATACTATTAGTGCTACTCTGTAGTTTGAGAGACTGTGCATTGGCTTAAAGATACTTTTTTGTGATGGTTGGAAATATAAAATTTCTAGGTTCTCGGTGTAGAAAGAACTGGATAATGTGATTCCTTGATTAGAATCGCATATTTAATCTTAGTTATGTTTATTTATCACCATTAGTAGTTCTATGTTATGATGTAGTTCTTGTTTAGATTTAATTATTATCACACAGTAGTATCATGAAAAGGAAAGGCAATGGGGGATCGAGGCTCAATTTCGATGTTGGTTGTTAGTTGCTTGAGAGCCATTGTCCGAGCTCCCCTTTGCCCATTCTGATCTTTTTGTCACTTTTGTTTATGTTTTTCAGTACTCTTATTATTGTTGGAGGGACTTTGGTATTTATCTATTTATTGATGTCTATTGTAATATTTGTTCAGAATGTCTTTTCTTTTTATTATCTTCTCTATGTTGGTTCTTGTGTGCACTTAATCGGAAGCTTTACTGTAAGAGGTGCCATTTGCTGGTTTCTACCAGTTTTAAGACTTCATCATTGCCTGTGAATATGGCAAAATGCATAATTTGGGAAGATGTTTAGTTAGTTTGGATGAGCTCTTTCTCTTTGAACCATCATTCGCATTCCCTACTCCCTAGTGTACCGTATATGCGTTGTTTTTAAGAATCTAGGATGAGTCTGATGGCAGAGCTCCCACCTCCTAACCATGAGGTTGGGGTGTTAGATTGTCACCATTACCAAGTTGGGGATACTGTGTTCCTTCGGAATACAACTCTCGGGTTTCAGTCTAAATGATCGTGGTTTTCTTGTGGTTTGGATCCCCTTATCTCCCTTACCGGGGCTGTGTCATCTGGAGCCATTTAGCTTCCAAATACAAGAGTCAAATATACGCATTGTTTGTTTTACATGTGAACCAAATGATTGTCTTCTTAATCCCAGTTGTAGTTTATGATATGATCATAATATTGCATTCTAAACATGCTTTGCTTGTGATCTGCTGCTTGAATCTTGTTGAACTACATATATATTACCTTGCTTTCATTCACACTTTTCATGATTGATACGTATTTTTTTTAGCAGTTATTATCCTTTCCATATATCTCCACTTTTATAACCTTTTTTCGATCGTTATATTGTTTGTTCATAGGAATAATCAAAATGATAATATCATTGGAAGATGTTTAAAATTATCATAATCTGGCTGATGCTAGTGAGTAGTGACTAATTTACTGCCTAATTTAATTGCTGAGTAGGTGTGAACGAGTAAAAGCTCATTAAATTGCTGAATTAGGTGTGAGCTAGTAGAGTTTCTTGTTTTAGTGCTCCACAATTAACTCTAGTGCTAGGATCACTATTTTATGTTTATGTTTAAGGTCTCATTTACTCTTATGAACTAACTGATTATCAAATTCTAATGGAGCTTAATCATTGCTTAATATTTTAATGATTCTTGCGAATCTATTAATTGGTCAATTGAAGACTACTAGGGATCATTTGTAAGGAATCAATTCCCATTGTATCTGATTCTGTCATATCATTCTTCATTTGCCAACAATAATATATAATTAAAAGTTGGTGATTCTGTCATATCATTCTGATTCGGTCAAAGCTCGGCTCGAGAGGGAGTCGAGGTATGTTCTTTATAAATCTTAAAGTTTTCAATAGCTTATCTCCAAAATCTATCTTCTGTACATATTTTTTAAACTTAGTATATCTGTAATATTTTCGCAATTGGGCATGAAGTTCGAAGCTATGAGATAAGAAGCCTTTATTCTCCATGTTTGCCTTTACAATTAAGAGAAAAAGCGAGGTGGAGTTGCATTGCAGCTGGTAATTGCGTCCTTTCTGTTACTTGTAGATGGATATGTTATGTGTGTTAATGTCTTCTAAGTTAACAAGTTATATATTGTTCTCTATTTTACTAATCTATTTTGTTGAAAAATCATCATCATTAATAGGTTCTTATTAGTGGAGTTCAGGCTATGTACATCTAGACATGAGCATACCATTATCATTGAGTATGACTCGGTGTTGGATTAGTTGTTTATTTGCTTGGTGATTGAAACCTCTAGTTAGCACGGGAACAACAGTGGGGGGTGGGTGGCAGTGCAGGGGGGCAATGCAAGGGGTGGGGGGCAGTGCAGGGGGGTGGGAGCAGTGCAGTGGGTGGGGGGCAGTGCAGTGGGGGGTGGGGGCAGTGCAGTGGGTGGGGGCACAGTGCTGGGGGGGCAACGCAGGGGGTGAGGGGCAGTGCAGTGGGGGATGGGCAGTGCAGTGGGTGGGGGGCAGTGCAGTGGGGGTGAGGGGTAGTGCTGGGGGGGCAACGCAGGGGGTAGGAGGCAGTGCAGTGGGGGTGGGGGCAGTGCAGGGGGGTGGGGGCAGTGCAGTGGGTTGGGCAATTGCTCTTTGAAATTTTGTGTAGCTTTAAAGATTTCAGCTTTATAATGTTATGGTCTATACTTCAGTTGATATTGTTAATATGAAACCAGACATTTTTCTTGTGAGTTGAAGCGTTCTAAAGCTTTGAGTAGTTGATTCTAATCTAAGGTGATTTTATTTGCTAATAAATTTGAATTCATTTGATGTTTCCCAATTCCCAAGTCTCATCTCCCTTTTTGGTATTGTGGCATATAAATCATTCTATTTCTCTTCGTGGAAGCCGTCTTTGCTTAATTTTAATGTTAGTACCATGTTTTGAATAAGCTTGCTAGTCATTTTAAGTATAATGTTGTCGGTCTTTGTGTTGCTGCCTCTCCTATCTTGATGTTCTCTTGGAAATATTTTGCATTGAGGATGGTTGGAGGAATGTTCCCTTTACAATCTAAGGGGTTGAATTCTGGTGTGAATTTCAAACATATGCGATTTCAGCCCATTGTTTAACTAAAGGAATCTCCATATAATTGCATGGTGCATGAAGCTTTTATACTTAAAGTCTTGGTTAGCTTCCATATATGTGCAGCTGAATTACTGGAATACTTGCGTAGATTGCATTGTTGATCCTTAGATTACTTGTTGGAAGGACAGCTTGTTGAGATATCGCTGGCGCTATGGGGAACTAACCAAATCAAATGACCAGCGCTTTATTTGCTTGCGTTGTGATGGAAACAGAGATAATATGTCATTCTTTTCAATGTATATAGTTATAGTTGAGTATGATATTAAAATTATAGTTAATATTCTTATGTATCTAAGTATTTATGTTTATGCTTCAATTGAGCATAATATGCTTAATAAAAATGATTATTGATATATATTATTGATTTTGTATTGATTAATAATGAAAAAATGCAAAAAAAAAAAAAAAATTTGGATTTTGGGGTCGTCAACCGCTGCGGTAACCGGACCGAATCAGTTAATATTTGGGGACTGATGCGAGTAAGGGTGTGCACCGATCCAAAACCGGACCGGACCGGACCGGGACCGGTGGACCGGAAATTGAAAATTGTTTGGACCGGAAAAATTCCGGTCCGGTCCGGTTTTGGACCGGTTGGACCGGAATTTATATTTTTTTATTTTAAAAAATACTTTTTCTTTGGTTTAAACATATTTATAAATTCAATATATTAAAATATAATAATTCTAAAAGCAATAATCTTAAAGGCAATAAATATGAGGTTTTAACTTTCTAAGTTTTAAATTTTTTTTTAACCTTTAAACTTATTTTTTTTTTAAAAAAACAGGAATTCCGGTCCGCCGGTCCTGACCGGAAAATTCCGGGTTTGGACCGGACCGGATCGGAAACCCGGAATCCAAATTTTCATGGACCGGGCCGGTCCGAATTCCGATCCCGTTCCAAAAGTGCACACCCCTAGCTGCGAGTCCAACCGATGCGGCCCAAAACCGCAGCGGTAAGCCCGGTTTTGACCGTAGCGGTTGAACTTTTTTCCACTAGTGAATGCATAACATAACAAACAACTATAATGCACCTATAAACTACATGCTTATGACAAATAAACTTTTTTATGCATCCAATTTAACCTGCTTCAGAACAATATACTATCCAAATAATATTCCAATACCAACATCCACCAATTCTCCTCAAATCTCCTTTCAACTCCAACTTCAATATTCTCCATCATCCATATCAATTCAATTCGATTCGAAAAAATTTCATCAAATTTCTTATACTTCATGTAATAACAAGCAATAACCTCCACTTTAATATTAAAGCAATAACCTGCCCCCCACACTTAAACCTTACATTGTGCTCAATGTAATATTTAAAATGTGGAAGATATCATGAAAATTCACAAAAACAATTCACAAGTTCAAAACAAAATGAAAAACACACACTAAATATTATACAAAGAAGACAAGTCCAAATTATACTTAGTTCAAATTCAGCCCAAAAGAAGAAAAAGAGAAAGAAAAAAAATGAAAAAGAAGAAGAAGAAGAAAAGGCACGAAAATAATGCAGTAGCAAACACTCCTTCCATCTTCCTCTTTGACACTTCATACCAACGTGGAACACCACATCATCCCCACCAATTGCAAAGCTTGCAACTTGCGCATCTCCACCAATCAGAAGAAGCCCAGCCGCAATTCTAGCGCCGCAAGAAGGAGAAGTCGGTTTTAGCGCCGAAAACATGGAGCCCAATTCTCTTTCTTGATTGGTTCGAAAATCACAACTTGGGCGGCGAAATTGGGTATAAATATCCCATTGAGGTTCGAAAATCAGTATGCAAGAAATCAAACAAAATTTGAGAGAGAAAAATCAGAGAACTAGCGTGAAACTTCGAGGCTAGCTTGGGGTGCTCGAGTTCGACGAAGAAGGCAGCCTTTGGTTGGAGTCCTTGCACACAACCTGGGAGGGTGAAGTTCAAGTTTGGACGTAGGTGCGAAATCCAAAATCCAAAGGTGAATTTCCACGCGAATCATAATTAAGTTCTTCTATCTTTCTCTTGTACTTTCAAATTAGTTTTGAAGTTTCCGGATTATACTTTTGAATTTAATAGTTTGTTTGAGGATTGTATTGTTTGAGTTATGTTTGGATTGTATTGTTGAATTTCTAGTTGAATTCAAGATTGTGTGATGTTAGATACTCAAAGTTATATTTGATTGTAATGTTCATATTTCAATGTTATGCTTAATTTGCTATCTTATTAAGTTTAAAGTTGAGATATTTGCTAATTATATGGTTTAGCCTAGTCTAGAGTGTATAACAACAAGTAGTAACTAGTTTAATTTAGGCCTGCAAAGATGGTTTTAGATTCAAACTAGAATATAACTTGGACTAGTTATTTAGACATAAAGATATGATATGTTTAGATTAACTAGGGATTAATGATGTACTTCTAGTTCTATAATGCTTCTAGTTTGATCATCGTAAGTTGCGAAATACTTATGGTGATTAGATTAGTTTAGAATCGATATTCGGCCTAGTTCAATGTTGATTAAAAGTATGGAAGTATAGGGGAGTTTGCCTACTTGAATTCCTACAATTAATCTATCTTATTAATCTTGAATTTATGAACTTGGAAGTACAATCAAGGTTAGAAGTTTCTAAATCTCTAAAAGAATTATGAGCTTAAAAATGGGATTGCTTGTCATCACTTGTAAATACTAGGTTAGTTAATTTTTAGTTGTTAATTATTTAGATTTTTAAAACATCTTGTAAACTTTCCCCCCAAAACAATGTAAATATGTATATATTAGTCAATGATATGTATAATATTCTTGATTAGTTGAACTTGGATTTTAGAAACACATAAACCTCTCCGTGAGATCAACCCTTATTTATCACTAAACTAAACTTAAATAATACTAATGTGGATGAAATAAGGTTTTTAATTTGTACGCATAACGACAAATACCAAACACTAACTCATTTTCATAGGAATCACGATCACTTTTAGCATAAATGACAAGTCATTTAAACCTCTAAATCACCTTAGAGGACGAGTATGCTATCTTGAGGGTTTCCGAGGAGCTTAACCCACAACTCAAACCTACAATTCAAACCTTACTCAACACTTTTATGATTTTGCCCAAGTTAACTAATAACAAAATGATTCATCCAAGAAATAATAATGAGTAACTATCAAGACACTTCCTTCCAAGTGCACCAATCGGTTAAGGGTAGAGGAAAGAGCTACTCAATATTGCATTAGGATACCTCTTCAGGCCTTTTACTCGCTCATTAAAGATACACCTTGAAGAAGGAGTTAGGATTGATATGAAAGGCTGAAAGGGTTATTGGTCTGTATATTTGGATGAAGGTTTAATTGGATGAAGGCCAAGGTAAGGATTATGGATTTGGATTCTATAGGCTAAGGTATTTTGATGGATTAAAGGATTTGAATGAAGGGTAGAACTTGTGTGTAAGCCCCCTAGCTTGACTTTTTTTTTATTTCTTTGCATTTCCCTTTTTTCTTCTATTTTGCTTTGTGCGTTTTCTTTTGCTTTTGCTTTTTTCGCACTTCGAATTTTTTCTTTCTTTTATTTTTTCCTGCCATTGATTTTTTTTATTGTACTGAGGTTTGCACACAAGTTTTTTTTTATGGTTTTGGGTATTGGAAGGTTTTAAGGCTTTTTGTGGAGCTTTGATTTAAAAGGTTATTTGGCTAAGGATCATGGAGATGGTGGCTTTAAGCGCTCGGGTCGGGTCAACCTGCTCGGTTCGCTTGATTCTTCCGCAAAATTTTGCTTCTTAATTATTCTTATTTTAGCACTATAAAAGACAAATTTATGTCATATTTGGTTAAGCTTCATTACATTACTACTAAGTGAGATTTATCTTGTTTAGCATTTCAAATTCTTAGAACCCTAGGAGAGAGAAAGTTAAGCTTACAACTTTTTAAAACTCCATTTTCAAATTTTATTCAAGATTAAAAGTTGGTAATTCCTTATGTATTTCATTTCCTCTATCTCTATTCTTGTTTATTTTATGTTATGTTTTGATTTGACTAGATCTAGTTTTATTAGTTTGTTAATTCCCATTTCTCCTTTCCATCCTTGTTATGATGATGAAATTTCTTGAAGCTTTGATTTGGTTTCCTAACATCATTTGCGAGTAGTTACCTACTAGCGGAAGGGTTGTAGCTTTCATTTAGTCCTTAGATCCTAAATCTAAGTTAGGGGGTTAGATATTGAGGTCTAGCTTGTTGATCAAATTTAATTTCTTTGGCTTATTGGGTGATTGATCATCACCTAGCTTGCATTTAGGAAACCTTAGTGAAGGATTGAGAAATGAAGCTAGGGGTGGACTAGGTTTGGTTGCTGGATTATAATTTCCATGATAATACGTATCTCCTAGTCTAGGGAAGCTTGATTAATCATCTTGTTCTTGAACTTGCTAGATTAGTTACTCATGCCATGAGCATAGGTCATGAGTGACTAATTGGGCTAATCTAATGAGCTCGAGAGAGTAATTAGGGTTCTTATTTGAATGATTTTTCCCCTTGTGAACCCTATGTGATTCCTCTTGGCTTTGATTTTGGATGTGTGGATTAATTGCTCTAATCCTCTAATTCCTTTATCCTTGATTTACTTTGTTCACATTATTTTTGTTAATTTGAATTATTAATAACCTAGTTATTTTTTAGAATTTAGACCTTATTTCTAATAATTTAAAAGACCCAAAAATAGGTTTAGCTCATTGTATTTAGCAAATATCCTTGTTTAGCCCTACTTCCTTGTGGTTCGACCCTTTACTTGTCTATTATTGGTTAGTTTAGGTTTATCTTTGACGTGTTACAACGAGCGCGTCAATAAGACATTGGACGAAGTCATGTAACCTCCAGTGATCTTCCTCAGATTTCTTCACCAAGGACGCGACCTGATCCTTGGTCGTTTGCATATAAGCTTTGAGCTTGAGTTTTTTTTCTCTTTTTTCAGCTCTTGCTTAAAGGGCCCACAATCCTTCAGTTTTTGTTTTAGCTCATCAACATCCTTATTTACTGCATCCAATTTGCCGGCAACACCCTTGAGCCCCTCATTCTGCTTTTTAAGGGGCCTCCATCTCTTTGCGTTATGCCTCATGAGCCAGCTTCAAGGCAGCCAACTCTTCCTTGTGAAGCCGAACCAGTTCAGATATACCGCTCTTCTCACTGGTGGTATTGAATGGTAAAGATCACACAACTCCTTCCTAGACTGAGCGGACTGCAAAAGGAAAGGAAAGTTGTTAATGAAAGGCAACAATAAGTAAAAATTAATACGTATCAACAATATATCTACATAACAGGGCGAACCGGCGACTTAACCCATATCTGCTTCGTCGTCTCCAGAATGGGAACCTCCGACTTCTCAATGAATTTACCAAGTCTTCGTTTCACTCCTAATGCAAACGATAGCGCATGAAGCATATCTAACAGAAGCATCTGCTTGTAGACTTTCTCCTGAAGAGAGGAACTCCAAGCCTGCTAAGAAGTAGCTATTTGGATTTCAAGGATGGAGATGACAACCTCATAATTGGAGTTGGAAGGAGTCAGGTCCTTTTCTTGGGTCGGATGAGTCCGAGGAAGCTTAGTGTAGGCGTGCTTTTATTGCCTAACGCGGTGTGAGCGCGTATTTGACTACCTCATTGAAAGGTTTTTTCAAAAATGTTTTTGAAGTCGCCAACAAGTCTTTAAAGGAAGACTTATAAACCTAATTAGATATTGGGAATCTTAGGGAAAACTTTGGGACTTATCCAATGTACGTTTCCGCGTCAGAACTTCACAATTGTTCATGAACCAAAAATCGAGTTCGGGGGTGAGGGTTTAATGTTTGGTTTATTTACTTGGCTTTTGATTAGCTTTTAGTGGGTTTTATAGTAGTTTTTGAGTTATTTTAGGCTAATTTGCTAGCTAATTCTTTTATGTTGTGCAATATTATTCCTTTGTATATGTTTTCTTTGGGTGTTTGGTTTGTTTTCAGGACTTAGGAACGTGATCGGAAGACATTTGCACGAACCCGGAGCCAAGGAATCGAAGAAAAAGGCATCAAGGGGGTCAAAAGAAGAAAAGAAGAGGAAATCAAGTTGACTCGAAGGCACGGGTGGTTTGACCCGCTCGGGTCAGCTCGAGCACCTAACTCCGAGCATTCCTGATGAAACGACCCGCCCTGGTCGCTGGGTTTTTTCGGAAACGTTTTTTGTTTTCATTTTGTGTATGGGGATTTTATTGTAATTATGCTTAGTTTATTTTAGGACTATATAAGGCAACTCCTCTTATTTTTAGGTTAAGCTAATTTACATTCTAATTAGGTGAGATTTATTTTGAGTATTAGCATTCAAACTTTAGAACCCTGGGAGAGAGAAAGTTGAGGTTTGAAGCTTTTGAAGTCCATTTTCAGATTTATGCAAGATTAAAAGTTGGTAATTTCTCATTTATTTTATTTCCTCTTTCTCTAATCTTGTTTAGTTTATGCTTTGTTTGTTTAGATCTTGTTTTTATTAGTTATTATTTGCCTCTTTTTCTCTTTGCTCCATGGTTATGGTGATAAAGTTATTTCAAGCTTTGATTTTGTTTGTTTTTAAATCAGCATAGAGACAATCTATGCCACCGTCACAATTAGCCCTTTCCTTTCTTCACTCAAAATTAACTGAATTTTCGTGTCGTTTTCCCAAGTCAAATTGACAGCGAGATTGACTAAGGCATCAGTGAAGCTATTTTGTTCCCGATAAGGAAGATGTTTGAAACTAATATCATCAAAGTAGGGGATCAGCTCTTAAAGGTACTATAGACACATAATTGTGTCTCCCCATTTAAGGGCCCAATGATGAAACATACCGCGATCTTAATTGGTCCGACCCAAGGGGAGAGCAGTCCAAAGAGCCAGCCCAAAACTATTTTAAAGTGTAAAAGCTTATTATTTTACAATAATGATCCAAAATCCTATTTTAAAGCCCAATTAATTATTCCTGATAATTAATCGTATTTTGGGCCCATAAAAAGTATTTTGAGCCCATTTAAATATTAATGATAATTAATTGTTTTTATTTATTATTTTAATAAATATTTTCAGAAATAAATAAATATTTTCAAAGATATTTTTAAAATCAGATTTATCTCGTAAAAGTTGATTTCCGGATTTAAAAGGATAAAAGGAAATCGTACAAAAACATGTCAACGAAACAAGATGTAAGCGTGTCTAACGCATGACGGTGCGTCCGGCGGGCCACATGTGCGCAACACATTGGTTGTGCCGCGTCAGGTGCCCCAATCTGCGGCTCACACGTAGGCTATGTGCGTCACGCAGAGACGTGCACCTAGCGCACTCTTTGCGAAATACGCAGTTTGCTTTTCTATCTTTTTTAATATTTTTGTATAAATACGCCATCATTTTTCGGATCTAAGATACACTTTTTCACATACTCTTTGCGTCCGAAGAGTTGCGAATTCTCTCATACTCTCACATACTTTCATACTTACAAAGACCAAAAACACGTATTTGCATACACACACAAACACATACTTTCACCAATCTTCATAGTGTTCGTGGAAAGGCTTCATGATTGCTCCTGCCGAAGTTTGTTATTCTCTCAAACCCAAGCCACACCGGTATATTCCTGGGGTTCCTTGAATGAATCTCTTTTTTTTTTTATATATTGAAGTTACTAATGTTTTCCTTCATGATGTAGATCTCTAGTAAAAAAAGCCGTTCTTTTGTATATTTTAACCTCTCTTCCTTCTTTTTATTTTTTTCTTATATATTGTTGTGATTGTCCTGTTCATGTTGTAATCACTTCACATGTTATTATTGCTAATCAAGACCTAAGGAATTGTTCTAATATTAATCAGATAATTTAGACAACCTATTAGGAACCTTGTAATTTTGATTGCTTCATAACATGCCACCAAAAATAGTCTTTTTGATGTGTTTAATCAACCAATTTCGATTAATATTTTTAGGGTGCTTGAAAATATTATCTGGTTATTCTTTTGCATAATGTAGACACATAATCGTGTCTCCCCATTTAGTACCCTATGATGACCAATACCCCGCTCCAATTGGTCCGGATGGAGGAAAGAATAAAGAACGAGTCTAAAATAAAATATTTTAAGCCCAAAACCATTTTCTAACTCTTTTTATGAACACATTTCTGAAAACCCTTTTTATAACTAGTTTTACTAAGCCCACTTCCTAAAACATTTTAAAATAACTCTTTTTAAAGCCCAACTTTGAAAACCTTTTAAAAATAGTTTTATGAAAGCCAATTTTATAAAACCCATTTTCAAGCCCAATTTAATTAATAGAATTAATTAATTATTTATTTTTATTAATAAAAATATCTTTTTATAATAAATCATATTTTTCCAAAGTGTTTTCAAATATCTTTATCTAACTATTTTATAAAAAAATCTTTTAAGAAACCCAATTATTTTCGAAAACCTATTGCAACACAACTAGCTAAACCTATATATATCCTCCCTAACATATCTCTTCACTTCAACAATTCCGATCCTCCCCAAAACAATCTTATGGCAGAACTAACAACACAACCTTCAACTTACACGGCTCCCCTCCAATTCTCTCGACAAAACCTCCTAACAATTAATTCCACCGCCTAAAAACTGATAACCCACGGCTCACTCATCTCACCTCCTAATATCACTAACTGATCTCATCACTCATAAAAAATAATCCCTCAACGCATAACTCAAAAACTCTTGGCACCTCCCAAATTCCACGGCCTGACAAACAATTCACACCTCCCTCATTTTTTTTAGCTCGTTGACAAATCTCGCTAATCTACAGCAAAATCATCCATCGCCACATCACACCCAAAACTCCCTCACTCACCACATACCCCTTGCGCCACATCACCTGCGCATCATACCACTCCAATCTTCCTTCAATACTATAAAACCCACGTATGATCATCATCACCTATAAAACAATCTAACGCCTTCATCCCTCCTGATTCATCATTCGATCATCTCATCCTATTCATCATCGTCATCAAACGTACATCATCATCTGTTGAACCCCATATATGTTGTGCACATGTGAGTTGTCCCACATTGGAGAAAGAGGAGAGAAATTACCACAATATAAGCTATAGAAGCTACTCCTACTATTGCCAATCGGTTTTAGTATGGAACCTTCTTTGGGCTTGTATGTGGACCGAACTCTCCTCCTCCGTACTTGGTTGCCCAAGCCCATTTCAGTCATATCAAATTTATCATGGTATCAGAGCTCAGGTTGTTGGGCCTTTCATATTGGGCATTTGTCATGCAACTGGATAAGTCCCTCTATTGGACGATCATTCCCAATGAGGATTGCGTTACCAGTATCCTATAATTCTAAAGACTCTCACATGTGAGGGGGAGTGTTGAACCTCATATATGTTGTGCACATGTGAGTTGTCCCACATTGGAGAAAGAGGAGAGAAAGTACCACAATATAAGCTATAGGAGCTACTCCTACTATTGCCAATTGGATTTAGTATGGAACCTCCTTTGAGCTTGTATGTGGACCGAACTCTCCTCCTCCGTACTTGGTTACCCAAGCCCATTTTCAGTCATATTAAATTTATCATCATCTCCCCTAAACTATCATTCACGGCTAATACTAAACACAAACAAATCCTTTTTTAAAGACTCGTAGAATTCAATTTTCCAAGATTCGTACAAATCAACAACCCCGGACGGTGGTATAATTTCTGAGCGTCAACTAAATAAATCATCTTTATTTTATTTCTTTATTTATTTTTATTATTTTCTTGAAGTTACTAACCTTCTATTGTAGGTTATTAATATATTCCTGCGACTGTAAGTATTGTATATATTATACTAACTTCCTGCGATATTTTATTTTCTTATTTTTATTACTTTTAATGAATATATTATACTAACTTTTAATGTATATTATACTAACCCTCACCACCGAACTCAATCTATGGTTCATTTTGACCATCTATGGAGTCATGATGGGGAAATCTACATTGGATAAGTCCCTAAGATGTCCCTTCCATTTCAATATCCAATTAGGTTTATGATTCTTCCTCTAAAGAATTGTTGGCGACTTCAAAACATATTTTAATAAAACCTTAACAATGGGGTAGTCAAATAAACGTGCTCACACCGCGTGTAGGCATTAAAGGAATTAAAAATCCACACCTACAATTTGGCGACTTCATTGGGGAGAATTTTTAAAAAATTAATTTTTTTATATGAGTGGGTGAAACTTGAAAAATACGATTCATTCTTATTTTATGCCCTAGAATAATATACAGTTTTGCATATGCATGGCTATTGTTCAGCCACCATAAGGACAATATACCTTGCCTTATGTTCTATGTGTCAGGTCACCCCCGGGGGTTTGCGCTTTGTCCTTCCAAAAAGCATCCTGAGCGATAGTGTTGGATCTTAGTCATAAGCAAACCTACCCAACCATGGCATTGTTCTCTTGTTCCTGACTTGAGAACTGGAGTGCGTCTTATACGTGGCCATCTTTTTAAGCAAAGGTATGAAGCGTGGGATCAATCTCTTAGTCATGGACCCTTTTCAGCCTTAACCTAAAAATGACCAATAGTTGAACGTAGAACTTGACTTTAGGTTAGAACTTTGCATATTATCATCCTATTTGTGCATCTTTGTGTGTGCGTGCCTTTAATTATTTCGCATTGCCCGATGTTTCGAGTTCAAAATTATCGAGCGAATTTACGCGACAAGTAAAAAGTAAAAAAATCGTGTCTCGCTTACGCTGCGCTTGGCGCACTACATCTGCGTATGACGCTACAGTAAAGTGTGTCTCGCATTCTCCTGCGTTAGGCGCACCTCTTAAACTGCGTGTTGCGCTTCTCTTTTACGTGCCGCGCTGGGTCTGTTCACTGCACGGACTATCATGCTGTCACTAGGATTAGTTCACGACTAGTACTTAATTCCATTTGTGTTGTAAATCATTAGGATAACATAGTTTCTTTCCTATCCTCCCCAACTTTTACATTCAAAACTTTATCTTCAAAAAAATTCATCTCAAAAACAAAAAATCTCCATTTTTTTAATATCTTAATCTATTTCTAAAACTTTATCTCATATTTTTTTTCAAATCCTATCTTTTTCGAAAATTCTATCCCCATCTTTTACCAAACTATATCTCCCATCTTTTTTTCAAAAATCATTCTCCTATCTTTTTTTTAAAAAAAAAATTTCATCCCATCTTTAATCTCCTATCTACTTCAAAAATTCTATCTGCACCTTTTTTAAAAAAAAAACATCTCCATCTTTTTTCCTACCACACATATCTTAATTCGAAAATTTATCCTTTTTCTCTATCCTATCTTTCTATGTATATTATCCATCATTTGTATACATCATTTAGGATTTTTTTTTTTTTTCTAGTGTCCATCTTGTTGTAAAAGTCTCATCCACCTAGGAATTCTAACTCCATTAGAAGTCCGTCTGACCCAAATGTTTAGATTCATCCAGTTTCACTTTATTTAGAGTTCCTTTCATTTTAGAAGTCTTAATTCGCTTGAGTTCCATCCATCTTAGAAGTCTATAATCCATAGAAAGTCCATGCATAATAGGAGTCTAAAATCCATTAGAATTCTGTCCATCTTAGGAGTCTAAATCCGTTAGAATTCTGTTCGTCTTAGGAGTTTCGAATCCATTAGAGTTCCGTCCATAATAGGAGTCTAAAACCATTAGAATTTTGTCCATCTTAGGAGTCTAAATCCATTAGAATTCATTCATCTTAGGAGTTTCGAATCCATTAGAGTTCCGCTCATATAAGGGTCTAAATCCATCAGAATTCCATCCATTTTAGGAGTCTAGGTCCACTAGAGTTTCATACATATTAGGAGTCTAGCATCCTCGAAAGTTCGTTCAATCTAGAATTCTAACGTCATTAGAAGTCTATCAAGTCTAGGATTCTGAAGTCATTAGAATTTCATATCAATTAGGACTGCATTCATATTAGAATCCTTTTGCATTGCATAGTCTATCATTCATACACTTCATGCATAACTAGAGTTATTAGGCATTTAGGAGTCTCATTGCATCCATACTCACCATTTCATCTCATGCATTCCGCATTTAGTAGTCCCGAACTACAAGTGATCTGATTCCCTCTTTTGGGATATGTAGGCAGCCTTTACAGGTTCGAACGCATAAATTGAGTCATTCATACATGCATTAGGTCTAGGTGCATCCAAAAGAGTCATGCATACATGCATTAGGTCTAGGTGCATCCAAAAAAAAATCATCATTCATCTAGAATATTCAGATTTGTTCCTAGAAGCTCAACTTTTAAACAAACATACATTCTTTCATTCCACTTCTCTCTCTCCATCATCATTCTATCTCTAAATCTCTTTTGATGATCTATGTAGAAATCAACGACATTGAAATGGGCAGTCCATCGAATAACGAGCAACAACTTGATGAAATGGCTAGAGCTTTAGCCAAGCTGTCTAGCATGATGGAAGAAATAGCTATAAGGCATGAGAAGATCGAGTCTGGTGAGTCTCTTGGATTCAACAAGACAATGGAGAGTGTTGTTCATAGGGTAACCAATGCAAATTCCTATTTTGAGCCCATTGATAACACCAAACTGAAAGGGAAACTTCCTGAAGAGTTCTCTATAACTGACATCCCTAAATTTAAACCAACTGATAATCCAAAGTATCATTTACGGCCTAAACTTTACCCAATGGTATTCTCGATGTCGTTGGACCCAATCTGCCAAAACTGGTACTATTCACTAGACCCCAAGTATATTGAAACTTGGAGCGATATAACCAGGGAGTTCATGAAACAATATGAACATAATGCTGTAATCCAAACCTCAATAAGGGAATTGGAAGTACTGAAACAGGAAAATAATGAAGGCTTTACTACCTATCTCAACAGGTTGCGAGAGAAGTCCTCTCACATGGTCTCCAAGCCTCCTGAAAAAGACCTAATTCACATCTTCATCGCCAACTTGTTGCCTGAATACAAAAACCATCTCAAGTATTTAGGTATCACAAGTTTTACAAAGCTGTATGATATAGGCGTGCAAATTGAGGATGATTTACTGAAAAACGCCCACAACAACAAGAACAATGCCATTAATGTCATAGAGGCTCCTGCCAGGCCTCGAAGAAAGCACAAGAGAGAATATACCTCACTGGGTATAAGTTATGGAACAGCTTTTGACCGACTTCGCGCAAAAGGCGCACTTTTCCCTCTTGGGTCTACTCCAGATCCAGACGAAGATAAAAGGGGGCCAAATTGGGACAAAGATGCTTATTGCAAGTACCATAGAGGCCATAGACATATGACTGACAATTGCTACCCATTGCGAGGCCTTATTCTGGACGTGATCGATGATGGGAGACTTCCAATTTCTCCTATTACAAAAAGGCCTCATATTTAAGATCACTTGTCACGTGATGTAGGAGTCTAGACTTAGGATTTCGTTTTCTGTTTCATCTCTTTTTGTTCCCAGTCTGATATAGGATTTCCCTTTTTATTGCATGTACTCATGATTTTCAATTAATAAATAAGTGTTTCTTTATTTACTCTCTAACCTTGCACTAATGAGCATTAATGGAAATAACGATTGTCGCCTTAAAAAAAATAAATTTCTAATTCTCATGACTATTCTAATAAAGGCAATGAACAACTGGCATATAAAAGAGGCATTCCTCCCCTTCCCCACAAATATTCCTCCATTTCAACCTAAATGCATAAGACCCCTCTCCCTTTAACCTACCTCATGGGAAGTACATTTGACAACCATTCAATGTAAAGGACAATTAAAAAAAAAAAAAAGTAAAAGCAAAAATGATACAAAAAGTGTAAAATATTAAAAAAAAAAAGAGAAGTGTTGCAAATAAGCCCATCAATAGCTTTGTCAAAGGTATTTCCTTCAAAACCTTTAACCTTCAACTCCAACTTTAACCAATAAGCCTTGACTATATCTAATAAACCTTCTCACAACCATGCACATTGCATCCCAATAAGCCACAAAAGACAAACCAAAGCTTGCTAGGTCGAAAACCCATAAGGGCGACTTAGGGAAAAGTCAGGGCACCTTCTTATTCACTTGGCCTGAACTACGAATGGTCTGATTCTGCTAAAGATACGTAGGAAACCTCACCTTGAGGTCCGACCGCTTTAAACCAAACCAAACCTACATCATTATCCACCCTTGCCAAAGACCTCTCCCAAATCAATGCTAATTCATTGCAAATGGCTCCAAATCAAAATGCTCGGCCACCAATTAAAATGCTAAGAGCTACGACTGGCCCGATTCCGTCATGGATACGTAGGCAACCTCTTTTGAGGCCCGGCCATTTTAATTCAAAACATATTTTTGAGGCTCGCCTAGGCCCATGAGAAAAGCGCGATCGCCCAAAAAATCATGAATCTTCAATGCTCATCCCCTACTCTTAGAACTAGACTGGGATTTGAACCTGCATCATTAGCCTACCTTATTGCATGAGTCAAGTCATTATGACTCCGCCTTCTTCTAATTCTTATCCCTTGCCGTTTTCTCAGCTACATTATCGCTTCTAAGCCAACCTTAGCAAAACCTTTCAACACTCAGCACTATGATCGCGCCTCATCTTTCGAGTGTTTCTTTCTTTGGCCTTTCTTGTCTTCTCACCTTAGGAACCCTATATGGAATCTTTGGTCGAAACTTCCATTAAGCGTGACGAGATATCTTCAAAATCAAGCAATCAATATGAATACTTCATCAACTGCATCTTAATGGGGGCTTCATCATTGGTCCACACAAAATCATAGGCTCCAAGTCTAGACCTATTGTAATAAGGACTTGATTACGAGTCCATACATGAAATCCGCACTGATACAAGATTGTACCTACTTTATGGACTCACTTAGGCCCTTGATATACAAACCTCGAATCATATTCAAATCAAGCGCTATAAAAGCTCATTCTATAACATACTCCAAATCGAATATATAATCCATTAACTGCATAGAAGGTCATTAGGCTCCATTAATCAAGGTTTCATTACGAGTCCATACAAAATATTGGGGGCACCAAACCTATACGAGATTATAACTGTTTTATAAGCTCACTTAGGCCCGTAACAACTATAACGCATTTCGAATCGATCATGACCTACATGGATCATCCTTGGGGGCTTCCCATTTCTCCACTTTCAAAAAAAAAAAACAGCTTTCTAAACGAAAAATTGAGCTTAGAGGAACAACAAAGCATCATATCATATCATCTGCATTAGTGTCACATCTCTGCATTTGCATCTCGCATTATACAAACACTATGTCAATCATTGCATGCGTCCTTCATCCTTAGCCATAGGATCCTAGCATCAATCATCGAGTCACACATGCACACACATATTATACACATTCTGTAGTCTAGTGTCACACAGTTGCACACTTACACTATATCCTCATAGTTTAGGTCATCAGTATGTCCTATCCCTTCTCGCTTTTTAGCGAATGAACTTTTCGCAAGTTATATTTCTCGCTTTTTAGCGAATGAAATTTTCGCAAGTTATATTTCTCGCTTTTTAGCGAATGAATTTTTCGCAAGTTATTATTTCTCACTTTTTAGCGAATGAACTTTTCGCAAGTTATATTTCTCGCTTTTTAGCGAATGAACTTTTCGCAAGTTATATCTCTTGCTTTTTAGCGAATGAACTTTTCGTAAGTTATATTTCTCGCTTTTTAGCGAATGAACTTTTCGTAAGTTATATTTCTCGCTTTTTAGCGAATGAACTTTTCGTAAGTTATATTTCTCGCTGTTGAGCGAATGAACTTTTCGCAAGTTATTCCTTCTCGCTTTGAGCGAATGAACTTTTCGCAAGTTATTCATATTCCAATTGCTTTTAACCCAAATCAATCTACTTCGAATAATCTCTTTCATGCGAATAAACTTTTTGTAAGCTGTTCTTTTCTTCCTCGCTTTTAAGCGAATGAACTTTTCGTAAGTTATGCTTTTCTTCCTCGCTTTTAAGCGAATGAACTTTTTCGTAAGTTATACATTTCTTTCCCGCTTTTAAGCGAATGAACTTTTCGAAAGTTACTCCTTTCTGTTTGCATGCTTGTGTTCATTGCATTCAACAGGTGTCACGACAACAAAAGGCTACATACCATCGCCTGGTCTGCGGACCACCATCAATCAAGAGGCGACATACCACCGCCAGGTCTGCGGACCACATTCAATCAAAGAGGCGACATACCACCGCTAGGTCTGCGGACCATCATCAATCAAAGAGGCGACATACCACCGCCCGGTCTGAAGACCATCATCAATCAAAGAGGCGACATACCACCGCCAGGTTTGCGGACCATCATCAATCAAAGAGGCGACATACCACCGCCAGGTCTGCGGACCATCATTAATCAAAGAGGCGACATAACTCCGACATGAGCTGGGCCAGAAATAGCTCATGACACCTTCTTTCACACCATCTCATTTTTACATATTTACAAATATGTTTCACACATGCCTGTCCCTGAAGCTTTTGCTTGTTTTGCAGGTACCGGCGCAAAAGAATGATTTTGGATTGCAGAGCATCTAGAATCATTCTCCGTCCCGACACGTATACTTAGACTTTTGGTTTTACAAACCTCAGTCAAAGTGGGGGCTTCTGTAGACACATAATCTTATCTCCCCATTTAGTACCCTATGATGACCAATATCCCGCTCCAATTGGTCCGGATCGAGGAAATAATAAATAACGAGTCTAAAATAAAACATTTTAAGCCCAAAATCATTTTCTAACTCTTTTTATGAACACATTTCCGAAAACTCTTTTTATAACTAGTTTTACTAAGCCCACTTCCTAAAACGTTTTAAAATAACTCTTTTTAAAGCCCATCTTTGAAAACCTTTTAAAAATAGTTTTATGAAAGCCAATTTTATAAAACCCATTTTCCCGATCCTCCTCAAAACAATCTCACGGCAGAACTAACAACACAACCTTCACCTTACACGGCCCCCCTCCAATTCTCTCGACAAAACCTCCTAACAATTAATTCCACCGCCTAACAACTGATAACCAACGGCTCACTCATCTCACCTCCTAATATCACTAACTGATCTTATCACTCATAAAAAATAATCCCTCAACGCATAACTCAAAAACTCTTGGCACCTCCCAAATTCCACGGCCTGACAAACAATTCACACACCTGTCATTTTTTTTAGCTCGTTGTCAAATCTCGCTAATCTACAGCAAAATCATCCATCGCCACATCACACCCAAAACTCCCTCACTCACCACATACCCCTTGCGCCACATCACCTGCACATCATACCACTCCAATCTTCCTTCAATACTATAAAACCCATGCATGATCATCATCACCTATAAAACAATCTAACGCCTTCATCCCTCCTGATTCATCATTCAATCATCTCATCCTATTCATCATCGTCATCAAATGTACATCATCATCTCCCCTAAACTATCGTTCACGCCTAATACTAAACACAAACAAATCTTTTTTTAAAGACTCGTACAATTCAATTTTCCAAGATCCGTACAAATCAACGACCTTGGACGGTGGTATAATTTCTGAGGGTCAACTAAATTAATCATCTTTATTTTATTTCTTTATTTATTTTTATTATTTTCTTGAAGTTACTAACCTTCTATTCATGATGTAGGTTATTAATATATTCCTGCGACTGTAAGTATTGTATATATTATACTAACTTCCTGCAGTCCCAGCCCGGACAATAGAGAGGCCATGTGCTAAAGTTAAAAATTAGGCCTCTATATAAAATAAATTCAAAACAACGACAAGGATATCTAACAAGGATGAGCACTTCAAAAAGTACAACATAAAATGCATAGAAGAGAAATAGATCATTTATTATCATTGCCAAAAATTCAAACAGTTTTATCACATAGTAATTTGCATACTTAGGAAAGCCTAGATAATGTTTGCTCCCAAGACTCACCTCCTGAAATTCCTAGCTTATATAGTTGATACATACTCCAATGAAGTAAAATCAAGCTCGAACTAGTATAAGAGATAAACCTGTTGTCAGACGGTCGAACTTACGAATCTGAGATAAACCTCTAAACTACAAGAACTGTACAAGAAATGCCCAACTTTCATTCAATCCAACTTAATGCTGAAATCATTGAATGCTCTTAATATCAATCCCTTGTTGATAGATTTCATAAAGGGGGGCTCATCAATCTAAGCTGTAACTAACAGATGAATGAAAATAAATTTAAAGGAAATTCGCCTATTTATTTGGGATAATTTGGTATTTACAAAAAGTAATATAAAAATAAAAAATCAAAATTAAACTAAGCAAAGTATAATTGCTTGAATATCTGAATTTCAGATATAAAATGAGAGGAGATGGAATTCCATCGGTTTAAGCAAGAAGAACAATAGAAAGAGAGAGAGAGTGAGGAGAGAGAAATTTGGGGCTGGTTTCATTAAGTCATGTCATGCACGCTGTATGCTGTAACATTAACCTAGTACTTTTGGGCCTTGGACAGTTGGACCTACTGGTTTCAAGAATACTTTTTTAGAAAATTTGAGGCCCCTCTAAATGGGAGGCCCTGTTCCGAGTCCCATTTTGGACTGGTTCAGGGCCGGGCCTGACTTCCTGTGATATTTTATTTTCTTATTTTTATTAGTTTGAGTTTTTTGTGGGGATATTCCAGGGTAATAGGGCATTTTGTGGGTATATACCTCACTAAAATTTTTTTGTGGGGATATACCAACCTAAATTTAAGTTTTGTTAAAAGGTACCAAAAATACTATTTCCGGCGAGAAAGTCAAATTTTCGGCCTTTGAGTTGGTAGGAACTCGCGAGTGAGCCACAAAGTGACAAAGAGGAAGTTGGAGGAAAATGAATGTAATAGAAGTAATTGAATATCACACACTATACAAAGAGTAATTAAGCAAGTCAAAGGCCGGAAAATTAACTTTCTGGCCGAAAATAGTGTTTTTGGTACCTTTTAACAAAACTTAAATTTAGGTTGGTATATCCCCACAAAAAAATTTAGTGAGGTATATCCCCACAAAATTCCCTATTACCCTAGTATATCCCCGCAAAAAACTCTATTACTTTTAATGAACATATTATTTTGTATGCCTGATTACAATATTTATCACCTTGTATTTATTGCTAAACAAGACCTAAAGAACTATTCTAATTAATTCAGATAATTTGGACAACCTGTTAGGAACATTGTAATATGTTTGCATAATAACTTGTCACTAAATAATTAGTCTTTTTGTATGTTTCCTGAACCAACTTAGGTTTATTTTTTTTAGGGTGTATTAAAACGTTATATGATTATTCTTTGGCATAAAATCTGTAATGAATCGGTATTTAGTAGAGGCCAGCAATGGGCGATATAGTTTCTAACTATATTGTACCCTCACCCCCGAACTCAATATATGGTTCATTTTGACCATCTATGGAGTCATGATGGGGAAATCTACATTGGATAAGTCCCAAAGATGTTCCTTCCGTTTCAATATCCAATTAGGTTTATGATTCTTCCTCTAGAGAATTGTTGGTGACTTCAAAACATATTTTAAACAATGGGGTAGTCAAATAAATGCGCTCACACCGTGTGTAGGCATTAAAAGAATTAAAAATCCACGCCTACACATAATATTTGATATGAATTGATATTTTGCATGGGCCAGCAATGGGCGAACGTGGTTCCAGACCATGTTCGTATCCTTACCCCGGAACTCAGATTTTGGTTCATGACCATTCATGAAGTTATGACGGAAAAATCTATATTGGATAAGTCCCTAAGACGATGTCCCTATAATATCCCGAATATCCAATTAGGTTAATGAGTCTTCCTTTAAAGACTTGTTGGCGACTTCGAAAATGTATTTTTATAAAACCTTAATAATGGGGTAGTCAAATATGCGCTCACGCCGCGTAGGCGAAATAAAATCAAGTCTACAATTTGGCGACTTCACTGGGAAGGATTTTAAAAATTAATTTTTTTAAAATGAGTGGGTGAAACTTTAAAAATACGATTCATTCTCTTTTTATGCCTTAGAATAACATATTGTTTTGCATATGCATGGCTATTGTTCAGCCACCATAAGGACAATCTTCCTTGCCTCATTAGCACATCTTCTATGTGTGAGGCCACCCCGGGGGGTTTGCGCTTTGTCCTTCCGAAAGCTTCCTGAGCGATAGTGTTGGATCTTAGTCATAAGCAAACCTACCCAACCATGGCATTGTTCTGTTGTTCCTGACATGAGAACTGGAGTGCTTCTTAGACGTGGCCACCTTTTAAAGCAAAGGTATGAAGTGTGGGATCAATCTCTTAGTCATAGACCCTTTTCAGCCTTAATGTAAACCTAAACATAGTTGAAACGTAGAACTGGACTTTAGGTTGAGAACTTTTGCATCCATGTTATGTGACATTTGCTTGTGATTGCGATTTTGGCATGTTCTCAATTTGTCAAAACGTTGATATGTATTGCGCCTAAAATCGCATCTAAAAAGTCATCAAATTGGTCCAAACTTTCGCCGAATTGACAAAATGCATGCAGGGGGAAGTGTGCCAAACACACCTTGGTGCGCCTGGCGCACAACTCTTGCTCCAGACGCATTGGCTTCGCACCGCGCGCATTCGGTTGCGTAGCGCGCATCCTATACGTCTCATGCTATTGCCAATTCGGCTATCGTTTGAAGTCCTAAAAGGTATGTTCAATAAATTTGTCGTCGCATCCAGAAATTATGTGGAATTAGCCAAAACCTCGCTTAAATCGCCAAAAAACATGTCGGGGAGTAGTGCGCCAAACGCATTAAGTTGCGCCTGGCGCACAGCTCTCGCGCCGGACGCACAGGCTACGCGTCGCGCGCACCTTTGCTGGGTGGCACGCTTCATGTGCTTCTCATGTTTTTTGCCAATTTAGTCGTCGAGGTGGTCGATTCTATGTTTTTTCCCGTTTGCGTTCGCAAAGAGTCATGATCGTTTTAGGAGTCCTTTTTGGCTTAAAATGAATCTCACCTAATTCTAAAGAAAAAAAATCAATCTTTTTTTTTGAGTCTCATTTAGATGAACGATCATACAATTTAGGGTCATCCATTCCTTATTTTCTATCTCTATCTCATCTTTTCATGTACATCATTTTAAAATTTCTTTTTAGTGTCCATCTTGTTGTAAAAGTCTCATCCATTTAGGAATTCTAACTCCATTAAAAGTCCATCTAGCCCATATGTCTAGGTTCGTCCAGTTTCACTCCATTTAGTGTTCTTAAACCCGTCTAACTCTGTTCATGTTAGGAGTTTAAACCCCGTCTAGGTTCACCAATCTAAGAATTCTAAGATCGTTAGAGTTCTCAACATCTCAGGAGTATAAGATTCATATAAGTCCATGCTTAATAGGAGTATATATTTGTTAGAGTTTCGTTCATCTTAGGAGTCTAGAAGCGATAGAAATCCATGCGTAATAGGAGTCTAAATCTATTTGAATTCCGTCCATTTTAGGAGTCTAGGTCCAGTTGAGTCTCATGCATATTAAGAGTCTAGCATCCTTAAAAGTTCACCAAGTCTAAAATTCTAAGGTCATTAGAAGTCTATCAAGTCTAGGATTCTAAAGTCAGTAGGATTCCAAATCCATTTAAACTGCATTCATACTAGATTCCTTTTGCATTGCATACACTTCATGCATAACTAGAGTCCATAAGAGTCTCATTGCATCCATACTCTCCATTTCATTTCATGCATTCCGCATTTAGTAGTCCTGAACTACAAGCGAACTAATTCCTTGTTCGGGATATGTAGGCAGCCTTTACAGGTTCGAACGCATAGATAGAGTCATGCATACATATTAGGTCTAGGTGCATCCAAAAAAAAAAGTCATGCATTCATGCATTAGGTCTAGGTGCATCTAAAAAAAATCATCCATTTAGGATATGCTAATTTATTCTTAGAAGCTCAAACTTTGTGTAACACCCTGACAATTCTCTATTTCATAGAATACCTTTTCCCCACAAAATATCGAGAATTATCAAAGTATTATCGCCCGTGTGATAACGTATCGGGTTATTCAGAATTTGCAGCGGAAATAAATAATAACTTTGAAAATATAAATAACTTAGTCAACCATAAGGTCAACTCCAAAACTAAAACAAAAGTCAAACCAATTTAAAAGTCAACCACAACATATTAAACCAACATTATTTAAAGTATAAATAGTCTAAGCACAAGCGCTCCACTGTTCCCAGACACCTAATGATGCATCATCTTCAAACCTGAATTGGTTGATGCTTTATTGATCCTATATGACTGCTCATCAAAAGGGTCATCACAGGATCATTAAGGCACAACCATGATCGACACACAGAAAAGCACGTAATCAACAAAGCTGAGTACTACATACCAAATAAAATAAAAAACCTAACATGATACTAATGAACACTAAATCAGAGATAAACAATAATTTAACAGCATAATATAACAGACTCACTATATTGAACTTGACTCCACAACCAATTGGTTCATTAATATTAAACTGAATAGTCAATGGATAGAATTGTCCAAACCAAACCATGTCTTCAATTTAGAAGACGAAGTACGGGTGTAACAGCCCACCGACTTAACTTTCTTTAAATCCAACTAAAGATATACTTAATAGCATTAGCGGAAGCAAATCATAATAAAATGGTACGGAGGTTGTCACCTGCTTGAGTCATCCCATTAATATGGATGAGTTGACTCTACGAGCGATGTTAGGAAAACATACATTATACAAAATAGAGTTTAGCTATTACAGGCCCATAGTAAAATCACAATGTACATTCAAACATTCTTCACAAAAGAAAAGTTAAGTTCCAAAAGATGATCATGTTCAAGCTTTGGTACGCTATGATTGCTGACATATCATTTCTCTAGAGCTTTCCATCTGCCTACCTTAGCTTGCTAAATCCTGCACAAGAGTCTGCCCCCACTAGGACAGGTTCATAGAACAAAATTAGCTTACGCTGGTATGCAAGTCAATCCAAAACTAATTATGGTGGCTGAAAATAAGGAGTGGACATGCTCCAACATTTCATATGCAAATCATTATTTTGGCAAAGTGCCTTGATCACAATATTACAAATATCAAGTGTTCAACATATTCATTGGCAAACGTTTTAAATATGAACACAAGTTTTACTGGTTACATTAGTACGCAGGAAGAAGAGTTTACACATTAAGGTGCACCAAGGTGTAAACCTCCACACAATTCAGAGCTAGGCTCCTACTATTTACTCGCTTGCAAGCTTTTATAGGACATGTCCTCACACATATTACACATACTCCTCTTCGCTACGCAAAACGGATTCAAATTCACTAATAACAAACACACTTTACTAAAACAGTTCGTAAATGTTCCGTTTCCAATCTTAAGTTGTAAAACCTTTCTAAAATTTGGTAAGGATGGATTGGTGGACTTAGGACAATAGCTATATGATTTTTGAGATGCAAGATAAGCTTAGGAAATCCCACAAACAATGCAACTCAAACAATCAGAGTGAAATTTGGATTTACGTGTGTAAAAAGGAGGTTTTCGGACTTTGTAAAGAAGATTTCTTTGAACAAAATTTTATCTTAAAATGAACTTTGAATAATGTGAGTAAGTTCATCTCCAACCTACTGTAAATCTCAAATTATTGCAAGAGATTCCCCCTTGAAAACATATAGGAAACCGAGCGTAATTCGTCCTTAAAACGCGTTTTTAAGTGGTTTTCCCGCATCTAGTGTAATAAGAAATGAGGTAACAACTTTTTATCAATATACACTATTGAAATACAGTATTTCATTATCAAGATTTCATTGCAAGAATTTCAAAACATCCTTCCTACAATTCAAAGAGCATTTCTTATTGAAATCACATAGTAAAAGGGGTTTTTAATACCTTCTTTAGTGTAAGAATTCCACCACTAACATAAGAGATTTTTCCTAATCATTAACATACATGCATTCAACATCTTAAACCTCATATAACCTACTTCCCAATCACACCAACACCATCCAAAATACAAGTAAACACAAACTTTACGAAAACCGAGTCCACACACAATTAACCAATTTCAAGTGTAAGAATGAAACTCAAATTCATTTGCTTTTAAACATGCAAAGGTTTATATCTAATTATCATCAATATACAGTATCTAATAGTCATCCAAACCAAAAATTCATCCTCAAATTCGTTCTCAAAGATACTTCTAATAATTCACACAACACTTGTTCTCCAAAGGGGATTGAATTTGCATACCTTAACTTGCAATTGGTGTAATTCGACTTCTCCTTCTCCTTAGGATGTGTTTCTGGCTTCTTTGGAATCCTTAAATACATGTTTACATCTACAAGAAAAATCATAAGAAAATACCTAAAGGAAGTATCTCAATTTACCCAAAACATTCCAACATACTTACTGTTTTCTTAATGGAACAAGATGGCTCTAGTTCTTGAACTTCTTGGCCTCTAAGTGGTGATTTCTTTGCTTCCCAATATGCTCCTATATATAGAGAGTGAGAATCAAGCCTTGCATGCAGAAGTTATGAAGGAAAAATTCGAAAAAAAACAAGCAAGAAGAAACCTGGCAGAACCGCCAGAAATGGCGAGCAGAGGAGGGAAGAAGAGAAAGGTTTTGGGCAGAGTAATTTTGTCTGATTTTGGTGATGAAAATTATGTGGAATGGGGAGGTTTATATAAGGAAGGTGTGGGTGTATCCCTTCAGCCTTGGTCGTCCACCTTAGGGTCATTAAGGAGGTCTTTCCTCCACTAAGTGCATTCCAGAATTTTTCAGTTCTTCATTTCTATTACTATGACTCCCAATTTAGTAATATATCTTAGGTTAGTGGTCTAAAGCCCCACAAGGTAATTATTTTAATCTAAATACCCTTAACATAGGTCTCCTTGATTTACCTAACCCTATTCATTAAAAGAAACTCCAAAAATCCATTTTATTAAGCGTACCCATTAACGTGCTTAACGGTCGATTCTTAATTTCCTATCTTGCAACCTTTCCCAACTCTCATAATTGCGAATCCTTTTATAATAAGATGTCGATCCTAGTACCCACAAAAATATTATTCATATTCTTATCTAACTAATGATATATTTATTATTTCTTTTCTTTTCTAGACAACAATTACACATAAGCACAAATTAATCATATCTTATTTTCACATACACTTATCATACGTATTGTCTACGTATGATTACAATTAGATTCTAATTTCCATAACTTAGGTTACTTAATCACAGGTTAAATCCTCATTATTTACCGGCTGTTACACGTTTCCCCCCTCAAGAAGTTTCGTCCCGAAACTTTAAGTCATACCTCAAAAAAGTTGCGGATAGCGGTTCCTCATGTCAACTTCTTTTTCCCATGTAGCCTCCTCCGAACCATGGCTTGACCATAACACCTTAACCAGCGGAATGATCTGATTCCGTAAAACCTTATCCCGTCGGTCCAATATCTGAATCGGTCTCTCCTCATAACTGAGGGTCTCGTCGAGTTGCAAAGGTTCATAAGATAACACATGAGAGGGGTCATGTACATATTTCCGAAGTTGTGATACATGGAAAACATTGTGGATGCGAGACAGTTCTATCGGTAACGCAATCTCGTAAGCTACCTCACCGACTCTTTTCAGAATCTCATATGGTCCGATGAACTTCGGACTAAGCTTGCCTCGGATGCCGAATCTTTTTACGCCCTTAGTAGGGGAAATTTTAAGAAAAACTTTATCACCTACCTCAAATTCCAGTTTCCTCCTCCTTGTGTCTGCGTATTTCTTTTGATGATCCTGGGTGATTTTCATTTTCTCTTGAATTATTCGGATCTGCTCCATGGTTTCTTGAATCAACTCTGGCCCTACCGGTATCCCATTTCTCAAATCTTCCCAACAAATCGGTGTTCGACACTTTCGTCCGTATAAAGCCTCATATGGAGCCATCCCAATCGTGGCTTGATGATTGTTATTGTAGGAGAATTCCGTCAAGGCTAATTGATCCTCCCATGATCCTTGGAACTCCAAAGCGCACGCCCGTAACATATCTTCCAGTACTTGAGTTGTGCGCTCGGTTTGACCATCAGTGGCAGGGTGGAACACAGTACTAAACTTTAATGTTGTTCCAAAAGCTTCCTGAAGTTTTTCCCAGAAGTGTGCCAGGAATCGAGGGTCCCAATCGGAGATGATGGTTACTGGCACCCCATGCAGCCGCACGACATTTCGGATATAGGCGTCAGCCATCTGTGACTGATTCCAGGTCCCTTTCATGGCAAGGAATCGCGCTGTTTTGGTGAGACGATCCACTATCACCCAAATCGAGTCATTTCCTTTCCTTGACTTTGGTAGACCCGATACGAAATCCATACGAAATCCCATTTCCATTCCGGAACAGGTAATGGCTGCAGTAACCCTGGTGTCTTCTGACGATCGAACTTCACTTTCTGACATGTTAAACATTTTGCCACATATCTTGCTACATCACCCTTGAGACCCCTCCACCAGAAGTATTTCTTAAGGTCTCGAACCATTTTGTCCCTACCAGGGTGCACTGAGTACGGGCTACTATGAGCTTCTTTCAAAATTTTCTGCCTCAAGTCCTGGTCCTTAGGAACACACCACCGTCCTTTGATTCTAATACTTCCATCTTCGTGTTCGGCGAAATCCTGAGCTTCACCATTTCCCACCTTTTCTTTAATACCCTGCAGGAATGCATCCTTACCTTGCTTTTCTCGAATTTCCGTGTATAAATCAGGCTGAACAGTTAAAGCATTTACTGTTTCCCCAACTTTCCCCGGACGAATCAAAACGAGCTCAAATAGTTCTATCTCTTTACCCAGTTCTTCTGGTATTACTGATAGAAGACCTAATTCACTCCTTGACCTTCTACTGAGTGCATCTGCCACCTTGTTTGCTTTTCCGGGATGATACTGAATGTCGATGTCGTAATCCTTGAGCAGTTCTAACCACCTTCGTTGTCTCATATTCATATCTTTTTGAGTGAAAATATATTTCAAACTTTTATGATATGTGAACACTTTACAAGAAACCCCATACAAGTAATGTCGCCATAGTTTCAGGGCAAAGACAACCGC
This sequence comes from Beta corolliflora, assembly GCA_947648045.1. NCBI lineage: Eukaryota > Viridiplantae > Streptophyta > Magnoliopsida > Caryophyllales > Amaranthaceae > Beta > Beta corolliflora. Next base: position 524,634 of record CANSZD010003082.1, on the reverse strand, counting down.
GGCTAACTCCAGATCATGCACTGGATAGTTTTTCTCATGCGGACGTAACTGCCGAGATGCATAAGCGATCACCTTACCGTGCTGCATTAATACACATCCCAGACCCTCGTGAGAGGCATCACTATAGATTTCGAACCCATCAGTGCCTGAAAGAAGGGTCAAAGATAGGAGCACTAGTCAATCTTCGCTTTAACTCTAGGAAGGCGGCTTCACATTTTTCATTCCACTGGAAACGAGTGCTTTTTCTTATTAAATTGGTAATGGGTAAGGCTATTTTAGAGAAATTCTTGACAAACCGTCGATAATAACCTGCTAAGCCCAGAAAACTTCTGACCTCTGACACATTCTTTGGTGCTGGCCACTCTTTTACTGCCTTTATCTTGTCCGGATCCACTGAAATCCCCTCTTTTGACACCACATGACCTAGGAATTTTACTTCTTCCAACCAAAATTCACATTTACTAAGTTTGGCATACAATTTCTCCTTCCGGAGTGTCGCTAACACTGTTCTTAGATGGCCTTCATGCTCCTCACGATTCTTTGAGTATATCAAAATATCATCTATAAAAATAACCACGAATTGATCCAAGAACGGCTTGAAATATCGTTGCATTAAATCCATAAAAGCCGCAGGCGCATTAGTCAGTCCGAACGGCATGACCAGAAACTCATAATGTCCATATCGGGTGCGGAAAGCCATTTTTGGAATGTCTTCCTCCACAATCCGCATCTGGTGATATCCTGATCTCAGATCAATCTTTGAGAACACCCCTGCACCCTTCAACTGATCAAATAAATCATCTATCCTCGACAAAGGGTACCTATTCCATACCGTAATTTTATTAATCTCTCGATAGTCTATACATAACCTCATGGAACCATCCTTTTTCTTGACAAACAGTACCGGTGCTCCCCAAGGAGACACGATGGGTCTAATGTACCCTTTCTGCAATAACTCCTCTAGTTGCTTTTTCAACTCTACCATTTCCGCAGGTGCCATTCTATACGGAGCTCTTGAGATCGGGGTAGCACCCGAAATCAGATTTATGTGGAAATCCACTATTCGATGCGGAGGCAATCCCGGTAAATCCTCCGGAAACACATCAAGAAATTCCCGAATCACCGGTATATTTGCCAACTTCGATTCAACCTCACTTAGCTCCGTTACCTGATAAATATGACCTTTTATAATACCTTCTTCACCTCTACCCTTATGGGTATTGGTCCCTTTCAGGTATGGCCGAAGTTTCACCACTCGAGCATAACACTCTATTACTGCTCTATTTTTACATAGCCAATCCATACCCAAAATGACATCATACACTCCCAAGTCAAACATTATAAAATCTGCCTTCAAATCTGATACGAAATCAGTTGCTAATTCCGAAATTCTACTAAGTACTAATCTCAATCACAACAAAGGAGAGATTCACGGTTTAAAGATTAGTACTAGTTTAATCATGTTGAGCAACGAAGGAAAGGAAGTTAATTAAGCTAGTTAGTTTAATTAACGTTTTTGTAATTTTCGGTTTTTGTAAACCCGGAATTATTTTGTTTAGCGTAAGTGTAAATTGGTCGAACCGTACTTGGGGTTGCGAACCATACTTGGGACGTGTAATGGGCACTCATGGAGATCTTTTGAAGCTTCCCTTGCAAGCTAAGGCAAGCCCTCCACTTGATTGAAGAAAACCGTCCCACTTTGCCCCAAAGTCAACAAAACACACAACAACACTATTCCTCCTTACATCCTTGTTGGATTAAGAGATATTTGTTGTTTAATTGATTTGTTTAATTACTTTGGTGCTTAGATATTTTGGCTAATGTTTTAAGCCTTCTTTAGCTTGTACTTGATATATGTAATGGATCAAGCAATGAAAAATCAGTTTTTAGTTTTGATTTAAACATTGTGTTTATTCGAGTTTTTGGAGATTGAAAAATCCGAAATTCCTCTTGTGATTAAGAAGTGATCTTAATTTCGAAACCCTTGAGTTAAGTGAGTGAAACTTAATTTAAGAGAGAGTTAATATAATTAGTGAGTTTAAACTAATTAAATCCACTCTCAAAACCCTCCTAAATCAGTTAATAAGTAAGATAAACTTCATAACCGATTTAGAATCCTTAAGCACAAATAAGTGAGTAAAGCTTATCGAGCTTAAGTTACATATTCATATACGATTTCGCATCAAAATCCACCTCCGCAATTTTAATATCACATTCTTTCAACATATATTTACATCGGAAAGTGGTTTTATCAGGTAGAGTTACATTTAAATTACATAAAGTTATTTTGGGTTTATGCTCTATGCGGGATGCAAACATATTTGAAACAAAAGAGTGGGATGCTCCAGAATCAAATAATACAAAAGCAGGCAAATCACACACATCGAAAGTCCCAGTGATCACATTACCTCTTTGTTCCATAATCTCCGGCTCCTCAGATGGTTCAGATTTTAAGGCGAATGCCCTGCCGGTTGCCTTCGGTCCTCCCTTAATGTTGCGACCCGAGCCTGACTCACCTGCTGATTTGAGAAGTAGTACTTCTCCAGGTCCCTGGTTACCACGAGCATTCCCGGATTGGTTCAAGAGGGGACATTCCTTGATTCTATGCCCCGTCCTCATACATTTAAAACAAATGCTCTGGTCTTCACAATTATTCCCATGATGTTCTTTTCCACAGCGGCGACATTTCCACTCCTTCTTCTTCCCTTCTGCAATCTTTGCAGGGACTAACGCCATAGACGTCCCAGCTGTATCTGCCCTGAATTTCTTATTACCTCCTTCCCTAGGTCTCTCATTTCCCCTCTTCTTCCTTTTCAAACTTTCGTCCTTTTGCTCAATGCGTTCATGCTCCAAAGCTCGGTCATACAAGTCCTCAAAACTGCTGTAAACCCCAATTCTCTTCTGATACTTCAAGTTTAACCCTTCAAAGAATCGCATGGACTTCACCCTCTCATTACTGGTGAAATCAGTAGCAAATCTTGAGAGTTCTACGAACTTGGCAGCATACTCTACTACCGACATTTGTCCCCTGTCTCAAGAATAGGAACTCATTCTCTTTTTTCCTCCTCAGAGCTGGAGGGAAAAACTTGTTCCTCAGCTTATCCACAAACATTTCCCAGGTAGAAATATCCTGAGTGGAGGTTTTCTTTATCGTACCCCACCACATGTCAGTGGGTCCCTCCAGGTAGAAAGATGCCAATTTTACCTTCAGATTCTCGGGACAACTAACTACTTCTAGTAGTTTCTCCATATAAGCTACCCAGTCTTCGAACTTCACTGGGTCTGCTTCCCCGTTATATCCTCGTGGCTTATGAGCCGCGAGTCTCTTATAAAATTTTCCCTCATCATTCTCTTTGTTTTGTTCTTGCTTTTCCAGAATTGCTAGTAATCGGGTATTCATCTCCCTTAACTGGCGCATCTGTTCGCCTTGCGAGTTATCCGACTGCCCCACTTGCTCAGATGCTTCCACATTTTACCGGGTTTCATTATTCACTTCGTTGGTTGCCATAACCTATAAAATAATTTTATATATTCTTAGTAGTCCCAATAATTTCCAAATAACTATATATATACAACCAAACACATATTCCCAAAGAAAATACGATTCCCCCACTTAACACATAAGTGCACATATTCATAACATAACGTAATTCATGGTTACAGTATATGCTTGCACCCTTAAATTTAAATTACAGAGGTACTTTAATTCCACGGCCCATGGCCAATCAACTAAACATAGAAATTTTCTTAAACATAAAAGCAACAACTGAACCAACTACCCCTGCAACATCAACTCCACTATATCTCCTCTCCCTAGAGAATGTTGTAGGGATCATACGCATACCCACTGTCATCACTACTGGTCGAAGGGGTTTCTGGAACATAGTCTGGGTCACTAACTCGGGAATTACTTCCCTGGAATACAACCCCAGGCACTACCGAATCTCCGCTTGATCCCCTAGAACCGCGCGACTGGGGAGGAGCCATGCTGGTGGCGGAGTCTCCCGGTCTTTGTGATCGAGGTGGTGCCATGCTAGCAGCAGAGTTAGGGGGGGTAGGAGTAGACCTTCTTCCCGTTCTTGTCCTTTGATACTCATGCACAGCTATCCGGTTAAACATGTCCCTCCAATAATCAGCTGCCCGACTCATGTTTTGTGTACCCGCTGCCTGTCTAGCCCGTTCCATCTCGTTTAACACCTCATCCGGTGTTCCTTCCCATCTTATCAGATTCTTGTCAACTGTCTCCATGGTAGTATCGTCATTCAACAAGGATGGTGTTGCTACGTGCAAACTTAACAATTTCCAGTAAGTAAAGCGGAAAGTCACCCATGGCTCGAACCGTGGTAAGGTTTTGATGACAGTATATGCTTGAATTGCCGGGCGGGTGTAGGGATTGTGATCCCCAACCCCGTACAACTGATTGTAACTTTGTATTTCATTTAGTTTTGCTCTTGCAAACCCAAAAGGATCTTCTCCTTCATTCATATTCATATCCGGCTCCGCTTGGTACCTACGGGTACCATCACGACTGACTGCCCAGTAAACACTGCCCCTTCGAATGATTCTTGACCCACTACCGCTACCGTTACCACTGGAAGATATCTATTACACATATCCATATTACACATATTTAAATAACACATACAAATTTTACACACATGTACTTTGCCCTTATTAGGCATATTACTCTTCACAATCATAGCTTTTCCTAGCTTCCCTGAACATGATCGATCAAATACTTTAGAAACACCCACGTTTAAAGCAACCTGAACTACCTATATGATGATAAGTAATTTAAACCGTCATTATTACTTTTTAAAAAAAACTAAAAACTTTGGCTCTGATACCACATGTAACAGCCCACCGACGTAACTTTCTTTAAATCCAACTAAAGATATACTTAATAGCATTAGCGGAAGCAAATCATAATAAAATGGTACGGAGGCTGTCACCTGCATGAGTCATCCCATTAATATGGATGAGTTGACTGTACGAGCGATGTTAGGAAAACATACATTATACAAAATAGAGTTTAGTTATTACAGGCCCATAGTAAAATCACAATGTACATTCAAACATTCTTCACAAAATAAAAGTTAAGTTCCAAAAGATGATCATGTTCAAGCTTTGGTACGCTATGATTGCTGACATATCATTTCTCTAGAGCTTTCCATCTGCCTACCTTAGCTTGCTAAATCCTGCACAAGAGTCTGCCCCCACCAGGACAGGTTCATAGAACAAAATCAGCTTACGCTGGTATGCAAGTCAATCCAAAACTAATTATGGTGGCTGAAAATAAGGAGTGGACATACTCCAACATTTCATATGCAAATCATTATTTTGGCAAAGTGCCTTGATCACAAGATTACAAATATCAAGTGTTCAACATATTCATTGGCAAACGTTTTAAATATGAACACAAGTTTTACTGGTTACATTAGTACGCAGGAAGAAGAGTTTACACATTGAGGTGCACCAAGGTGTAAACCTCCACACAATTCGGAGCTAGGCTCCTACTATTTACTCGCTTGCAAGCTTTTATAGGACATGTCCTCACACATATTACACATACTCCTCTTCGCTACGCAAAACGGATTCAAATTCACTAATAACAAACACACTTTACTAAAACAGTTCGTAAATGTTCCGTTTCCAATCTTAAGTTGTAAAACCTTTCTAAAATTTGGTAAGGATGGATTGGTGGACTTAGGACAGTAGCTATATGATTTTTGAGATGCAAGATAAGCTTAGGAAATCCCACAAACAATGCAACTCAAACAATCAGAGTGAAATTTGGATTTACGTGTGTAAAAAGGAGGTTTTCGGACTTTGTAAAGAAGATTTCTTTGAACAAAATTTTATCTTAAAATGAACTTTGAATAATGTGAGTAAGTTCATCTCCAACCTACTGTAAATCTCAAATTATTGCAAGAGATTCCCCCCTTGAAAACATTTTAGGAAACCGAGCGTAATTCGTCCTTAAAACGCGTTTTTAAGTGGTTTTCCCGCATCTAGTGTAATAAGAAATGAGGTAACAACTTTTTATCAATATACACTATTGAAATACAGTATTTCATTATCAAGATTTCATTGCAAGAATTTCAAAACATCCTTCCTACAATTCAAAAAGCATTTCTTATTGAAATCATATAGTAAAAGGGGTTTTTAACACCTTCTTTAGTGTAAGAATTCCACCAATAACATAAGAGATTTTTCCTAATCATTAACATACATGCATTCAACATCTTAAACCTCATATAACCTACTTCCCAATCACACCAACACCATCCAAAATACAAGTAAACACAAACTTTACGAAAACCGAGTCCACACACAATTAACCAATTTCTAGTGTAAGAATGAAACTCAAATTCATTTTCTTTTAAACATGCAAAGGTTTATATCTAATTATCATCAATATACAGTATCTAATAGTCATCCAAACTAAAAATTCATCCTCAAATTCTTTCTCAAAGATACTTCTAATAATTCACACAACACTTGTTCTCCAAAGGGGATTGAATTTGCATACCTTAACTTGCAATTGGTGTAATTCGACTTATCCTTCTCCTTAGGATGTGTTTCTTGCTTCTTTGGAATCCTTAAATACATGTTTACATCTACAAGAAAAATCATAAGAAAATACCTAAAGGAAGTATCTCAATTTACCCAAAACATTCAACATACTTACTGTTATCTTAGTGGAACAAGATGGCTCTAGTTCTTGAACTTCTTGGCCTCTAAGTGGTGATTTATTTGCTGCCCAAATGCTCCTATATATAGAGAGTGAGAATCAAGCCTTGCATGCAGAAGTTATGAAGGAAAAATTCGAAAAAAAACAAGCAAGAAGAAACCTGGCAGAACCGCCAGAAATGGCGAGCAGAGGAGGGAAGAAGAGAAAGGTTTTGGGCAGAGTAATTTTGTCTGATTTTGGTGATGAAAATTATGTGGAATGGGGAGGTTTATATAAGGAAGGTGTGGGTGTATCCCTTCAGCCTTGGTCGTCCACCTTAGGGTCATTAAGGAGGTCTTTCCTCCACTAAGTGCATTCTAGAATTTTTCAGTTCTTCATTTCTATTACTATGACTCCCAATTTAGTAATATATCTTAGGTTAGTGGTATAAAGCCCCACAAGGTGATTATTTTAATCTAAATACCCTTAACATAGGTCTCCTTGATTTACCTAACCCTATTCATTAAAAGAAACTCCAAAAATCCATTTTATTAAGCGTACCCATTAACGTGCTTAACGGTCGATTCTTAATTTCCTATCTTGCAACCTTTCCCAACTCTCATAATTGCGAATCCTTATATAATAAGATGTCGATCCTAGTACCCACAAAAATATTATTCATATTCCTATTTAACTAATGATATATTTATTATTTCTTTTCTTTTCTAGACAACAATTACACATAAGCACAAATTAATCATATCTTATTTTCACATACACTTATCATACGTATTGTCTACGTATGATTACAATCAGATTCTAATTTCCATAACTTAGGTTACTTAATCACAGGTTAAATCCTCATTATTTACCGGCTGTTACAACGGGCGCGACTCCGTACTCCCGCGACCAATGATATCGAGGTACTAATTAAATAAAATAGAACACGGTGATCAATGCGGTCCCAAGAAAAGCCATGGGCTACCACCTGTAGACACCAAATTTTGAGCCCCTTTTTTCGGATAAATGAAGATTTTGAAAAGAAATAAAAATAACAAAAACCATCATGCATCGTGGAGCGCGCGCCCCGTCCCGTCAAAATGCATGTTTCGTCCCGGAGCGCGAGTTTCATTCCGTCGTACGGTTTTCCTTTTTGCGTATTAGTCATGGATTTTCGGCTTAGAAGTATAGTTTTCCGTGAGTCGTAGTCAATAACTACAACCACCGTTTTAATAAAATAATTCGTAGTATAATCATGCTCGTCTTTATTAATCTGACGAGTTTTCGTTAATTGTTTTAAGTAAGTCTTTCGCAAAAACGGAAAAAAACGAGTCACGATTAGGCGTCGGGATTTTAGTCGTATCCCAAAACCGGTAATAATCAGTTTTCTTGATGGTCAAGTCATTGTTCATTGGATAAAGAATAAGAATATATTCTTTATCCATTAATCACATCCTTTATCCATTAGTTAGAGAATAAGAATCATGAAAAGATGTGAGAATAAGAATCAAATCCCATGTGTAAGAGGGGGGGAATCCGGATTTTTTCCGGAAGAATCGAGTGTGCGCCAAGCACACGATCATGCGCTAGACGCATGATCGTGCACCTAGCGCACATCATGGCCTGCGCCAGACGCAGAGCCTTGAGCCTAGCGCAGGTTCCTGAGTTTGGCGCAGCGTCCTAATCAGTTTTGTTTGCACGCTTTTCGATGCATTTTTTTACGTATTAGGATGTTTAGGGAAGAATATTTTCTAAAAATCTGATTTTGCCTCATTTATGAGAAAATTCAAAAAGAATAAGAATATTTGTGTTTCCAAAGAGATTTGATAATGTCATTAGGGTGAGGTCATTAGAGTGATGTCATTAGGGTGATTAAGGATGAAGAAAATCCGATTTTTTGGGTGAAAAATCTGATTTTCTACCTCTTTGAAACCCTAGTTCACCTCCCTCATTTCTCTATAAATACCCTCCTTTTTTCACTTCAAAACCAAGTTGAAAAAAACTCAATTCAACTTTACAACTTCTCTCTTTACTACTCTTCTCCTCCTTAATTTTTCCATCTAAGCAAAAGTCATAATTAGTAAGTAAGAAAGTTGAAAAAAACACAACTCAACTTCACTCTCATCTTCTCTACTACTCTTCTCCTCCTTAATCTTTCCATTTAAGCAAAACTCATAATTAGTAAGTAAGGAAGTTGAAAAAAATTCAACTTAATTTCACTACTTCTCTCATCTTCTCTACTCCTTTCCTCTAAAGAAATCACAATTAAGAAAAGAAAGTAAAAGTTAGTAAGATAATTAGTAAGTAAAGAAGTTCATCAAAAGAAGAAAAAAAACACAAAAAAGAGTTCAAGTTAGTAATTAAGTGGATTTAGAAACTCACTTAGAAATTAAGAAAATCACAAAAAAGGTAGAAAAAATTGCAAAAAGGAAGTGCATCATTTAGCTAGCAAGGTAAAGTTAAAACTCTTGTTTATTTTTTATTATCTTCTTAATGATCTACTAACTTTCTCCTTGTTTTCTTCTTATTATTTTTTTAATCTTTGGAGTGATTTGGGTATGTGGAAGTCCTAATAGGTTCCCAACCTTAAATCACCCCACCTAGAATAGTCAACTCTAATAGGGAGACTCTTAGGAAATAATGTGATTATGTGATTTTCCTTAATCAAGTTTTTATTCATCACCAAAAAATATTTTCATAAAAAAATTCAAGAAAAGTTATGTATAAACATCTCCATAAAGAAAATGTGATGCTGTAATTATAGTCAGTTTTAATTTCGTACTTTATTTCAATGTTTTCGTCTTCATTAACTAAATAGTTTGTAGGATTTTATATTTTTCCTATGAATTGCAAGATGTTTTCAGCAACTGGGTTTTGGAATTTCTAAAAAACTGATTTTGTCCAGTTCCACCTAAGCTTGTCTTGTTAATAAAGTTCAAAATAAAAATTATTTAGACAAAACTAAAAACATCAAGTTTAAAGAAAACATCAGTGGCTTTCCAAAAATATAAAAATCATGTTAATATGAATTTCATACAATTTTACATTATTTTTACAAAAACGTTCATGTAAATCACTAAATTCCAGAAAACTGATGTTCTCTTCAGTTAAGAAAACAAAAACAAAATGGTCTTAAAAATGTCCAATTCAAGTGAAAATTTCCAGTATAGTCTTTCAAAGTGTCTAAAATGTTCATACCCAAATTAACTTTAAAATACGTTCAATAAGTCGGATTTCGAAGAACAAATTGAATAAAGGTCCTCTTTTGACCAGTTTGAGTATAAAATTCACCATAATTCAAGTTGTCACGAAAATTTTATGAAATTTTTACACAACATAAAGAACTCACTGATATATCCATAGATATATCATATGCTCAGTTTAACGTTTTTTAAAGAAAGTTATGATTGTTGTAAGTCAGTACAAGAACAAATGTGCAATCTGGAAAATGAAATAAAGTGATTAACTCAACTTTCATAAAAAATTGTTTTCTTTTCATATGAAAATGTTAATTAAAAATCATGAAATTTTAAGTTTCTCTTAAAATAACTCATTTTATCATGTAAATAAAAATAAATAAAAATTGTCATAAAAAATCAAAACCAAAGAGGTTAATTAATCTTTAACTTTCATAAGTTTACAAATAAACATGAATTCCAAAGCTCATTCAAGGAAATGAAGATCAAGGAGCATCATGGTGAAGATCAAGATTGAAGATTTTGTATAGATCATGGGTTTTGTACATTTTGTTGTAATAATGATTCTTTGTAAATAGTTATTACATCACTCAATTAATAAAAAAAACATGGAGATGTTTAGGCATAATTTTCATAAATAATTCCACAACTCTTTTTAATAAAATGAGCAACCAATGTTACAAATATTGCATGTTGGGCCAATATATCATAGTATATGAATCAAATGACTCAATCTCAATTAAGAGGAAAACTTGCAAATCTAACTAAGTTAAATTGTATGATGATCCGTCCAACATTTTAAAATTTGTTCTACATATTCAAATGGATTAATCATATAATTTGACATAATTAGTTTGGTAATTATGATCTCCGAATTGATTTTAGGCCGTTTCACGTGTCTCGCTTTAAATGGCAAAATTCCAATTAGCCAAACGCAATCTCAAAATTTGATCTCAAATTGATCATTTCTCTCTAAATGACTTAATAATCTTCAATTAAGATTATTTTTCAAAAGCCTTCAATTCTGAAGTAAACCTCTAAGACCTCTTGAAAATCATAAATGTGATCACTAGTTAAGGTGGTTATTTCAATCCTTGATTAATCGCCAATTAAGGTGATTGACTCAAACTCTTCATTTAATCACTAATTATGGTGATTATCTTAAACCTTGGTTAATCACTAATTAGGGTGATTAGCTTAACCTTTCATCATGTTTAATCTCTAAATAAGGTGATTATCCTAACCTTCCTTTTAATCGCTAATTAAGGTGATTAATTTAACCTTTCATATTTAATCACTAATTAGAGTGATTATCTTAAACCTTAATAATCGTTAATTAGGGCGATTATTTTTTCTATTTAATCACTAATTGGGGTGATTATCTTAAGCCTTAATAATCGTTAATTAGGACGATTATTTTTCTCATTTAATCACTAATTGGAGTGATTATCCTAAACCTTGAATAATCATCAATTAGGGTGATTACTTCCTAACCTTCATTGTAGAGCTGATCAACTCCAGCCCGGCCCGGCCCGGCCCGGTTTTTGGGCGGGTTTGGGCAGTTTTTTTTTTGCCCGCGCCCGGCCCGGTTTTTTTTTTTTTTTGGCAGGCTTTGGACAAGCCAAAAAAGACTTTTTAGTCTAAAATTTAGCCCGAAAAAGCCTGCTCGGTCCGGCCCGAAATAACGGGCTTTGGGCACAAATTTTTGGCCCGGATTTGGGCCCGGCCCGCCCAATGGGCAAATTTTTTGGCGCGGCCTGGCCCTATGATCACCTCTACTTCATTGTTAATCACTAATTAAGGTGATTATCTTTCCTCTTAAGTTTAGTCACTAATTAGGGTGATTATCTTAACCTCCATTTCTAATCACTAATTGAGGTGGTTATCTTAATCCTTCATATTTAATCACTAATTAAGGTGATTATCTTAATCTCATTTCAATCACTAATCGGAGTAATTACCCTTTTTCCTAATAGAGTTGTCTAATTCTAAAAGCTGAGTTATTCATAATCTATTTCCTTTTCTTTCCCTAATGGAATTGGCCATTTAGGGTGAGACATAAGATCGAACTACGATGGTTTTGATCCATGAGTGGATTCAAATCCCGCAATGATTGGTACGTAGTGCAACTTCAGTGCTCAAACCTACCATGTACAAATGATATATTAGTCCTAAATAAGAATGGTTGATGTGTATATGTGCAAACTATGTGATTTTCTTTCTTTTTAATAGCCACGATTACTTTAAAATGGAAAATAACGCATTTAGTAAGAGCCCGTTCTTTAGAACGGAAGAGGAGACGAGTTCCAGACGTTCACACCTCTTAACCTAAACCCCGAACCCTATCTCATGGTATGAAAGACCAATTTTCAAAAAGCATTATCCATATGAAGTCATCATCGCTTTAAATGATTTTTCTTAAAATTGATTTTAAAATGATTTATTAAATAAATTTGTCCCTATTCAGATATTAATAGGGTGGCGACTTCCAAGTTTTCAAAAACTCATAGTCCAATGAGAGATTTTCGTGGGATTCAGCCCGTTAATTAAGACAGTTAAAAATCGGACACCACACCACCATGTACTCCAACTCATACTAGTCCAACACTTCAGAAGTGCACAAGTCTAAAGCTTATTGTTATTCACTTTCCACTTTAAGTTATTAATAAATTATTCATTTGTTGTGACTCACAAAGTCAGACAACCAACATAAATATCATGGATACACAAAACTTCCATTTTTATCTTAGGATTATATAAGGTGATCAACAACTCAAATAATCCAAGAATAATCCCATTACTTAATGGAAAATTGGACAGGAATAATCCCACCTTTGGCCGATCTGCCAAAAATAATCCCACCTTTGGATTATTCTGGAATAATCCTCCCTTTGCTTACTAAATTCATTTTTTGGTCCCAAGAACATAGTGACCGGTAACAAGAAGTTACCAGCCCCCTTTCCCGGTTGCCCCACCCCACCCCCCCACCCCCACCCCCACCATCACCATCACCCCCAGCAGCCCCCCCCCCCCCCAATTCCCCGCTGCCCCACCCTCCTCCCCCTCACCCCGTCGCACCCCCTCCCCTCCCCCAGTCGCAGCCCCCCACTCCCTCCCCTCCCCCGCGGCCCAGATTCAGGAGGAGAGAGACACCACCATGTCACCATTCGCACCACCATCTCCACCATTCGCACCAGTCCACCATTCGCACCACCATCTTCACCATTCGCACCATTCCACCATTCACACCACCATCTCACCATTCGCACCACTATCTCCACCATTCGCACCACCATCTCCACCATCCCACTATTCGAACTCAACAAGCCAGATTCAGGAGGAAGAGAGAGAAGCGGCGAGAGACAGTAGGAAGAGAGAGAACCGGCGACGGGGAGAGAGAACCGGCGACGGGCCTGGTGGCTGGGGTGGGGCTGGTGGCTAGGAAGGAAGAAGAAAGAAGGAAGAGGAGGGGAGTTACCGGTTTGCCAAGTTACAGGTTCTTGGGACCAAAAAATGAATTTAGTAAGCAAAGGTAGGATTATTCCAGAATAATCCAAAGGTGGGATTATTTTTGGCAGATCGGCCAAAGGTGGGATTATTCCTGTCCAATTTTCCTTACTTAATTAATAACCAACCAATATTTATTTGTTGACTTAAATCAACAATCAACCAACCTTTCTATAAGTGAATAACCAACTTTACTAAACAAGGCCCACGGTCCTTATAAAGTAAATATAATAATAATAATCCAAGGGAACAACATGATACGATTCATGATCCAATAACAACATAATTATTAATCCCTCATGTGAATTAATAAAATAAAAATTCAATTTCCAATCCCACATTCTTGCATCAATCATCCATAGAAACATATAATATTCATCATAGTCAACATGCTTTACACAACAGCGTAAAACATGCAATTTCACTTGAATATAAGCCATATATGAACTACATACAAAAGTTCGCTATACATGATACTACATCAAATCCTAATCTTAGGACATGATACTAGTCTAATAACACATAGGTATGTACGTACCTTGTGTAGACAAAATGAGAGACCACTTTCACAACCTTAGAAATCACTCAAGGTATAATCTCCGCCTACCAAATACCAAAACATCCAAGTATTATTACTCTAATAAAATTACAGCAACTTTAAAATACTTTAAACCCTCTTAAAAAGTGTTTTAAAACCTTCTTAAGCATTAAGACTTCAACCTTTAGTACCCCCTAGTATAGTACTACCATGCTAGTCATCAAAACCTTTAAAAATTCATACTTTGATATTTAAAAACCCAACATAAGTGTGCTAATAAAAATTCCAGCAACTTATAGTATCTTTAAAACCCTTTTAAAGTCACTCTAACATAGTTATAAATATTATAAGTACTCAATGTTCACAAACTATAACATAGTACTACAAACTCCAACTAAAAACATTAAAAATCCATGCTTTCATGCTTAAAAACCTAATTTAAACATATATATTAAATCTGAAATTTAATTCCTTTACTAAACTAATTATATAATCTGAAATCTATATTTGAATAATCAAAGATACAAACTTTAATTATTAAAACATCAAAATAATACTTAAAACATAAAACTAATCATTAAAATAATATAGAGGAAAAAAATAACCAAGAGGAGAGAGAGGAAGAAACACGGCAAGAGGGAGAGGAAGAGGTGATCCAAATGCAACCCTCACTTTCTCACTTAATTTAGGTTGAATTGGTTTTAATAATTTTGCTCCTTTTGATGAATTAGAACGGATAGGCAAAACTGAAAATTTAACTATAGTTCTCAAGACACACTCAAAGAACTACAGGATCTTGATACAACTAAACAAGACACACTCAATTTAGTCTATCAATCCTAAACAACCAAGACACACTCAAGTTGTAATAGGGGTTTTGAGACACACTTAAAGAAAGTTTCACAAAGAAACACTTTTTTTAATTCAAACTCAAATCTGCCTTTCACTTAGTGTCCATTTTAGTGGCCTCATGTTCTTCTGTTTGTTTCATTTTGTTGTTCAAAATAGCGGCAGATTCATTCTTCTCTAAATTTTCAAGTTTTTGTGTTATTATTTGCAACATCCTAGCAAGTTCACCATCCGCCATGATTTCCACTAGTTTTTGCTAGGTTATTACAAATACAAGAGTGAATCTGCCGCTATTTTGAACAACAAAATGAAACTGTGAATGGCCTTGAGACTCTCAGAGGCTTACAAATTACGAAAAATCAGTAAAAAAAATAAGCAGATTCAAAAAAAGAAACTCCTTAAAAGCTTCTCGGACGAAGGAGAAATCTTCATCTGATATCCACTGTGCTGATTTCCTCCGATTATGATGCAGTCCAAAAAAACGTGCCTAGTTTATTATCTAAAAAATTCATAAAAATCTGAAAAAATTTGTGAGTATTCTAGACAAAAAGATATCCAGATTCAAAAAAAGAAAGACCCAATTTGGACTCTTGTAGGCTAAGAAATCATTCTTCAAAATCGACTGAAAAACTATTCGAATTCCAGCAGTTTGTTTTCTTCTCCAAAAGTGCGTCTTTTCTTCGAATCTTTCAACCAAAGCTCTGATACCAAATGATCCAAATGCAACCCTTACTTTCTCACTTAATTTAGGTTGAATTGGTTTTAATAATTTTGCTCCTTTTGATGAATTAGAACGGATAGGCAAAACTGAAAATTTAACTATAGTTCTCAAGACACACTCAAAGAACTACAGGATCTTGATACAACAAAACAAGACACACTCAATTTAGTATATCAATCCTAAACAACCAAGACACACTCAAGTTGTAATAGGGGTTTTGAGACACACTCAAAGAAAGAGGGTTTTTTAATTCAAACTCAAATCTGCCTTTCACTTATCATTTGCTCTCCTTTTATAGAGGAATGGAGCAGCAAAAACACACCAAAAAACCCTAGGAAAATCGTCCAAAAGAAGGAGGGTTTAGGAGTTACAAACTCCCTAGAATCATGCCTCTCATAAAGCCTCATTTATGAGGCTGTTACAAGGGGTTACAATCAGCAAAATCAAACCCTATTGTTGATGTATTACACGCCTATCATTAGCCTAAAACACATCTCTTAATTATGGATTACTTTATGAGTAATCTTATGGTTTATTACAACTCAAAAATAACAACAAAAGCAAATAAAACCCAAACATAACTTGGGCCTTCAAGTCACACGCCTCTTTTACTTGTAGCCTTGTAGTTGTTGCTGATTTGATTCGTTGTTGGGCTCATACTTGGTTCAAGAGGCGCCGGCTGGCTGTTGCTGGCTGGCGGCGCAGGCTGGTCGGCGGTGGCTCTACGGAAATCGAACCCGAACTCTAACCTATCTTTTTTTTATGATTCGTAATTTCTATCGGATTGGGACTTAGTTTGTATTTAGTATATAGATTTGTGTCTAGCTTTTTTTTTACCGTTCTTGAGAAAAGCTTTGATATCGGGTCCTTATCTCAGCATAAAGAAAAAAGCCTTGGCAGAGCTGCAATGGACAAAGAAAAAGGGAATGTGCCCTCTACCATATCTGTACAAATAGAATAACCCATTTGTACAGACGAAAGATGCTTAGAGCCAGTGAGGGAAGATGGATTTGTTCACGGAATGAAGTTCATCTGGATTTGCTTTCTTCCCGTCCCTCGTTCGGATTGTTACAACCTCTAGCAGATGGTTCGTTTCTTATCACAACCTTTTTTCGTAGCAGAAGTATTTACAAGCTCTCCAGTGGAAAAAGTCTCGCCAAAAAAATTCGATTTTTTCGAAACTTAGAAAATGAAAGAAAAAATGGGATTATTGAAATCCTTCTAGGTTTAAAAAAAAATTGTCAACCGTAAATCGGCGGTGTTGCCGTGGACGAAGGAGGAAGAAAGAAAATGGGTGAGGAGAGGAGAGAGTGAACCGTGAGAGAGAGGAGAAAGGAGAGATAATTAGGGTCTTTTTAATGTGGCAAAAAATGTTAATAAGGGGAGTATTTATAGGTGGTTCTCCCATTAGGGGTCCAAAAGAGAATTGGGCTTTGTGGGTTATTTAAATAAAAGGTGATCATATAAAAGTTGTAGATGTTTGGGCTCCTCTACCCTATATTAAAACTTTGTACTTCAACTCAACTAATTAAATTATAAAATAACTTTCAAAGTATGATTCACTAAAATATTTGACTATTTAAAAACATTAAATAATCCTTTGACTTAAAAAATGGTCAACACTTTAAGGAACTAATTATTTAAATATTAATATATATATAAATATACTTTAAAATATATTTATAAAATTCATAAAATTGTAGGGGATTACACTTTGAAAATTATTACCTTTCAAATAATACATTCCATTCATCTATTCTTCCCACCTATTCTTTCTCTAAAGTCTCTGTTGATGATATATGCATAATTCAAGAGACATTGAAATGGACAGTCCATCGAATACCGAGCAACAATTCGCTGAAATGGTTAAAGCATTCTCCTAGCTTACTAGTATGATGGAAGAAATAACTAAAAGACTTGAGTGGGTCGAGTTTGGTAAATCTCCTGGATTCAACAAGAAATTAGAGAGTGTTGTTCATAAGGTAACCGATACAAATTCCTATTTTGAGCCCATTGATAACATCAAACTAAAGGGAAAACTTCCTGAAAAATTCTCTACAACTAACATCCCTAAATTCAAACCAACTGATAATCCAAAATACCATTTAAGAAACCTTCGTGCAACCATGATCAACAAATCAGTTGACCCCGAACTTTAACCAATGGTATTTCCGATGTCGTTGGACCCAATTTGCCAAAACTGGTTCTCTTCCTTAAACCCCAAGCAAATTGAAACTTGGGAAGACATTACTATTGCTTAATGAGCATCAATTTATTTTCTAACCTTGCATTAATGAGCATCAATGGAAATCACGATTGTCAGCTTAAAAGAAAATAAATTTATAATTCTCATGACTGTTCTAATAAAGGTAATGAACATAATTGGAATAAAAGAGGTATTTCTCCCTTTCTCCAATCCTTATCATCCTCTTTAACCTAAATACATAACAACCCTCTCTCTTTAACCTACCTCATGAGAAGTACATATGATAACCACTCAATGTAAAAGGGCAAGCAAAAAAAAGAAAAAAGAGAGCAATAGCAAAAAAATCAAAGCAAAAAAAAATATAACAAAAGCAAAAGCAAAAATGATGAAAAAAAGAAGTGCAAAATATCAAAAATAAACAAAAGGCCTTGACTTCCATAAACAAAAGCCATTACAAGCCAAATCATACCCCTGTAACAAATCTTCTCATAAACAACTCTCAATCATATCACATCCTAATAAGCCATAAAAGACAAACCAAAGCCTGCTAGGTCGAAAACCCACAAGGGTGACTTAGGCAAAAGTCAGGGCATCTTCTCATTCATCAGCCTGAACTATGAATGGTCTGATTCTGCTAAAGATACGTAGGAAACCTCAACCTGAGGTCCAACAGCTATAAACCAAACCAAACCTACATCATTATCCACCCTTGCCAAAGACCTCTCCCAAATCGACGCCAAATTCATTGCAAATGGCTCCAAGTAAAATGCTCGGCCACCAATTAAAATGTTAAGAGCTACGACTGACCTGATTCCATCTTGGATACGTAGGCAACCTCTTTTGAGGCCCGACCATTTTATCAAAAACATATTTTTAAGGCTCTCCTAGGCCATGAGAAAAGCGCGATCACCCAAACATGAATTATCAATGCTCGTCCCTATCCTTAGAAATAGACTGGGATTTGAACCTTCATCATTAGTGTTATTTCACTAGGAACACTACAAGAGGGGGGGTGAATTGTATGTGTAGAAATAAACGTTACTTTTTGCGGAATTATAAAACTGAAACAAAGAAACAAGCTAAAGGAACACAAGGAATTTTTACGAGAAAAGACTTCTTAGGCCCAACAAGAAGAAACAACCTCGACCACTAGTGATTTTAAACTCAACACTTTCACTAATTAGGCCAAACAACTCTGTTACAACCTAATTCTACTCACGGGCCACATTTTGAGTTCCTAAACTCAAGTTCCTGAAAAATTGTTCCCTTAACAGTTGTTCCTCTCACCTTCACTTGAAGTTTCCTCACTTTAACTCGCTTCACTCAAAGCTTTCTCTCTTACAGGAGTTCACTCAAAATCCCCTTACCCGAAAACCAAAATACAATGATCAATAAACTTAGTGGAATTAGAGTAAGAAGGCAAAGAACAAATGGCTTTTATGAGAGAATGAAGGCACTGACACTTTACTTAGTTAAACTCACTAAATCACTTGGTCATCATACACAAATTGGAACTTAATTAGACATAAGTATTTATAGCAGTGATTAACTAGAATGTGGGATAAAATCATGTGTTAGTGGTAAAACCATTTTCCCATGATGTTCCTTAACGAGAGGAACACGTTCCTTTTGACACCCATGATCTCCACGATCTAAATTAAACGTGTGTTATGGAATTTCTACTGCTTCCTTAATTTTAGCAACCACTTCTGTAGTAAACCAAAAATCTAATTTAATTAAAAAGTATTTTAATTAATAAAACCAAAATTAAATCCTTTTATCACAATATTATCTTTAAAAATATTTTCTTTAAAATCGAAAAGGATTTTATTTTTCTAATAAAAATAAAATCTTTACCTTAAAAAGATTTCCCTCAAAATCAGATTTTTACTAAATAATACAGTTTCTTAGAATCTAGGCATTAATCACTCAAACGACATACTTTAACCGTTGCACTTATTCAACATATGTCTAGTTTCTTTTAAATAGTTAGTTCCTTTAACTTAAAATGTCAGTGCCAGTTCATCTGTTCCTTTCAAAGGAACATACACACATTCTCTTTTTAAATTGCCATTGTCCCTTACCATTACTTACTCGTTCCTTTACATTGGAACTAGAAACAAAAAGCCTTGCTTAGGTTCTCTTGCTCCAATGCTTCTCCAATACCAAATCCTTGAGCATCTTCACTTAGTCTTCAAAATCCAAACTTGATTTCTTCTTCTGACTTAGTATTCTCTTTGCTCTTTTCATTGATACCTTGTAAAATCCATTCACTTAACAACTTGTTAGTTCATTACTTAGTTTGTATCTTTGTGCCTTTGTCATCATCAAAACTAGGGTTCAACAATTTCCCCCTTTTGATGATGACAACAAAGTTACAAAATAAGGAAAATAGAACAACAAATAACATAAGAGAATGAAAGAAAAATAATAATACTTTATAATTTTATTAAGGCAGATTAAGGATTTTAAAATTTTAACTTTTGTAAATTTTTTCAACTTAGTTTGTTCTCAGTATCTTTTCCCCCTTTGTCATCCTCAAAAAGATCAAACTCTTGGTGATTTTGGAAAGATTGATATGTACAATACCTTTAGACCATTAACAAGCACCAAAAAAAATGGTTAAGTTAGGAATTGCAAAGGGTAGACTTGCTCAAACATCAATCACATAATACTAGCCATTCCAAGTAAGAAATTATGGAATCAAATCACAAACGATGACAATTTTAGCAAAAGTCATTATATTTATAGCACTTGTTCCACAAAAGTACAAAAAATAAAAAGGAAGAAAAGAAAATAAAAGGAAACAAAAGCTAGGAGTTCCTGTTCCTTTAAGAGAAACAGGAACTTAGACATTAGGAAGGGAAGGCGAGTTGTGTTCCTCTACTACTTCTTCTTCAACCACTTCTTCCAACTTCTTCATCACCTCCTCGTGATGACCATCCAATTAGTTCTTCATGGAGTTCATTGCTTGAACCATCATCTCCATGTTCTTCTGTTGCTCTATCACCGTATCACTAAGAACTTTAATTATTTCCATCATCTTATCAGTTTTGTCATCAAAATCCAGTGAAGGTGATTGTAGAATTTGATCATGTGCTGAGCAGGAAGACATACTTCATTGACCCACCCATATTCATCCGAAGGAACTTATTCTTTTCCCTTTGAACCAGAGTCAGTTGGGGGTTTTGGTGGAGGAACTGGGGTGTTTTCTTGTGATGGTCCTGCTGTTCCTATGAGAGGGATAGAAGGTGAAGAGGTGGTGTATTGTGGAGGGAGAAAAGGAGGTGGTGGTGGTAGAGTATCAGAAGTAGAGGAAAAAGGGTTACGCTCATTTATGGCGACCTTCATCTGTTCATAACTGGAAGGAATAGAGAAGGAAGAAGGAGAGATGGAAGGGATAGCGGGAAGGGTAATCGGCATTTTTGGTGAAGAAGGAGGAGTAGGTTCCTTAGGTGAGAGTTTATGTGGTCCCTCTTCATCAGATAGGACTAATGGTGCGTACTCATTAGAAGGAACGGTGACAGTTTTCGCAACTCTCAACCTTGAACTCTTCCTAAGGGAAGGAGTTTTCTTGGGAACAGGTTTAGTAAGCTTTTTGGCTACTGATTTGCATTTCTTAGCACGTTATTCCTTTGGTTCAGTAAGTTTAGGAACAGATTCCTCCAAAATAAACTCAACTAGTTCCTCCTCCACTGTCATAGGCAGTTTTCTCTATTGAGAGGAACTAGAAGTTATCCTCCCTTGGGTAAAAACTCCTTCTTGGACAGAGAGGTCCAAGCCATACAAAGTCTTCTCATTCAATATATTACCTTGCTTAATTCCCAAGGTAGGCCAACCAGTTGTTTTTACTTTGAAATCGGAGAGAAGAGAAGTGATTAAAGCATCATATCCAACAACACAGTGGTTTTCTATGCAATGAGTAAGGTGTTGGATGAAAAGAGAAGGAAAGTTTATTTGGATGTGGTGGTCTAGGCAGAACATATAGCACATATCAAGGAGCCCAACCTCATTCCTCTTTTCAGTTCGAGGAATGAGTGCCCTCCAAACAAGATTGAATAAAATTTTATGAACTGGGGTGAGGAGATTGTGCTTGATTTTAGTTTGGCCAGCAGTTCCCTCAAAGGATTGAAAAATGTCATCTTGGGAGACATTAGGAAAGGTGACAGTTCCTTTCCTTTTCAAATATAGATCAGTTCCTTTGCAAGGAACTTCCCATATTTTTCCTAAGGTCTCTTGGGAGAATTTTATTTTCTTCCCCCGACTTCGATGTGCATACTCCATCGGTGTTGATGAAATTTGCACAAAATTCATCCATGGCTAAAGGAACTAAGGCATTATTAAATGTGGTTTCAAAAGGTATTCCATACTTTGTTCCTTTAGGATTTCTATTAGTTCAGTCAATTGAACTTTCTTAGCCCATTCTAAATCTACACAAAATCCAAGAACATACCTAGAATCACTTTTTTCCACTCGTTTCTTCGAGGACGAAGTAGCAGGCTCCTTTAGGAGGAACATGCGTTGCTTCTTCTTCCCCATCAACTGATTTGGGGATTTCTTCTTCATCATCCTCCCCAATCAGTTTCCTTCTTCTAATACTTCTCCTTGGTGACTCCAATTTTTGCTCTTCTACCTCCATATGTGTTTCTTGAGGATTTCCGATTTCTAGGGTTTTGGATGGAGAAGAGGGGTTTTCCATTTGAGAGGTTAGGGGAGTTTTTACTTTTGGAAAAGGTGAATTGAGAGATGTTTTTACCATTTGGTGAAGAAAGATTGAGGTTTTATGTGGTGGGAAGAAGATGAACAATGGTGAAGATGAAGCGATTAAAGGAACACGGTTTTGGAAGGGAAGAAAGAAAAAGAAAGAAGATGCATGTAACAGTATACGAAGACTTACATGCGGAAAATTAAAAAGGATAAAAATACAAAAAAATAACAGAAAAGATAAAAATTGAATCAAGACTTGATAAATCGGATTCCTATTTTTTTGGGTTTTTGGATTTTTTGATTTTTATGGACTTTCAATATATGGAAAGAAAAAGAAAAGTAAGAAACTTGTGCTATAGGAACAACTTATACTAATTATCAACATTCATCAAATCATGCATGTTTCTATTACTTAGGAACAATAAAGGAAGTATTATGTGACATTTGTGAGTGGCTTTATTCCTTTGAATCCATGTTTATGTTTTGAACATTTTAATTTGCAATGGTCTTAGGCAATTAATCACAGTCACTTAATATCACATAGAGTAAGACAAATCAATTCAAACATGGGGAATTAGAACAGGAACAATTACTTATATTTTATTAAACCTAACTTAAGCCTTAATTTTTCATATCTATCTCTTTGTAGAGGCTTGGTTAGTATATCAACAATCTGATTCTCAGTTTGACAAAACTCAAGTTTAATCAAACCTTTTTCCACATTTTCTTTTAGAAAGTGATGTCTGATATGTATATGCTTAACTCTTGAATGATGCACTGGATCTTTTGAAATACTAATGGCACTTGTATTATCACAATAAATAGGAAAATTATTCCATAGTCACAAAGTTGTTGTTTTATCCAAAGCATTTGAGAGCAACATGCAGCATCAGCTACATATTCTGCTTCAGCAGTGGATAAAGCAACTGAGTTTTGTTTCTTGGTGCTCCAAGAAACTAAACTATGACTAAGAAATTGAACCATACCTGATGTGTTTTTCCTATTTACAAGATCTCCAGCATAGTCAGCATCAACATATCCTCTTAACTCAAATGTGTCACTTCTTGGATAGAAAAGTCCAAGATCATCTGTTCCTTTGAGATATATAAGAATTCTCTTCACGGATGTTAAGTTTGACTCCTTGGAATTTGCTTGATATCTAGCACACAAGCCAACACTAAAAGCTATGTCTAGACGACTAGAAGTTAGATAAAAAAGGGAAACAATCATGCGCCTCTATATTTTGTTTAATCAACACTTGTTCCTATGGAATCTTCATGTAATCTAGTTCAAGTTCCCATAGGAGTGATTAATCTTTGAATTTTCAAGCTCATATTTCTTTAGCAGTTCCTTTATGTATTTTTGTTGGTGAATAATTATTGCTCTTTCAGTTTGCTTAATTTGTAAGCCAAGAAAGAAATTTAACTAACCCATCAAACTCATTTCAAATTCATTACTCATAAGCTTAGAGAATTCTTTGCATAATGACTTTTTTTCATGATGGCTTCTTCATGATTTCTTGGTTCCATCATTGACAAGAACGCATGAAATGCACAAAAATTCCTTAACTGAGATCTAGTTTACGTACCTTTGGATATGTCACTTATTATGAGTTTCAATGGATGTGATTTTTCATGTCTCCAAGGTTTTGGTTGAAATTCTCTTATAGGAACAGGTTGTTCCTCTTGAATTTCTTGAGAGGGTGAGGAACCTTGTTCGTTTGTTCCTCTTTCAACAATTGTTGAATCAGTTCCTTCAACATTTTCGTTCTTAGTAAGAACAGGATCAACTCCATCATCTTGAAGAATAGGAACAACATTGTTATGAAAGTCTTAATCTTCTTCATTCCCTTCCTCTTTTATTCCTTCTTCTTCCTCAATTGAATCTGCATCTTTTTCATTTGGTCGAACCAAGCCTATTTCAAAGTCATCAACCTGCTTGATTGGATTAAAATTGTCAGATTCATCAGAAAATTATATGTACACTTTCTTCAACACATATAGTTCTTTTATTGTAAACTCTATAAGCCTTACTATGTGATGAATATCCTAGAAATATTGCTTCATCACTCCTTGCATCAAATTTCAGTTTCATCAGAAATATTGCGACAACAAGTTCCTTCTTGAGATTACAGTTTTGTTTCTTTAAAATAATTTTTTCTTTATTCAAGTTTTCAATTTCAGATATGTAACCTTTCAAAGGAGTTGAACTTATATCAAAGGAACTTAGAACAGGGACAAATTCTTTTAGGTGAGAGATTTCTAAATTGATTAGATAATTCTCATTTTTGACACTCTCATATAGTTCTTTGATTTTTAAGTTCTTATCAAATAAATCAAAGAACCTACTTTCGACACTCGTTCTAATTTTCTTAAGCCATTCTATATGCTCTTTACAAACTTTAACAGCTTATTCAGTTTGTTCACGTTTTTCACGTTCATCTCTACATTCAAGAATTGCATCATAAAGAAGATCATAAATTTCAGTCCTAGTTTTTCCATCTAAGTCTGATTCAAGTATATGTTGGTTTACCTCAACATTTTCTTCATCTTGCTTTATGTTAGTGTTTGTCATGAGGCAAAGATTTGCAGTTTCTTCATTTTGTTGTTCCTCTTCCTCTTCAGTCACTGAATCCCCCCAAGCTGCTATCATAGCCTTTCAAACGTTCGCTTTAGAGAAAGGTGCTTTAGTTTCCCTATTGCTTTCAGCGAAACGTTCCTTGTTCCTTTCTTTGGTATTGTCGTTTTCCCTGAGTGTACATTCCTTGATGAAGTGATCTGTACTACCACATTTATGACAAGCAGCTTTGTTAGAAAAAATTTTAGCTTTACCTTTGAAGTTCCCATTCTTCATGTTCTTATACATCTTTTAAAATTTTCGGACCATGAGAGCTGATTCCTCTTCTTCTGAGTCAGAGTCATCTTCATCATCTACTTTTAGGGCAATGGACTTAGACTTAGAGCTTTCACCATACTCAGTATCAAGGTGGAGCTCACGAGTCATAAGTGATGAAGTCTTTTGTTTCTTGTAAAGCAGTGACCTTAACCATCCATCTATCCTTAGGAAGACTCCTAATAACTTTTCGAACCTGTTCTTCTGATGAAATAAACTTTCCAAGAGAAGCTAACTCATTAATAATGTTACCTCAAGTAAATCCCATATTTGCTTTGCGGATTTGCATCCCATGATTCTATTGTGTTCATGGGGTTCAAATCCACAATACAAAAGTTTAACTGTAACACCCCGATAATTCTCTCTTTTACAAAATACATTTTCAACATAAAACTTAGAGAATCATCAAAGCATTATCGCCCGTGTGATAACGTATCGGCTTATTCAGAATTTTGCAGCTCAAAACATATAACTAACCTTTTAGAATTGAAATATAATAAATAAACAAAGTACTTTAAAATCAAACAACACTATTAAGGTTAACTTCAAACCAAACTTAAATACAAAGTATCTACTAAAGCACTAGATAAAACAACCTGCTACACAAGCTCTCCATTCCCAGATCCCCATGATGCAACATCAGAATGGGTCATCACAGGATCAATAAGGCAAAGCCATGATAAACACATACAAACAAAGCACGTAATCAGCAAAGCTGAGTACTACATAATAATACATAAACATTCCTAACATGATACTAATAAATAATAAACAGGGATAGTTAATTACATAACAATCTAACAATCTGCAGACAACTTTTACTGAACTACACTTTAACCATCATTTTATTACTTTAATGGAATAGTTATTGGACCGAGTTGTCTAACAAAAACCAGCCTTCACCTAGGAAGATGAAATACGGGTGCGACTCTGTATTCCATAGTGACATGCGATATCGAGGAACCTTTGAATAAAAAAATAGAAACGGTGATCAATCCAATTCCCAGAAAAAGCCATGGCACGCTCACCATGTACCCCAACTCCTGATTGTCCAACTTCAGACGTGCACCAGTCTAAAGTTTATTACTATCCACGTTACACTTTACATGATTTACCAATTATTACTTGTTATGACACACAAGCAATACAGATAACATATAATCAAACATTCACAACTTAATTCCTTTTTATCTTAGGATTAAATAAGTGATCATACAACTTACAACCCAAGATTAATTCCTTCTTATTTCAATCCTTCTTATTTGTTGAACCTAGCCAACAACCAAATTACCTTTCATAGGTAGAAAATATCAACTTACCAGATAAGGCCCTCGGTCCTTATAAAGCAGTGAAATACTCAAAGGGAACAATGATCAATCATGATCCAACACTAATAAATATATTAATTCCCCCATGTGAATTAATAAATTAAATTTCCCAACCAGCATGCTTGCATCAATTTTCCATACAAACATGATATAAATCTCATAATATAATCTCATAATCAACATGTTTACACCACAGCATAAAACATGCAAAATCCAACATAATCAATATCATATATGAACTCAACATAGTTCCTATACATGATACTACATAATTTTTCTTCCTTAAATCATGATACTATCTCAAGCAATACATAGGTATGTACGTACCATGTGTAGACAAATTGGTAGGCCACCTTTAATCACCTTAAAAATCGCCTACAGAGTAATCTCGGCCTAAAACAACCAATAGAATTTAAAATCAATACTCCAAATAAATTCCACCAACTTTAAAATACTTTAAATCCCCTTTAAAAATATTTAAAAGTTGTTTTTATCATTAAAACCTCAATTACTTATATTACCTAGCATAGTACTACTATACTAGTCATTAAAATCCATAAAACTCAACCTTTTTAAAATTCCAGCAACTTATAAATTATTAAAACTTCCTTTAAATATACTTAAACATGCTTAAATTCATAAGTTAAATCAATTTCATAGTTTATAACATGCTACTATGATTTTCCAATCTTTAACACCCTAAAAATTCATGCTTTAGATAATAAAAACTCAATCTAAATATAATAATCAAATCCACAATTTTATTCTTTCAATACATAATTTATATAATCATAGATCCATCATTAAAACAGTAAATTAAAGCTTCTAATCCTAATTAGTACTAAAACAAATCATAAAAACATAATCTTTAATTAAAACTTGAGGAGGAAGAAAAGTAATCAAACCAACACAAAGAAGGAAGAGGATAAAAGGCGCCGGCTGGGTGACGTGGCAGCAGCTGGCGGCACTCACGGTGGTCGGCGGTGGTTCGAAGTGAAGGAGGAAGGTTTCTTGTTGAGGAAGAAATCGTTTCTTGGAAGAGAAGAAAGAAAATCGAGAGGGAGAAAGAAGAGAGAGGGGCGCCGGTTTTGAGGAGTGAGGAGAGAGAAAATAATGTGTGGGTAAAATATTTGGGTTTAAGGTATTTATATGGTTGTTTCCCTTTTTGGGCTTAGGAAAAGGCAATTGGGCTTCAAATAGAGTTTAATGATGAATAGGATTGATGATTGAACTCCTAACATCACTAGAATTAGTATTTGGGTTCCTCAAGCCCATTTAAACTCTTTTTTTCAAATCCAAATAGGTATTTCAAACATTTCAAGTACTTTCAAAGCATGACTTAAATAAATATTTGACTTGAATAAATTATGAAAACAATTCCTTTGACTTTCAAATAGTCAACCTTTGAAGACATAAATCATTAAAATGCTAAAATATATCAAAATATAAATAACTATATATTAAAATATATTTATAAAATTCATAAAATTATGGGGGATTACAGTCTACCCCTCTTAAAAGAAGTTTCGTCCCGAAACTTGACATGAAAACTCACACATTTTCAAAAGTTTTTCAACTCAACTTTCATTTGAGAAATACTTGTGACACTCATGTGCACACTTTTATCAACTCAAAAACACTCGTGTTACTCACTTGGATACTAAATATTTAACTTTTATTCCTCAAAAGATGTTAATAACAATTTTCTCAACCATAACACTGTACTTTTCCTAAAAATAAAATAAAGGTACTATGAAATAAATTTACATCACTGTTGAACAAATTATCCAACATTATTCTTTAAAGCATAAATACATAAATGAATAATCTAAGGTGAAATATCATCAGTCTTATCCTCTGATTCCCTGTAGTTTTCTGGAGTGAAAACCTCATCTTCAAATTCATCAATGTCCTCAGTATTATAATAAACATATCTTCTAAATCTCGTGGATCTCCATTTAGGTTGAGGCTCATCCTCCTCTGACTCAGAATCAGTCTCACATCTCACAGCAGCACGGTAGATGTCACTTCTGGTCTGCCCTCTAGCACGGTCAAACTCATGAAGAACCTCATCATCAGTATCAGGCATGCCTTCTCTTAATACATTACGCATAATAAACTCTAGTTCGGTGTAGCTATCATCATCAGACTCATAATCTCCATCACTCTCATCATCACTGAGCACAATAGGGTTGTAATAGGTCCCTATTCTAGTAGCTTCTCTTTCAGACATGGCTAGGAATCTATAACAATAAATATAACCTCTATAAACAACTGGTACTCTCACCTAACGTATAATCCCAACAATAACAATAAGCAAGAATAACCAACAACATAAGGCATAAGATTCACATAAAAGTTAGCAGGGAAGAAAAATATACTCATGCTGAACTAACTATTTAATGCAGACATATAATATTTCTATCCTATATGCCCTTCCTATACTACCCATCTCTCATAAAATAAACTAGAGTATTGAAAACTATTTAAGTAAATAATTTCGAATTAATAAGGGAACCGAAAAAAAAATGAAATAAAAAAATAAAAAAATTAAACATTATAGTTCGAAATTTCTGAACTTAATAACAATAAAAAAAAATCGGACATAATAAAAAAAATATTTCGAACCTCGTAAAAAAAATTTCGAACCTCATAAATGATAAAAAAAAATCGAACCTCATAAAAAAAAAATTCGGACCACTAAAAATAAATTCGAATGCGAAATTCTATCGCAATCGTGAAAAAGAATTTTCGAAGGTAATTTGAATACCATGAATAAGTAGGAGCTCAATTCTAAGAAATTTATTTTAAGTACTAGCTAGTTAGGCGCCTAAAGACTTAAAGTTGGCACGAAAGACCAATAAAAACCTTAAGCTCCTAGATACCACTTTGTAACACCCCGATAATTCTCTCTTTTACAAAATACCTTTTCAACATAAAACTTAGAGAATCATCAAAGCAATATCGCCCGTGTGATAACGTATCGGCTTATTCAGAATTTTGCAGCGGAAAACATATAACTAAACTTTTAGAATTGAAATATAATAAATAAACAAAGTACTTTAAAACCAAACAACACTATTAAGGTTAACTTCAAACCAAACTTAAATATAAAGTATCTACTAAAGCACTAGATAAAACAATCTGCTACACAAGCTCTCCATTCCCAGATCCCCATGATGCAACATCTGCAAACCTGTAGATGTCAATGCACTAAAGAATCTACTCACCAGAATGGGTCATCACAGGATCAATAAGGCAAAGCCATGATCAACACATACAAACAAAGCACGTAATCAGCAAAGCTGAGTACTACATAATAATACATAAACATTCCTAACATGATACTAATAAATAATAAACAGGGATAGATAATAACATAACAATCTAACAATCTGCAGACAACTTTTACTGAACTACACTTTAACCATCTTTTTATTACTTTAATGGAATAGTTATTGGACCAAGTTGTCTAACTAAAACCAACCTTCACCTAGGAAACGAAATACGGGCGCGACTCCGTATTCCATAGTGACATGCGATATCGAGGAACCTTTGAATAAAAAAATAGGAACGGTGATTAATCCAATTCCCAGAAAAAGCCATGGCACGCTCACCATGTACCCCAACTCCTGATTGTCCAACTTCAGACGTGCACCAGTCTAAAGTTTATTACTATCCACGTTACACTTTACATGATTTACCAATTATTACTTGTTATGACACACAAGCAATACAGATAACATATAATCAAACATTCACAACTTAATTCCTTTTTATCTTAGGATTAAATAAGTGATCATACAACTTACAACCCAAGATTAATTCCTTCTTATTTCAATCCTTCTTATTTGTTGAACCTAGCCAACAACCAAATTACCTTTCATAGGTAGAAAATATCAACTTACCAGATAAGGTCCTCGGTCCTTATAAAGCAGTGAAATACTCAAAGGGAACAATGATCAATCATGATCCAACACTAATAAATATATTAATTCCCCCATGTGAATTAATAAATTAAAGTTCCCAACCAGCATGCTTGCATCAATTTTCCATACAAACATGATATAAATCTCATAATATAATCTCATAATCAACATGTTTACACCACAGCATAAAACATGCAAAATCCAACATAATCAATATCATATATGAACTCAACATAGTTCCAATACATGATACTACATAATTTTCCTTCCTTAAATCATGATACTATCTCAAGCAACACATAGGTATGTACGTACCTTGTGTAGACAAATTGGTAGGCCACCTTTAATCACCTTAAAAATCGCCTACAGAGTAATCTCCGCCTAAAACAACCAATAGAATTTAAAATCAATACTCCAAATAAATTCCAACAACATTAAAATACTTTAAATCCCCTTTAAAAATATTTAAAAGTTGTTTTTTATCATTAAAACCTCAATTACTTATATTACCTAGCATAGTACTACTATACTAGTCATTAAAATCCATAAAACTCCATTAGTAACAACCTTCTAAAATTCCAGCAACTTATAAATTATTAAAACTTCCTTTAAACATGCTTAAATTCATAAGTTAAATCAATTTCATAGTTTATAACATGCTACTATGATTTTCCAATCTTTAACACCCTAAAAATTCATGCTTTAGATAATAAAAACTTAATCTAAATATAATAATTAAATCTAAAATTTTATTCTTTCAATACATAATTTATATAATCATAGATCCATCATTAAAACAGTAAATTAAAGCTTCTAATCCTAATTAGTACTAAAACAAATCATAGAAACATAATCTTTAATTAAAACTTGAGGAGGAAGAAAAGTAATCAAACCAACACAAAGAAGGAAGAGGACAAAAGGCGCCGGCTGGGTGACGTGGCAGCAGCTGACGGCACTCACGGTGGTCAGCGGTGGTTCGAAGTGAAGGAGGAAGGTTTCTTGTTGAGGAAGAAATCGTTTCTTGGAAGAGAATAAAGAAAACCGAGAGGGAGAAAGAAGAGAGAGGGGCGCCGGTTTTGAAAAGTGAGGAGAGAGAAAATAATGTGTGGGTAAAATATTTGGGTTTAAGGTATTTATATGGGTGTTTCCTATTTTGGGCTTAGGAAAAGGCAATTGGGCTTCAAATAGAGTTTAATGATGAATATGATTGATGATTGAACTCCTAACATCACTAGAATTAGTATTTGGGTTCCTCAAGCCCATTTAAACTCTTTTTTTCAAATCCAAATAGGTATTTCAAACATTTCAAGTACTTTCAAAGCATGACTTTAATAAATATTTGACTTGAATAAATTATGAAAACAATTCCTTTGACTTTCAAATAGTCAACCTTTGAAGACATTAATCATTAAAATGCTAAAATATATCAAAATATAAATAACTATATATTAAAATATATTTATAAAATTCATAAAATTACGGGGGATTACATTAACAGCCATAGCATTCACTTCCATTTTTTTAAAGTCAACTTTGTCATATTAAGATAATGATTTAGGAATTACCTCATCTTTGTCATTAGTGGTTGTGACCTCAATATCACCAACTTCAATGACTCTCCATATCTAGTAGTTTTCAGCCTTGATGAAAATCTCCATTCTATTCTTCAAGTAGGAATAGAACTTCCCATTGAACATAGGAGGTCGTTGCATAGAGTAACCTTCCTCAAGTTTCTCGGTGGTGTTCATTGTTCCTTTGATCTTTTTCTCAATAGGGTTTCCTATTTTTCATGAGTTCTTGCTCTAATACCAATTGTTATTTCACTAGGAACACTACAAGAGGGGGGTGAATTGTATGTGTAGAAATAAACGTTACTTTTTGCGGAATTATAAAATTTAAACAAAGAAACAACCTCGACCACTAGGGATTTTAAACTCAACACTTTCACTAATTAGGACAAACAACTCTGTTACAACCTAATTCTACTCACGGGCCACACCTTGAGTTCCTAAACTCAAGTTCCTGAACAATTGTTCCCTTAATAGTTGTTCCTCTCAACTTCACTTGAAGTTTTCTCACTTTAACTCGCTTCACTTTAAACTTTTGTCTCTTACAGGACTTCACTCAAAATCCCCATAACACAAAACAAAAATACAATGATCAATAAACTTAGTGGAATTAGAGTAAGAAGGCAAAGAACAAATGGCTTTTATGAGAGATTGAAGGCACTAACACTTTACTTAGTTAAACTCACTAAATCACTTGGTCAGACACAAATTGGAACTTAATTAGACATAAGTATTTATAGCAGTGATTAACTAGAATGTGGGATAAAATCATGTGTTAGTGGTAAAAACATTTTCCCATGATGTTCCTCAACTAGAGGAACTTGTTCCTTTTGACACCCTCCACAATCTAAGTTAAACGTGTGTTATGGAATTTCTACTGCTTCCTTAATTTTAGCAACCACTTATGCGGTAAACCAAAAATCTGATTTAATTAAAAAGTATTTTAATTAATAAAACCAAAATAAAATCCTTTTATAACAATATTATCTTTAAAAATATTTTCTTTAAAACCGAAAAGGATTTTTATTTTCAAATAAAAACAAAATCTTTACATTAAAAAGATTTTCCTTAAAATCAGATTTTTACTAAATAAAAACAGTTTCCTAGAATCTAGGCATTAATCACTCAAACGACATAATTTAACCGCTGCACTTATTCAACATATGTCTAGTTTCTTTTATATAGTTAGTTCCTTTAACTTAACATGACAGTGCTAGTTCATCTCTTCCTTTCAAAGGAATAGACACTCATTCTCTTTTTAGATTGTCATTGTTAATTCCTTGCCATTACTTACTCGTTCCTTTACATTGGAACTAGAAACAAAAAGCCTTGCTTAGGTTCTCTTGCTCCAATGCTTCTCCAGTACCAAATCCTTGAGCATCTTCACTTAGTCTTCAAAACCCAAACTTGATTTCTTCTTCTGACTTAGTATTCTTTTTGCTCTTTTCATTGATACCTTGTAAAATCCATTCACTTAACAACTTGTTAGTTCATTACTTAGTTTGTATCTTTGTGCATTTGTCATCATCAAAACTAGGGTTCAACAATTAGCATACCTCATTGCGTGAGTCAATTCATTATGGCTCCGCCTTTTTCTTATTCTTATCACTTGTCGTTTTCTCAGCTACATTATCACCTTCTAAGCCAACCTTAGCATAACCTTTCAACGCTCAGCGCTATAACCCCGCCTCATCCTTTGGGTGTTCCTTTCTTTGGTCTTTCTTGTCTCTTTCACCTTAGGAACCCTATATGGAGTCTTTGGTCGAAACTTCCACTAAGCGTGATGAGATATCTTCGGAATCAAGCATTTAATCAAATACTTAATCAACTCCATCTTGATGGGGGCTTCGTCACAAGTTCGCATAGAAAGTCATAAGCTCAAAGTGTACCTTGCTAAAGACTTCATTACGAGTCCATACATGAAATCTTAGGTTTTAAACCCACACGGATACAAGATCGCACCTACTTATAGGCTCACTTAGGCCTTTGGCATACAAAACTTGAAACATATACAACTCAAGCATTACGAAGACTCGTTCTACAACGTATTTTGAATATCTATTAACCTACAGGGATCATCCTTGGGGGCTTCCCATTTCTTCTATTTCAAAAACTTGTTACTGAAAGAAAAATTGAGCTTCTAAAGGAACAACAAAGCATCATATCGCTGCATCAGCATCATATCATATCTCTGCATTAGTGTCATACCTCTGCATTAGCGTCATACCTCTGCATTAGTGTCATATCTTTGCATTTGCATTACATATCTGCATCATACAAACACAGTGTCAAGCATTGCATGCATCCTTAATCCTTAGTCATAAAATCCTAGCATTAGTTATGGAGTCACACACACACATCCATACACATGCGCACACAAGATAGCATCTTTAAGTCCATAGTATTAGAGGTCACTCTTTATATGTCAAGTCATTTCCTATCCATACACTAGCACCCACATCACGGGACATATGCATTTTCCATAATAGTTTATTTGCATATCTGTGTATTATTTGCAT